>JAJHZJ010000126.1:0-600000 GCA_023548195.1 Bettongia penicillata ogilbyi | reverse complement strand
AGGACTACAATGTATAAGAATTTTTTCTGGTAGACTTCGAACTTCGTAATAACGCAGGAACTTAAAAAAAAAATTCCCAATGGTTTTCGAAGGCAAAATGCCTTCCACACTCGGAGAAAGAGCTATGGAATTCATTTGTAGACTGTAGAAGATCACGTGTGTGTGTGTGTGTGTGTGTGTGTGTGTGTGTGTGTATGTATTATGTTTTGGTTTGCTATACGATTTCTGCCATTTATTTTTGTTCGTCTACATAGCATGACTATAGGGAAAATGTATTCAATAGGAAAGTATATGTAGAGCCTATATAGATTTGTATGCCATTTTTGGGAGGAAGGGAGGTGGTTAATTAATATTAGTATTTAACATATCAATTTACAACTTATATAAGAATATAATCAAATTTGTATTTCACACAAAATAAATAAATGAATGATTACTTAAATTTATGAATGATTACTGAGAAACATAAACATTGACCAAGGGATATACTTTATTAAATGTTCAAATAATCTCAGATTTCAAAGTGATTTCAAATATCAGTTATTCCAGCCTATATCTAAAGGAAAAGGATTCTCTAGCACACTCAATAATTTCATAGAACCTTGTTATACAAAATGTATAAATAATTTACTCAAATATGTTTAATTGGGTTATTCTTTGAGGCAAATAATAAAATAATCCATATATATATGTGTGTGTGTATACATATACATATATATATACATATACGTGTATGTATATGTATGTATGAAAAGTTTTCAAAAGCAGAAATAGTCATCAGAGGAAAAATAAATCAACATTAATTACAATTTATGAAATGAAAATGAAGGGCAATGTTTCTATGAGGTATACTTCACCCAAGTTAAACAATATCTAAATAATTTTGTTTAGAGGGGGGTTAACATGTTAGGAATGACATTAATAGCCTGTAATATATGCACAAGAGATATAAAGATGTGTTGTTTCTTGCGTACATTATTAGAAAAAACTGGATAATGTTTACTCTGAGCAAGAGAACACTTGGTAATAGGCATAAGAATAATTTTCAAAGTTTTGAAGACTTACCAGGAAACATATGAAAGAGATGTCTTGTCTCAGATATCAGAATTCAGAGTAAGAAGTTGAAGTAAAAGAAAAACCAAATTTAAAAGTTTAATGTAAAGCAAATGTCCTTAACAAGTAGAGTTATCCAAAAGTGTAATGGGTAGTTTGAGGCACTAAACTTTTCCTCACTTCTGATCTTCCAGTAAACACAACATGTTTTCTTCACAAGTATGTAGTGGAAGGTATTCTTGTTTTATAGGGTTTTGCCTAGTTGATATTTTTGGACCCTTCCAATTGTTAAAATTTAATGCAGCTTTTTAAAAATTGAATTTTTTATTTGTTTTCAGTGTTCGATAATCACTTCCATGTATCTTAGATTTTTTTCCACTCCTTCCCCTCATTCCCCTCCCTCTCCTCACACCCTCTCTAAGATAGTGTACAGTCTTATATAGGTTCTATACATACATTCCTATTAAATTCATGTTGCATAGAAGTATTAAAATGAATGTGAGAGACCATAAAACAAAACAAAGCATAGTAAAAATTAAACTGTCTGATTTTATCTGTCATCCAATTCCATACTTCTTTCTCTGGATATTTTGTCTCAAGATTCAATTGAAAATTTTTTAAGTCCAGGAATTTCAATGAAATACTAAGTCTACCAGAAAAATCCCTCACACACCAAGGTTGTTAGTGTATAAAGTTCTCCTGGTTCTGCTTCTTTCACTCAGCATCACTTCATATAAATCTTTCCAGGCTTCTCTGAAGTCTTCTTGTTCATCGTTTCTCATAGGACAATAGTATTCCATTACATTCATATATCGCAACTTGTTCAGTCATTCCCCAATTAATAGGTGTCCCCTTAATTTCCAGGTTTTGCCCACAACAAAGAGAGATGCTATAAATATTTTTGTACACGTGGGATGCTTTTCCATTTTTATAATGTCTTTGGGATAGAGTCCCAAGAGCAATATTACTGGGTTAAAGGATAAGCACATTTTTCTTAGTCCTTTGGGAATATTTACAAATTTCTCTCCAGAATGGTTGGATTGTCTCACAGCTCCGCCAACAATGAATTAATGTTCTAACTCTCCCGCATCTTCTCCAACATTTATCATCTTCCTGTTTTGTCATGTTAGCCAATCTGATAGATGTAATGTACCTCAGAGTTGCTTTGATTTGCATCTCTCTAATCAATAGTGATTTAGAGCATTTTTTCATATGATTATAGATAGTTTTAATATCTTTCTCTGAAAATTACTTGTTCATATACTTTGGCCATTTATCAATTGGGAAATGACTTTAATTCTTGACATTTGATTAAGTTCTCTATATATTATAGAAATGAGACTTTTATCACAGACACTAGTTTAAAAAATTCTTTACCAGTTTTCTGCTTCCCTCCTAGTCTTGGTTGCATTGGGTTTGTTTGTGGAAAATCTTTTCAATTTAATGTAATGAAAATTATTCATTTTGCACCACATAATGTTCTCTATCTCTTGTTGCATCATAAATTTCTCCATAAATCTGAGAACTACACTATTCCTTACCCCCATAATTTGTTTATAGTATCAATCTTTACACCTAGATCATGTATCCATTTGAACTTTATTCTAGTATACGGTGTCAGGCATTGGTCTATGCTCAGTTTCCACCATACCATTATCCAGTTTCCAAGCAATTTTTGTCTAATAGGGTGTTTTTTATCCCAGAAACTGTCTTTTATCAAATGATAGACTGCTATGTTCATTAACTACTGAGTATTGAGTACCTAACCTATTCCACTGGTCTACCCCTCTCTTTCTTAGCCAGCACCAGGTAGTTTTGATGATTTCTGCTTGATAATACAATTTAAGATCTGGTAAGGTTAGGCTGCCTTCCCCAGTATTTCTTTTCATTAGTTCCCTGGATATTCTAGACCATTTTCTTCTTCCAGACGAATTTTGATATTATTTTTTCTAGCTCTACAGAATAATCTTCTGGTACTTTGATTAGTTTGGCACTGAATGAGTAAATTATTTTAGGTGGAATTGACATTTTTATTATATTAGCTCATTCTACCCACGAGCAACTGATGTTTTTCCAGGTACTTAGATTTGACTTTATTTGTGAGAAGTGTTTTGTAATTGTGTTCATAGAGTCCCTGCGTTTGTTTTGGCAGATAGACTCCCAGATATTTTATAGTTTCTACCCTAGCTTTCAATGGGATTTCTCTTTCTCTCTCTTACTGTTGGGTTTTGTTAGTAATATATAGAAAGGCAAATGACTTATGTGGGTTTATTTTGTAACCTGCAATTTTGTCAAAGTTGTTTATTATTTCTAATAGTTTTATACTTGATTCTCTAAGTATATCATCATATCATATGCAAAGAGTGATAACTTAATTTTTTCTTTGCCTATTCTAACTCCTTCAATTTCTTTTTCTTTTCTTATTGATATAGCTAGCATTTCTAATATCATGTTGGGTAACTGTGGTGATAATGGAAATCCTTGTTTCACCCCTGATCTTATTGGAAATGCATCTAGCTTATTCCAATTGCATAAAATGCTTGCTGATGATTTTAGTTTCACACTGTTTATCATTTTATGGAAAGATCCATTTATTCCTATGCTTTCCATTGTTTTCAATAGGAATAGATGTTGTATTTTGTTGAAAGCTTTTTCTGCATCTATTGAGATACTCATGTAGTCTCTGTTTTGTTTTTTTCTTGTTGTTGATATAATCAATAATGTTAATAGTGGGGCAGCTAGGTGGTGAAATGGACCGAACACCAGTGCAGGAGTCAGGAGGACTTGAGTTCAAATCTCACCTCAGACACTTGACACTCACTAGCTGTGTGACCTTTGCAAAGTCACTTAACCCCAATTGCCTCATCCTGGGTCATCTCCAGTCATCCTGATGAATATCTGGTCACTGGATTCAGATGTCTTAGAAGGAGAAGTGAGGCTAGTGACCTGCATGACCCTCACTCACTCAAAACAAAGTCAAGGGCAAGTCATGTCATTATTTCTGTGATGGCATGGTTTTCTTAGGTAACAAAGGATGAACAGACACACATGCACACACACACACACACACACACACACAATTTCAATAGTTTTTCTAATATTGTACCAGTCCTGCATTCCTGGTATAAATCACACCTGATCATAATGTATTATTCTCTTGATAAGTTTCTCTATTATTTTTGCTAATATCTTATTATACAGCTTTCCACCTTTTTTGTGAGCTAGTTACAACTCTTTATACTACCTGAAGTATTCTTTTATTTTGACATTCAGAATCCCTCTATCATTCATGTTTTTATGCTATTGCTATGTCTATTTTTTCTACAAAAATTTTATGTCAGCTACTGTAATGAAAATTCTGTGACAATAAGTTTATTCTTTGTATTTTTTTTTTGTACTTTTTTCTCCTTCCTTTAAATTTGTGGTTTTCTGCCTTTCCCCAAAGGTACACTGAAGCAGGTGGAAGTCTGGTCACCAGAAGGTTCTTATTTGTCCTTGTCTGTAGTGAAGCATGAGGTGGTCTGCCGTTCTCTCTTTGCATACTGGATGATGCCTGTTTGCTTAGGGCTGTGCTGAAAAACGTGGCGGTTCTTTGACCTGGAGTCTGTTGATTTCCCTGCACTATGCTAAGGCTTCTATGGGATCCTTACCTTGGCATTTACCTGTTCCACAACACTGGGGCTCCGAATTTTCCACTGGTGTGATGAGGTGAAACTTACTCCTGGCTTGCTGGGATGCTTCTTTTCCTGGACAGTGCTCCTTTTTTACTCAAGGGGGATGGACCTCTTGTGATGATTCTCCAAGTCTCCTGAGGTAAAAGATCACTGTGCCCCATATTTCTATTCACTCTGCTCTTCCAAGATTTGTTCTTGTGTGCTATTTTGTGATTTTTTTGGAGGTGGATATAAGAGAGCTACAATGAGTTATTGGTTACTCTGGCATCTTGGCACCCAAATGTTTTAGAAAAACATAAATTTCTTAGATTAAGAGAAGAGGAAATAAAATACTTTACTTACTCCATTTCAGAAAAAAAAAGAAATTGAAGGAACCATAAAGAAAATCCTTAGAAAATATATCCAGTCTCAGATTGATTCACAAGCAAATTCTCCCAAATATTTAAAGGACACTTAGTTACAAACTTTATAATCTGTTTGGAATAATAGGTAATGCAGGAGACCTACCAAATTCCTTTTATGACACAAATATAGTGCTGATATTTAAACCAGGAAAAGCCAAAACAGAGAAAGAAAATTATAGAACAGTATCTCTAATGAATATTAATGCACAAAATTTAAATAAAACACTAGCAAAGAGATTACAATACCTTATCATGAGATAATACACTATGAATAGGTTTGATTTATACCAGGAATGAAGGGTTGGTTGAATACTAGAAAAAATATTATCAACCTAATGGGTAACATCAATAATAAAACTAATAAAAGTCATATTTTCATTTCAATAAACTCAGAAAAAATCTTTCAACAAAATATAGTACCCATTCCTATTAAAAAAGAAAACTAGAGAACATAAGAGTAAATGGAGTTTTCTTTAAAATGATTATCAGGATTTCCATGAGTCAAGACGATGGAATAAACAATCAATCTCTATAACTTTCCCACACTCACTTCCAAACAACCATAAAATAGAATCCCAAAACAATACCAGAAACATTAAGACTAGCAAAAAGAAAAGCTAAAAATAAATAGCCAGAAACCTGAGGAGATGGGCAAGAATAGTCCATCTCACTTGGCTGAAAAGAGAATACTGTCCAGGAAAATTGAAAGAGTCCCAGAAAGCTGGCAGCAAGTCTTACCCCAGCAAACCAGTGGGACATTGTGAGCCCCAGTGCGGTGGAACAGACGCCTTAGCTTTGCCAGGGGAATGAGCAGACTCCAGCAACATGACTAATGTGAAAATGTTAAACTTTAAGAGGAATGCATACATAGAGTCTATGTCAGATTGCATGCCATCATGAGGAAAGAGGACAAAAGGAGGGGGAGAAAATTTGAAACCTTTGCAAGTGAATGTTGAAAACACAAAATAAATAAATTGTAGAAAACTGTAAAAAAAAAAATAGAAGGGAATGTGACACAGTGCATAAGAAAAACAACTGATTTAGACTTTCAAGAGCCAAGATGGTGGAGTAAGAAATAAATCATTCTCATTGTCCCTTATTTCCCTTTTTCAAAAAAAAAAAACAAAACACAGAAATATCAAAT
Source organism: Bettongia penicillata ogilbyi (assembly GCA_023548195.1). NCBI lineage: Eukaryota > Metazoa > Chordata > Mammalia > Diprotodontia > Potoroidae > Bettongia > Bettongia penicillata. The sequence continues at coordinate 593,725 of JAJHZJ010000126.1, read as the reverse complement.
AAAAGAGGTAGAGAATAATTGAGAAAAGAATGCTTAAACGTCCTCTATTTCATTGAAATTCCATTTTTTCCTGAAATGTTATACTCAGTTTTTCTGGGTAGGTAATTCTTGGTTTTAATCATACCTCCTTTGACTTCTCTTTACATTTTTCTCCCAATTATTAAAGTTGAATTGTTTACATTCCCACATGGGAGGATGACATTTATAACTCATGAGACCTTTTCCAGTATTAGGATAGTTAGAGGTAATATATATGTGGATGTGTTGTTGTGTGTGTGTAGATAGATAGATATAGATATGTATGCATGTTTGTGTATATAGGTGAACATGGGTATGTATGTATGTGTATATTGCATATGTGTTTATGTATGTAGTATATATAGGTGTAGGTAGGGAAATGTATATTTGTGTATGTACATAAGCATATGTGTGTATGTGTGTGTTTGTATGTATATATGTGTGTGTATGTATACACACAACACATTCCCTCTACTCTAATAGGTCTTTGTGCTTCTTTATCTGATGTAATTTTTATTTTCTTCCTCTTCCAGTAAAATCTCTTTATGCTACTTGATTTTGCAACTTTTGGTATACTCATACATACACATGCATATGTGTACACACATACACAAACATATACTAATGTATTATATAACTATATTAATTACATACTGTACCAGTTGTATACTCTCTCTTTTTACTATCCACACATATTCATATGCTATACATATATATACATATATACATATATGTATACACACATTTTGATACACACATGTATGTGTGTGTATCTCTCTCTCTACATGTATATATATAATATATATATTTATATATGTGCGTGTGTGTGTGTGTATATCTTTGTCTTAATTGGTTTTTCAATGTTCTGTCATAACCTGAATCTTTTTTAAGATTAATTTGGGGGGGAGGAGCCAAATGGTGGAGTAGAAAGATACATATCTGCTAGCTCCTAACTCACAGCCCATAAAATACCTGTAAAGAAGAATTCCCAACAAATTCTGGAGCAGTGGAAGCCACACAACAACAGAGTGGAGATTTCTGTTCCAGAGAGCCCTGAAAAACCGACCTCCAGGTCGTGCACCAGACCTGGAGGAGAGCCCAGTCCTGCCTTGGCCACACGGCACTGAGAGAAGCAGATTGTAGCGGGCTTCAGGGACAGAATCTCCAGGGAGAGTGCAGGTCCCTCCACCCACAGGCTTTCAAAGGTCAGTGAGAGAGTCTTCTTGACTGGCCGAGAGGGGAGTGGGGTGTCTCCATAAGAAATACAGGAAATGGGGAAAAGAAAGTTATCTGGCCCTACAAGACAAAAGAGAAGATGGGGACAAGGGAAAGAAGGGATGATAGAAGAGAGGATAGATTGGTGATAGGAGCAATTAGAATGCTCAGTGTATTGGGGTGGGAGGAGAGGACAAATGGGGAGAAAATTTGGAACCAAAAATTTTGTGAAAATGAAAGTAAAAAAGTTAAATAAATTTAAAAAAATAAAAAATAAAGACTAACTTGATCATAATTTGAGAGAGTGTAATTCTCTAATCTTGTTAATAAATTCTATTTTTTTATATCTAGAGGTTAGTGATATTAGTTTGCAGTTTAGTTCACTTTTTTTTTACTTACTAGATTATCAAACCCATATTGGAATCATCGAAGGGGTATTGCAAAGATATTATCTGTCTCTGAGAACAATATATCAAAAAAACAGCATAACAGTTTTATAAACATATTTAAAGAACTTATTTCTATATCATTCTGGTCTAACAATTTTTATTTCAACTAGATGTGTGAGGAGGGATAGGGTAATAAGAGAAGCTGAGAACGAAAATAATGAGAAAAATAGGATAGAGGGAATTGCACAAATAATAATTATAATTTTGAATGTGAATGAGATGCACTCACTCATAAAAAGGACAAAAATAGCAGAATGGTTTAAAAATCAGAATCCAACAATATGTTCTTCACAAGAAACAGATTTAAAAATAAGAGATACACAAAGTTAAAAGGCTGGAGAATAATTTGATATTCATCAGTTGATGGAAAAAGAAAAGTTGAAGTAGAGATCACGGTCTCAGGCAAAGTTAAAGCTAATCTAGATTTTATTAAAAGAGAAAAAACAGGGTCACTACATTTTGATAAAAGACAAGATAGACAATAAAAAAATATCAATATTACACCTATATGCATCAAATACTACAATAATCTAAATTTTTAAAAAAGTTAAGTGAATCATTGGTGGAACTAGTGGAGACTTTAGTCTTTCCCTGCTGTAATTAGATAAATCTAAGTGCCCCCTCACCAAAAAAAAAAAAAAAAAAAAAAAAAAAAAAAAAAAAAAAAAATCTCTCAGAGTAAGAAATTAAGGAACAAATATCAAGTAAGTTCCTCTTATGTGCTGTATATTTTGTACTCTTCAAATATTATCTCATTTTTTTCCTCACAAAAACACTGAGGTAAGCAGTATTATTTCTCCCATTTTACTATTAGAAAACTAAGGGAGACAAAGATTATGTGACTTATTCGTTAAATGTCTGAATCACCTTGGATTTCCAGTCTTCCTGACTCCAATAACAGTGATTTGCACTGCACCCCTCACTTGCCTTCAGTGGCCCAGGAAACTTCCTAAGAATACATATTACAGGGCAAGTGCACCAAGTGACCAATATGCTTTGCTCAAAAGAGCTGTCTCACAGAAAATTCTCTACACAGGTGAAATAAAAAATTCAGTTAAAATACATGAATAACTTATGAACATTGCTTTAACAAGAAAATAAAATAAGACCAAAAACAAAATCTTTCACAAAAAAGCTTTTATGTAGATTTCTGTAATGATTTCTTTCCCGTTTTTGAAATAACAAATTATTTATACCATATGTGTAAAGAATGCTAGATTTTCTTTTCCAAATCAGTTATAAAGAATCTAAAAGCAAGTTCATAGATATAAGAATATTTAAATTTAAATATTCAATAATTTTTGTGTTTTTCTATTCTTCTCAGTGGTACTAATTGAAGTCATTATTTATACCTCCATTAAAATTTCCACTCCAGTGGTTCATCATGGAGCACCTTAAGATCTCCAGTGTCTTTCCTCTGAAACACAAATTTTGACAGCTCCAAACAACCTGACATGTCTTCAAATTTCACATCAGTCTACTGAGCAAAGACCAACTTTGTTAATTTTGTAGAAACTAGACACCATTACCGTCCTAAAAATTGATCTGCTAAAGCTTCAACTGTTAGTGTTCTGTGTTCATAATCATTGTATCTAAACTGCAGAAACTAGAGAAATCTGAAACATTGAAATAACATATTAAAATAATAGACATTGAAAAAAATCTTTCGTTCCTTTCCTTGGAAACTGAACCAGAATCATGAACAAACTACAAAATAAATAATACTAGAGAACTTAAATTTTCCACCTACCTCAAAACTCCATGTCATTTGTCACACAAACCAAGTAATTGCAATTTCTGGAATTCCTGCTTTGCAGCTATCTTATTCTGAATATTCTGCTCAGCCAGTGGTGATGAAAAAAAACGAAAGCAAGGAAAACCTGCTTTTTAAATTTTATTTATTTATTACCTTTTAACATTCATTTTCACAAAATTTTGAGTTCCAAATTTTCTCCCCATTTTTCCCCTCCCCAACCTCAAAACGCCAAGCATTCTAATTGCCCCTATCACCAATGTGTCCTCTGTTCTATCATCCCTCCCTTCCCTTATCCTCATCTTCTCTTTTGTCCTGTAGGGCAAGGTAACATTCTATATCCCATTATCTTTATTTCTATTTTCTAGTTGCAAGAACAATACTCAACAGTTCACAAAACTTTGAGTTCCAACTTCTCCCTCTCCCATCCTCTCCACCCATTTCCTTTGGGAAAGTAGGCAATTCAATATAGGCCATATGTGTAGATTTGCAAATGACTTCCATAATAATCATGTTGTGTATGACTAACTATATTTCCCTCCATCCTATCCTGACCCCATTGCTTCTCTTCTCTCTTTTCATCCTGTCCCTCCTCAAGAGTGTTGACTTCAGTTTGCTCCCTTCTCCAACTGTCCACCTTTCTATCACACCCCCATCCTGTTGCTCCACTTCTCCCCCACTTTCCTGTATTATAAGATAGGTTTTCATACCAAAATGAGTGTGCATTTTATTCCTTCCTTTAGTCGAATGTGATGAGAGTAAGCTTCATGTTTTTTCTCTCGCCTCCCCTCTTTTTCCCTCCAGTGAAAAGTCTTTTATTTGCCTCTTTTATCAGAGATAACATGCCCCATTACATTTCTCCCTTTCTGCTCCTAATATATTTCTCTCTCACCGTTTAATTTCATTTTTTACAGCCATGATCCCATTCTATTCAATTCACTTTGTGCCCTCTGTCGCTCTCTCTCTCTCTCTCTCTCTCTCTCTCTCTCTCTCTCTCTCTCTCTCTCTCTCCCTCTGTGCATGTGTGTGAGTGTGTGTGTGTGTGTGTGTGTGTGTGTGTGTGTGTGTGTGTAATCCCACCAACTACCCAGATGAAAAAAGTTTCAAGAGTTACAAATATTGTCTTTCCATGTAGGAATGTAAACAGTTCAACATTAGTAAGTCCCTGATGATTTCTATTTGCTGTTTACCCTTTCATGCTTCTCTTGATTCTTGTGTTTGAAGGTCAAATATTCTTTTCAGCTCTGGTCTTTTCATGAAGAATGCTTGAAAGTCCTCTATTTCATTGAAATACCATTTTTCCCCTGAAGAATTATACTGTTTTACTGGGTAGGTGATTCTTGGTTTTAGTCCTAGTTCCTTTGACTTCTGGAATATCATATTCCACGTCCTTCAGTCCCTTAACGTAGAAGCTGCTAGATCTTGTTTTATCCTGATTGTATTTCCATAATACTTGAATTGTTTCTTTCTAGCTGCTTGCAATGTTTTCTCCTTGACCAGGGAACTCTGGAATTTTGCCACAATGTTCCTAGGAGTTTCTCTTTTTGGATTTCTTTCAGAAGGGCATCAGTGGATTCTTGCAAAATTTATTTTGCCCTCTGATTCTAGAATATCAGGGCAGTTTTCCTTAACAATTTCATGAAAGATGATATCTAGGTTCTTTTTTTGATAATGGCTTTTAGGTAGTCTCATAATTTTTAAATTGTCTCTCCTGGATCTATTTTCCAGGTCAGTTGTTTTTCCAATGAGATATTTCACATTATCTTCCATTTTTTCATTCTTTTGGTTTTGTTTGGTGATTTCTTGGTTTCTCATAAAGTCATTAGCCTCCATCTGTCCCATTCTAATTTTGAAAGAACTATTTTCTTCAGTGGGCATTTGGACATCCTTTTCCATTGGATTAATTCTGCTTTTGAAAGCATTCTTCTCCTCATTGACTTTTTGAAACTCTTTTGCCAATTGAGCTAGCCTATTTTTCAAGGTGTTACTTTCTTCAGCGTTTTCTTGGGTCTCCTTTAGCAAGGTATTGACCTGCTTTTCATGCTTTTCTTGCATCTCTCATTTCTCTTCCCAGTTTTTCCTCCACCTGTCTAACTTGATTTTCAAAATCCTTTTTGAGCTCTTCCATGGTCTGCATCCAGTGAATATTTATTTTGGATGTTTGGGATCCAGAAGCCTTGACTTCTATGTCTTTCCCTGATGGTAAGCATTGTTCTTCCTCATCCTAAAGGATGGGAAGAGATATCTGTTCACCAATAAAATAACCCTCTATATTCTTATTTTTTCCCCTTTTTTTGGGCATTTTCCCAACCAGGTACTTGACTTTTTGGTCCTTTGTCAAGAGTAGGGTATACTCTGGAGAGCTGTAATATATCAGTTCCTCCAAGATGGCACAATCAAGTGTGTGCTGGTCTGAGCGCAGGGAAGGATTTTTGGGCCCGGAGTCTTAGCAGCATTTCCTTTCCACAGGCACCTGACCTCCAGTTCTGCCAAGCTAGCACTGGAATGATGGAATTCATTCAAGCTGAGGGGGCAGGTCCTCCATTCAGTGTGAGATAAAGACCAGCTGCCTCAGGGCATGTACACGGGGCTGAGACAAGACTCAGCCCTTCAGTGCCCCCAGGGGTTTTTACGATCCAGCTATGGTCTCAGGCTACTGCTGGGGCTTCCCTGAGAACTCCTGCAGCCTGCCTGATGTGAAGGCCCTTCTCCCTTCCTGGCCAGCTGAATAAACCCCATCACTGACCTTTGGTGCCTGTGAGTTGAGTGATCTGTGGACCCTCTGCTGCTGGGACTTAGGATTCCCCGACCGGAGATTCTACTCCAGGGGGCTGTTCATGAGCCTTTCTCGTGGCCAAGGCTGGGCTGGGCTCAGCACTCCTAACCCCGCTCCACGTCCAGTGCAACTGACATTTCCTGTGGTTCTTTCAGGTCATCCTGAGATGGAAATCTCCTCCATTCTGTTGTTCTTCACTTCTGCTGCTCCAAAATTTGTTGAGAGTCCCTCTGTATAGGTGTTTTATGGGCTGTGTGGGGACAGCCTCCATATGTGTGTCTTTCTAATACACCATCTTGGCTCTGCCCCCCAGCAAGGAAAACTTTTGCTTGACACTGTTATTCTTGTTGATAAGGATACACATAGTCAAGGAATATAAAGAAAAGTGGCATCAGTGGTTACATACTCAAACATTCTCAGGTAGCTATGAAAGCAGTTCACAAAGAAGCTTACCACTAATAGAAATTCCAGTAACATTGTACATCGTTTTACATTGTGCTTAATTTTCCAAACTGCCTTTTACTCTGATCTACTTTCTCTCAGATTTCTTATAAATTGCAGAAAATTGAAACAAAAAGCAGACTCAAATATAAGATTTCTAAATGTCAAAGCATGATGTGGAAGAAGAAAACAAGAAGATTTTCTGTAACTCCTAGTCTAACTAATGCTCTGCAAGTAGGTTTTAATCTTAATCATTGTTGCATATGTCATGGATACCTTTAGACTTCTTGTGAAAACTGAGGACGTTTGCCATAAAAATGGATGTTTTTTTTAGTAAATGATTATTTATTTATTTTTAGTTTTCTACATGCATTTCCACAAAATTTTGAGTTCCAAATCTTCTCCCCATCTCTCCTCCCCACCCTATAACGCCTTGCATTCTGATTACTCCTTCCCTCAATGTGCCCTCCTTTCTATCACACTCCTCCCTTTCCTCATACCCACCTTCTCTCTTTTCTCAGAGGGAAAAATAGGTTTGTACATCCCATTACTAGCATTTCTTATTTCCCAGCTGTATGAGAAAACATTTTTTAAATTTGTCCCAATGCTTTGAATTCCAACTTCTCTCCCTTCCCCTCTCTCCACCCATCCCTGCTGAGAAGGTAAACAATTCAATATAGCCTATATATGTGTAGTTTTTGAAAAGATTTCCATAATAGACTTTGTATAAGACTAACTATATTTCCCTCCGTATTATCCTGCTTCCCATTTATTCTATTCTCTATTTTTACCTTGTGCCACCCCATAGGTGTTTACTTCTAACTACTCCTTTCTCCCATTTGCCCTCCTGTCCATCATCCCCCTCACCCTACTTGCTCCTTCTCCCCTGTTTTCCTGTCGTGTAATATAGATTTTCATACCAAATTGAGTAATTGTGTTATTCCCTCCTTTAGCCAAATGTAAAGAGATTAACCTTCACTTTTTTCCTCTCACCTCCTCCCTTTTCTCTTCCATTGAATAAGCTTATTCTTGCCTCTTTTATGAGTGATAATTTGCCCCATTCCATTTCTCCCTATCTCCTTCCAATATATTCCTCTCATCCCTTAATTTTATTTTTTTAGATATTGTCTCTTCTTATTCAACTCCCCTTACTTCTCTATTTGTATATTATACATGTATAAACACATATATTATAGGTGTGTGTGTGTGTGTGTGTGCGTAATCCCTCCAACTACCCAAATACTGAAAATCAAGAGTTAAAAATATTGTCTTTCCATGTAGAAATGTAAACAATTCAACTTTAGGAAGTCCTTTATGATTTCTGTTTCCTGTTTACCTTTTGATGCTTCTCTTGATTCTTGTGTTTGAAAATCAGATTTCCTTTTCAGATCTGGTCTTTTCATCAATAATGTTTGAAAATCCTGTATTTCATTGAAAGGTCATGTTTCCCCTGAAGTATTGTATTCGGTTTTACTGGGTAGATGATTCTTGGTTTTAATCCTAGTTCCTCTTATTTCTGGAATATCATATTCCAAGACTTTCAGTCCCTTAACATATAAGCTGCCAGATCCTATGTTATCCTGATTGTATTTCCACAATACTCTGTTTCTTTCTACCTGCTTGCAATATTTTCTCCTTGACCTGAAAACTCTTGCATTTGGCTACAGTACTCTTAGGAGGTTCTCTTTTGCATCTCTTTCAGGAGGTGGTCAGTGGATTCTTTCAATATTTATTTTGCCCTCTTGTTCTAGAATATCAGGGCAGTTTTTGATAATTTCATGCAAGATGATGCCTAGTCTCTTTTTTTTTATCATGGCTTTCAGATAGTCCCTTAATTTTTAAATGATCTCTTCTGGATCTATTTTCCAGGTTAGTGTTTTTCCAATGAGGTATTTCACATTATTTTCCATTTTTTTTCATTCTTTTGGTTTTCTTTTATAATTTCTTGGTTTCCAATAAAGTCAATAGCTTCCATCTACTCATTTCTAATTTTTAAAGAACTGTTTTCCTCAGGGAGTTTTTGAACCTCCTTTTCCATTTGGCTCATTCTGCTCTTCTGCTGCATTCTTGTCCTCATTTACTTTTCGGACCTCTTTTGCCATTTAAGTTAGTCTATTTTTTTTATCTGTTTATTCATTTATTTATTTATTTAACTTTTTACAATCATTTTCACAAAATTTTGGGTTCCCAATTTTCTCCCCTTTTAACACCTCCCCCCACCCCAATACCCCAAGCAATCTAATTTTCCCTATCTCCAATCTACCCTCTCTTCTCTCATCCCTCCCTTCTCTTGTCTCCACCTTCTCTTTTCTCCTGTAGGGCCAGATGACTTTCTATTCCTCATTAACTGTATGTTTTCTTTCCTAGTAGCAACAGCAATACTAAACAGTTGTTCCTAAAACTATGAGTTCCAAATTCTCCCCATCACTCCCTCCCCACCCATTCCTTTTGGGAAGGCAGGCAACTCAATATAGACCATATCCGTGTAATTTTGCAAATGTCTTCCCTGATAGTCGTGGTGTATAAGACTAACTGAATTACCCACCATCCTGCCCTGCCCCTCATTGTTTCTCTTCTGCCTTTTGATCCTGTCCCTCCCCAAGTGTTGACTTCAAATTGCTCCCTCCTCCCTTTGCTCTCCCTTCCATCATCCCCCCTCCTTCCTTATCTCCTTCCCCCCCACTTTCCTATACTATAAGATAGGTTTTCATACCAAAATGAGTGTGCATTTTATTCCTTCCTTTAGTCAAATGTGATGAGGGTAAACTTTTTGGCTTTTTTTCTTCTCAGCTCTCCTCTTTTTCGTTCCACTAAGAAGTCTCCTACTTGCCTCTTAAATGACATATAATTACCCCATTCCATTTCACCCTCTTTCCTCCCCCTACCTTTCTCTCTCACCATTGACCTTAATTTCTTTTAAGATATGGTCCCATCCTATTCAATTCTCTCTGTGCTCTCTGTCTCTGTATGTGTGTGCATGTGTGTATGTGTGTGTGCATGCATGCGTGTACATGTGTGTGTGTGGTCTCACCAACTACCCAGATACTGAAAAGTTTTAAGAGTTACAAATATTATCTTTCCATGTAGGAATGTAAACAGTTCACTTATGGTACGTCCCTTATGACTTCTCTTTGTTGTTTACTTTTTCATGCTTCTTCTCATTCTTGTGTTTGAAAGTCAAATTTTCTTTTCAGCTCTGGTCTTTTCATCAAGAATGTTTGACAGTCCTCTGTTTCATTGAAAGACCATATTTTCCCCTGAAGTATTATACTCAGTTTTGCTTGGTAGGTGATTCTTGGTTTGAGTCCTAGTTCCTTTGACTTCTGGAATATCCTATTCCATGCCCTTCGATCCCTTAATATAGAAGCTGCTAGATCTTGAGTTATCCTGATTGTATTTCCACAGTACTGGAATTGTTTCTTTCTAGCTGCTTGCAAGATTTTCTCCTTTAGCTGGGAGAATTTGGCCACAATATTCCTAGGAGTTTCTCTTTTTGGATCTCTTTCAGGTGGTGATCGATGGATTCTTTCAATACTTATTTTGCCCTCTTGTTCTAGAATGTCAGGGCAGTTTTCCTTGATAATTTCATGGAAGATGATATCTAGGCTCTTTTTTTGATCATGGCTTTCAGGTAGTCCCATAATTTTTAAATTGTCTCTCCTGGATCTATTTTCCAGGTCAGTTGTTTTTCCCATGAGATATTTCACATTCTCTTCCATTTCTTCATTCTTTTGGTTTTGTTTGGTGATTTCTTGGGTTCTCGTAAAGTCATTAGACTCCATCTGTTCCATTCTAATTTTGAGAGAACTATTTTCTTCAGTGAGCTTTTGAACCTCTTTTTCCTTTTGGCTAATTCTGCTTTTGAAAACATTCTTCTCCTCATTGGCTTTTTGAACCTCTTTTGTCAATTGAGTGAGCCTATTCTTCAAGGTGTTATTTTCTTCAGCATTTTTTTGGGTCTCCTTAACCAAGGTGTTGACCCGTTTTTCATACTTTTCTTGCATCTCTCTCATTTCTCTTCCCAGTTTTTCCTCCACCTGTCTAACTTGCTTTTAAAAATCCTTTTTGAGCTCTTCCAAGGCCTGAGTCCACCCGACATCCCCCTGGGGTGTCTGGGGTGCTGAGGCCCCACCCTCCACGTCTTTCCCTGATGGCAAGAATATTTCCTCGTCCTCGTCAGATCCGAATGTCGGGATCATTTGCATTTGTTGGAAAAAAAACCTCTCTATCGTCTTATTTTTCTTCCCTTTTCTAGGCATTTTCCCAGCCAGTTACTTGACTTCTGAGATTCCTGTCCACCCCCGCCTAGATCCACCCAGCTGGTGCTTGGGCTCTGAGATTCAAATGGGCTTTTCGTGCCACTAATCAATGTGAACTTTAGTTCTGGTGCTGGGGTGGGGGCAGGGCCGCCTCCCAGGCTCAGCTCCCTCAAGGGCTTTATGCAGAGACTTTCAGGAACGGAAGGGGGAGCCACCTCCCCAGCTCAGTTCCCTCAGGGGCTTTATGCAGAGGCCTTCAGTAAAAGAGCGGGGTGGGGCAGGGCCGTCTCCCAGGCTCAGCTCCCTCAGGTTGTTTATGCAGAGACCTTCTGTAATGAGGATCCTGCCTGCTGCTGGGGGGAGTCCCGGGCCGGCTGCAGCCACTGCTGCCTCCGCTGCTGCCCACGCCTCTGCCTCCTCTGCTTCCTGCCCCGGTCTCTGCCGTTGCTGCTTCCTCCCGAGGGGGTCCGAGTCACGGAGACATTCCACTCCCCCTCTCGTCCAGCCCAGCCTTCTCTCTCACTGACCTATAGCTTCTGTGGGCAGAGGGACTTTCCCAGCTGCCGGAGCTTCCGTCCCTGAAGCCTGCCCAGGTCAGCTTTTCTGGGGCCATGGCCAGGGCAGCACTGGGGTGGGGTCCACTTTCTGGGGCACGACGGACCCTGTGGATGGGTCTCCAGGGCTCCCTGGAATGGAAATCTCTTCCACTCCATTTCTGTACCCCTTTCAGTGGTCCAGAAGTTATGGGGGTCTCTTTTTACATTAATTCTATGGGCTGTGGTTTCGGAGATAGTAAATGTGCATCCTTCTACTCCGCCATCTTGGCTCTGCCCCCCCAAGTTAGTCTATTTTTTAAGGTGTTAATTTCTTCAGAATTTTTCTGGGTCTCATTTAGTTATCTGTTGTCTTGCTTTTCATGGTTTTCTTTCATTGTTCTTATTTCTCTTCAAATTTTTTCCTCTACTTCTCTTACTTTATTTTCAAAATTTTTTTTTGAGTTCTTCCATGGCCTGAGAAAATAGTATATTTATTTTGGAAGTTTTAGATGCAGAAGCCTTAACTTTTAGGTCTTCCTCTGAAGGCCTAAATTGTTCTTCCTCATTCAAAATGATGAAAGAAAACACTTGCTTACTGACAACGTAACCTATTTTCTCATTCTTTTTCCCTTTTTTGGGCATTTTCCCAGCCTGTTCCTTGACTTTTCAACTCTTTTTCAGGGTGGAGTTCACGGCTGAGATTCATATCAGCTGCTAAATTCCCCCAGGGGCTCTAAGAGGAGGGCTCTGAAAATGGAAGCTGCAGCTGCAGTGGCTGCTGATTCCATCCAGACCATGTTCCCCTCTCCTGGGTGACTCAGCCCTCCCAATGACCTTTGACTCTATCTGTGGTGTTTGTGGATTGAGCAATCTGGGAGTTGCTGATGTCAATGACTCCCTGATGCCTGGTCAGAGTCCTTTCCCTGCCATGGCAGTCTACACTCTGTGCTTCCTGAGCTGCATTGCTTGTTCTCTCCCCTTCCTGAGCTGTGCTGGAATAAAAATATCTTAATTGCATGAAATAAAACCCATAAGATTAAAAACAAACCAATTATATTTAAAATGTCAAATAATTTTTTAAATATATTCATTAATCTCAATTTTAGAATCCCTGATCTGAGAGAGCATACTGTCATTTCTAAATCCTGATGCTTTAGAAACAACCACTTAATAAACTCTACTCAAAGAAAAGCAATACATTCATCAAAAAAGAAAGAAAAGACATGCTTCAGTATGAACATTTTTGTTTACTAAAATGTTTTAAATTAATGGAAAATTTTTCAAAATGGTTTATTCAGATGATCCACTTTTCCAGGAAATGATATACTAACCACAGAAGAGAATTTATGTAGTAGACAAAGAAGGGATACTCAAAAGAAATTAGGCTGAGAGTAAGTTAAAAGCTTATTTATAATTTTTTTAAAATGCAATTTTAAATACATATTAAAATAGAAAAAAACATTTTAAACTTAAATATAAAATAAGAAAGAAAAACCATGTTTACAGCAGAACATAGATGATTCAAAATGCATAAATGTAATAACATTTCAATAAAATCTATATATTAAATACTGTATCTTAAGTTGAAAGTTGTTCATCTTTTTTTTTTTTGCTTTCTAGTAGGTTTTATTTTGTTCTCTGCTACACACACATATATGTGTGTGTACATATATATATACACACACACATATATACATACATATATATATATATGTACACACACATATATACATACATATATATATATATATATATATATATGTACACACACACATCCTTTCTGTAAGAGATTCTACCCCTAATCTTTTTTTTTTTCTGTTTGTGTATTTTTCCTCCTTCCTATTTCTTCTAAATTCTCTATTTTACTTCTATCTACTACCTTGCCCTCTGATTATTAACCCACCTTCACTCTAGCAATCCCTCCATTGCACTCCCATTTCCTAAATATAAAAACTCTTTTTTGCTCCCCTTTGACCTAGTCTATTCCCCTCCTCCATAAAGCTCCCTTCCTTATCCTCCCATTCCCCTAAATCTAAACTCCCTTCTATACTACCTTTTAGCCTATTCCCTCACCCTGCTCTCTAAAGATCTCTTCCTTATCCTCTCCACTTCCCTATCCCATTAGAATTTTATTTTTCTTAAATGGAAAAGATTTTTATAGTTTTCTATGCATTTCCCCCCTTAAATACATGCCTGTTTAAAGTAATTTTCCGAAACTAACAGCCCGCTCCCCCATCTAATTCCTCTATATCGGTTCTTCCTCTTGTACCTCATTTATTACTCTTTTAGCTGTTCTTGAATTCTTTTACTTTTAAAATCATGTCATACTGTGGTCTAACCCAATCTTTATTGTCAGCTACCTAATTAATAGTAACAATCTTAGACATAAGCTTTACATTTTCCATGCACAAAATGTGAACATTCTGTCCTTATTGAGTCCCTTATAATTGATCATTGGTATATACTTTATATGTCTCTTGGCTCTTGAATGTCCAATCTCCCACTGAGTTCAATTTATTTTTAACAAAGTCCTAAAAGTCTGACAGTTGATCAAATGTCCATTTGCTCCATTCAAAATTATATTGACTTTCCTGGGTAAGATATTTTCATTCAGAGGCCCATTTCTTTTGCTCTGTGATCTTTTCGTTTCACCAGCACTAGGTCTTGTGCGATTCTAATTGTGGTACCACCATATGTAAATTATTTTCACTTGTTGACTATAATAGCTTGTCCTTGTTTAGGGAATTTCAGAATTTACCTATAATATTCCTGTAAGTTTTCTTTGAAGTATTGCTTTCAAGTGGTGAACAGTAGACTTTTTTCTTTTTCTACTCTCCCCTGTTGTTCTAACACTTCAAGACAATTTTCTTTATTTTTTATTCTGTTATTGTATCAGTTTTCTTTTTTTGATCAAAACTTTGAGGTAGTCCAAATATTCTTATGTTTTCTTCATATCTTCCTCTAGATCCATTGTTTTTCTTATAAGATGTTTCACATTCTCTTCTATTTTTTCATTCTTTATATTTTGTCTTTTCATTTCTTTATCTCTTATAATTTTTGTGGCTTCCCCTTGCCGAATTCTGATTTTCAAGTAGCCATTTTCTTCCTTAAAATTCTAAATCCTTTTTTCTCATTGGTTGACTTTCCTATCATAATCTTCTTTTACTATTTGTATTTTTCTTTTTAGTTTTCCCTCAATCTCTCTCATTTGATTTGTTTTATTTTTTTCTCTTAGTTTAAAAAAAAAAATCTTCGATGATTTCTTTTTGGGAATGTGACCATTTCGCATTACTTTCTGGAACAGAGAAGGGTTTTGTTTCCATATCGTCCTCTGAAAATGAAACTCAGTCTTCTATATTCACATAGTAGCTCTCTATGGTTGGATTTTTTTTCTCCTTTCCTGTGCATTTCTTGGTAAAAATTTAGTTTTTCTAATCACCTTTAGTCCTGGGGTATGGGGGATGGTGCCTCTGACCTTTGATCATTTTCAGTTCTCCACTCTGACCCTGAACTGAAACTAAGACCTAAAGCCTCCTGTAAGTGCTCACAATCAGTAGCATCACCACCCCACTGCTTCTTAACACACTGGACATGTGGTGTGTTTCTTACTTGCTTTCCCCCATCTCATTGCTTTCTATAGCACAGCTGGATCTAGTGTTCCTTGTCAGAGGACGTCCTGTGGATCTTTGCTAGGTCAGATGCCCAATTCCTTTCAGTGTGCTTGGGGGTAAAATTTCCTCTGGATTGGCAGCCTCTCAACCCAGCTAACCCCAGGACTTGCCACTTGTTTAAACAGCTTTCAGCTTAGTATTAAAGTATATCGTAGCCTGAACGTGTTTACTCTTCAGAGAGAGAAAATTTAATCCTGGTATTTTTTGTTAGGTCTCCTCTGTCACTGGTGGGTCCCTGTTTTACCTTTACTCTTAGTTATTTTTTTTTATTTTATTATTGTTTTTTTTTTTATTTTTATGTTTTACAGTCACTACCATAAAACTTAGATTTCCCCCCTTACCTACCCTCCATCACCCGCCTCCCTCCCCAAGACAGCATAAAATTCTATATGGGATCTACACATACATTCCTTTTGAATACATTTTCACTTAGTCATGCTGTGTAGATGAACTAAAATAAATGGGAGAAATCACATAACAAAGTAAAACACAATACACATACACACACAAAAAAACGATCTGCTACATTCTGAGATTGAATTCCATAGTTCTTTCTCTGAATGTGGAAGGCATTTTGCCTTAGGAGACCATTGGAAATTTTTTTTTTTTTTTTTTTTATGTCCTTGCATGGCTATGAACATCCAAGTCTACCAGAAAAAAACTCTCGAACACTGTGGTCGTTGCTGTGCACTAAGTTCTCCTGGTTCTGCTCCTTTCACTCAGCATCATATCCTATAAGACTTTCCAGGTATCCTTGAAGTCTTCTTGTTCATTGTCTCTTATGGTGCAATAGTACTCCATTACATTCATGTACCATAATGTATTCAGCCATTCCCCAATTGATGGGCATCCCCCTGATTTCTGATTTTTGGCAACTACAAAGAGTGCTGCTATAAATATTTTTGTACATGTGGAACCCTTTCCCATTTTTATGATCTCTTGGGGACACAGTCCTAGAAGCAATATTGCTAGGTCAAAGGTATGCTCATTTTTGTAGCCCTTTGGGTATAGTTCCAAACCACTCTCCAGAATGGTTGGATGAGCTCACAGCTCCACCAACAATGAATTAGTGTTACAACTCTCCCACATCCTCTACAACATTTATCTTTTTCCTATTCTGTAATGTTGGCCAATCTGATAGGTGTGATGTGGTACCTCAGAGTTGTTTTGATTTGCATCTCTCTAATCAAGAGTGATTTAGAGCAATTTTTCATATTAATATAGATATCTTTAATTTCTTCCTCTGAAAATTGCCTGTTCATATTCTTTGACCATTAATCAACTGGGGAATGACATGTATTGTAGTATGTTTGACTCAGTTCTCTATATATTCTAGAAATGATGCCTTTATCCCCGAGATTAGCTGTAAAAATTATTTCCCAATTTACTACATCCCTCCGAATTTTGGTTGCATTGGGTTCGGTTGTACAAAAACTTTTCAGTTTAATGTAATCAAAACTATCCATCTTGCACTTCGTAATGCTTTCTATCTCTTCTTTAGTCAAAAATTCTTCTATTCTCCATAAATCTGATAAATACATTATTTCTTGCTCCTTCAGTTTGTCCATGGTATCTTATTTATTTTTCAAGGCTCCATGTTCTCTTAGTGGTGCTATTTTATCTCCTTTGTGGAGGAAAATCATGAGAGCTTGAAATTTTCTGACCTACTCAGGGATCTTCCCAGAATCCACTCTGAGTTTTTTTTTTTTTGAAAAGTGTGTAAACTTTACCCTATAAATTTGATTTGCCTATTCATGACGTTGAGATACATTGCCATCTGAAGAAGAATTCAATTCATATAAATTCTATGAATTTTATTTTAGGCAATTAAAATGTAATTCTGAGAAAGATTCCAGAGGTTTCACCACATTATAAAAAAAAAGAGTCAGGAGGAAAACAAGAATAAAAATTCCCGGAAAAGATAACCTCAGTGGTTAGTTTTCTGTTGAAATCCTCTATTTTATGTGATTCTATGACTTTAGGAGAAGTGTTTGCATTTCAGTTCATTCCCTAAATCCTGAAAGGATTTGCTTACTTGTAAAGGAGCTTAAGTTCTCAACAAGTTAAATGGTGGTAGAAGGTTCTTGTTCATCCCTTAAAATCACACTCCATAGATTGCTGAGTTTAAGTACAATTTTTCCCATCGTCTTTCCTTAAAAATCTGGCACTATGAAAACCTTTCAGCCAATTTGAAATGATCTCATAGGACTCATAGGTGAACTCTTGATAGAGACAGTTATCATCAGCAGAACTCTAAAGCTTGCACATTTGTGCGAACACTCAAATGGATCTCTGATTTCATCATAAGGGGCATCATCTTTATAACCCAGATCATAATTTATTGATGACTATCAATCCTGTAATTCTTGCTTACATGTTCTCATACCTTTACCACAATTAAACTTTACATTCTCTTGATATTTTGAATATGCCAATAGAGCATGTGCCCTGTTCATCAGTTACTCCTCACTATTACCACATGACTTAATTATCATCTTTTTAATTTCTAAATGTCATACTTTTTTGATAGCATCCTTTATTCAATTTAATAAGTTCTACGCACATGTATATACATATATATGTTAACTTTTTTCATATATAATATATAGAGAGATATGGATACCTAAACATATACTTATGTGGAAGAAGGAATATTAGTATTTATGTAGTGTCTGCTATGTACCTGATGCTTTGGTAACATTTGATCAACATTGTCTCATCTATTTTCAAAGCAGAACTGAGGTAGATGCTATTATCAATTCCATTTATTATTGAGTAAATTGAGATAGACAGAAATGAATTGCCTTGTTCAAAATTTCACTTCTAGTAAGCATTTGAGGCTAGATTTAAACTTAAGTCTCCTTGACCTTAGGCCAAGAGCTCTATCCACTGAGCTATTTAGCTCTCCATATCGATGCAGTAATATGTATTTGTACTTATATATGTATATATACATACAATTATATTGTTTATATGTAGTTTTACATAATGATAATACTATGAGAGATTTATAAAATGCTTGAATGTTTTCAAAGTGTTTTACAATGTCTCATTTTATTTTAACAACAGCCTTGGAACATAGGGAATTTTATTATCCCCATGTTACAGATGAGGAAACAGTAGGACAGGTCAAGCAAATTGGGTCACACAAATAGAAATGTCTGAGATGAAATTTCTACTCTGATCTTCCATATTCTAGATTTAACTCTGTATCCTGTGAATCACCTAGCTGCTTCAATAGGGTACATACATCTTTCTATTTATTTTACGTTTTATAGACTTAAAAATTGTCTGATGTCTGGAACACTGAGAGGTTAAGTGACCTACCCAGATAGTTCTCTGTCTAAAACGTCCCATCTCTAATATTCATCTAACTGTCTCTCCCTTTTCTCTCTGTCTCTTTCTATCTTTGTCTTTCATTCTTCCTCTTTCTCTGTCTTTGTTTCTGTCTCTATCTCTCCCTCCCTCACTCTCACTCTCCGTGTCTTATATAAACACTACAAATGGGCAATGAACCAAGCCCAAAATTGAACAGGAGGAGATGGATTGGTCAGATTCCTTGGAGAAATTATTAAGTCTTTGCAGTTGTTGAAAAATTCTCTTTGAAGCAAATACGAAGTTTATAATTTAATATCAGTACCTTCTAATGATCTTGTATTTCTTTGTATAATAGAAGACAACAAAGGTTGAGCAACTGAGAAAGTACAACTCTATAGTGTTTCCTTTAAAGAATGTTTTAATCTAAATCCGGAATTTAGAGCAATAAACATTCTAAAGTGAGTTGTATTTTAATAGTTACAGTAACAGAATCATCATTTAGCCAAAACATAAAGACAATCCTGCCAATTCCTAGGTTTCATCACCAAACATTTGAAAATAGAGAATTGACACTTTAAAGCTATTTCAAAATTTGGAGTTTTTCCAGAATTACATTAAAAATATCACTTGCTTTTTGAGGTTCTATGGATAGTGAATTAATCTGACTTAGTTTGTACCTTTGAAATCAAGTCCATTTTTCATGGTTTCTCTTTAGTTGCTGGTGGCATTTGAATTTTTCTGTAGTCTTCCCCATATCCTCCCCTCCACCCCAGATTCTTAATTTCCTAAAGTCAATGAATGTTTCTCCTGTTTACCTTGTAACTTTCCAGAGCATCTAGTGTAGAATTCAGGCCAACTGACTTTATAGAGAAATTTGCATCAATCAACTAACAAACATTTATTAATATCTACTATGTGTCAGATATTATTGTAAGTACTGAGAAAACAAATCCAAAAATAAGATAGTACCTCAAAAAATTTACTGCGTGATAGAAATCTGGACCTCAGAAGTCTGGGTTATGGAAAAATACTCTGAAGTACTCTAGGCACACTTTAAGACTGCAAATTGCAAAGAAGATGCCATCCTACATTAATAAACATTTTCCTCACCCAGGATTTCCCTACAGCAGTGAAATCGTATGTTCAGGCCATAACCCTCAAATTTAACAATCTTTTCATTTTTTCATTTTGTATTTGTTATGTTATATAATTACATGTAATAAATAACTTATTTTTTGCTTATACATTTATTTAATTAGTTATTGCCAGAGAGACATTCTTAATATAGCATAATAACATCGAAGTGAACTAAAGAATTCAGCCAAATTCATTTCAATACAATTGAGCTCTATTGGAGAATAAGAATATGTGTCATCAATGACAGGCAGATTGCATCTGGGAAATGGATTTTTCATTGATTTTCATTAATTTTTCACTGACTGGTTTTCTCACAATACTGAGGAAAATGAAATTATTCTCAAATAATCAATGCTATGTTTTTGTTTTATTTCGTTGTTGTTTTAATGCATGCATGTTATGGCCAATAGACAATATTTAAAGTAGCATGAGTCAAATCTGCATAATGTCACCATTTAGAAACAAAGAATATTTCATCCTATACACCACCTTCCACCAGAATAACAAGAAACCTGCTGGGGAGGAGCTGAGCTACTTTATTTAATACTCTCTTGGACTTCACAGTTTATTCTGTATCGGGACATTTTCTGCTCTGGCACCACATGCATAATTACACCCACCTCCAATACCCACCACACACACACACACACACACACACACACACACACACATGCCTCCCATCCACACATATATCTTTACACTTCTGCCTTTTGGAATTATATTTAAATCAATAATATCAATGATTCTCTAAATTCATATCAGTGGATTGATCCTTTAAGACACTGCAAACCAAAACTCCTTGCCTGACCATTACTCCTTTTTTAATCCCTTATTATAATATAAACTATTTGAAGATATAGATTGTCTTCTTTTTGTATCATATTCCTTAGTTCTATGTTTAATGCCATTTTTAATTGTTATTGGGCAACTTTGTCTGACTTTTTATGACTCTATGGAGCACACTCTCCTCTATTTTCTTTTTAAAAAAATATTTGTTATTACTTTTAGTTTTCAATATTCACTTCCATAAAATTTGAGTTTTGAACTTTCTCCCCAACCCTCCCTTACCTCACTCCAAGATGGCATGCAATCTGATATAGGCTTTACATATACATTCATATTAAACCAATTTTCACATTAGTTATGTTGCAAAGAAGAATAATCAATGGAAGAAACCACAAGAAGGAACACAGAGCAAATATTCATTTAGACTCCATAGATGTTGTTGGTGTGGTTGTTGTTGTTGATTTATGTATATGGATAATATTTTCCATCATGAGTCTTTTGGAGTTGTCCTAGAACTTTGCATTTCTGAGAAGAGACATGCCTATCAAAGTTAGTCATCACAAAATATACTTGCTACTAAGTACAATGTTCTCTGGTTCTACTCACTTCACTCAGTATCAGTTCATGCAAGTGTTTCCAAGTTTTTCTGAGGTTTGCCTGTTCATCATTTCTTATGGAACAATAGTATTGCATTACATTCATATACCACAGCTTGTTCAGTCATTACCCAATTGATGGTCATAATCTCAATTTCCACTTCTTAGCCACCACAAAAAGAACTCCTATAAATATTTCTGTCCATGTGAGTCCTAGTCCCATTTATATTATATCTTTGGGATACAGACCTATGAGGGGTATTTCTGGGTTAAAAGGGTATGCACAGTTTTATAGTTCTTTGGGCATAGTTCCAAATTGTTCTCCAGAATGATTGGATATGTTCCCCCCTCCACCAACAATACATTAGAGTCCAATTTTCTCACTTCTCCAACATTTGTCATTTTCTTGTTTTGTGATGTTAGCCAGTCTGATATGGTACCTAAGAATTGTCTTGATTTGAATTTCTCTATTAAATAGTGATTAATAGCATTTCTTCATATGACTATGGATACTTTGAATTTCTTCCTATGAAAATTGCCTGTTCATATAGTTTGACAATTTATCCATTTGGAAATGACTTGTAGTCTTATAAATTTAACTCAGTTCTCTATTTTAGAAATGTTGTTTTTTTTACTTTTATAAAATTGTTCCCCAACTTTCTGCTTCCGTCCTAATCTTGATTGTGCTGGCTTTGCTTGTTCAAAAACTTTTCAATTTAATGTAATCTAAATTATCCATTTTGCATATCTTAATATTCTCTAACCTTTGTTTGGTCATAAATTCTTCCAATCTTCATAAATCTGACAGATAAACTGTTCCTTTCACTCTCAGTTTGCTGATAATATCAGCTTATATGTCTAAATTAAGTCACTGTTTTGGCTTTATTTTGGTATACATGGGAAGATGTTGATCTACACTTAGTTTCTGCTATACTATTTTCCAGTTTTCCCAGCAGTTTTGTCAGATAGTGAACTATTATCTCAGGACCTGGAATTTTTGGCTTTTTTCAAACAGTAAATAATTATAGTAATTTACTATGATGTCTTATGTGCCTAACCTATTCCATTGATTCAGAACTCTATTTCTTAGCCACTACTAAATAGTTTTGATGAATGCTGTTTTTTATTACAATTTCAGGTCTGGTATAGCTAGGCTACCTTTCCTAGAATTTCTTTTGATTATTTCCCTTGATACTATGGAAAATGTTTTTTCCACAATATGTTGTTGTTATTTTTTGTAACTCTATAAAATATTTTTGGTAGTTTGATTGGTATGGTGCTAATAAGTAAATTAATTTAGGTAGAATTGCCATTTTTATTATATCAGCTCAGCCTAACCATGAGCAACTGATATTTTTCAAAGTACTTTAAATCAGACTTTATTTGTGTGATCCATTTTGTTTTCTTGGCAAAAGTATTGGAACGGTTTTCCCATTTCCTTCTCTGGTGGATTAAGGCAAACAGAGGTGAAATGACTTTCCCAAGGTTACACAACTAGTAAGTATTTGAGGCTAGATTTTAACTCAGGTTTTCCTGATTCCAGACCCATCATTTTATTCACTGAGTCATCTAGCTGCCTTGTTTAATATTTATGAGGCTCTCAATAAATGCTTTTCATTCATTCATTCATTCATTCATTCATTCATTCATTCATTCATTGCTTTAAAACTAGTTACAATTCCAGTGGGAGTACCACTTTTTTTAAGGAAAGAGGGAATGAATACATCATATTGACTATAGGCAAGAGATGTGTTCCAACACAAGTGCAAGTGGAGAGTACACCGTGGTTGAAAAGCATTCCTAACACCGGGCAGGAGATGGTGGTGATGCAGTGTATCTGACCTCTCATGAAAATATATGATGTGATTTCTGGCAAATCTCAAAAAACATGGTTTACAAATGCATCTTAGATTAAAACTTCCCTAACTCCAGTGGGGAGTAATTTCAAAACCACACAAATAGAGAGTGAACTGATTTGGGGGTCATGAAGGAACAAATGGTTAGGTGAGAGGCTTCCTTTATGCATCCAGACTTCCAAAATAATTCTGGGACCAGTCTCCATGTTGCTTGCTGAAGCACTAGCCTCCAAAACAAAGATACTCAATAAAAAGTCTAGAATTATTAAAAGCAAAAGCAAACAAATCCAGGGATTCTAAAACTTTCAAGTTAAACCAACACATCAATGTAAACAAATCTTCTGAAAAAAATGTTTATTATTTAAATGCAGAGTCAACAGGAGATAAAATTGGGAAAAAGCCAATACAAGAAATTGGATAATGTATTGGGTCATGCTATAATATGTAGTATTTATATAGACTTTCAAAAAATTACCAAACAACTCGGTTTCAACAAAAGTTTATAAAGTCACAGTTAATGATAGGGCATCATGAAAAAGGGCAGGAGCTTCTAATATTCCCCTTTTTCATGGACCCCTTTGGAAGTATAATGCAATCTTCTCTGAATAATATATTTAAGTGTATAAATGAAGAAGATTAAAAGTAAACTGATTACATTGAAACACAATTGTGAGAAAAGTTCCAAAACCCCAGGTTAAGATATTTTTGTTAAGACATGCTTAAGCTTAAGACTCGAAGTTTTAAATTTGCTTTCATAGATTTGATAGGACATGGTCCCTGTCCCCAGGAAGCTCAGAATCTAGAAGTCACTTTTAGTACTAATTGTTTTTAGCATAATACAAAAAATGAATAATAAAACCATACCAGTATCTTTCCACTTTACAAAAGTTAAACCCAAATGATAAAAAAAAATGTGACCATATTTGCAAAACTTTATTTAAAAACCTGGAAGAAATTCACATTAGAAGGCAGTTAGGTGGTACTGTGGCTAAATCTTTGGATCTGGAGTGAGAAAGACCTGTCTGAATTAAAATCTTTCATGAGTTACAAATAGTTTGATCACTATAAACATCAGTATCCCTATCTGTAAAATGGGATCAATTATAACAACTACTTCAAATGATTGCTGTAAGGATAATATGAGATAATATTTGTAAATGCATTTCCTAACTTAAAACACTAGATAAATGTTACCTACCATCACTATCATCATAATTGTTATTAATTTTTATTATAAATTGTATTTATAAAAACAATTCAAAGAGGAAAACTTCCTAGGTACTATTATTGAAGTCATTAAAATGAATGTTTATATAATTTATAGGCTTTTAATATATAACAGATTGGCATAGTAGAAAAGTCTGATGTAAGTATAAAGAAAAATAATTCATCCAACCTGTGATACCGTGTACCAACTTTTGACTCTTGTAGAAATCATTTGATACCCCATCAGTGACCCTGTAGCTTATGACATAATGATGAAATTTCCCCAGAAAAGGTCTAGAAGGGTTTAGGAAAGAATATTTTGAAATGCCTAGTGATGGAAGCATACAGACACCCTCCACACACTCACATATACATACATACATTTGTGTATCTGTGTGTATAGGTATATGTATATATATATATATATATATATATATATATATATATATATAATACACACACACATATACACACACAGACACACACATACTTGTTTATGTGTGAATGTATATGTGGAAGGAAATCACCAGAAACACGTAACTGGTTCTCTGTCTATAAACTTCCACTTCTTCAGTCTTGAATCAGGACAGTCCAGAATAGATAAAAGTACTAGGTATAGACCATCTGTCAGGGGCATGGTTTACATAAAGATCAATTAGAAACATTACCCACTCCAAGGAGACTACAATCTTATGCCCCCAAGATATTTTTCTTTGCTCAGCTATTCACCTAACAGACATCTTTAGGAAAGTTGAGATCCATTTCATGGAAGTACATAGCAGAAATTGTCCATTAATTAAAAAGCACTTGTAGATTACAGACTCTACCATCTCTCTGCTATGACCTCCGCACACCCATTCCCTCACCTTAACTGAGTTTGCTGTCCCAGTGAGACTTATTGTTTCATTATGGATAAATGAAAGTTCATTTTATTCAAATTCTTCAACTAAAGATATTATTTGTAAATAAATATCTAAAATATTTAGATTTTAACTCAGGTTTTCCTGATTCCAGACCCAGCATTTTATTCACTGAGTCATCTAGCTGCCTTGTTTAATATTTATGAAGCTCTCTATAAATGCTTTTCATTCATTCTTTCATTCATTGCTTTAAAACTAGTTACAATTCCAGTGGGAGTACCACTATTTTTTAAGGAAGGAGGGAATGAATACATCATATTGACTATAGGCAAGAGATGTTTAGAAATAGATTTAGGATTTTAAACAAGCATCAATTATTTACATGACATATAGCATGCAAGTATGCTATTGATACATTATAATACTACTCTTATAAGACCAGAAATCAGACACTGCAGAGAAACCTATGCTCCAATAAACAGACCTGTACTTCAGTAGTCTCCTGATTCGCGGGAAATTCTGCAGAAACAAACCAGGAGTTTATTGTACGTTGTGTGGCTAAATCTGTTGCTCTCATTCAAAAAGTTCAGTTAGAATCCCATGAATTCCTCTAGCTTTGAAGTTTTTCTTTCTGTGGAAATTCATCATTTTCACTCGTGAAAGTGAAATACAATTCGTACCCCTCCCCCCAAATGACTATCTTCTCTTAAACACTGATCGGAATTATCAACAAGCGAGAATTCAGTTTTATTTCTTCATTTCCACAATTTCACATTTTAGTAGTTGGTCACAGCATATTGACAATCATTCCAAGTAAAACAATAAGAGTTAAAGTAACCTACAAAACACACATGAATTCCTGAGATGTGAAGAATATGTGTGGATTTCCAATTGATTTCATTTTTTTAAAATTATTTTGTTTGTTTTCATTGTTCTGCAATCACTTCCACATATCTTAGATTTTTCCCTCTCTCCTACACCATTCCCCCTCCCTCCACGTTCCCTCTTGGAGATGGTATGCAATCTTATACAGGTTCTACACATATATTCCTTTTTTAAAATTAATTTATTTAACTTTTAACATTCATTTTCACAAAATGTTGGGTTTCAAATTTTCTCCCCATATCTTCCTCCCCCCACTTCAAAACGTCGAGCATTCTAATTGCTCTTATCACCAAACTGCCCTCTCTCTTCTATCATCCCTCCCTTCCCTTGTCCCCATCTTCTCTTTTGTCCTGTAGGGCAGGATAACTTTCTATTTCCCATTACCTGTATTTCTTATTTCCTAGTAGCAAGAACAATACTCAACAGCTGATCCTAAAACTTTGAGTTCCAACTTCTCCCCATCTTTCCCTCTCCACGCATTCCCTTAGGGAAGGCAGGCAATTCAATATAGGCCTTGTCTGTGTACTTTTGCAAATGACTTCGATAATAGTCATGTTGTGTAAGACTAACTATATTTCCCTCCATCCTATCCTGCTCCCCATTGCTTCTATTCTCTCTTTTGATCCTGCCCCTCCCCAAGAGTGTTGACTTCAAATTGCTTCCTCCTCCCACTGTCCTCCCTTCCATCATCCCTCCCACCCTGCTTATCCCCTTCTCCCCTACTTTCCTGTATTGTAAGATAGGTTTTCATACCAAAATGAGTGTGCATTTTATTCCTTGCTTTAGTCGAATTGATGAGAGCAAGATTCACGTTTTTCTGTCACCTCCTCTCTTTTCCCCTCCATTGAAAAGTCTTTTGCTTGCCTCTTTTATGAGAGATAATTTGCCCCGTTCCATTTCTCCCTTTTTCCTCCCAAAATATTTCTCTCACCCCTTAATTTCATTTTTTTAAAATATGATCCCACTATATTCAATTCACTCTGTGCTCTATTCTCTGTGAATGTGTGTGTATGTGTTTGTTTGTGTGGGTCATCCCACCAACTACCCAGATACTGAAAAGTTTCAAGAGTTACAAATATTGTCTTTCCATGTAGGAATGTAAACTGTTCAACTTTGGTAAGTCCCTTATGACTTCTCTTTGCTGTTTACTTTTTCATGCTTCTTCTCATTCTTGTGTTTGAAAGTCAAATTTTCTTTTCAGCTCTGGTCTTTTCATCAAGAATGCTTGAAAGTCCTCTATTTCATTGAACGACTATTTTTTCCCTTGAAGTATTATACTCAGTTTTGCCGGGTAGGTGATTCTTGGTTTTAGTCCTAGTTCCTTTGACTTCTGGAATATCATATTCCATGCCCTTCAATCCCTTAATGTAGAAGCTGCTAGATCTTGTGTTATCCTGATTGTATTTCCACAGTACTTGAATTGTTTCATTCTAGCTGATTGCAATATTTTCTCCTTGACCTGGGAATTCTGGAATTTGGCCATAATGTTCCTAGGCATTTCTATTTTTGGATCTCTTTCAGAAGGGCATCAGTGGAATCTTTCAATATTTCTTTTGCCCTCGGGTTCCAGAATATCAGGGTAGTTTTCGGTGATAATTTTGTGAAAGATGATGTCTCGGCTCTTTTTTTGATCATGGCTTTCAGGTAGTCCCATAATTTTTAAATTGTCTCTCCTGGATCTATTTTCCAGGCCAGTTGTTTTTCCCATGAGATAGTTCACATTCTCTTCCATTTTTTCATTCTTTTGGTTTTGTTCTGTGATTTCTTGGTTTCTCAAAAAGCCATTATCCTCCATCTATTCCATTCTAATTTTGAGAGACCTCTTGTCTTCAGTGAGGTTTTGAACCTCTTTTTCCATTTAGTTAGTTCTTCTTTTGAAAGTATTCTTCTCCTCATTGGCTTTTTGAACCTCTTTTGCCAATTGAGTGAGCCTATTTTTCAAGGTGTTATTTTCTTCAGCATTTTTTTTTATCTCCTCTGGCAAGGTATTGACCTGTTTTTCATGCTTTTCTTGCATCTCTCTCCTTTCTCTTCCCAGTTTTTCCTCCACCTGACTAACTTGATTTTCAAAATGTTTTTTGAGCTCCTCCATGGCCTGAGCCAATTGAATATCTATTTCAGATATTTGGGATACAGAGGCCTTGACTTCTATGTCTTTCCCTGATGGTAAGCGTTGTTCTCCCTCATCAGAAAGGAAAGGAGGAAATATCTGTTCACCAAGAGGGCAACCTTCCATGGTCCTATTTTTTTCCCCTTTTCTGGGCATTTTCCCAGCCAGTTACTTGACTTCTGAGATTCCTCTCCACCCCCGCCTCACTAGTACTTGGGGTCTGAGATTCAATCGCCACTTCCCAGCCTCAGGGCATCAGTGGGTAACAGAGCTGCTTTTCAGTATGAGATTAAATTCAGGTTCTCAAGTGGGGGCAGGGTCGCCGCCCAGACTCTGTTCCCTCAGAGGGTTTATGCAGAGATCTTCAACAATGTATCCGAGCTCCTGTCTGTTTGGGGAGCCCAGGTCTGCTGCTGTCCCTGTCTCTGCCTCTGCCTCCCGAGGGGGCCTGAGTTATGGAGGCACCCCGCTCCCCTCTTGACCTGTCCAGAAGTCTCTCTCCCTTACCTGTAGCACCTGTGGGTTGAGGGACCTTCATGGCTGCCAGAGATTCCGTCCCTGAAGCCTGCTCAGATCTGCTCCTTTCGGTGCTGCTGGGCCAAGGCAGGGCTGGGCTCTGCTCCGGGTCCGGTGTGCCATGGACCTTTGGTGTCAGTGTTTCAGAGCTCTCTGGAACAGAAATCTCCTCCACTCCGTGGTTGTGTGGCTTTCACTGCTCCAGAATTTATTTGGAATTCCTCTTTACAGGTAATTTATGGGCTGTGGGTTTGGAGCTAGCACATGTGAGTCTTTCTACTGCACCATCTTGGCTCCTCCCCCTACCCTGCTTTTCATATGTCAGGGGAAGTACAACATATTCTGCTCCAATCTTTTACCTTTACCCTGTGTGCACCCCCATTTTATATGTGTTTTTTTTAAACAACATACTTTTGCTTTATGTATTTTAATCCATTCTGCTATCCATCTCTGGTTTATGGGAGAGCTCATTCCATTCACATTCACAATTAAGATTACACTCTATGTCTTTCCCTCCATCCTCTTTCCCACCCTTTATGTTTTCATTTGTCCTATTTCCTTTCCCCTCCTCAGTTGAGCTTTTGCTTATGACCACCAAGTCCTGCAGTCTTCCCTTCCTGCTTTCCAACTCTTCCTGCTTTTACTGCCCTTTACTCTTACTACTTTTTCCCCTCCTTTTTATCTTCCCTTCCCCTTTCTTCACCCCTCTTCTCCTCCTGACTACAGACTTAGTAAGGTTTGTATACTTAATTAACTTTACTATTCCCTCCTTGAACAAAGTCAGAAGAGAGTAGTTCTTAAACAATGCTCATCTCCTTCCCCTCTTTCCTTCTACTATAATATATATTTTTTTACTTCTTCCTGTGGTGTAATTTACCATTTTTCTCCTTGCTGCTTTTCACATCTCCTGTTAAAAGCCCTTTGCATGCTGGAATCCCATTTTTTATCATCACATCATTTACTTTATATTTATTCCTTCTGTCTATGTATATCTCTTTCATATTTTGTAAGAGACAAACAATTCTTAAGACTAACATGTATGACCTTCCCTTATAGGTAGGTAAACAGTTTGCCCAAATTGAGTAACAAGTTTTTCTTTGCCCTCCTCTAAGTTTTTATGCCTGTCTTGAGATCTGTGTTTGAAGGTCATATTTGCCATTGATTTCTGCCCTTTTTGTCAGGGAGGTCTGAAAACTCCTTATTTCACTGAATGTCCATCTCGTTGCCTGAAATATTTTAGTATAAATTTATTTATTTAACTTTTAACACTCATTTTCACAAAATTTGGGCTTCAAATTTTCTCCGCATTTCTCCCCTCCTCTACCCCAAAACACCAAGCATTCTAATTGCCCCTATCACAGGTATACCCTCTCTTCTAACATCCCTCCCTTCCCTTGTCCCCATCTTCTCTTTTGTCGTGTAAGGCCAGATAATTTTCTATACCCCATTACCTGTATTTCTTATTCCCTAGTAGTAAGAACACTACTCAAGCAATTCCTAAAACTTTGAATTCCAACTTCTCTTCATCCCTCCCTTCCCACCCAATCCCTTTGGGAAGCCAACAATTCAATATACACCATATCTGTGTAGCCTTGCAAAGGACTTCC
Source organism: Bettongia penicillata ogilbyi (assembly GCA_023548195.1). Taxonomy (NCBI): domain Eukaryota; kingdom Metazoa; phylum Chordata; class Mammalia; order Diprotodontia; family Potoroidae; genus Bettongia; species Bettongia penicillata. The sequence continues at coordinate 563,730 of JAJHZJ010000126.1, read as the reverse complement.
ATAATAGTCGTGTTGTGTAAGACTGACTATATTTCCCTCCATCCTATCCTGCCCCCCATTGCTTCCGTTATCTCTTTCAATCTTGTCCCTTCCCAAGAGTCTTGCCTTTATTTGCTCCCTCCTCCCACTGCCCTGCCTTCCATCATCCCCCCCACCTTGCTTATCCCTTTCTCCCCTACTTTCCTGTATTGTAAGATAGGTTTTCATACCAAAATGAGTATGCATTTTATTCCTTCCTTGAGTCGAATGTGATGAGAGTAAGCCTCATGTTTTTCTCTCATCTCCCCTCTTTTTCCCTCCACTGAAAAGTCTTCAGCTTGCTTCTTTTATGATAATTTGCCCCATTCCATTTCTCCCTTTCTCCTCCCAATATATTTCTCTCTCATTGCTTAGTTTCATTTTTTAAGATGTGATCCCATCCTATTCAATTCACTCTGTGCTCTCTGTCTCTCTCTCTGTCTCTGTCTCTCTCTCTGTTTCTGTCTCTCTGTCTCTCTCTCTGTCTCTCTCTCTGTGTATGTGTGTGTGTGTGTGTGTGTGTGTGTGTAATCCCACCAACTACCCAGATACTGAAAAAAAAAGAAGTTTCAAGAGTTACAAATATTGTCTTTCCATGTAGGAATGTTAACAGTTCAACTTTAGTAAGTCCCTTATGACTTCTCTTTGCTATTTACTTTTTCATGCTTCTCTTCATTCTTGTGTTTGGAAGTCAAATTTTCTTTTCAGCTCTGGTCTTTTCATGAAGAATTCTTGAAAGTCCTCTATTTAGTTGAAAGACCATTTATTTCTCTTGAAGTATTATACTCAGTTTTGCTGGGTAGGTGATTCTTGGTTTGAGTCCTAGTTCCTTTGACTTCTGGAATATCATATTCCATGCCCTTTGATCCCTTAAGGTAGAAGCTGCTAGATCTTTTGTTATCTTGATTGTATTTCCAAAATACTTTTATTTTTATTCCTAGCTGATTGCAACATTATCTCCTTTACCAGAGAACTCTGGAATTTGGCCACAATGTTCCTAGGAGTCTCTCCTTTTGGATTTCTTTCAAGTGGTGTTCAGTGGATTCCTTGAATACTTGTTTTGCCCACTGGTTCTAGAATATCAGGGCAGCTTTCCTTGATAATTTCATGAAAGATGATATCTAGGCTCTTTTTTTGATCATGGCTTTCAGGTAGTCCTACAATTTTTAAATTGTCTCTCTTGCATCTATGTTCCAGGTCAGCTGTTTTTCCAATGAGATATTTCACATTTTCTTCTATCTTTTCATTCTTCGAATTCTTTTTGACTGATTCTTGATGTCTCATAGAGTCATTTTATTGTACTTCCACAATACTGATTTTTATCAAATCATTTACTTCAGCTAAATTTTGAATCTCTTCCTACTGTCCAATTGTTCATTTTAAGGACTTATTTTCTCCAGTTAGTTTTTGTGCTTCCTTTTCTATTTTTCCCATTTTCCCAGTTAGGTGTTTTGTTTCCTTTTCCATTAGTCCAATTTTCCTTTTAAATTTTTCTGTGATTTCTTTTATCATATTTTTTAAAATTATTGGTCAGTTTTTCTTCTACTTCCCTAATTTATTGTAAAATCCTTCTTGAGCTCTTCCAAAAATGCTATTTGAACTTGTGATCAATTCATATTCCCTTCTGAAGTTTCAGATGGGGGTACGGTCTCAATGCTGACCTCTTTGGTATTTGTGTTATGACCCCAGTCGTCATAGAAAATTTCTATGGTCTTATCTTTTCTATTTTTATTCTTGCTTTTGATGATTGCCTTTGTCCTGGCTTTTAAAGTGAATCTCTTTTTTTTTTTTGGTCACAGAGGGCTGTGTCCCACCGTTCCTGTGTTTCTAACGTGAGACTTTGTGTATTGTGGCCTCTGGTTCTTTCAGCTAGACCATAGAATGCTGTAGCTTATCTGGTGCTAAACTGGCTAATCTGCCAAAGCAGAAGCCAGGTGAAGTCTTTCAGAGTTACCTGGGTGTTACTCTGGAGCTATCTCTTTTAAGTTGGAGGTGTTGTCTGGCCATAGGAGATCTCCTATCCTGAGTACAGGCAGGTTCAGTGAACTAGTGTTTGCAGTAGTGTCTTCCCTATTCTCCTGGCTGTGCTGAGGCAGGCCTGGGGTCTTAGTGTTGATGATTGCAGGATTCACCTCCCTGGGTCTCAGGGTCTCCTCCAAGCTCCATGAGGTGGGGCTGTCTGAGACAATTCTGATCATGCACTGGTCCCCTTCAGCCACAGCAAGAGTGAACTCCCTTTGCAATTTTGCTAGCATCAAGGGCTAAGAGACTGTTTGCCCCTTTGTTTGATCCCAATGTCCCAGGGTTTTTCCTGGAGAAATATTTTATGTGTTTTTCAGGGTCAACAAGGGGAGGGCTAGAGCATTTACCAATCACTCTGACATGTAGCTTCCCAGAAGTTCAAGTAGGTGACTTACAGACATTTAATCTGAGGGTTGATAGTCTCAGGAGTTGCTGCTGCAGTTATGTGGGCTAGCTGCCTCCCACAGTGCAGCTGCTCCTTCAGATCACCTGAGGCTTCCTGCTTGGCCCTGCCATGGTGGGGACAATGCTGGTATAACCTATGATCTTTGTTCTCTCCAGTCTGGTGCAACACATTCCTCCCATTGACCTTTTATTCTGTCCTGGGCTAGAAATCTGCCCCAGTCTGTCTCCAATTGAATTCTTCCTCTTTATCATTCATTTAGATTCTCTTTCTAGAGTTATCTGAAGGAGTCTGTCTTAGAGCATAGGTGAGTAGTTGCTGTCACTCCACCATCTTGACTCTGCCTCCCCAACTGACTTGCACTGTGACCATTTCCTGTTTTTGTTTTATTAGGGCTTTTTCAACAAAGTGGTTGACCTTATCCCCTACAGATGTACTTACTACCTTTACCTGTCCCTGAATTTGGAATCTGTAGTAAATGTAAAACTAGGTATAAATTGCATTACTACATTGACCTAATTTCTTATACTGATTTAAGGGAAAAGTGTCAAACCAAAAATTAACCACATCTGATCCATTTTTCTCAGTTCTTTTTTTCAAAGTTTATTTAATATTTCATTTTTCCCAAATTGCATATAAAAACAGTTTTAATATTATTATTTTTTTGAATTTGGAGTTCCAAATTCTCTTTATCCCTCCCTCCACAGCCCCTTCATCAACAATCCAAGGAATTCAATATAAATTATCCATGTATAGTCATACAGAAACATTTCCATATTAGTCATGTTGTGAAAGTAAATATGAATTCAAAAAATCCTTAAGAAAGGTAAAATAAAAACAACAACAACAACATGAGTCTGGGTTCAGACACTAGCATTTTTTTCTATAGGGAGAAATTTATTTTTCATCATAAATCCTTCAGAGTTATCTTGGACCATTGTATTGATGAAAACTGTGAAGTCATTCACACCTGACCTTCTTATATTATTGCTGTTACTTTGTACACAGTACATTTCATTTGCATTAACATAAATCCTTGCAAGTTTTTCTGAGAACATTCTGCTCATCATTTCTTATAGAACATTAGTGTGTCCTCAATACCACATTCACCAGTATGTCCAGTCATTTTCCATTTAATGAGGATTCACTCAGTTTCCATCATTTTACCTACAGAGAAGAGTGGTTATGAATATTTTTGCATATGTAGATTCTTATTTATTTTTAATCTCTATTTGAACATACCTATAGGAGTGGTATTGCTTGTAGTGGTATGCATAGATTTATAACCTTTTGGGCATAGTTCAAAATTGCTCTACAGAATAGTTAAATCAGTTCACAACATGACCAACAGAACATTAATATCTCATTTTTCTCACATGCCTTCTAACAATTTGTTATTTTTTCTTTCCTCTCCTATTAGCCAGTCTAATAGGTATGAGTTAATACTTCAGAATTGTTTTACTTTGCACTTTTGATCAATAGTGAGTTAGACTATTTTTTCATGTGACTCTAGGCAGCTTGATTACTTGATCTGAAAACTGTTGATATCTTCTGATCAATTAGGAAATGGCTCTTATTTTTATAAATTTGACTCAGTTCTCAATGTATTTCAGAAATGAAGGCTTCATCAGAGAAATATGCTTCAATTTGTTTCATAGATCCTGTTGCTAAGTATATTTCCCTCCACTGTATCCTCTCCCTATTTCTTTCTCTCCTTTCACACTCCACCTCCCCAAAACACTTTGATTCTGCCTATACCATTTCTGAATATGCTTTCCCTTCTGTTATGCCCTTCCTTATGTTTTCCTTGAATTCTGTATTTGAAAGTCATATTGTCTATTCGTTGCTGATCCTTTCATCGACAATGCTTGAAAGTCCATTATTTTGTTGAATAACCATTTACCTCCTAGGGGCATCTAGGTGGTGCAGTAGATAGAGTGCCAGTACAAGAGTCAGGAGAACCTGAGTTCAAATCTCACCTCAGGCACTTGACACTCACTAGCTATGTGACCTCGCGCAAGTCACTTAACCCCAATTGCCTCATCCTGGGTCATCTCCAGTCTTCCTGAAGAATATATGATCACTGGATTCAGATGACTCTGGAGAACAAGTGAGGCTGGTGATTGGCACAGCTGTCCCTCACTCAAAACAAAGTCAAGTGCAAGTCATGTCATTATTTCTCTGATGACGTGGTCTTCTTCAGTGATGAAGGATGAACACACACATACACACACACACACACACACACACACACACATTTCCCTCCAGTAGGATTGTACTCAATTTTGCTGAGTAGGTGATTCTGGGTTGTTATTCTAATTCTTTGCCCTCATATTCCAAGCCCTCTAATTCTTTAATATAGAAGCAGTTAAAATTTGCATTTCCTTCTGTATCTTTGCAATATTCTAACTTGACCTGGGAGCTCTGGAATTTAGCTACAATATTCCTGGGAGTTTTCATTTTGGAATCTTTTTCAGGAGATGATCAGTTGATTTTTATTTCAATTTCTATTTTATCCTCTGGTTCTAGAATAACAGGGTAGTTTTCCTTGATATTTTTTAAAGGATTATATCTAGGATCTTTGTTCTTTAATCACGATTTTTTAGGTAGTCCAATAATTTTTCAAGTCTGTCTCCTGGATCTATTTCCCAGATCAGTTGTTTTTCACAAAGAGGTATTTCACATTGCCTTTTTTTATTCCATTGGCTTTGTTTCACTTTTTCTTGATTTTTTCTAAAGTCATTAGCTTCTATTGTTCAATTCTAATTTTCAGAAATTATTTTCTTCGTTCAGCTTTTTGTGCTTTCCTTTCCATTTGGTTAATGCTGCTTTTCAAGTTTTTTTTTTCCACTGTAGTGAATTTTTGTACCTCTTTTTCCATTTGGCCAACTTCACTTTTTAGCCATTCTTCTCCTCGTTGTTTTTTGTACCCCCTTTACCATTTGATGTAGCTTGTTTTTATAAACTTTTATTTTCCTCAGTAGTTTTGTTCTCTCCTTTACCAAGTTGTCGACTCATCTTTCATGATTTTCTTTTCCCTATTTTTCATGTACCTTTCTTTTCCAAAATATTTCTTCAGCTTTTCCATGTTCTAAAATTAATTTCTAATTTTTCTGGAGACTTTGGATGTGGGAGCTTTGACTTCGTTGTCTTCTCCTGAATGTGTGTTTTGATCTTCCTTGTCACCATATTCAGTTTCTCTACTCACAATATTTTTCTTTTGTTTTCTCATCTTTCAAGTCTTCTTTACTTTTAACTCCTTCTTAAAGCGAGGGTCAACTTCTATGGTGGAGGGCACACTGTCCCAAACTTCAGGAGTTTTGTACAGCTATATTCACATATGCTGTAGGGACCTAATAGCTTTCCTTTCTTCCAAGATGGGGTATGATCTAAGGAGAGGTGTTTTTGCTACCCTCCTGGCCCATGCTGTGGTCTGTGAGCAACTACAAGTTCTCTTTTCTGCTATGAAAATATGTTGAGTGTACCTACTTCACTGCAGTCACAAGCTCTGCTTATACCACTGCTGATTCAATGGCTGCCAAGGCCTTCTCCAAGTTTACTGAGTCCCATACTGTTCTAGCACTGCCTACACTGGACCATGAGCTATTCTCACCCAGGTATGACAGATCTTTACTGTTGACCTTCTAAGTTATCTTTGACTGGAAAATTATTTCACCCCATCCTTTTATAAATTCTCTTCCTCCAGGAAATATTTTATGACATCATTTAAAGATACTCAGAGGGATTTTGGGAGAGTTCAGATAAGTTTCTGCCTTTTCTCAACCACCTTGGCTCCACCAAACCCCTCAGTTCTTTATTTTAAAATTAATTTGTTTTCAGTTTTCTACAATCACTTTTATAAGTCATATATTTTCTTCCTCTCTCTCCCCATTCCCTCCCTGAGATGGCATTCAGTCTTACATAGATTCTACACATACATTCTTACCAATCACATTTTCACATCATGTTGCATAGAAGAATTAAAATGAAAGGGAGAAACCATGAGACAAAAATAAACCAAAACAAAAAAATAACATAAGAGAAAAGAGTCTGCTTCGTTGTGCATTGTGATTCCATAATTCTTTCTTTGAAAGCAGATGGCATTTTGCCTAAAGAATCCTTTGGAAATATTTTAGATCCTTGCATTGTTCTGAGGGGCTAGATGTACTAGAAACTGTCCTTGCACACTGTGGCTGTTAATGTGTACAGTGTCCTCCTGGTTCTGCTAATTTCACTCAGCATCAGTTCATATAAATCTTTCCAGTCCTCTCTGAAGTCTTCCTGTTCATCATTTCTTATCACAATAGTATTCCATTGCATTCATGTACCACAACTGGTTCAGTCATTCCCCAAGTGATGGGCATCCCCTCAATGTTCAGTTCCTGGTCACCACAAAGAGAGCTGCTCTAAATATCTTTATACATGTGGGACCTTTCCAAATTTTTATGATATCTTTGGGATACTGTCCTAGAAAAAATATTGCTGGGTCAATGGGTATGCGCATTTCCCTAGCCCTTTGGGCATAGTTCCAAATTGCTCTCTAGAATAGTTATATCAGCTCATGGCTCCACTAATTATGAACTAGTGTTCCAGCTCTCCAATATCTTCTCCAATATTTATCATCTTCCTGCTTTATCTCTTAGCCAATATGGTAGCTGTGATGTGGTACCTCCAGAGTTGTTTTGATTTGTATTTCTCTAACCAATAGTGATGTAGAGCATTTTTTCATATGACTATAGATAGCTTTAATTTCTTCCTCTGAAAACTGCCTGTTCATATCCTCCCTCAGTTCTTTAGAAAGAAAATATCCATAATTTGAGAGGAAGAGGTGGTGATGAGGAAAGTCTTTGTTTTACATTCAGAAATTAAAGCTTTGAATGTGATGTTGTAAGAAAAAAATGCCCTCTGATCACAAATTCTGACTGAATTACAATCCTTATGACCACACATTCTTCTCAACTACCCCATGATAAACAAAGCAAACCTACCATTCTTATTGTATTGCTTTACAAAGTTACATTTTCTTGGACAAAATTACAGTATGTGAATAGACATGAGTGGATGATAAAATTACATTTTTCTATTAGTAACTATCAGTTACCCAATTCCTCTAAGAAATGGGAAGAGAATGGTCAAACTACTCACTTATATTGCTAAGTTTATAAGTGGATTACTCATTTCTCACATGTCTGAACTACTTTGGAACTTCTGTGGCTGATTTTTCTACCATGCCCCAGGAAGTTCATTACTGAGATGACCTCTTCATCTTTTAACATCTTAACAGCTTTGGGACTCTATGGAATCATTACACTCTCTATATCTGATTAAAGGGTAGATCCATGAACTCCAAACCTTCATTTAAGTAGAGATGTCAACTCAGTCATTTCCCCTTTTCATTTCTTACAAGGCTACTATACTAGCTTGGGACATATTTTTGTCGGACTGCTTCATCTGGTACCTTGTTGGGTACTTTTTCTCCTATCTCATTCCCTGACTTTTCACTTCTTTTTTGAAAGCAGAGACAAGTTTTTTTTTTTTATTTGTTTGTTTTTGCATTTCTATCCCCAGTACTTAGCACAGTGATTGGGACATACTTGACAATTACTGAATGTTTATTGATCATTGAATTCATGCTAATTGATTTAAGGAAAACTGACAACTATAATATACTTTTATTTCTTGAACAGGCTCTAAAGTTGAGTAAAATTCTAAGATATTTCCTTCTACTTATGTGAAGACATTAGAGCATCATTTTGTAAAATATAAGAGGGTATAGTCAAGTCACATATCTGTTTGTTTCTGAACAAAAGTATCCATCTCCCCAGAAACTATCTGTGGGGGGGGAGGAATGGACCTCTTAAACTCATAATATTACTTAGTGCAAGAGTTCTCAACTTACTTTGCATCATGGACTCTTGAATTCCTGATGATGATTACTGATCCTTTGTCACAAAAGATGTTTATAAAATATACAGAGGATTATAGTTATACTGAAATATAATTAACAATATAAAAAAATCACAGATTTCACACTGACCTAAGTTTATCCTTATTATTTATTCTTCAGTGAATCTTAAATACTTTCTACCTACACTTAGTGATACCACAGTTTTATAACATAACTGTCAGTTTGCCTTTTGAGAATGAGTGCAGCCAAAATCCATAGGGGAGGACAGTAACTATTCTCTGAGCAGTCAGGTTACTTTCACACAATGAAGTATCCCTTCCTATTACCCGACTATAATGAATTTAAACTTGTTTGACCTTGCTTGGCAATGTGGTAGCTTGGAAAAATAAAAATATGTCAATTCCAATAGCAATTAAGCAGAGTAATTACAAATATCTGGATGATGACACATTATGGTTGACATGTTTGTAACTATAACTTGACATCAACTCAGGAAAATTTTATGTGTATGCATTTCCTCTAAATGAAGACTGAAACTTCCAAGGTTGGAGGGAAACTAAGGCCAATTTTCTCATATCGAATCATGTTGGGACTCTATTGAAAATTCAGCTATCAAATTCAGCACCTCATAATGGAAGTGAGGCACAGTACAAAGAATACTGGATTTGGGTCCTGGTTCAAATCCTGCTTCAGTCATTTACTACCTATGTGACTTTGACCAAGTCACTTATCCTTTGGTTTCTTTTACTGTAATATGAAAGGATTAGGATAAATGGCCTCTGAGGCTCCTTCTATGATGCTCTGAACAATTTTTGAGATGTCCCTGATGTTGTCAACTTCATCTCCTTACCTAAGACTCCTTACCAGCACTTATTCATTGTATAGATTTGATACTAAAATGAAAGGTATATTTCATTTAAATTACTAATTTACTATTAGTATTTACTAATTAAATAACTATTTATTACTATTCAAATTATGCTCAGAAGGATAAATTGTTCAATTCTTATACTTTTCCAAACAAAGAATGTCTACAGGGCAAAAAACAAGACTTGGGATGGGCATCTAGTTTCTTTCTTTTGCCTTCTAGCAGGATTTACTATATCCCATCTTGAGAGAAATGACAATTCATTTTATTTAAAATCATCTCAATGGAAAACAATTCTTCAGTCTTCCTGGAATGCAACTCAAAATGTATTCCCCAATGCCAGGAAAACTTTTGTTACACCTAAATCTCTTTTGCTGCAATTTCAGTTCATTTTCTCTTGTTCTGCCCACAGTGTAGATGTACAAAAGCTGTTTGTTACCCTCAATGCAATTTCAAGTAAAAGTATTATTTATTTTACTTCAAGAATTAATTATCTTGTGTCTAGCATGCACTCTCCTCTTTGCTAAAATCATCTTGAATTGATTTTGCATTGTGTTTGTGTGTATGTGTGTGTGTGTGTATGTATGTATGTATGTGTGCCTGGGTATGAGAGGCATCATGCTTTTTCAGATAGAATTCCTGCATAGAGAATGAAGGTGTAATTTTGTGAGTGAATAACTTAAAAATATTGGCTGCACCAGAGATTAGATATGTGTGTGTGTGTGTGTGTGTGTGTGTGTGTGTGTGTGTGTGTGTGTGTGTGTGTACTCTGAGCTTAGAATATTAGGTTAAAGTCAGGTTGTCAAAGACTTTTAAAGCTAAAGATAGGAGCTCAAATTTGATGCTGGAGGATTCTGTTTCACATTCTTTATGGTGTACATAAACTATCTTTTTTGATTTTCCTCACAGTAGATACTACATTTCCAATGTAGGCACATGTGTACTGGCTATGTTACCTAGGCCTATAATACACTTACTTCTGACCTGTCTCTTGAATCCCTAGTTTCCTTCAATATTCAGTTCATGTGAATATCTTTGAATATATTTGATTCCCTACAATGCTAACGTTTTCCTTGCCTTAAAATTATTTTTTCATATTTGCATGTATTTATCTATGTAAGATTACTTTCCCCCATATTTAGCATATATTTATCTCCCCTGTTAGAATATAATCTTCTTGAGGGCAGGAGTTATTTCATTTTTGCCTTTGCATCTTGTGAGTACCAAACACGCAAATAACCAAACACACTAAACTGACAGAGTAGACACTAAGTACTTACTTATTGATCAATAGCTATACTATTAAGGTTTCATGTATATAAACTCTATTTTTCTTAATATTATTCAAAAAACCTTCTCATTTTCCCTGGTTTTCTGCGAAATACAGCATCTTTCTTTCATCTTAAACTGCCACCACTTGATTTGATCTTTTGCTGTCTTTAATTTCTCTGAGAACTGGTTCTAGTGAAAAGACTTTATTCAGACTTACTCAAAGATATAGACAATGAAAAAGCAGTTCATAAGATAGGTTTAGAAAGGGATCAACTGACATTAAAATGACCTATTCCTTTCAAAATTTTGATTATTAGTGAGAAATCCTAGCAAGATATTAGAAATATAATGAAGACACTGGGGAGAAATAAAACATAATGAGGAATTTTGTTCCTGGTCTAAAAGATTAGAAATTAAAGTAAGAATAAGAACTTCTGATGAGAGAATGACTCAATAAAAGAGATACTGTATATAAGACTGTATTTCTGCTAAGTCCAAAATGGATATGCCCCAATTTGCCTTTATAGACACATTAAAACACATTAAATGATTTTTCAACATGTATTACAATGTAGTGCCTTTATTTTCCTGTAAATGTGAATGTAGGATTTAACATTTTGGGTTGAATTTGGATAATTACATTTCAATATAATTGGCTTTCTTTTATTCCTACGTCACTTACACATTTAAAAATATTATTTCAAAAAGGAATCCATAGATTCACTAGACTGCCAGAAGTGTTCATCACACACACAGACACACACACACACACACACACACACACACACACTTAAGAACTACTGACTTACAGTCTCAGTTGTCTGGAGGCAATGAAAAGTTAAATGACTTTCACAGTGTCAGTTAAATTTTTATTGCTTCCAGTCTTGGTTATTTTCAGTCTAGTTTTCTATTTACCATCTTCCTAGTCACCTCGATTTATAGCCCCAATGTCATCCTTAATTTCTCAATCGCTCTCAATCCAAATTTATAATTACCAACCATTTTTTAAAATCTATCTTTATGGCATCTCTTGCACCTATTCCCCAATTCTTGTCACAGCCAACACCTCATTTCAAGCCCCTCATCTTCTCTTTCCTGTACTCTTGTAAGAGATTTCTGATTGATCTAAAGAATGCATCCCTACCTCCAATTTATCCTCAACAAAATTGTCAAAAAAGAAAATGATTTTTCTGAAGTAAAAGTTTGTCCATTTTTCTTTCCTCTTCAATAAATCCCAGTCTCCCTACCGACTTTAAGACAAGGAATATATTGTACTCCTCTGGCATATAATGCCCTTCACACTATGTTATTCTCATTCATCTACACTACAGCTGAATTAACCTGTTCTCTCTTTTCCATGTACAAGGAATTCTACTTTCCTCCTCTGTAGTTTGTCACTGGCTTTCTCTTAATGCGTGCAATACAATGCAAAGCTATTGAGGTTACACTTCTTCATGCTTGAGGTACAAATGTTAAGATTGACAGAAATATGTTTTTACAAATCATGTATTCTCATGCAACAATTCCCTACATTAGACCATTCTACCCATGTAGAAGGAAGGAGGAAGATGAATAAACACTGATTAAGTGCTTACTATGTGTTGGGCACTGTGCTAAACCCTGTACATATATTATCTCAATTGATTTTCAGAAAATCCCTGTGAAGCAGGAGCTATTATCCATATTTTATAGATGAAGAAACAAAGTCATACAGAGATTAAGAAGTGATTTCTTAGAGTCATACAGCTAGTAAATGTCTGAGGGTGAATTTGAACTTCAGTATTCCTGACTCCAGGCAAAGCATTCTATACATTACCATATCAAGATAGCATAAACTGTCATGATTTTAATGTTCTTTTCAATTTGAGTTTACATTATTCTGGCTGAGTAGATGACAGGAGCTTCTCTAACACATCATCTAATTAAGGGGAGTACTACTCAATTGGGAGAGTAGATAATGGCTCCTTATTTAAGTGGCACTAACATAGAGTCCTAAGGAAATTAGCTATAGGGAAACTGAAAAGGATAACAAGCAAGAATAAGGATATCAGGTGCAAGAACTATCTTAAGATCTCTCTGAAGAAATTTATGATGTAAATTATGCTTTCCTAGGGAATCACAGGAATAAGTGTACATACAACCTAAGGAGAGGAGACTTATTTTGGCAAATTATTACTTTCATTATTTTTGGGATACTCAAATGTTATGAAAAAGTATCATGGATTTCTAATTAGAGCCCTTGATTGAAAAGTTCAACTCTGCTACTCACCACTAATGGAGAAAAATAATTCCAAAGAGACTGATGAGGGTCAATCAACCAGAATTTTTAAAGACATTCACATAAGAAGGAAATAAAGTTATTTTAGAAAAAAACTGAAAAGTGTGGCAAGAATATAAGATTAGGGTCAACACTGATAAAGCTCAAAAACAACTGAGTTTAGAAAATTAAGACAACGGTTTTTGTTTCTGTTGTTGTTTGTTTATTTTAAGTGTGGGGAATATTACTTTTTTCCATTTAAAAATAAATTGAGAAATTGAAAAGAATTGCTGCTCAGTTTAGATTGGATGAAGATAGATGATGGAGGGAAAAACGCATGTTTGAATATGATTTTCTTCTGTTTTTTATCACCCAGGACCAAACCTTGTACATGAAAAGATATAACAAAAATTGCTAATGGTAAATTGGTAGGTAAGATAAGTATAGAGATAGCAAGCTAGTACATAACAGTTCTTAAAAAAGTCCTATCACTATATGGAGATATTTGACATCCTTAGACAGTGAATTGTAATGGCAGGTGAGAGGGGGAGGAGCCAAGATGGTAGAGTAGAAAGACACACATATGCTAGCTCCCAAACCCATAGCCTATAAAATACCTTTAAGGAGAAACTCCTCACAAGTTCTGGAGCAGAGGAAGCCGGGGAACGATGGAGTGGAGGAGATTTCCGTTCCAGAGAGACCAGAAGAACTGACACCTGTGGTCAGTCATGTGCCAGACCGGGAGAAGAGCCCAGCCCTGCCCTGACCACATGGCCACAGGAGGAGCAGATCCGGGCTGGCTTCAGGGTCTGAATCACCAGCGGCCATGTGGTACCCTGCAACCACGGACCCAAAGGTCAGTGAGAAGGCCTGTTTGGCTGGCTGAGAGGGGAGCAAGGTGTCTCCATAACCCCTGGGGAGGCAACAGCTGACAGGAGCTCCCAAACAGGCAGGACCTGAGATCCATTGTTGAAGGTCTTCACGTAAAACCCCTGAGGGAACTGAGGCCTGTGAGGCGGCCCTGTCCCCACCTGAACACCTGAACTTAATCCCACTGAATAGCAACCCCATACCCTGTTGAAAGCCCTGAGGCTGGGAAGCAGCATTTGAATCTCAGACCCCAAGCTCTAGTGAGGTGGGGGTGGAGAGGAATCTCAGAAGTCAAGTAACTGGCTGGGAAAATGCCCAGAAAAGGGAAAAAAAAGTAAGACCATAGAAGGTTACTTTCTTGGTGAACAGATATTTCCTCCTATCCTTTCTGATGAGGAAGAACAATACTTACCATCAGGTAAAGACATAGAAGTCAAGGCTTCTGAATTCCAAATATCTGAAATAAATATTCAATGGACTCAGGCCATGGAAAAGCTCAAAAAGGATTTTGAAAATCAAGTTAGACAGGTGGAGGAAAAACTTGGAAGTGAAATGAGAGAGATGCAAGAAAAGCATGAAGAACGGGTCAATACCTTGCTAAAGGAGACCCAAAAAAATGCTGAAGAAAATAACACCTTGAAAAATAGGCTCACTCAATTGGCAAAAGAGGTTCAAAAAGCCAAAGAGGAAAAGAATGCTTTCTAAAGCAGAATGAGCCAAATGGAAAAGGAGGTTCCAAAGCTCACTGAAGAAAATAGTTCTCTCAAAATTAGAATGGAATAGAAGGAGGCTAATGACTTCACAAGAAACCAAGAAATCACAAAACAAAATCAAAAGAATAAAAAAAATGGAAGAGAATGTGAAATATCTCATTGGAAAAACAACTGAGCAGTAAAATAGATGTAGGAGAGACAATTTAAAAATTATGGGACTATTATCGAAGTCATTTGCAAAACTACACAGATATGGCCTATATTGAATTGCCTTCCTTCCCAAAGGGAATGGGTTGGGAGGGAGGGGTGGGGAGAAGTTGGAACTCAAAGTTTTAGGAACAACTGTCGAGTATTGTTCTTGCTACAAGGAAATAAGAAATACAGTTAATGGGGAATAGAAAGTTATCTGGCCCTACAGGAAAAAAGAGAAGATGGGGACAAGGGAAAGGATGGATGATAGAAGAGAGGACAGATTGGTGATAGGGACAATTAGAATGTTTGTTTTATTGGGGTGGGAGGAGGGGACAAATGGGGAGAAAATTTGGAACGCAAAATTTTGTGAAAACGAATGTAAAAAGTTAAATAAATTAATTTATTAAACATAAAAAAAGAAATGGCAGGTGAGATCACTGAGGCACGTTCATTTATTTTGAAAAATTTTTTGGAGAAATTAATAAAAATTATCCAAGAAGAGTATGTATCTCACTTTGTAAAAGGGAAAGAATAGAATCTGCAAAGTATAGATCTTTTAGTTTGGCTTGCTTTGGAAAAAATAGGATATAATGGTATTCAATTTACAAATACATTTACATATAAATACTTTATAAAATTGTATTTGTATATACATATATAGTTATATATTTGTCAATGGCTTACATCAAGCTTTAAATGGCATAGTTGGCTTTTTGCAAAGTGTAATAAACTTGAAGACATAACCCACATAGAGAAAATAAAAAGAACACAAAAAGTTTCCCAAGGTAGATATGTGGCAAAGCTGTATAATACAAAATTCAACGAATAATTGGCTCTGGGGAAGTCATTTTATCTCCAAACTCTAAGTATCTTCTAAATGTGTTCTACTGCTATTGTTGCTGTTGACAGACAGAAAGGAAATAAATGAGTAATACACAGTAATTTTGTGAAGAAAGACCAAGCAAACTATGGAATTAGAACACAAATAAACAAATAAAGAGTGTCTTCTCTGTGTAAGGCTGATCCAGTTAGTAAATAGTGGTATGACACTAAGTAAGTTACTGAACTTATTTGCATCTCAGTTTCTTCACATGGAAAATTAAGAAGTTTCATTAATTGATCTTTTTTATTTCTCTCAGGTCTGAAAAATTCTCACATCTCATTTATCTGAAGGATAATAACAGCTGGAAGACTCCATCACCTGAAAACTAACCATGAACTCAGAAGTAAACAAAAAGATCCACTGAGTAAACTGAAATGATTGTCAGAAATCATTATTCTTTGCCCCTAGTACTCTGCAAGGGGTCTTCCCAGCCAGAATTCTAAACTTTCAGACATCCTACACACAGTGTTAACAACCTTGGATATTTGATTCCTCAGTCCTCAACAAATCACAAACAACAAATCACAAGAGTGTGAAAAGAAGGTATTCTGATAACAGGAGGGACAGGAAGCTTACTAGGTTCTCAGAAAAATGTAAGTATCAATGGTGATGCATGACTGTAAGCCATTGTTTTCTCTATAAAAGAGAATGTTTCTCAAATAGTCAAGAATGGAATAAAAATATGTTATAAAACCCACAAGTAACAAGGATTTGAAACCCAAAATAAATGAGGAGAGAGTAAGAGAAGATTTACCACCATTAAATAAATGAATTTGCTAGGTCCAGAAAGATTGCATTAGTAACATAATGAAAAAATGAAGACATGACCATCGTGATATACCATTAATGATTTTTGAAAAATCATAGAGAATGTATGAGAGATACCTTAATCCTGGAATTGAACAAGCAATAGTTCATTTTTTCAACATCAGTAATAACAATAATAGAAACTATAAGCACAGACATACTGGAAATTTTGATACTAAATCCTGGCAAAATCCCAAACGCATAATTTAATGAAGTTTTACAAACCTCATGATCACACATAAGGGAAAGCTGTGATCGTGGAAAGGTAGAACTTCTTCATCAACAACAGATAATACAACTAATGCAGAGGAAAATGAGCAGAACCAGGAAAAAAATTGCATATTTTAACAGCCACATAGTGTAATGACTATAGATAGATATATGATATATATATATATATATATATATATATATGATAGATATATGTCTTCCTAGCAATGCAAGGATCTAAGAAAACTCTAATAGATAGGTTCATGATGGAAAATGTTGTCCAAATAGAGAAAAAAAGAACTAGGGAGTTTGAGTGCAGATGAAAGCATCTTATTTGCTCTCTCTCTCTCTTTCTCTCTCTCTCTCTCTCTCTCTCTCTCTCTCTCTCTCTCTCTTTTTTCTTTTTTTCTCATGGTTTCTCTAACTGGTTCTAATTCTGCCTTTAAACACGACTGATGGGAAAATGTGTTTAATATGACTGCATATGTAGAAATTATATCAAATTCCATGCTGTCTTGGAGTGGGGGAGGGGAGAAACAGGGAGAATAGTTGAAACTCAAAATTTTATGGAAATGAATGTTGAAAACTAAAAATAAATTCATTTATTTACAAAAATGGAGTAGCTTACTTTTTCCCAAAAATGGTAGACAGACTATAATTAAGAGCTAAATCTAATAAAGGAAATTTTGTAGAAATAAATTAAAATTTTACTTGGATTAGAAATCATTTACATGAGTCGAGGAGAGACAAAATTATACAGCATCATACAGACATAAATACACAGTAGTTATACACACACACACACACACACACACACACACTTAAAGATCTGATGGACTGTGCTTAATAAAAGTTCATGCAAAGACATTTTTCCTTCCCACATTCAACTACCTTCTCCCTTAAAATCAGCAACAAGGTAAAAAAAAAAGGGATGCAAAATAGGGAGCATGAAAAGAAGTTTAGTGACTTAAATGATGGAAGATAGAGTTCTGTTATACTTTGCCCTGGTCAGACTACACATGTATTACTGTGTTGAGTTATTCATGTTAGAAATTCAGTAATTCAAGTTGGGACCATTTTAGTGAGAGCATTCAATAATGGAACAAATGCAAAGAGGGACAACTGGAATTGGAGATGTTTAGCCTGGAGATAAATTCTGAGTGTGATATGTCTTTTTAAGTATTTAAATTAAATTATATGAAAGATAGATTATTTATCATTTTCTCAACTCCAGAAGAAACCAATTGGAAATTTCTTAGTGGGAAAAAGATGGTTCCTAAGATTCAAAGAAAATAAATTTTCTAAGTTTCCAGAACTTAGAATTGCTCTAAAATATAAAGGATAGGAGGATAGTGAATTCTCCAGTATTGTAGGTCTTCAAACAGGGATGTAATTAGAAAATTTTTCACTAAAAATGATTGAATCTAGAGACAGAGATAGGAAATGTTAGCCCAATGGACAATAGGAGGAGACTACATAGAGAACATAGGGATATTTTGAGAAAAGGTAGTGCTGACTGATGATAACAATTGACTGTTAGAATAGCTGTACTACAAAAGGGGTATTCTTATCTTTTAGAAAAGTCCTGAGCAACTGTAGGGGTCTGCAAAATGAATGCCATGAGAGACTAACACCATGATCATAAAATCCTGGGAGAAGAACTAGACTAAATATGGAATACTGAAATCCAACAGAAGACCACAAGGCACCAGGTGTAGAGATGAAGGAATAAATTAGTTATTAAGATTTTACTATGTATTGAATATTTAAATAATTCCATCTCAGAAAAAGAAATTTAATAAGTCATCAACAAACTCCCTAGAAAAAATCTCCAGGGCCAGATGGATTTACAAGTGAATTCTATCAAACATTTAAAAAACGGTTAATTCCAGTACTACACACAATTTGGGATGATTGAGGAAGAAGGAGCCTTCTCAAATTCTTTCTATGATACAAATAGGGATTTGATATTTAAACCAGGAAGAGCCAAAACAGAGAAAGAAAACTATAGACCAATAATTCTAATGAATATAGATGCAAAAATTTTAAATAAGATTTTAGCAAAAAGAATACAGTAACCTATCACGTGAATGCTATATTATGATCAGGTAGGATTTATACCAGGAATGCAGGGCTGGTTCAGTGTTAGGAAAACTATTAGCATTATTCATCATATCCACAATTAAACTAACAGAAACCAAATAATTACCTCAATAGATGCAGAAAAATCTTTAGACAAAATACATAATTCCTATTGAAAACGGTGGAGAACATAGGGATAAATGGAACTTTCTACAAAATAATAAGCAGTATCTACCTGAAACATTCAATGTGCATTATATGCAATAGAGATAAGCTAGATGCATTTCCAATAAGAGCTGCGGTGAAAAAAGGCTGTCCATTATTATCACTATTACTCTATATGGTACTAGAAATATTAGCTATAATAATAAGAGAACAAAAAAATGAAGGAATTAGAATACGCAAAGAAAAAAAGCTAAGTTATTACTCTTTGAAGATAATATGATGATAGAGAATCTGAGAGAAACAAGTAAAAAACAAAACTACATGAAATGATAAACAACTTTGGCAAAGTTGCAGGTTACAAAATAAATCCACACAAATCTTCTGCATTTCTATATATTACTAACAAAAGCCAACAGCAAGAGATAGAAAGAGAAATCCAATTTAAAGCTACAGTAGACACTATAAAATATTTGGGAGTGTACCTATCAAAACAAAGCCAGATACAATATTACCACAATTACAAAACACTTTTTGCACAAATAAAATCAGATCTAAGTAAGTGGAAAAAAACATCAGTTGCTCTTGGGTAAGCTGAACCAATACAGTAACATATGACAATTCTGTCTAAATTAATTTACTTATTCAGTGCCATACCAATCAAGCTGTCAGATAATTATTTTCTAGACATGGAAAAATAATGTCAAAATTAATCTGGAAGAATCGAAGGTCCAGAATATCAAGGAAACTAATGAAAAGAAATGTTAGGGAAGGTGGTCTAGCCCTACCAAATGTAAAATTATATTATAAGGCAGCAATTATCAAAAGCAGTTGGTACTGGTGAAGAAACAGAAGGGTAGACCAGTAGGCACCCAAGACACAGTAGTCAATGCATATAGCAATGTGACATGACTTGCATTTGACTTTGCTTTGAGTGAGGGAGGGCTATGCAGATCACCAGTTTCACTTCTCCTCTAGAGCTATCTGAATCCAGTGACCAGATATTCGTTGGAATGACTGGAGATAACCCAGGATGAGGCAATTGAGATTAAGTGACTTCCTCAAGGTCACAGAGTATTGAGTGTCAAGTGTCTGAGGTGAGATTTGAACTGAGATCCTCCTGACTCCTGCATTGGTACTCTATCCACTGAAGCAACTGGCTACCCCAATAGCTAACTTGTATATGGTATTTACTAAGTGCCAGGCACTGTGATAAATTTATTTCATTTGATCCTAACAACAAAGGTGGGGGAGGGAAATATAGTAATATATTGTTCAATAAAGACAAGGACCCCAGATTCTGGGTTAAGAACTCACTGTTCGACAAAAATTTCTGTGAAAACTGAATAACAGTGTGGTGGAAACTAGGCACAGACCAAAGCCTGACACTGTACACAAGAATACAGTCCAAATGAATACATGATCTAGGTATAAAGATTGATACTATAAACAAATTAGTGGTGAAAGGAATAGTGTATTTATCAGATTTATTGAGAAGGGAAGAATTTTTGACTAAGCAAGAGATAGAAAACATTATGAAGTGCAAAATGGATAATGTAGATTACATTAAGTTGAAAAGTTTTTGCACAAACAAACTCAATGCAACCAAGATTAGAAGGGAAGCAGAAAACTTGGAAAGAATTTTTGCAACTGATGTCTGTGATCAAAGCCTCATTTCTAAAATTTATAAAGAACTGACTCAAATGTACAAGAATACAAGTCATTCCCCAATTAATAAATGGTCAAAGGATATGAACAGGCTATTTTCAGAGGAAGAAATTAAAGCTATCTACAGTTTCCATTTGGCTAATTCTGCTTTTTAAAATCACTGCTTTTCAGTGGTGTTTTGGACCTCTTTTTTCAATTAAATTAGCCCATGTTTAAAGGTGTTATTTTCTTCAGCATTTTTTGAGGTCTCTTTTAGCAAGCTGTTTACTCACTTTTCATGATTTTCTTGCATCACTCTCATTTCGTTTCCCAATTTTTCCTCCACCTCTGTTACTGGATTTTCAAAATTCTTTTTGAGCTCTTGCATGGCCTGAGATCATTGCATATTTATTTTTGAGGTTTTTGATATGGAAGTCTTGACTTCCTCTGATGGTATGCATTGTTCTTCCTCATCCAAAAGGATGGAAGAAAATACCTGTTAACCAGGAAAGTAACCTTCTATAGTCTTATTTTTTTCTCCCTTTTTTGGGCATTTTTTTAGCCAGTTACTTGATTTTTGATTCCTTTGTCAAAAAGAGAGCATACTCTGGGGACTTGTAAGTTATACTGGGCATGAAAACCTCACAGTCCAGTGCATAAAAGCAGAGATAGGCAATGTTTCCTTCTCAGATCATACTGCAATGAAACTATGTATAATAAAAGGCCACGATAAGATAAAATAAAAAATAAAATGGAAACTAAATAATCTAAGCCTAAAAAATGAGTGGGTTAAACAACAAATCATTGAAACAATGAACAACTTCATTCAGTAGAATGACAATAACTAGTCAACCTATGGATATGGATTTACAAATGAATTCTATCAATATCCTATGGGATACTGCAAAACAGTTCTTAAGGGAAGATTTATGTCTTGAAATGCCTAAATGAATAAAGTAGAGAAAGAGCAGAGCAATTAATTGAGCATGCAGCTGTAAAAGCTAGAAGAAGTACAAATTGAAAATACTAAAGTAAATATCAAATTAGAAATTCTGAAAACCAAAAGAGAGATTAATTAAATTCAAAATAAGAAAACTATTGAAGTAATAAATGAAACAGAACAAATTTTATGAAAAATAAGCAGTAGAATTGATTAAACTGTTGGTCAATTTGATTAAAAGAAAAGAAAGAACAAAATCGACTTACCCATATCAAAAATGTAAAGGGAGAATTCAACTCCAATGAGGACTGAGTTAGAACAATAATTAGAAATTACTTTGCCCAACGGTATGCACATAAATTGCACGATCTAAATAAGATGGATGATTATGTTAAAAAATATAAATTGCCTTGATTAGCAGAAAGACAAAGTTGAATACTTTAATAACGCCAATTGAGAAAAAGAAATTGAACAAGTCATCAATTAACTCCCTGGGAAAAAAAAAAAATCTTCAGGGTCAGATGGATTTAAAGTGAATTCTACCCAACATTTAAAGAACAGTTAACTCCAATACTATATAGACTACTTCAGAAAATTGGTGAAGGAGTCCTACCAAATTCTTTTTATGATATAAATATGGTTTTGATACCTAAATCAGGAAAAGACAAGGCAGAGGAATAACATCATAAAGCAATTTCTCTAATAAACATAGATGTAAAAATTTTAAACTAAATAATAGCAAAAAGAATACAGCAACCTATCCTGACAATAATACATAAAGATCAGGCAGAATTTATACCAGGAATGCAGGACTGGTTCAATATTAGGGAAACTATTAGCATTATTGATCACACCAACAACAAAACTAACAGAAACCACAGAATTATCTCAACTGATACAGAAAAAGCTTTTGACAAAATACAGCACTGATGTTTGAAAACACTGGAAACCATAGGGATAAATGGAACTTTCCATAACATAATTATGAGCATCTACCTAAAATATTCAGCAAGCATTATTTGCAATGGGAATAAGCTACATGCGTTTTCAGTAAGAACATTTGTGAAGCAAGGATGACTATTATCACAACTGTTATTCAATATGCTAGTACATACATTAGCTCTAGCAATGAGAAGAAAAAGAAATAAAATGAATTACACTAAGCAAAGAAGAAACTAAGTTATCACTCTTTACAGATGATATGATGATATACTTAGAGAATACAAGAGAATCAAGTAAAAAACTACTTGAAATAATAAACAACTCTGGCAAAGTTGCAGGTTACAAAATAAACCTAGATAAATCATCTACATTTCTGTCTATTGCTAAAAAAAATTGCAACAGCAAGAGATAGAAAGAGCAATTACATTTAAACCTACTGTAGACCATAGAAAATAACTGTGAGTCTACCTGCCAAAACAAACGCAGGGTTCATATGAACACAGTGACAAAACACTTTTCAAACAACTAGAGTGAATTGAAGTGGAGAAAAACATCAGTTGCTTGTGGGTAATGCTGAGTCGATATAATAAAAATGACAATTCTACCTGAATTAATTTACTTATTCAGTGACATACCAATATAACTAACTGATAATTAATTTCTAGCATTAGAAAGAATAATATCAAAATTCATCTGGAAGAACAAGAGGTCCAGATTATGAAGGGGACTGATGAAAAGAAATGCTAGGGAAATTGGCCTAACCCTACCAGATGACAAATTGTATTATAAAGTATCAGTCATCGAAACCACTTAATACTGGCTAAGCAATAGTTGAATAGCTCAGGTGCTAAAGACACATTAGTCAACCAACACAGCAATCTACTGTTTGATAAATCCAAGGACCCCAGGTTATGGGATAAGAATTCACTGTTTGACAAAAATTGCTGGGAAAACTGGATGGCACAAACTGAGCATACACCAATGCCTGACACCCTACATAAGAATGAATTCCAAGTTGATAGATTATTTAGGTACAAAGCTTGATATTATGTGAAAATTAGGAGAGAAAGCTTGATATTATGTGAAAATTAGGAGAGATTTGTATCTCTCCTAATACAATAATTTGTATTTGTCAAATTTATGGAAAATGTAGAAGTTTTTGTTTGAATAAGAGATTGAGAACATCATGTAGTATGAACAATTTTGAACACAATAATCTGAAAAGTTTTTGCACAATGCAACAAGGATTAAGAGGGAAGCAGAAAACTCTAAAAAATTTTTTTTCAACTAGTGTCTGTGATAAAGGCATCATTTCTAAAATACATGGAGAACTGAATCAAATTTACTAGAATACAAGCAATTCTACTGATAAATGGTCAAAGACATGCATAGGCAATTTTCAGAGGAAGAAATCAAAGCTATCTATAGTCATATGAAAAAATACTCTAAATCATTATTCATTAGAGAGATACAAATGAAAAAAAAATCTGAAGTACCACATCACATCTATCAGATTGACTAACATGACAAAACAGGAAGATGATAAATGTCAGAGAAGATATGGGAGAACTGGAATGTTAATCATTATTGGTGGAGCTGTTAGCTGATTCAATCATTTGGGACAGCAATTTGGAACAATGCCCAAAGGGCTGCCAAAGTGTGCATACCCTTTGACCCAATAATATTGTTTCTGGGACTGTATCCCAAGAGATCACAAAAATGGAAAAGGATCCCACTTATACAAAAATATTTCTGTTTCAGCTCTCTTTGTGGTGGGATAAAAGGAAACCAAGGGGATGCCCATCAGTTGGGGAATGGCTGAATAGTTTGTTGTATATGAATGTATTGGAATACTATTTTGCTATAAGAAATGATGAACAGGAAGACTTCAGGAACACCTGAAATGCCTTATATGAACTGAGACTGAGTGAAATGAGCAGAATCAGGAGATCTTTGTATACAGCAGCAACTATACCATGTGAGTAATTTTCTTTTCTTGTAGACTTAGTCCTTCATAGAAATGCAAGGATCTAAAAGATTTCCAATGGTTCCTGGAAGCAAAACGCTTTCCACATCCGGAGAAAGAGCTACAGAACTGGATGATAGAATGAAGCAGACCATTGTCTCTTGTATTATGTTTTGCTTTCTTTTGTTTTATGATTTTCCCATTCATTTTAGTTCTTCCATGCAACATTATTAAGGTGAAAATTTATTCTATATGAATGCATGTGAAGAACCTATACAAGATTGCTTACTCTCCCAGGGAAGGAGTGGGGAAGTAAGGGGAAAATCTAATATATATGGAAGTGATTGTAGAACATAGAAAATAAATAAATAAATAAGAATATCTAATTGAAAAAAAGAAAGAAAAATTATCAAGGAAAACTGTCCTGAAATTCTAGAACTAGAGGGTAAAATAAAATTGAAAGAATCCACTGATCCTCTCCTGAAAGAGAGCTCAAAAGAAAACTCCTGAGAATACTGTCACCACATTCCAGAGGTTCCAGGTGAAGGGGAAAATAGTGCAAGCAGTCAGAATAAAATAATTTTGGCATTGTGGAAACATAATCCAGATATCACAAGATCTAGCAGCTTCAATATTAGGGATTGCAGGGCTTGAAATATGATATTCCAGAAGTCAAATCAACTAGGATTAAAACCATGAAATACCTACCCAGCAAAATTGAGTATAATAATTCAGGGGGGAAATGGCCTTTCAATGATGTAGAGGATTTTCAAGTGTTCTTGAGGAAAATACCAGAACTTAATAGAAAATTTGATCTTCAAATGCAAGAATCAATAGAAGCATAAAAAGGTAATCAAGAAAGAGAAATCATGAGGAACTTACCAAAAGTGAACTGCTTACACTCCTACATGAAAACATATTTACAATTCTTGAGACTTCTCTCTGGACTAGGTTTGTTTGAGGGAATATATACCTGTAGACAGAGGGCACAGGGTGAGTTGTATAGGAAGGGATGATATCTAAAACGAATAAAATTAAAGAGTGAGACAGAAATATATTGAGAAGTGAAAGGGAAAAATACAATGAAGCAAATTATTTCTCCCAAAGAAGAGGCAAGAAAAAGCTTTTTCAGTGGAAGGGAAGAGGGAGACGTGAAGTGGAAAAATGAACCTTATTGTCACTACATTTGGATTAAGAAGGGAATAACATACCTATTCAATTTGGTATGAAACTGTCTTACACTACAGAAAAGTATGGGAGTAGTGGATAAGAAGGGGTAGAGAATGATAGAAGGGAGGGCAGTTGTGAGGAAGGTTGACTTTTCAGGAAATCTCTTGCATAACTACATGTGTATAGCATATATCAAATTGCTTACCTTCTCGGTGTAAATGGATTGGGAGGAAGGAAGGGAGAGAAGTTGGAACTCAAAGTTTTAAAAAGAATGTAATAATTATTTTTACATGCAACTGGGAAATAAGTTATTCAGGCAATTGGGTAAAGAAATCTATCTTGTCCTCCAAGATAATAGAGGTGATGAGGATAAGACAAGGGAGGTGTGTGACAGAAGGGAGAGCAGATTGGGGGAAGGGGTAATCAGAATGAATGTTGTCTTGCGGGGGGTGGAAGGGAGAGATGGGAAAATCATTTGGACCTCAAAATCTTGTGGAAATGAGTGTGGAAAATTAAAAATAAATGAACAAATTAGATTTTTTTGTCTAAAAAGATCACCTAATTGGTGTCCAGTCTATTTCAAAAAGTAAGCAAAAAATGATGGACCTTATTTTCAGTTAGAAACTTAAAGTCCTTGAAAGAACTTTAAAATATGTTTAAGGCAATATATCCCCTTCCCTTGTCATGTTCAGTTCTGGGCTCAAATCATTTCACATTTGTTGTCAATCCAAAAGGTATATAAATGGATAGATGAAGGAATGGAGGGAGAGATCAACAGATAGATGTTCAAATGGAGAAAAGAGAGAGAACTCTGAATGGGATCACAAAGAGTCAGATATGACTGAAATAACTGAGCAACAAATATAGATGCTGACGAGGTCCAATATTAGATGAGCATATATGCATAAATCCATATATACATATATAAAATAAACACAGATAGATATATAGACAGACAGACAGACAGACAGACAGATAGATAGATAGATAGATAGATAGATAGATAGATAGATAGATAGATAGATAGATAGACAGACAGATAGATAGAAAGACAGGCAGACAGATATAGAAGCTCACTTATCAGTGAGTTCCATAGGTTAACTATTCAAATGTAAACCATAGTGTGGAAGATAGGCATTTGTCATCTACTTTTTTCTTTTCCTGTGTGAACTGTTAAGCCATATTATTTTAAAATTATAGTTCATATTTTAATCTTCATTTTTATTTTTCATCTTAGATTTGTTGCACTTCTGAAGTTGTAATATCAAATTGTTGATCATAGTACAAATAACTGACTTAGGAATGATTATAAAGTCATGAATAACTCATTTTACATATGATTAAATCAATCCATAAATAAAACATTCTCATTTTTCATGGTGCTATCATTCAATATTTGTCATGTCCAGTGCCTGCTGTTTCTTTTATCTAAGTAAAATTTCATGATTAATTTATGTGGAGCTTCTTTCTACACTAAAAGTACTTAGCCTCTTTCATTAATTATTTTTGAAGCATATTTCACAAAATTTGTGTCCCTATTCTTTTGTATTACCATGAAAACATGATGGAATACTTCAAGCAATGGACTGGGAGTTTAAAAGGCCTGGGTTCAAATCCATTTCCACATACCTATAAGTAGTATTACAGTAACAAACTATTTTAACTACATTATATCTCCATTTCCTCATTTGTAAAAGGGGGAATTTCACTAGATGGTTTCCAAGATATCTTCCAGCTCTAAATCAGTGGCAAAATTACTCTACATTTGTACTGAAGACCCTTAATGTTAAAATGTGTATTGAGTTATTTTGAAGAACATCTCAAGTCCTGCATAGAATTCTCTTTTTCATTCTTTACAGTAAATATTGTTACATAAGGTACAATTATTTTTATAGAATTCTTTAAACAACAACAACAGGTATACTACAATAGAAAAAAATATACCCCAGGAAATCGTGTTTCATTTTTATTTGACTGGAGAAGAAAACAAGTTCCTTTAGCTCCTTTATTTATTTTCCAAATGTCGTCATTCTATTTATTTTCATCAAAATTTTTTTCTTTTTCTTTCATTTATAATGAGCATTTCAAAACTGTTATGTCTTGGGTCTTCAATAAGTTATGGACTCTTACTGATGGTTGAATCTCATTCTTATACTTGGAGCATAAGTAGTTATAATAATGTCTATAGATATTATAAAATTGTGTGATTCATGGCCTTGTATATTATTTTATGGAAAATAATAATTTACAAAGGCAGAGTCAAAATGCCAGAGAAAAGGCAGGGGACTCACCTGAGCTCTCCTACAAACCCTTCTGAGCACCTTTAAATAACATCCTCGAGCAAAGTTTGGAGCATTCGAACCCACAAAAGGATTGAGTGAAACAATTTTCCATCTCAAGTAAACTTACAAGGTCAGGAAGAAAGATCTGTTTCACTGATGTAATACTGGAACACAGTACAGTGCAGAGCATGCCAACACAGACTGGGCTTCAGAAAACCTACAGCAGGCCTCGGGAGTGACTGAATCAGTACCAGCAGCTGCTACTTCTAGAATTCTGAGCCGACAAATGGTAAGGGGATTGAACAATCTTAAGAAAGAGATTATAAAGTTCTCTTTGCTGGGACTGGGGGCAGGACTGTTGTTTTGCCCATACTTGAATCTGAGTCACAGGCTTGGGTGACAGTCCCAAGGAAAAGAGCAGCACTAGCACAACCAGAGCTTGTAGTCACAGTGGAGGTGGAATCCTCATCACAATTCCAGGTCAGGAAAGTAGTAAACACACCTAGTTTTAAATCATAGTTCCTTGGAGGGACTGAATATTTACAGGTCTCTAGAAGTATCTCTCCAAACAGAAACACAAATCATCTGAGGCTTGGGACAGTTTGTGCTCCAACCAGGAATCAGAGACCCACTTCAGCAAAGAGTTAAAAGTGAAGGACTGATTTGAAAACATGAATACTTGATCCTGCTCTTTCTACCTATTGCTTATAAAGTGCATAAGCTCATAGATAAAAGAGCACCTGAAGAAACCATCCATGATATCTGTGACTTCAACAGACAATATATTTTTAAAAATATACATGTTCAAACCCAAGAATTTTTGTAAATTTAAATATTTAGATAGACTAGTAAGTATAGTTCCTGGAAAACCAATAAAGTATACATAACTCACTTGAGTAATAAATAGTCCATTCAATAAATAAAGACCAAACTTTGTCATTAGCCCCTTTCTTTCTTTGAGTCATTGATGCCAACTCTAAGCAATTGCATCCACACCATCACCAGGAGGCCCCAAGTGATGTGTCAGGTCTGATGGAATACATCTCACTCAGACATGTCTAGATCCCAAATTTGTACCTTTTAACCATCATACTCCATGAGACCAAGATCTAGACCTCTGTGACCTGCAATTTCAATATAATAAGTTTAACATCACAAAGGTAAACTTTCATTTCATCTCTTATGACTGCAGACTGTAGAGACAAAATGATATTCACAGTGCCTATGGTGAACATGAATATCCGAGAACAATTCTGAATTATGAAATACAACAGACTCTCCACATGGAAGACAGAACCAAAACTTTTATTCAGAAAGCAGAAAGCCAAATCCATCATAGAAACAATGACATCTATATACATTAACAACTCAGAGGGCGAAACCAGTTCCAAGCTTGCTCTCCATTAGTCTTCCCACAAACTAACTCTCTTAAAAAAATCATAAATGGGGAGAGGGAGCCAAGACAGCAAAGTAGAAACATGAACCTACTTGAACTCTTCCCTCATAACCCTTATAATACATGTTAAAGTGACTTTAAACAAATTCCAGAGCAATAGGAGCCACAAAATGACAGAGTGAAACACATTCCCAGTCCAAGACAGCCTGGAAGGCAGAGGAAGGGCCTATTGCACTGGTCTGGGAGCATAGTGCAGCTCAGCATGCGTCAAACTGGCATAGATGGGCCTAGAGTAGGATTCAGGGCATTGAATCACAGGCAGCTGTTGAGGTTTCAGATTTCTTGACTCACAAATGCCAAAGACACTTTTGCAGGTCAGTGAAAAAACTCTGTCACCTGGGTGAGAGGGGAACATGGTCTTGTGTTGGCCCCAGACCCAGCCCCAGGTCATCTGACACCACTGCCTTAGCAGTTGCTGCTTCTTGAATTCTCAGACTACAGAAAATGGGAGAATCAAAGAGCTTCTCTGGGTCTCAGTTCTTAGCGTCCATCCTGAGTTGAGGAGGAGCACTGGTGTGGAGGAGCTGGTGGTAGCTGTGGAAAGGGAATCCTACTCACAGTTCCAGGGCATAAAGACTACTTGTGGTTGTTCACAGAGCACAGACCAGGAGAGCAGAAAATACCTCTCCCTTGTCTATGCCAGTTTGGAGGAATGGAGAACTTACAGGTCCTTAGAGATATGTTGGAGAACAGTTACACAAAACTTTTGAAGCCTGGCGTAGCATACCCTCCACTTGACAAAGGGAGCAGTGCAAGAAAATCACAAAAAACAAAACAACAGCTTGCTAAAGGAGATCCAAAAACATACTGAAGAAAACGACACCTTTAAAAAAAGACTAAGCCAAATGGTAAAAGAGGTGCAACATGCCGATTAAAAGATGAATGCCTTAAAAAGTAGAATTTTGGAGATCCAAAAGCTCATTGAAGAAAATATTACTTTAAAAATTAGAATGGAGAAGATAGAAGCTAATATCTTTATGAGAAATCAAGGAATTATAAAACAGAACCAAAACAATGAAAAAATAGAAGTTATCAAGGAAAACTTCCCTGGAACAAGTTGATAAAATAGAAATGGAAAGAATCCACCAATTGCCTCCTGAAGGAAACTTCCCAAGGAAAACCCCTAGGAATATTGTAGCCAAATTCAAGAGTTCCCAGGTCAAAGAAAAAATATTACAAACAGCCAGAATTAAAAAAAAAAAAAAACATCAAGTATCATGGAAACTGAATCAGGAGAACACAGGATTTAGCAGTTTATACTCTAAGGGATTGAAGAACTTGGAATATGATATTCCAGAGGTCACAGGAGCTAGGATTAAAACCAAGAATCACCTACGTAGAGAAACTGAGTATAATACTTGAGGAGGAAAAATGGAATTTTTTTTGAAATAGAGGACTTCCAAGTGTTATTGTTTAAATGACCAGCGTTGAATAGAAAATCTGATTTTCAAAAACAAGAATCAAGAGAAATATGAAAAGGTGAATAGAAAAGGGAAGTCATAAGGAACTCATTAAAATTGAAATGTCTGCATTCCTTCATGGAAAGATGATATTTGTAACTGATGAGAAATTTTTCAGTACTGGAGTAATTAAAGGAAATATATGTATATATGTGTGTCTATACACACATATGTATGTACATGTGCATGCATATATGCAAGTGCACATATGTGCATATGTGTGTTATACACACATATGCACATATGTGCATATGTGTGTTATACACACATGCACATATGTTTGTATATATGTGTGTATTTGTATGTATATGTATGCATGTAGGTAGGGATGGATGGATGTGTATATGTGTGTGACATAATATATATATATATAGTTTGTATATATATATGTAGTTTGTATATATATATAACATATATATAGTTTGTATATATGTTTGTATATATGTGTGTATATGTATGTATATGTATGTAGGTAGGTAGGGATGGATGGACGTGTATATGTGTATAACATATATATATTTATATATCTGTACATAAATATATGTGTATCAGTATGCTTATGTATATATGTGTGCAAGTATATCTATCAATACACTCATACATAATTATAAGTATCTATCTATATGTATTTATATATACATATATATACATGTGTATATATGTGTGTATATATGTGTATGTGTTTGTGTATGGTTATACATAGACAGAGAGCACAGGTGAGCTGAATATGAAAGGAGAATAACTATAAAATTTACTGTTGAGTGGAATGTACTAGGATTAAGAGAATGGGAGAACTCTAATGTAGCAAATAATCTCACATAAAAGAAGCAAGAAATAGCATTTACAATTGTGGAGAAGCTAGGGAAGATGAAAGGGTGGAAGATGAAAGGGAGTAAGTGAGTCTTACTCTCATGTGATTTGTTTCAACAACAGTATAACACACACTCGATTGGGTATGGAAATCTATTTTAGCCTGCAGAAAGACAGGAGGCAAGGGGATAGGAGTGGGAAGACAATAAAAGGGACTGCAAATTAGGTAAAGAGGTAATCAGAAATAGCCACTGTTGTGAGTGGGACAGGTCAAGGGAGAGAATGGAATAAATGGAGGATAGGACAGGACAGAGGGAAAGGTGCTTACTCTTTGGTGGCATAACTGTTATGGCAGTGTTTTTCATGAGTATGCACGTATGACCTTTATTGAATTGCTTGCTTTCTCAATGAGTGTGGGTGGGGTGGGAAGAAGGGAGATAATATGGAACTCAAAGCTTTTAAAATGAATGTAGAAATTGTTTTAGCATGCAACTGGGAAA
Organism: Bettongia penicillata ogilbyi; assembly: GCA_023548195.1. Lineage (NCBI taxonomy): Eukaryota > Metazoa > Chordata > Mammalia > Diprotodontia > Potoroidae > Bettongia > Bettongia penicillata. Next base: position 531,890 of record JAJHZJ010000126.1, on the reverse strand, counting down.
TCAGATGTACAGGCAATGGGGTATATTTTGCCTTACATGAAAATAGAAGGGAGAAGAATAGAAGAAGAGGGGCTGATAGAAGGGAGGACAGACTGGAGGCAGGGGTAGATCAAGTGTATGCTATCCTAAGGTGAGATATGGAAAGATAGGGAGAAAATTAGGGATTCAAATTCTTGTCAAAGTGAATTTTTAAAAGCTAATAAATAAATAAATAATATGTTTTAAAAAATCATAAACTGTCTCCCTTATGCAAAATATTGTATTCTTACTCACAACCAGCTTGGGCTTGCCTGCATCCTTCAGTTCTGAATGCTGTGTCATTTATTTTTTCTCATCTCTGCTCTAGCTCTGCTTCTTCCTGTTCCACCCTTCCTGTTCCAGTTGTTCAGCAAACTCCTCCCACCACAGGCTCTATGTGACTCAGACTTCCATGTGGAATAATAATAATAATAATAAGACATATGGGCTTATTAATGAATGAGAATGATCTTCCCATTTAAATTACTATTACATAAACCTATAGTTCATGGAATATCAGTAATTTGTAGATTAGTTGATATTATTTAGTGGGCAATATTAGTGGGCTCAGAATCCTCTGAACCCTAATTGAGCAGAACAGTGTTCTCTGAATATAGTCGTTATGATTTTATTGTATCACTCTCACTTTTCTTCCCAAGTTTTGCTCTACTTCTCTTACTTAATTTTCAATATCCTGTTTGAGTTTTTCTATGGCCTGAGACCAGTTCATATTTTTCTTGGAGGCTTTTGACGAAGGAACTTTAACTTTGTTTTCTTCTGTTTGGTCTTCCTTGTCACCAAAGAAAAAGTCTACAGTCTGATTCTTTTTCTGGTTTTTGTTAATCTCCCCAGTCATTAATTTGACTTTTGAGCTTATTGTCAAGATTGTTCTCTCCTTCCAGTATTGGTGGGGGTGGATGTACTGTCAGTCACTGGGTTCCCCCATAATCTGTGGGCCTAGAGCTCCAGAAATAATCACTTTCTCTCTTCCTGTTGCCGCCATGACTGCTGTGGGTTCGTCAGCCCTCCTTCCCCTCTGCTGCTCTGGGGCTAGGGCTGGACCACTCTATTCTTCCACAGTGTTCCCACAGGCTTTTTTCACTGAGCTTCCAATTTGTCCTTGACATTTTGGAATCTTGAATTCTGGAAACTCCCACTGGTGTGAGAGATTCAGTCTTCTGAAGGCTTGCTCAGGCCCTGTCTGTGCTGGCACAGCCCATGCTGGACTACTCCCTGCCTCCTGCAGGAAGTGATGGACACTTCCTGGAAGCCTTCCAGGCTGTCTTGGGATGGAGTTTTGCTTCACTCTGTCATTCTGTGGGTCCTGTAGCTCCAGAATTTGTTTAGAGACATTTTTTACAGTACTTGACTGGCCTTAGGGTCAGTTCTTTAGAAAGTGTTTGCCGTTACTCTGGCATGTTCTCAGAGGATAATCTTAAAATTTTTATTTTAGTGGGTTTTTTTAATGCTACTTGGCTCTGTTATTTTACTTTCAAAATATGTAACTGGCATGTAATTTCTACAAATTCAAGTGACAAATCTTCATGTGATGATTTTTTGAATGAAATCTTTATTTCCGAAAACAGACCACTAGCAATAGCATGGGAAGAGGGGGTACTAAACCAAGATGGTGGAGTAGAAGCCGGGGGCTGGTACAGATCTCCCTCCAAGCACTTAAGAAAACATGGGGAAAAAATGACTCTAAACAAATTCTAGAGCAGCAAAACCCACAAAATAATAGAGAAAGACAAATTGCACCCATCTGGGAGTGGAGCACAATTCAGCATGAGCCATGTTGGTATGCATAAAGCAGGAGCAGGCCTTATGGGACTGAACTGCTGGTGGCTGTGGTGGATTCCAGACTTCTCAACTCACAAACCCTCAAACAGCTTCCAAACTCAGTGGGAAGGGTCTCTCACCTGGCTGACAGAGGAGGGTGGTCTGTCCCTAGGTTTAGATCCAACCCTAGCCCTGAGCCCCAGGACAGCTGCAGGTACTGCTGAAGCAGAGGCTGCTTCTGGAGCCCTCTACCTAACAAAGTTCAAAAGTGAAGTAATTGGCTGGAAAAAATGAGCAAACCTTGGGGGTAAAGGGGGAGAGGGGAGAAACACTACAGAGTCTTACTTTCTTAGTGAAGAGATATTTTCTTATGTCATAGGTGATGAGAAAGATCATAACATATAACTAGAAGAATACAACCTAACCAAAGCTCCTGCATGCAAAACCTTTAAGAAAACTATGAATTGGTCTCAAACCATGGAAGAGCTCAAAAATCATTTTGAAAGTCAAGTAATAGAAGTAGAGGAAAAGTTGGGAACAGAAATGAGAGTGATTCAAGAAAATAATAGAAAAAAATGAGTCAAAGGCTTACTTAAGGAAACCAAAACAAAATTTTAAAAAGGCTAAAGAAAATAACACCTCTAAAAATAGACCAATTCAAACGAAAAAAGAGGTTCAAAAAGCAAATGAGGAGAAGAATGCTTTAAAAAAAATCGGAATAAACCAAATGGAAAAAGAGGTCCAAAAGCTCACTGAAGAAAATAATTCTTAAAAAATAAGAGTGGAAAAAATAAAAGGTAATGACTTTATGAGAAATCAAAAAATTATAAAATTAACCCAAGAGAATGAAAACAAATTCAAGACAATCCGAAGCATCTCATTGGAAAAGCAAATGACTTGGAAAATGGATCCAGGAGAGATAATTTTAAAATTATTAGACTACCTAAAAGCCATGATCAAAATAAGAGCCTAGACATCATCTTTCAGGAAATTATAAGTGAAGATTGCCCTAATATTCTAGAAGCAGAGGGTAAAGTAGAAATGGAAAGAATCCACCAAGCACTTCCTGAAAGCAATCCCAAAAAGAAAAATCCTTGGAAGATTGCAACCAAATTCCAGAGCTCCTAAGCCAAGGAGAAAATATTACAAACAGTCAAAAGAAACAAATCAAGTATTGTGGAAACACTATCAGGAGAACACAACATTTAGCAGTTTCTACACAAAGGGATAGAAGGGATTAGAGTATGATATTCCAGATGTCAAAGGAGCTAGCATTAAAACCAAAAATCACCTATCGTTCAAAACTGAGTATGATACTTCAGGGAGAAAATGGACATTCAACATAATAGAAGACTTCCATGCATTCTTGTTGAAAACACCAGAGCTGAACAGAAAATGTGACTTTCTCATATAAAAATGAAGAGAAGCATGAAAAGATAAATAGAAAAGGACAGCCATAAATGAATTATCAAAGTTGAACTGTTTACATTTCTACATGGAAAGATGATATTTGCAACTCTTGAGATCTTTCTCAGTATTAATATAGTTGGAGAGAATATACATACACACATACATATATGTGCATATGTGTGTGTGTCTGTATACAGAGAGAGACAGAAAGAGAGAGAGAGAAAAAAGGAGGGAAGAGAGTTAGCTGAATATAAAAGGTAAAAAAATCAAATGAGCATTGAGATGAATGTACTAGGAGAAAGAGAAAGGGAGAGGTAGAATCATCACACATAAAACAGGTATGAAAAAACTTTGACAATGGAGTGGAAGAAGGAAAAGGTGAGAGGGAATATGTGAACCTTTCTTTCATTGGATGTGGCTTCCAGAGGGAATAACATACACACTCAATTGGCTATGGAAGTTTAACTTATCCTACAGGAAAGAAGAGATGAAGGAAATAAAAGAGAGAAGATAACAGAAGGTATGGTAGATTGAGGAAAGGGATAACTGAAACAAACACTTTGGTAGAAAGAAAGGTAAAAGGAGAGAACTGAATAAATGAAGGGCAGGAAAGGATAGAGGGAAATACAGTTAGTCTTTCCCAACATCATTGTTATGGACATGTTTTGCATGGGCCTACATGCATAACCTTTATTGAACTGCTTCCCTTCTTAATGAAAGTGGTTCCGGAGTGGGGAAAGGAGAGAATGTGGAACTCAAAGCTTTAAAAATGAGTGTTAGAGATTGTTTTTACTTGCAACTGTGAAATAAGATATATAAGCAATGTGGTATAGAAATTTCTCTTATCATACAGGAAAATAGAAGGGAAGGGGATTGGGGAGAACAATCAGTGGAAAAGGAAAAGAAGAGATAACCATTTATATAATGCCTACTATGTTCCGGTCACTATTCTAAGTTCTTTTAAAAATACTATTTCTTTTGACTTTCACACAAACCTTGTGAGACAGTTTCTCATTTAATCACTATTTTACAGCTAAGGAAATAGGGGAAAAAAGTTTTAATTATTTGCTTAGGGTGACAGAGAATGTTCTATCAACTTACCATCACTTGGCCCTAATTATAATTAATTTTACTAACAAGAATAACAAGAAAACACCCCAAAACCACTTGCTTATCTTGAAAAATCTATAAAACCCTTGAACTGTTGCCAACATTAATTTATGTTAAAGACTATACAAAGTAGAGGAAAAGGGATTTTTCAATAGTGAAAAAAATCCAAATAAAAATCAAGGCTCATATAGAAGAATGCTACATTAGAAAATTTCTCACCAAATACTGAAATGAAACAACAATATGGCCTTTATTTCAAATATTTGATAAAATTCTAGGAGAAAAAGGAGGCAATAGAAGAACTAATAACATAAAACGAAGTAAAGAAGAGAAAAACTAACCCTAATTGGTGATAATATAATGGTTTATTTAGAAATTCCAAGGGATTCCTCTGGATGTTCTCCTAGGGGCTGCTCTTGTAGCCCCTGAGGGGAAAGGGCCCTTTCCGTCCCACCCTCCCCACAGTACAGGGCCCAGAGCACCCTCCTCCAAATTCCTTGCCAGGTCTCCACCAGCAGCAGCACCCCAACAGAGAGTGTGTCATCTGTGGAATGGGTCCAGTCTGTTAGAAGAGGAGGACCAATAGAGAAGGCCCCAAAGTCCTGGCTGAGAGGCAAGCACTATCACCATCTCAAATTGGAGCTTGAAATTGATGGTGTTGACACTGGACCCTATAGGACAATGGCTGATGCCAAGCTGGAACCTGAACTGTCCGTTGAGGTCTCCATGATGGCAACTACAAAGTACACAGTGCTAAGACTGTACCTCACCCCCAGTTTCACTAGGGAAGACAAAGTACATGAAAGCATGTAGAATATCTGTATGGAGTCTAGCCTGGGCAACCTCTTGGCTGATATGTTGACCAGGGCCTTCTTCCCTGGTTAACCCTTTCCAGATACCTGCTGTTCCCAAGATGGCTGATGGAAAGCACGAGGTTAACATGAGGCCCTACAGGACAATGTCCTCTGCCCAGTCTGACTCTGAGCTGTCCTCTGAAGTCCTCGTAATGCCTGTTTCAAAACTGCTGAACCCTGTACTGTTCCAAGTCCTCTCTAACATTGGGAACTTAAATTAGCTCTTCCAATCTAAGGCAGAAACCCTGACCCCAATCTGAGCCTGCATCTGTGGAACAGTCCTGCATAACCTTGAACAGATTTTGACCAGGGCCTTCTTCCCTGATTAGCCCTTTCCAGATGCCTGCTGTCCCCAGGATGGCTGATGGTAAGCACAAGGCCCTACAGGACAATACTGCCTTCCCATTCAGAACTTGAACTGTCCCCTGATGTCCCATGATGTCAGTTATTGCTGACGTTGCTAAATCGTACCTCACCCTACAGTTGGTGTTAGGATATGCAAGCTTGCCTCGTTTCCTTTGGTTGCTATCACAGCCTGACTGCTTAAATCTCCTGTGAACCCTCTGAATATGGAAGATAAAAATAAAGCATTCCTCCCTCAAAAAGAAAAAAGAAAATCCTAGGAAACCAGTAGATAAACAAATTGGGATCACTTATTGCTTCAGCAAAATCTCTGGCTATGAAATGAAGCCCTCAAAATCAACAAAATATCCATTTAATAGTAACCAAATACAGAAATGCAATCATGAAAAAGATTCTCATTCAAACAATTTGAGTCAAAATACTAAAATATATTTAATACTTGTATGCATGTATGTGTGTGTATGTATATATATATATATATATATATATATATATATATATATATATATATATATATATATAGAGAGAGAGAGAGAGAGAGAGAGAGAGAGAGAGAGAGAGGTTTTTTTTATTGGGTGAAAGTGAAAGTGATGGAGATACTTCTAGGTGCCTGTCATCAAAATCATTCAGTATTGGTTTTAAAAATACATGAATGGAGAAGGTTAGCAAATTGAAAAACTGAATATTCCAATGTGCAATAAAGCGCAAATGCAAATTATTTAGGAAACCAGCAGTTATCAAAACCACTTAGTATTGACTATCAAACAGAAGGGTAGACAAGAGGAATAGGATGGGTACTCAAGACACAGTAGACAGTGAATATAGCAATTTACTGTTTGATAAACCCAAGGACCCCAGCTTCTGGTATAAGAACTCACTGTTCGAAAAAAAATTGCTGGGAAAACTGGATAAGAGTGTGGAGGAAACTAGGCATAGACCAAAGCCTGACACCATGCACAAGAATAAAGTCCAAATGGTACACGATCTAGGTATAAAGATTAATACTATGGACAAAGTGGGGGAGCAAGTAATAGTTTATTTATCAGATTTATGGAGAAGAAAAGAATTTTTGACTAAAGAAGGGACAGAAAGCATTACGAAGTGCAAGATGGATAATTTTGATTACATCAAACTGAAAAGTTTTGTGCAACCAAACCTAATGCAATCAAAACTTGGAGGGATGTAGTATATTGGGAAAGAAGTTTTACGGGTAATGTCGGTGGTAAAGTTCTCATTTCTAGAATATATAGAGAACTGAGTCAAATGTACAACAATACAAGTCATTCCCCAATTGATAAATGGTCAAAGGATATGAACAAGCAATTTTCAGAGGAAGATATGAAAGATATCTATAATCATAGGAAAAAATGCTCTAAATCACTTTTGTTTAGAGAAATACAAACCCAAACAACTCTGAGGTACTACATCAAACCTATCTGATTGGCAAACATGACAGAACAGGAAAATGATAAATGTTGGAGAGGATGTAGGAGAGTTGGAGCACTAGTTCATTTTTGGTGGCGCTGTGGGCTCATCCACATATTCTGGAGAGTGGTTTGGAACTCTGCCCAAAGGGCTACAAAATTGTGCATACCCTTTGACCCAGCAATATTGCTTCTAGGACTGTATCCCCAAGAGATCATAAAAATGGGAAAGGTCCCACATGTACAAAAATATTTATAGCAGCACTCTTTGTAGTGGCCAAAAACTAGAAACCAAGGGGATGCCTATCAATTGGGGAATGGATGAATAAATTCTGGTATATGAATGTAATGGAATACTATTGCACTATAAGAAATGGTGAGCAAGAAGATATCAGAGAGGCCTGGAAAGAGTTATATGGTCTGTTGCTGAGTGAAAGGAGCAGAACCAGGAGAACTTTGTGCACAGCAACAGTTGACCACAGTGTGAGAGAGTTTTTCTTGTAGACTTGGATCTTCATAGAAATTCAATGACTTAAAAAAAATTTCCAATGGTTTTCTAAGACAAAATGCCCTCCACATCTAGAGAAAGATCTATGGAAGTAAATCTCAGAATGTAGCAGATTATTTTTGTGTGTTTGTATTATGTTTTAGTTTGTTGTATGATTTCTCCCATTCATTTTAGTTTTTCTGCACAGAATGACTATAGTGAAAATGTATTTAATAGGGATGTATGTGTAGATCCTATATAGAATTATATACGGTCTCAGGGAGGAAAGGGTGAGGTGTGGGGCAGGTAGAGGAAAAAAGTCAAGTTATATGATAGGGATTGTAGAACACTAAAACAAATGCAATTAATATTTTTAAAAAGAATAAAAAAAATTAAAATGAATAATTTTTAAAAATTTGCTGGCAAAACTAAATAACAGTGTAGTGGATACTGGGCATAGACCAAAGTCTGATACCGCACTCAAGAATAAAGTCCAAATGGATATATTATCTATTTATAAAGATTGATACTATAAACAATAGGGGTGTGAGGAACAGTGTATTTGTCAGATTTATAGCGAATCGAGAAATTTATGACCAGACAAAAGATAGAAAACTTTATCAAGTGAAAAATGGATTATTTTGATTACATTACAGTGAAAACCTTTTGCACAAACAAACCCAGCGCACCCAAGATTAGGAGAGAAGCAGAAAACTGAGAAATAATTTTTGGAACTAGTGTCCGAGATAAAGACCTCATTTCTAGTATATATAGAGAGCCAAATCAAATGTACAGGAATGAAAGTCATTCCCCAATTGATAAATGGTCAATGGATATGAACAGGCAATTTTCAGAGGAAAAAATTAAAGTTGTCTGTAGTCATATGAAAAAATGTTCTAAATCACTATTTATTAGAGAGATGCAAATCAAAACCACTCTGGGAGACTGCATAACACTATAAGATTGGCAAACAGGACAGAATAAGAGGTTGATAAATATTGGAGAAGTTGTGGAAGAGTTAGAACACTAATTCATTGTTGATGGGGCTGTGAGCTGATCCAAGCATTTTGGAGAGCAGTTTGGAACTATGCCCCAAAGGCCACAAAAATATGCATACCCTTTGACCCAGTAATATCACTTTTGGGACTCTATCCTGAAGAGATCATAAAAATGGGAATGGGTCCCCCATATGCGAAAATATTTATACAACATGACTAAGGTGAAAATACATTTAATGGGAATGTATGTTTAGCACTTATATAAAATTTTACACTGTCTCATGGATGGAGTGGGGAAGGAATGGGGAAGGAGGGAGGGGAAAATCTAAAATATAAGAATGAACATTAAATAAAATAATTTAATTTAATAAAAAAAGAAGTAACCACTCACAAGTCCCACCATGAATCAGCTAGGTAGCATGTTTGGAACATGTCTTAATATAGAATATACTCTATCAACTTTAACTGTACCTCTATAAAGCTGCAGATTCCCTAAGTACTCTTGCCTGCTGAAAAGAGCAATAAATCTTTACCAGCTTCCCCTAAAGAATGCTTGAGTCCTCGAATGCTTTTCTAGATGGTCCATACATGGAATTGCAGTGTTGGGGTTCCTCTATTATTCCTCTATCTCTCCAGCCCTCATTAATACCACTTGCCCTACCTACCTATGTAATGAATGAGAAAGATCTTGGGACTGTATGTAATGGTAATTTAAATGAGAAGATCTTTCCCACTCATTAACAGTCCCATGGACCTGCCTGGATCACATGGAAGCCTGAGTCACATGAGTCTGCATCACATGGAGCCTGTGGGGAAGAGTTTGCTGAATAGATGGAATAGGAAGCATGGAATAGGAAGAGGCAGAGCAGGAGCAGAGCTAAGAGGAAATTGGTCAGAATCTAGTCAGATAAGAGTTAGGAAGGATGCAGGTAAGCAGGCAGCTGCCTAGTGTGAGTGAAAGAGCTTGTTTGTGCTTTTAAGTAGGCCTGCTTTTGATTTGTTTAATGGAGCTGGTATGTGGGAAAGCTAGTGGGAGGAAAGCTTGGGGATGGTGTTATCCTCTTCATTGTTATTTTATATAGTTTTTTTTTACTATGTTGCATTTTGCTTTCTGCTTTCCGAATAAATGTTTTGTTTCTGTCTTCTAAGTGGAAAGACTATTGTGGTTCATGATTCAGAATTGCTCCAGGATATTCATGGCCACCCTGGATCCTGCAAATATTGCATTGTTGCTATACAAGCCTTATGAGTCACAATGTCTCCTTGGTAAATCAGATTATCTTTCTGATTGCTTACATTTTTCTTTCATCAGGAAGTTCTCCTTTTTGTGTATAATGCACCTGGGAGTCTTCATTTTCAACTGCTTTCATGAGATGCCTAGTGGATACTTTCTTTCTACTTTGTCTGGTTGTTGTGGATTAGGTGTTGTTATTATGATTTCTTGGGACAAGAGACCCAAACTTTTTTTTTGCTGATGTTGTCATCTCATTTTATATGTTTTCCAGGAACTTTAAAATATGTATTTTATATTTTCTTCTTTTAATAATTATTTATTTAGTATCAGCAATTCTTTTTTGTAGTTGTTACATTCTTTTAGGCCCATTCAATTTTGAGGGAGCTCAGTTCTTGAGCAAAATTTACAATCCTATATTGAAGCTTTTAATTATTCTTACCATTACTTCTTACCTAACTGTCCTTTTCTTGAATATTGACTTTCCTACACCTTGCTCCTTTCTTCCAGGTACTCTTGCATGTATTCGGACCAAGACATTATTTTCTCCAATGCCTACCTGGATTCTTTTGAAGTCACTCTTGTGCTTCTCTCAGTTTGTTATGGTGTTTCATTATGGTCTGGATTATCCGCTATTTATTCATCTCCCTAAGTATATACATTAGAAATCTATGCTTGCTTCATGTACCTTGGAATCATGAGGTAGCCCCTGAAGAGTACTGTATGTAGTGGATACAGGTGTTGTCTTCTTTTTCTCTTTTTTGACCTTTTACAATACTTGTAAATTTGTATGTTATTTTCTTTTTTTAACATATAATTCATTATGTATTGCTTTTAACGCTGACATTTAAAATTTTGAATTCCAAATTCTCTCTGCCTCCAACATCTTCCATTACCCACTGGAAAGGCTAGCAATATGATATTAATCACGCATTTCAAGTTATGCAAATAATAACCATATTATATCTATTGTAGAAAAAGAGAGAAACAAAAAAGTGAGAAAATTATACTTCATTTTGCTCTCAGAGACTATCATTTCTCTCTCTGGAGATGGATAGCATATTTTCATCATGGGTCCTTGGAATTAGCTTGGAATATTGTTATGATCAGAATGAAAAACCATAATTGATCATAACTACAACATTGCTGATTGTATGCACGATGATCTCTTGGCTATCCTCACTTCACTTTACATCAGTTCATATACGTCTGTCTACTTTATATATTTTTTTAATGACACTTTCCCCCTTACAATTTTATGTTATTTTATTTTTTATTATTTATTTCTAACACAGTTTATAACGGATAAAGCAATTCAAACTTTTGGTTAGGTGATACTTCTTTTTAGAGCATTTACAATATGGGCCACAAAAGAATTTTTTTTAAACATTAACCAACTGAGACACAAATATTTATGTTGCTAAATTCACAAGCTCTTGACCTAATTGTTTCCACAGTATTCCTAAGATTTGAAGGACCCTAACTTATTGTTGTTGGTCTAAAGTTCTATGCCTAATAACTTAATTTTAGACAGCCTTGGATGTTCCCCTACCCATAACCTATAATTGAATAGATCTGGTATTAAGCTTCCAAACATTTGATTATAAGAAATTGCCACCAATAGTAAGGACATTGCAGGGATACAGTGTCTCCCCAACTTCATGTCATTTCCAGGTGGGATTAGATTATTCACTTGCATTCAGTCAGGCTTAAAGTCTGCCAGGTGTCAGTGGGGCAACTGAGTCAGGAGAATCCCACCTCAGCCCATGCTGAACAGCTGCTCTCCTACCCTTCCCTTGAGATCACCTATGCAGTTCATACCAGTATCTCATCAGTTTACTGGCAGCAGGGATTGGAGGCTCAAATAGCTTTTCTTACTACCCATACCTGGAGTTAGACTCAGAAGAACAGTCACTTAATAGTCCCATAGCATCTAAAAATGGCAAGTTCCAATAACTAGGTTTCAAATATGATTATAGTTTCACTTTGGCTAAGGAACATCATTTGAGGCAAATCTTAAGTGGCTTGTATGCCTTTCTATACATGTTCTAGTTCCTGATTAAATGGTAATCATAAAATCAACTTTACCATTAAAACTTTGACTTTTCCATCAATGCCAAATTTTACCTGAGGTTAGGGTAAACTAGGAAATTTAGACTAAAATTCTTTTCTCCAAACTAAAGATGTCATTGATTTATTCTCAGCAATTAATTCAGTCTGTTGTTTCAATACTAATTGTTTTTACCTCACTTTGTAACATGTCCAATTTTTCTCCCCATCACTGTCCTCCCCCTGCTTCCTAATACCTTGCATTCTGGTTACTCCTTCCCTCAATGTACTCTCCCCTCAATTGCCTCACACACCTCTCCTATCCCCATCTTCTCTCTTTTCTTGGAGGGCAAGATAAATTTCCATACCCCTATTCTTATAGTTTTTATTTCCCGATTATATGCAATGAAAATTCTCAACATTCGATTATAATACTTTGAATTCCAGCTTCTCTCCCTCCCCACTCGCTCCCCAATCCTACTGAGAAGGCAAGCAATTCACTACAGACTAAGTATATGCTATTTTGCATGAGACTTCCATAGTAATCATGTTGTGTAATACTAATTATATTGCCCTGTGACCTACCCTATCCCCGCTTATTTTCCCCCATGCGATTGACCTTGTCCCTTCTCAAGAGTGTTTATTTGTAGTGACTCCCTTCTCCTGTTTACCCTCCCTTCTAACATTCCCCTCACTCCACTTGTCACTTCCCTACTTTCCTGTAGTGTACTTAAATTTTCATATCAAATTTAGTGAGCATGTTATTCCCTCCTTCAGCCAGACGTGGTGTGAGTAGCTTTATTTACCCCCCCTCCCCTTCTCCCTTATCTCCTCATCTGAATAAGATTTTTCTTGTCTCTTTTATGAGTTATAGCCTGCCCCATTCCATTACTCCCTTTCTCTTCCAGGAATTTTCCTCCTTTACTCCTTAATTTTTATTGTATTTTATTTTTGTGTGTGGATATCATCTCTTCCAATATAACACACCTTGTACTCCCTATCTATGGGTGTGTGTGCGTGCACCTATGTACAATCTCTCCAACTACCCAAATACTGAGAAAAGATTCAAGAGTTAAAACTATTTTATTTCCATGTAGTAATGCAAACAGTTCAGCTTTAGAGAGTCTTTTATGATTTTTCTTTTCTGTTTACCTTTTCATGCTTCTCTTGATTCTTGTCTTGGGAAGTTAAATTTTTAAATACAGATCTGGTCTTTTCCTCAACATGGATTCTTGAAAGTCATCTAAATCACTGAATGACCATTTTTTCCCTTGAAATATTATGTTCAGATTTATTGGGTAGGTGATTCTTGGTTTCAGTCCCAGTTCCTTTGACTTCTGAAATATCCCACTCCAAACACTTCCATCCCTTAATTTTGACGCTGGCAGATCCTGTGTTATCCTGATTGCATTTTTACAGTACTCAAACTGTTTCTTTCTAGCTGCTTCCAGTATTTTCTCCTTGATCTAGGAACTCTGAAATTTGGCCACAATATTCCTAGGAGTTTCTCTGTTCTGGTCTTTTTCAAGAGGTGATCAATGAATTCTTTCAATATCCATTTTGCCCTCTGATTCTATAACATCAGGGCAGTTTTCCTTGATAATTTCATGGAAGAAAATGTTCACATTCTTTTTTTGATCATGGATTTCAGGTGGTCTAATGATTTTTAAATTATTTCTCCTGTATCTATTTTCCAGGTCAGTTATGTCTCCAAAGACTTGTTTCACATTATCTTCTATTTTTTCAAATTTTTGGTTTTGTTTACTAACATCTTGGTTTAACTCATAGTCATTTGTTTCCCCAAACTCAATTCTCTCTTTCATCGAACTACTTTGTCAGAGAGTTTTTGAACCTTCTCTTCAATTTGGCTAATTCTGCTTTTTAAAACCTCCTTCTCCTCGGAGGCTTTTTGGACCTCTTTTTTCAATTGAGTTAGCCTCTTTTTAAAGCTGTTATTTTCTTCAGCATTGTTTTGATTCTCCCTTAGTAAGCTTCTAACTTGTTTTTTAAGATCTTCTATTGCTTGAAGCTAATTTATGTTCCCTTGAGAGGCAGAGGCCTTGACTTTCTCTGACAGTATTCCTTGTTCTTCCTCATCTGAAAGGATGGAGGGGAGTCACCTGTTCCCCAAGAAAGTAACCTTCTGTGGTCTTATTATTTTCCCCTGTTTTGGGCATTTTCCCAGCCAGTTATTTGACTTCTGAGTTTCTTCTCCACAACCACCTGGCCTCCAGTTTTGCCAACCTAGCACTTGGGGACTGAGATTCAAATGAGCTGATCCTAAGCCTTAGGGGTTTTCGGTGGGAACGGGACTGCTATTCACTGTGATTAAGTTCAGCTGCTCAGGTAGGGGCAGGGCTACCATTCAGGGCTCAGTTGTCTCAGGGGAGTTATGAGGAGACCTTCAACAATGGATGCAGGCTACAGCCTGCTTTGGAATTCCCATCTGCTGCTGCCTCTACTACTGCCTACTGAGGGGGCCTGAGTTATGGGGACACCTCACTCCCCTCTCGGCCAGCCAAAAAGACCCTCTCACTGACCTTAGGCTCCTGTGGGTTGAGGGACTTGTGCTGCTGCTGAAGATTCCATCCCTGAAGCCTGCTGGGATCTTCTCCTCTCAGTGCAGCATGGCCAAGGCAGGGCTGGGCTCTGCTTCAGGTCCTGTGTGCACCAGACCCCTCCCATCAATTTTTCAGGTCTTTCCGGAACAGAAATCTCCTTAGGGGTTTTTTGTGCTTCTGTTTTCAGAGCTAGTTATACAGATCTGCAAGTTTTTGGTGTTTCCACATTGATGTGATCTAAGGAAAATTATGGTCATTGCTATTCTGGTCTGCACTCTGTATTTCACCCAGAAAGGCACCCTGGTCCCCGTGTTCCTCTTTGCTTTGGAACTGTGTCCAGGGCCTGTTCACTTGTAAACAAATTCTAGAGCTTTTCTCTGGCCTGAAACTGCATCCAGAATTGTGTATGAGTAATATAGTTAATAATCAGAATTAGATGTACCCAGTGCCAGCAAAAAGTCCCTTGTTTTTTTGTTTTTTTTTTTCCTGACCAACTGTCTAACTCCCTTGGGTTTTTTCAGCTTAAAGTTCCTAAAGTTATTGCTGCTGCTTTGGCCACTGTTGACATTGCTGTGTGTGGGCTCCAGATATCTACCTCATTGGCACAATTTTTTTTCCTGCTGACCTCTTAAGTTATCTCACGCTACAAAATGTCTCATTCTGACCTTTCTAAGTCATTTGGAGGGCAATATTGGGAGAGAACAGATTTATGGCTTTCCCTAATCTGACACCTTGTGTACTTCTAGGTTGTTCTTTTTTCCTGGAATTCCTGGCACACACACACACACACACACACACACACACACACACACACACATATATATATATATATGTAGGTATGTCTATATATATAATGTATGTATATGTATACACACACATATATATACATATATATACATATATGATATTTAAAGAAAAAAGGAAATGTAGTGGGAACTTGAGCAGTTATCTGAAGTCATAGTAACTGTTGTAGACACATCCATTCTCCACCCTAGTTATTGCTTTTGATTATGAAAGGATTGACTTGGGACTATGGAAGATTGTAAGAAATATTTTCTGGTGCTAAGAATGCCTACATGGCCCTCCTTCAGGTTTTCAAAAGAAATAATTATGTTTTTATATTATTCTACTAATATATTTTTAAATTCAAATAATAAAATTATCTTAATTGGATTTTATGGTACAGGAGTGCCAACTACATTTTAACCAAAGAAACAAACAAGTAACAGTCACAACTACCATAAACAATAACCTCTTGAAACTGCCAGACTAAGCCAAATTTGGTTCAAGAGGGAGAAATTTGATTTGCATTATCTATTTATAAATGCCTTGTTTCAATAGACAATGAAGGGGAGAGGATTGAGTTCAAAACAATTTCTGATTACTGCATCATTATTGAGGAAAAGGTTCACCTTAGGCTCTACTTTCAAATCAAAAACCAGTTCCTCAATGGATACATGATTGTTGCCTTTGTTATCGTTCAATCTTTTTAGTGGCTTTTGGCTGTTCATGACCTCCTTTGGATTTCTTTTTGTTTTGTTTTGCCAAATATTCTAAAACAATTTGCCATTTCCTTCTCCGGCTCATTTTACAAATGAGGAAACTGAGGCAAACACGATTTAGTGACTTAACCAAAGTCACATAGTTAACAAGTATCTGAAGGCAGATTTTAAATCATATTCTCCTGATTGTAGGCCTGGTGATGTAAACACTGTGCCATTTAGCTGGCCCTAATGAACATATATAGCAAATAACAAATAAAACCCATTTATCCAAATTGCAGCAAAACAGAACTCAGAAAAGATATATATTTTACACACATGCATACATACATACATATACTGAAAGAGAAACAATCTCTCACATTTGGAGTGATAACTAACAGATCGCCTAAGAGTTCTTGATCTTAAACAAAGGGAAAATTTGAGCAAGGCTGGGACAAGGACATCATGAATTCCACCAGTCCCTAAGTCAGGTTAACTATTGCCATCTTTCTTCTTGAATCTACAAATCAAAAGCACCTGAAGTGACCTGAAGTTTAAAGAGACCTGAAACTTGAGGAATCCTGAAAAGGAGTGAAGAAGGCTAAAGATCTCCCTCTCTTACCGGTTCCTCCTGATCTCTCATTTAGGGCATGGGACAGCTTTGCGATAAGGGCTGGGTATAAAATAGAAATAGCAATAACATCTACCCCTCATGGTTTCTGGGAGGATAATTCAATTCAATAAACATTTATTATTCGCCTACTATGAACCAGAAATAATATGGGACGGAAATAGGAAAGAGTAAAGATTGTTTCTGCCCTCAAGCAGTCTACGTTGCAGTAGAGCAAACAAGACACAAAAGAAAGCTGACAAGGAGCAAACAGCAATGGGTATGATATTTCATGGAGTTGATAACCAGAGTCACTGATGGAAAATGGAGTGTGACTTGGAAAATTCTGAGACATCTATAAAGGAAGGAATTTATTACTCCACCTTTCAGCCCTACAATTAGACTGTAGAGACCACTAAGGAGGTTATGGAGATTGAAGAATCAAAAATTGATTACAATGCTTTTACTTTAATCGATCAGTTCCAAATATTTCTTTAAACTGATCACTCCAGTTAAATGCTCCACAATGAATACTTCAACAATCCCTCCAATGTTGACTAATCTCCTTTTTGTCATCTTTGTCTATTTTTCTAGGTACAAGAAGAAATCTCAATTTCACTTTGCTTTGCATTTCTTTTGATTCCTGATTTTGACCATTCTGTCATATGTTTTTTGTATTGCAATTCTTTGTTTGAAAAGTCTTCATGATTTTGACCACTTATATAGACGGCATTAGTATGAGTAGTATACAGATATAGATATATAATGTTGATATTATACCTTCATCTGAAAAAAAATTTCCCTACTAATGTATTTTGCCCTTTTCTGGATGCTTGCCTTCTTATCCTCTATGAATTAACTTTAACTGTACAAAAGCTTTTCAAACACATGTAATCCCAATTCTATTTTCTTTTTAAAACTATATCTACCCTTGTTTATCTTACATATCTACCCTGACTGTAGCTCCTTTATATTTGAATGGCATCTTTCTCTCTGCCTGTAGTATTTTCTCCTTCACCTGATAGCTCTTGAATTTGGCAACAATATTTCTTCAATTTTTTAGTTTGGGATCCCTTTTGGGTGGTGAATGTTGCATTATTCTGATGACTATTTTGCTCTCTGGATCTAGCACTTCTGGGCAGTTTTCCTTGATGATTTATTGGAAGATATTGTCCAGACTCTTTTTTTCATCATGGCTCTCTGGTAGGCAAATAATTCTTAATTTTTTTCTCCTGAATCTAGTTTCCAGGTCAGTTGTTTTTCCTATTAGATATTTTACATTTTCTTCTATCTTTTCATTCTTTAGATTTTGTTTGACTGATTCTTGATGTCTTATAGAGTCATTAGTTTCTAATCTCCCAATTCTAAATTTTATGAAATTGTTTTCTTCAGTTAACTTTTGATTCTCCTTTTTCATCTGTTAAATTATTCCTTTTAAGGAATCATTTTCTCCAATCAATTTTTGAATTTCCTTTTCCATTTGTTCAATTTGCTTTTTTAAAGAGATGGTTTCTTCATGCAATTTTTTTTTCATGCTTTTAAAATCATTGGCCAGTTTCTCTTCTATTTCTTTCTTCAGCTGTTCCAGGAGAGCTGTTTGTGCATGCAAGCAGTGTATAGTCCGTTTAGAAATTTCAGTTGAGAGTACAGTGTCACTACCAACCTCTTTGGTATTCTTCTTTTGGTCCTTGTCCCCATAGAAAGATTTTATGTTTTTTTCACCCTTGTTTTGCTTTTTCTTCCTCGTGTTCATGGTTTTTGGTTGTGGCTTCTAGTTCTTTCAGTTAGAAGTTACAGAATTTGGTGTGGAGCTGATTGGTGTGAAAAAAAAAACCTCCCATTTTCCCTGGAGTGCTGAGGCGTACCTGGATCTTAGTGAGTGTTTCCACTCCTCCTGGGGCTCTTCTCCTAAGGCTGAGGCTCACCTGGCCCTAGAGCGAGTTTTCCCCCTCTCTGTGGTTCCTTTGCTAGGGCTGAGTCTCATCAGGGTCCTAGTGCAAATTTTCACCTCCCCTTGAACTCCTGTCCTAGCGCTGAGGCACACCTGGGTCACAGTGTGAGTTTTCACTGCCCTGAGGCCCTGTCCTTCAGGTTCACCTCTGCCAGAATAAGAGGAATCCCCTTTAAGTATTTTCCTAATCTCAAGTGTTATGAGACTGATTGCCCTGTTGACTGTTTCCACTAATCCAGGATTTTTCTGGGGAAATATTTTGTGGTTCTTTCAAGGTCAACAAGGGGGGAGGAGTGAGCATTAACTGTTCACTCCCACCATTGTGGCTCTTGGAAGTTCAAGTAGGTGACATGGACGTTTAGTCTGCGGGCTGAAACTCTCAGGAGCTGCTGGGACTGATAATCTGATGCTCAGCAGCTGTCACTCACTGAACTTTGCTGGTCTCCCGCCCTGAGCTGGCACTGCCTTTCCACCTTGCTGCCACTGTCCATGGCTGCCCCTTCCCGCTGGGCCACGTTGCTGCAGGACTTGCTGCATTGTGTGCTGTGGGCTCACCTTTGTAGAACAGACCCTTCCTGTTGACCTTCCAATCTATCCTGGACTGTGAATCTTTCCAGTAATTTTTGTCAAATAGTGAGTTCTTATCCCAGAAGCTGGACTCCTTCAATTTATCAAACAGTAGATGGCTATATTCTTTGACTACTGTGTCTTGGGGACCTAAACTACTTCACAGGTCAATCCCTCTGTTTCTTAGTCTTTACCAAATGGTTTTGATGATTGCTGATTTATAATACAATTTGAGATCTGATGGGGCTAGGCTACCTTCCCTAGAATTTATTTTGACTAGTTCCCTTGATATTATGGACCTCTTTTTCTTCCAGATGAATTTTGATATTATTTTTTTGTAGTTCTAGAAAATAATTATCTGGTAGTTTTATTGGTACAGCACAGAATAAGTATATTTATTAAGTTAGTATTGCTATTCATATTATGTTACCTCAACCTACCCACATGCAACCAATATTTATCCACTTACTTAGATCTGCCTTTATTTGTGTGAAAAGTGTTTTGTAGTTGTGTTCATATTTTTCTTGGGTTTGTTTTGCCAGGTAGACTCCCAGATATTTTATGTTGTCTACCATAGATTTAAACAAGATTTCTCTTTCTGTCTCTTGCTGTTGGACTTTGATAGCAGTACATAGAAATGTAGACGATTCATCTGGGTTTATTTTGCAACCTGCAACTTTGCCAAAGTTGTTTATTATTTCAAGTAGTTTTTTACTTAATTCTCTGGGTTTCTCTTAGTATATCATTGTATCATCTGCAAAGACTGATAACTTACTTTCTTCTTTGCTTACTCTAATTCCTTCCATTTCCTTTTGTTCTCTTATTGTTACAACTAGCATTTCTAACCTCATACTCAATAAGTGTTGCTAATAGACATCCTTGTTTCAGAAATGATCTTATTGGAAATGCATCTAGCTAGGCCCCATTGCATATAATGCTTGCTAATGGTTTTAGGTAGATAATTGCTTATTATTATAGCAAGTTCCATTTATTCCTATGCTGTCCAGTGTTTTCAATAGGAATGGATGTTATATTTTGTCAAAGACTTTTTCTGTATCTCTTGAGGTAATCATGTGATTTCTGTTAGTTTTTTTTTTTTGGTTGTTGTTGTTGTTGATAGTATAAATAATGCTAATAGATTTTTTAATGTTGAACCAGCCCTGCATTCCTGGTATAAATACTAACTGATCACTATATATTATTCTTCTGGTAAGTTGCTGTATTCAATTTGCCAATATCTTATTTAAAATTTTGCATCTATATTCTTTAGAGAAATTGGTCTATTATTTTCTTTCTCTATTTTTGTTCCTCCTGGGATATATATTGAACCATATATTTGTGATAAAAAGAAATTGGTAGGACTCCTTCTTTTCCAATTTTCCCAAATAATCCATATTCTATTGGAACTAACTGCTCTTTAAATGTTTAATCGAATTCACTTGTAAATCCATCTGGCCCTGGAGAATTTTTTCTAGGGAGTTCATTGATGACTTGTTCAATTTCTTTTTCTGAGATGGGGTTATTTAAGTACTTAACTTCCTGTTCAGTTAATCTAAACAATTTATATTTTTTTAAATAATCATCAATCTCATTTAGATTGTCAAATTTATGGGCATATATTTGGGCCCAGTTATTTCAGATTACTGTATTTCTGTGTTAGTTCACCCTTTCCATTTCTGATATTGGGAATTTGGTTTTCTTTTTTCTTTTTTTTCAGATTGACCAAAAGTTTATGAACTTTATTGTTTTATTTTTCATAAAACCAACTTGTAGCCTTATTTATGAGTTCAATAATTTTCTTAATTTCAATTTCATTAATTTCTCCTTTGGGTTTCCAGTGTTTCTTATGTGGTAAATATTTGTGGATTTTCAATTTGTCCTTTTTCTAGCTTTTTCAGCTGCATGCGTAATTAATTGATCTATTTCTCTATTTTATCTGTGTTGACATTCAAAGATATAAAACTTCCCCTAAGAACTGCTTTTCTAGTATCCTTTAATATTTGGTAGATTGTCTCATTATTTTCATTGTCTTGAAATGTTGGTTGTTTCTATAATTTGTTGCTTAAACAGCTCATTCTTTAGGATTAGATTGTTTACTTTCCAATTAATTTTCAGTTTATATATCTATGGCTTTTGGTTACATATAACTTGTGTTGCATTTTGATCTGAAAAGGATGACTATTTCTACCTTTCTGCACTGGACTTTGAGTTTTTTGTGGCCTAGCACATGGTTAATTTTTTTACATGTGCCATATGCCCCTGAGAGACCTATATTCATTTCTATCCCCATTCAGTTTTCTCCAGAGATCTATCATATCTACCTTATCCAGAGTTTTATTCACTTCCTTAACTTCTTTCTTGTTTATTTTGTGGTTACTTTTATCAAGTTCACAGAAGGGGATTTTAAGGTCCCCAACTAGTATAGTTTTGCTGTTTTTTTCTTCCTTTAACTCCCTTAACTTCTCCCCCAGTCCTACCCAGCAGATCCTTCCTATCAACCTTCCAGTCTGTTCTGTGTTGAATATCTGCCACAGTCTGTCTCCTATTGGATTCTACCCCTCTAAAATCAATTCAGATTGTCCTTTTTGGAGGTATCTGAAGGAGTTTGTCTTACAGCTTAGGTGAGTAGTTGCTCTGACTCAAAATCTTGACTCCACCTTGATTCTGGTTAGTTCTTAAAGGAATATTGGTGTGTATTTTGTCTTTCATTCTCAAAGAGGACCATGACATCAAGATGATAACATGACTTGCAGTTATTTTGATTTGAGTGAGGGAGGGCTGTGCAAGGTCAGGAGGCTGTGCAAGGACTGGAAATGGCCCAGGATGCAATGTGGAACCTTGACCATTTTAGGCTAAGGTCTTATCAGACTCTCATCTTGAGTGATATACACCCATTCAATAAATAGGCATCTTTAAGTAGTTACTCAAGGGATGTCTCTTTTTAAGAAAATAAACAACAACAACAATCAAACCTAGAGGGGAAGAATCTCATGGTTTCAACTGGTTTCAATAGAACTTTAAAACAAAATAACAGGGATCACATAAAATAAGCACAAAAAACAATAACTTAGGGTGAGACTTGAGCCCAAGAAAACCAACATTCTCCCCCTCTAGTGGATGGGACCCAAAATCCTGGAGTAAAGGGTGAAAGCCTTTTCTTCCACAGCTACTTCCTTGAGAGACTGGAGGTAGAGCTGCCCTTGCCCCAAGAGGCCCCATTTGAAGGGTCAGTTTTTAGCTGGCAATTGGAGCTAGAATGACACCAAGTCCAGGGATGACACAGCACATTGGAAAGGGGGAGACATTTGGCTTAAGCAATCAGGCATCTTCTGGAGGAGAATATTAAGCCCGAATAAGACAAATCTGACAAACAAGGTGAACAGATAAAAAGGCAAGGAGAATAAAGGAGACTAAGCAGAAGTAAGTAGATATGGTCAGTCATGCCTTTCGGGTCAATGAACCCACTATCATAGCCTCATTCGCTGTTGTTTACTGTTTTCCAATTTGCAGTTTTGTGGTCATCATTCTGGTTAGATATATACTTTCTTTAATCTGAGCTAGGGCCTGGAAAACTTCCCATTCTCTCTGCAGGTGTGATAAACTTGGATACAATGTTTTAGAAGGATCTGTAGGGGCAGTTCTCATTTTCTTGTTCAATGTAAAATCAAGCTTCTTGGGGGATGGAGTCAAGAGCGCAGAGCAGAAAGATGTGCAGATGCTTCCACTTCCCCCATATCCCATAAAATACCTGTAAAAAATGACTCTCAACAATTCCAGAGCTGCAGAAGCCAAAGAACAACAGAATAAAAGAGATTTCCAGTCAAAAGTAACCTGGATGGCTGATAGGAAAGATCTATCCCATGGGTCGCTGAGTGGAGCACAGCAGAAGACAGCCCTGGCCATGTGGCATTGGGAGGAACAGGACTGGAACAGGTCTCTGGGGCAGAATTCCCATTAGGTAGATTTTCAGATTAATCCACCCACAAGTGCCAAAGAAGGCTTCAAAGGTCAGTAAGGGGGCTTTCCAAACTGAGATGAGCAGGGTCCCCCCCTCCCCAGCACTGGCCCCAGGTGGTGGCGGCAGCAGCAGCAGCAGCAGGGGGAGGGTGGGCTACCAGCAGGGGTGGCAGCAGCAGGGTACATTTATTTGCGAGGCACTCTGTTTAAAGTCCCTTGGGCAATTGAGCAGATGATCTGAACCTCAGCCTTGACTGGTGGCCCTGCCCCTGCCTAAAGACCCTGTGACTATTGAGCAGTTGATCTGAATCTCAGCCCTGAGCATGGTCCTAGGTTGAGGAGGAGCACTAGGATAGGACCCTCCTCTTGACAAAGGATTCAGAAGTCAAGTTACTGGCTGGGAAAATACCCAAAAAAGGGAAAAAAATAAGAGTGTAGAAGTTTACTTTCTTGGTGAACAGATATTTCCTTCCATCTTTTCAGATGAGGAAGAACAATGCATACTCTCAGTGGAAATCAAGGTTTCTGCATCCAACACTTCCTAAACAGGCTCAGGCCATAGAAGCTCTTGAAAAACAAGTCAGCAGCTCGATAAAGGAGACCAAACAAAAAGCAGAAGAAAATAACACCTTTAAAAATAGGCTAACTCAACAGAAAGAAAGATGTCCAAAAAGCCAATGAGGAGAAGAAGACTTTAAAAATCAGAATTATCCAAATGGAAAAGGAAGATCAAAAGCTCACTGAAGAAAAATGGGAGTGGAGTTCAGGGAACCTAATGACTATATGATAAACCAAGAAGTTACAAAACAAAACCAAAGGAATGAAAACATAAAAGATAATGTGAAATATCTCATTGGAAAAACAACTTACCTGGAAAATAGAACCAGGAAAGAAAAAAATAAAATCGTGGGACTGCCTGACAGCCATGATCAAACAAAGAGCCTAGACATTACTTTTCATGAAATTATCAAGGAAAACTTCCCTGATGTTCTAGAACCAGAGGGCAAAAAATATTGAAAGAATCCACCAATCACCTGCTGAAAGAGACCTGAAAAGAAAAACCATTTTGCAAGCAGCTAGAAAGAAACAATTTGAGTATTGTGGAAATACAATCAGGAAAGCACAAGATCTGGCAGATTCTGCATTAAGGGATCCAAGGACTTGGGATATGATATTGCAGTAGTCGAAGGAACTGGGATTAAAAACAAGAGTCACCCACCCAGCAAAACTGAGCATAATACTTCAGAGGAAAAATGGTCATTCAATAATATAGAGGACTTTCAAGCATTTTTCATGTAAAGACCAGAATTGAAGAGAAAATTTGGCTTTCAAACACAAGAATCAAGAGAAGCATGAAAAGGTAAGCAGGAAAGAGAAATCATAAAGTACTTTCTAAAGCCGAACTGTTTACATTCCAACATGGAAAGATAATATTTGTAACTCTTGAGACTTTTCTCAGTGTTTGGGTAGGTGAAGGGATTATACACACACACACACACACACACACACACACACACACACACACACACACACACCCCACAACACAGGTGGAGTCAAATCAGAAGGGATGATATCTATAAAATATAAAATTAAGGGGTGAGAAAGGAATATATTGGGAGAAGTAAGAGAGAAATGGAATGGGGGCAAATTATCACTCATAAAAGTGATAAGAAAATATTTTTCAGTAGAAGAGAAGGAGGGTGTGAGAGGGGAAAAGTCAAGCTTACTCTCTTCACATGTGGCTTAAGGAGGGAAAAAATATGCTTACTCAATTTGGTATGAAAATCTAGCTTATGCTACAGGAAAGTAGGGGAGAAGGAAAAAGTGGAGCAAGGCTGATGAGAGAAGCAGGGGCAAATGGTAGAAGGGAGTAATAGAAGTAAGCACTTTGGGAAAGGACTAGGTCAAATGATAGAATAGAATAAATGCAGAACAGGGTATGATGGAGGGAAATATCGTTAGTCTTATACAACATGACTATTATGGAAGTCTTTAGCAAAACAACCCATATATAGCCTGTATTGAATTGCTTTCCTTCTCAATGGGGATGGGTGGGGAGGGATGAAGGGAGAGAAGTTGGAATTCAAAGTATTAGAAACGAATGTTGAGATTTGTTATTGCATATAACTAGGAAACTAGAAATACAGGTAATGGGGTGCAGAAATCTGTCTTGCCCTACAAGAAAAGAGAGAAGATGGGGATAAGGGAAGGGTGGGGGTGTGATGAAAAGGGAGGGAATATTGAAGGAAAGAGTAATCAGAATGCAAGATGTTGTTTGGTGGGGGAGGAGAAACAAGGGGAGAAAAATTGGAATTCAAAATTTTGTGGAAATGAATGTCAAAATCTAAAAATAAATAAATAAAAGTGTAAAAAACTTAAATATATTTAGTATGGACTAAAAGTATAAAAGTTGAAACTTTTATTCAAAATTCCATTTAACATTTTTTATTTGCATATTTTATAAGTTTTCCAAAAAGCATTTGAATTCAAAACAAAATAAAATCAAGCTTCTTTTCTTGATATATTTTATGTAGTTCATTATTTGCAATGTCATCTATTCTTCCAAAATGTACCTCTGATCTTAATAGAGCAGTAAACAATTCTTTTCTTTTTAGTCTATGCTGATTTTTTATTCAGTGGCTATTTACTCTTCTCTCTCCAGAAAATTTATCTTTTCAATACTTCTCACCATCTCAGATACCAATGATTCTCCCATTCTTTGGGTGAAACTACTCAAAATATCTGTGACCTCCTGCTGAGTAAAGTCCTCGATTCCTTCTGCAAACAGTGTGAGCCCCCTGATTTTCCTGCTTCCTTCATAGTACTGGCCAATCCTCAGCTTCCTCATTTGTTTCTTTCTCCTCCTGGACATTGTCCTTGCCTGTGTTTGGGCCCCAATCAAATGCAATCTGTAAAGGGCTGCATTCACTTTCCCATTCTTAACTTTTAGCCTCCTTCTGTGAACCAAACCAACAACTGCTTTTTCTCCCACCATGTCATATTTTTTTAGCTTGCTGGTTTTAAAAGAGTTCAGCATAGAAAGTTTCTCTTGCAAATCAGCTGACTCCTTTTTCCATGTAAGCTTTCCTCTCCAGCAGTTTGTCTTCTTTAGCTCTGCCTCTTATTGTTCCAAGCTACCTGTTCCACCCTAGCACACTCCTCCCACCAAAGGTTCCATGTGACTCAGACTCATTTGATTCAGGCTACCATGCAACTCAGGCAGGTCACATGGGCCTTTTATGAATGGGAAATACCTTCCAATTTAAATTACAATTACAACTTGACAGATGCCACTCTAAAAGATAGAGGAAGTTGCAATACAACATTCTAAAAGGCCGAAGAAATCTTACAACCAAGAATTAGCTGTCTGGTAAGAGTGAATATAATCATTTTGTGGGGAAGAAGGGATGCAGAGGAATGAAGCTTTAATAAAGGAATGATTTCCATTCATCCATAACAAAAGGCTATAACTGAGTACAAAATGCAAAAGCTGGTATCAGAATCAAAACAGTCATTTCATAAATTTGAAGGCACTAAATTTGATGATTCATAAACAGCACATACATTGTAATGGAGAAGAAGCAGTATTAAATATGACAGTCAGAAGCCCTGGTGGTGATTTTCCTTTTTTTCCTTTTTCTTTTTGACAGTTGTAGGATTAGTTAGAAATGAAAAGGAAGGACAATTTCCTGTGGAGAAAAGAAGGATGAAGGTGAAAAAACTTAGTAACTCAAAGAGTAGGGGAACATGAGATGAAGAATACATAAAAACAAAGCAAAAAGTAGAGTAGCATGCATTTGCTGATACATCATACCACATAAATGAATGTTAAATAAATACGAATACACACATACATGCATGTGGACACAGCTGCACATAAAAACACAAACATAGAACTTGTTCTGTTAAAAAAAAAATTGGAAACAACAGGAAAATAAGCAGGGGCAAGAAAAGGGGGAGATCTAAAGATACAAGATAGGATTGGTGATAATATAATAATAAGCAAAAATAAGCACAGTAACTTGCAGTGTTAGATATGGAATGTGAAGGAGAGATTACAAAGAAATGGGGAGAAAAGTAAAAACCTACGATGGAGACAGAGTAAGCAGAAGAGAAGGGCAAAGGAGAGAAAAGAGATCTCTTCAATTACAGATGACAGAAAGTAAGAAAACTGCTCTCTGAACACATTTTTCTTCATAAAAAATGGCTGGGGGAAGGGACAGTAAATAAATTAGAAAAGAACTAGATGAAAGCAAGTAGGTAATAATTAACAATTAAAAAAGTGAATGTGTGTGAGATTATCTCACACATAAACTGGAGTAGAGTAAAAGAATGCATTAGCTAGCAGAATAAAAAGTACTGTAAAAAAAAGCGGTCTTGAAACATAAAGCTTTAAAGGATTATAATGAGGAATTCTAGGTTAAAGTGATGAAAAAAACCAAACAAACAAAACCAGGACACTTCTATGAAAGCAGAATATTGAATTAATTTATTTGATTGCTTAATAGATATAATTCACTTCAGAATCCATCTTGTATTGGGTTAGCTATTCTCAGTTAGAAATGTATTTATTAGTTGATCAATTTCATTTTTTCTCATATTGGGCTCTTAAAAAAGTTTACTTTTGTTCCACTAATATAGGCTTCTTCTATCTGTTAGGAAACCAATATAGAAATCAGTAAATCAAAAAACATTTATTAAGCACTTACTTTGTGCCAGGGACTATGATGTGTCCTGGGGATACTTAAAGAGACAAATGGCAGTCCCTTCAAAGAGGGATTTCACTGTATTTAAGAAGGCTTGAGAAGGCTTCCTGTAGATGATAAGAATTTATTTGGGATTAAAAGGAAGCTAGGGTGATCAGCAGTTTGGAACAAAGGAAGGAGAACATTTCAGGATTGGAGGATAACCAGAGACAATGTTGGCCACTGAAAAATGTGTTTTGTTTGTGGAATAGCAAGAAATCCAGGGACAGTGTTTTGAAGATTACATGAAGAGGAGTAAAGTGTAAAAAGACTTTAAAGGTGAGAGTAGGGTGGACTTTGAATCTCACTAGGAAATGATCCAGTAAAAAAACAAAGTTTAGGAATAGAGATAGAGATACCTGGGCAGGAAATCTATTAGAAGAGATAGCATAGAATGGGGCCACTTGACAAAGTAAAGGATTTAACTTTGGTAAGGTAGAAGGGCACTTCATTATGTGAGACAGAGGTGAAACAGGAGTTACTAGTAAAAGGACACTTGAGTGAGGAGATGAGAAAAAGGGAAGACAAGGAAATTCATGGAAAATAGCCTCATTTTTTTCTGTAAAAAACATACACATGATTTTGTTGTATTTTTACCTATTTTATTATTATTTCCTTATCTTCCAATTATAGTTTACTCTAGGTCATGCAGTACCATAATGTGACTTAAACAATCTAATAAAACAAAGAAATGGCATGATGAATAAGAAACAAACTCAGTATTTGTATTTGTGCTTTGTTTTGAGAATTTTTGCAGCTGTTTCTCTGCCACCCCTTTTTATAACCTAACACATACCTTTTTTTGTTAATAATTAATTTATTTTTTTTCAGTTTTCAACAATCACTTCCATTAGTTTTAAATTTTTCTTCCCCTACTTCCCCCCTCCCTTCCCATGATAGCATGGTAATCTTATATTTGTTCTATATGTGCATTATTATTAAACACATTTTCACATTAGTCATGTTTCATAGAAGAATGAAATTGAATGGGAGAAACCAGGAGAAAAACCAAAATAAAACATCATAACAAAAGAGAAAATAATCTGCTTCATTCTCAGTTCTCACTCTATAGTTCTTTCTCTTAACGTGGATGGCACTTTGCATCAAGTCCTTTGGAAATGTTGTAGGTCTAACATTGCTATGAAGAGTTAAAATTGTTAATTGGAGGCACTGATTTCCATTGAGGAAGGAAGGGGAGAGGAATGAAAAAAAAATTAAACTATGGAGCAGGCAATTCAGAGGACAGAGCAGAAGATCTGGGTAGAATTAGAATGAAACTTTTGTGATGTATTTCCATCATAAGTCTGTTGGAATTGTCTTAGATCATTGCATTTCTGAGAAGAAATTAAGTCTATTTAAGTTCATTGCACAACGTTTGTTGTTACTTTGCACAATGTTCTCTTGGTTTTGCTCACTTAACTCAGCCTCAATTCCAGAGCAATAAGAATTTTAGAAAAAGACAGGTGGATTGGTGACTGGGAGAGGAAATTTTTTCACTATTAAATTGCAGAGTTTTAGATGCCTATAGGACAAACATTTTGAGATTCCAATAAAACATTGGAAATGTGAGAATTTTCTATTTGAAGATTTTAATTTAATACATGTAAGTCGATGAGATAATTCTTTATAATAGTGTAGTGGAAGAAGAGAAGACCAAGTTCAGAATCTTAGGGGATTTTGCTTACTTAGAAAACCCCAGATGCTCAGTTACATAATTAATAGCTTCTGAAATTCACAGGATAAAAAAATGAACAAAATGTCAATTATTTAGATATAGCAATAACAAAAATGAAGGAGAAATATGGAAATGACATATCTAATTCAAAATTACATATAATTTATGAAATATCTGGAATCAATCAGTACAATATATTCAACACATATCTTTTGCTTATTAGTGCTTTACAAGAGTATGAAAACTTGAAGTGCTATTTTCTTTCACTTATGGAATTTTTCATTATTTTCCTTTGAAATTCTTGGCATATTGCTCCACTAGGTCTCTAAATTAAGACCATTTCTGTTTGATTGGTACAACAATATATCTAGTAATTATTAATTTTGTTAGAATTTTCGTTTTTCATATTTTGGCATGCACTGTGAGAATAATGCCCGTTATTTAATTCTATCTTTGTTTCTCTCAAGAATGTTTTATGAAAGTCTTTTATCCCAATGAAGTCAGAGTTGGACAGGAGTAGAGTCCTTTTACATTGCTAAATTATATGTCTTTACCATTTTTATTGTAAGCAAATCTAGCTTTATTCAATTTTATTGTCCATGAGTGTTTCATCGCATTGAAATCCTTAAACATAAATCACTACTCTTCTCTGGCAGGGAAATAAAAATAACTGATCCTAGCTTGGGATACTCAGAAATATCTAAAATCAAAGCCAAAACTGAGAAATGTATACAGGTGTTAGGATAGAATGTAGTAATATAGATATTTTGAAGTTCTAAAACTGAAGCATTTCACTTACCTCACAGGACTGTTGTGAGGATGAAATGAAATAATATGTAAATGGTGCATTGGGAAATAGGTACTAAGACAAAAGTAAAAACTTTCATCACTTCATTGAGTTCCAACAACAAATAAATGTTACATTGGGGTTGGCACTGCCAAATAGGTGGTCCTACCTCAGTCAATGGGTCTTGGCAAAAACAGCAGCATCAGGAGCTCATAGGCTGTCTTACCCAATAAGAACATAGGAAGGAAAGGGAATAATAGAAGGGGAGAAATCATAAAAAGAAGGGTGGATTAAAAGAGGCAGTGGTTAGAAGTGAAACAGCTATTTTTGAGGAAGGACTGAATAAAGAGGGAGGGAGGGAAAGGGAGAGAGAGAGAGAGAGAGAGAGAGAGAGAGAGAGAGAGAGAGAGAGAGAGAGAGAGAGAGAGAGAGAGAGAGAAAGAGAGAAAGAGAGAGAGAGGAAGGCACCATAGACAGTGAAGTAATATCAAAAGTTTTTTACAGCAAGTTTCTCTGTTAAAGGCCTCATTTATCAAATGTATAGGAAACTGAGTCAAATGCACAAAACTAAGAGGCATTCTCCAATTGATAAGTGGTCAAAGTCTATAAGTACAAAGGTTTCAAAAGAAGAAATCAAAGCTATCTTTACTCATATGAAAACTGTTCTAAATCATTTTGTGAATAGAGAAATGCAAATTGAAACAAGTCTGAGGTAACATTTCACACCTATCAGAAATGACAAATACTGGAAGACCATAGGGAAAAATAGGTACATTAATAATCTGTTAATGGAGCAGTGAACTGATCTAACCATTATGGAGAACAGTTTGAAACTATGCCCAAAGGGCTATAGAGCTGTGTATATCCTTTGACCACCAATAGCACTACTAGTTTTGTATTCCAAAGAGATAAAAAAAGAGAAATAAAAGACTTAAATGTACAAAAATATTTATCATAGCTCTTTTATTGGTGGTGGCAAATAATTGGAAATTAAGTGGGTATTTATTAATTGGGAAATGGATGAAGAAGTTGTTGCATATGATTGTGATGGAATGCTATTGTACTATAAGAAATGACAAGGAGGTAGTTTCAGAAAAAAAAACCCGAAACAAAACAAAAATATGATAAAATCTTTATAAACTTATGCACAATGAAGTGTGAAGAACTGGGACATTACTGTACATAGTACGAGTACTGTCTGAATGGTGATCAAGTGTGAAACACTTGTCTATTCTGATCAATATCATCACCCAAGACTACTCTAAAGACTCACAATGAAAAAAAGTACTATCCCTTTCTGGAGAGAATTGATGTTCTCTTGAATCCAAATTGAATTATCAGAAGTTGTGTGGATTTCATTTGGACACTAACACTAGTGAAAATGTGCACTTCATTATCAGATTTCTAGAACTCAGAGACCCTTGCTCACTAAAATGATTCTTCTGGGAAACTCTTATAGAAGATATAGAAAATATTCAATTTTTAAGTACTGACATGAAAACATTAGATACAACTCAGATTTTCTAGGGTATGGGAATTTAAGGACAAGAGAAAAGAAATAGTGTAAGAGACACCTCCTACTGACCTCCTAAGTTGTCTTACAATGGAAAAAAAGTTTCAGTTTGACCTTTTATTGGCTCTGCTACCCTAAAAGTTGATTTGAGGAGTTAAAGTTAAATGGAAGAGAATGTTTGGAACATTATATTGGGTTACTCCTGGTAACACCCAGGATATTTTCCACAGGCAAATCTGGTCCTTTCTATGTCAGAAAAATGAAACTATTACCAACTACTCATCTATAAAAGTACTCTCTCAAGTATACATAAAAACTGTAGTTGTAATCTATACATATATTTGATTCTTCCTTGGTGAAAATATTAAGAATGAATCAGAAGGCAAATGATCATATCATTTTCACCTCACAATTAGCAGGAAGATGTGGAGAATATAAGATCTCATTCTGTTTATTTTATGTTGATTATTTTTTAAATGGCTCAATAGAACAAAATGACACTTGATAATTTTGTTCTTTTAACAAATGTATGTGCATGTGCACACGTATGTACATATATAGGTATATATACATATGTATATATACACAACATATATATATGCATTACATTCATATAAGCACACATATTCATCCATTTATCTCCCTCTTTGTTTCATTTGTTTTATTCAGGATTCCTTAGAATATCTAAGGAATGAATGACACTTCACGGTGATGCCCTGATATTAAACATCAGGAAAAGTATGAAACAAGGAGATATATGTTCTCCAAAAGTATGTACACTTTTGTATGTATGCAAAGTACATATACAAAGCATGTATACTTCTGTATGTTCTAAGTTCACTTTCTATGCTAATTTTGAAGTCATCCACATAATCCAATATATGGATAATCACGATTTCAGTTGTGCAGATATTCATATGAAAGACACTGTGAAAGGACAAAATTTGAATATTCTTTACTCATTGAATTTGCATTCTATAGGTGATAGAACATATAAAAAGATAAGTAAATTGGAAACATAAACAAAATCATCAAGAATGAGGAACACCAACAGTTTTGTCAATCAGCAAAGGTATTGTGTTGTCAGTGATACCTGAGTGGAGTTTGAAAGGGATGTAGTGATTTCAAGAATTGCAAGTTGGAAGGAGATGATTCCGGACCTGAGAAACCATGTACAAAATTACAGTTGGAATATAAAATAGCGTTTGTACAGAAGACTGGTGTGAAATATGTCTGAGAAGAATCTTAAGTCAAATGGTGTAGCTCTTTACTTGCTTAACAGGAGTTTTAACCTCTCATTCAGATAATAGAGATACATTGGTCTTTCTGGGCAAAGGATTAAAGTATTGAGACAAGTTTCATGAATAACAATTTGTAAACTCTCTGTGTATGATAGACTGGAGAAGGATTAATGGCAGCAAGGCTCACTCAAATATTGTAATAGTTCATGAAAAGTGATGAGGACCTAAACAAGGAGAATAGTAATGTAAGTGTGGAGAAAAGAACAAATATGAGACATTTTGAAAGTCAAATAAAAACATTGCTAATGGATTAGATATAGGTAGTAAGGGAGAGTGCAATATTGACAATCATTCCATGGTTACAAATTTGGCAGACTGAAAGGGTGATACTAATGGGGAATGTTTTAGGAATGTTGGAATGAGGGGGAAAGAGAAAGACTTACGTTTTGGTAGAATTAAATTTAAAATGTCTATAGGTCTTCATGGTGAATATGTCCAAAAGGGAGTTATTATGTGGAACTGCAGTTTGGAAGACAAATGATGGGTAGTAACATATATTTTTGGAGTCAATTGCAAAAAATAATGAAAGCAATAGCTCACATTGGCATAGTACTTGAATGTTTGAAAAAGTTCCTTTATTTACATTATCTCATTTTTTGCTCCCAACAATCTTTTAAGGTAGTATGGTATAGTGGAAATGCATCTGGCTCTGAAATCAAAGAATCAACATTCAAATTCTACATCAGGTACTTACTACCTTGTGGACTTGGGCAAGGTTTTAACCTCCTGAGACTCAGTTTCCTCAGATGTTAAGTGAAAGGATTGAAAACCATGGTCTCAATTCTTCCTTGTTATGCTAGATGAACTCTAAAGTCTGTTATGGATATATATCTTTATGATGCTATGAGGAAGCTTCTGTTATTTTATATTTCTTAGGAAAATAAAATAAGCTAGAACAAGGTTAATGATCTATCCAGCATCACAACTAGAGTTAATATGTGGATTCAAAGCTATGGCCAAATCCATTAGGATACCTTGCTTCAGGGGGACATAAATGAGTTACCAAATATGTGATACATAGAGAAACAAGAGAGGAAGGCACAGGATAGAGCCTTAGGAGTGTATCCTTGCATGGTGATAGCAAGATTCACAAAAAAATGAAATGAGATAATCTAATGCTAATTGCTATTTTTTTTGTATAAAATTATACAGTTTTACATAAAAAAAGTTGTAATTAATTTATAATTAATAGAGTATAAATTATATAACTTTGTATAAAATTGTATAAAGGGGCAGAGGGAGGTTTATGCGAGTGTTAGTGTTTGTCCTCATATAATACCTTTGTGTGTCATCTACGATAACTGTATTTTTTGTTTGTTAATAATATGGCATGCAGTATGCTATTTAATTCAATATTTTATTAAAAAGAGAGTGATTCATATGGCACTTCAGTATCCATCACTCTCTCAGGACCCAAATCTGCCAAATGTGGATGTGGGTTAGTAGATATGAATAAAATATCATCTGAATATGTTATATCATACATTTTAAGTGCAATCTTTTGAAATGTGAAGTGCTAATCTAAGAAAATAACTAATTTCCCTTAAGATTGAAAGTTTTATTTAACCTTTGCTATGGGATTAAGCAAAATGTTAAATGTGGTTGGTAAAAGAATTTGACCTAGTCATCTATTACATGTCATGTTTTCTTCTTTTTTAAAA
Source organism: Bettongia penicillata ogilbyi (assembly GCA_023548195.1). Taxonomy (NCBI): domain Eukaryota; kingdom Metazoa; phylum Chordata; class Mammalia; order Diprotodontia; family Potoroidae; genus Bettongia; species Bettongia penicillata. The sequence goes on along the minus strand of JAJHZJ010000126.1, from coordinate 497,355 downwards.
TAAATCCCTACTTTATATTTCAACAACATTCTAAAAAAGAAAGAAAAATAGGTCTTAGAAACACATTCACATTTTGAACCCATAATTATATCAATGGCATTCCTTAAATTCTAGAGTCAGGAGTTTTATTTGAATAATGACTCATCAATTCTATATGTAAGATGAATCATGAGCTTAAAGTATTGATAAAGAAACAAATTGGGGGAGGAGCCAAGATGGTGGAGTAGAAAAACTCACATATGCAAGCTCCGAACACACAGCCCATAAATTACCTATGGAAAGAACTTCCAACGGGTTCTGGAGCAGCAGAAGCCACACAGCAGCAGAGTGGAGGAGATTTCTGTTTCAGAGAGACCTGAAAAACCGACCCCAAAGGTCCATCACACACCAGATGCCCCTGCCCTGGCCATGCGGCCCCAGAGGAGTAGATCCGAGCAGGCTTCAGGGACAGAATATCCAGTGGCCACAAGGGTCCCTCCACCCACAGGTGCACAGGTTAGTGAAACAGCCTTCTGGACTGACTGAGAGGGGAGCAGTGTGTCTCCGTGGCTCGGGGCCCCTTGGGAGGAAGAGGCAGGGGAGGTGGTGGACAGGAGCTGCCGGAGCAGACAGGAATTCAGGTCCATTACTGAAGGTCTCCACATAAACCTCCTGAGGGAACTGAGCCGGGGAGGTGGACCTGCCCCTACCTGAGCAGCACTTAATCTCTCACTGAATAGCAGCCCCTCCCCTGCTGAAAGCACTGAGGCTGGGGAGCAGCATTTGAATCTCAGACCCCAAGTACTGGTGAGGCAGGGGTGGAGACTCAAAAAAATGCTGAAGAAAATAACACCTTGAAAAATAGGCTAACTCAATTGACAAAAGAGGTTCAAAAAGCCAGTGAGGAGAAGAATGCTTTCAAAAGCAGAATTAGCCAAATGGAAAAAGAGGTTCAAAAGCTCACTGAACAAAATAGTTCTCTCAAGATTAGAATGGAACAGATGGAGACTAATGACTTTGTGAAAAACCAAGAAATCACCAAACAAAACCAAAAGAATGAAAAATGGAAGAGAATGTGAAATATCTCATTGGAAAAACAACTGACCTGGAAAATAGATCCAGGAGAGACAATTTAAAAATTATGAGACTACATGAAAGCCATGATCCAACAAGAGCCTAGATATCATCTTCCATGAAATTATCAAGGAAAACTGCCCTGAGATTCTAGAACCAGAGGGCAAAATAAGTATTCAAGGAATTCATCAATCACCGCCTGAAAGAGACCCAGAAAGAGAAACTCCTAGGAACATTGTGGCCAAATTCCAGAATTCACAGGTCAAGGAGAAAAATATTACAAGCAGCTAGAAAGAAACAATTTCAGTATTGTGGAAATACAATCAGGATAACACAAGATCTAGCAGCTTCTACATTAAGGGATCAAAGGGTGTAGAATTGGATATTCCAGAAGTCAAAGGAACTAGGACTAAAACCAAGAATCACCTATCCAGCAACACTGAGTATGATACTTCAGGGAGTAAAAATGGTCTTTCAATAAAATAGAGGACTTTCAAGTATTCTTGATGAAAAGACCAGAGCTGAAAATAAAATTTGACTTTCAAACACAAGAATGAGAAGAAGAATGAAAAAGTAAACAGCAAAGAGATGTCATAAGGGACTTAACAAAGTTGAACTGTTTACATTCCTACATGGAAAGACAATATTTATAACTCTTGAAAATTTTAAGTATCTGGATAGTTGGTGGGATTACACACACACACACACACACACACACACACACACATACACACACATGCACACATGCACACCCACAAAGAGAGAGCACCGAATGAATTGAAAAGGACGGGATCATATCTTAAAAAAATTAAGGTAAATGGTGAGAGAGAAATGTATTGGGAGGAGAGAGGGTGAAATGGAATGGGGCAAATTATCTCTCATAGAAGAGGCAGGCAGGAAACATTTTAGTGGAGGGAAAAAGAGAAGTGCTAAGAGAAAAACATGGAGTTTACTCTTATGACATTTGACTAAAGGAAGGAATAAAGTGCATGCTCATTTTGGTATGAAAACCTGTCTTACAATATAGAAAAGTGGGGGAGAAGGAGATAAGCAGGGTGGCGGGGATGATGGAAGGGAGGGCAATGGGAGGAGGGAGCAATTTGAGTCAACACTCTTGGGGAGGGACAGGATCAAAAGAGAGAATAGAAGCAACGGGGGGCATGATGGGATGGAGGGAAATATAGTTAGTCTTACACAACATGACTATTATTGAACTCATTTGCAAAACTACACAGATATGACCTATAATGAATTGCCTGCCTTCCCAAAGGGAATGGGTAGAGAGGGAGGGATGAGGAGAAGTTCAAAGTCAAAGTTTTGGGAATAACTGTTGAGTATTGTTCTTGCTACAAGGAAATAAGAAATACAGGTCATGGGGAATAAAATGTTATCTGACCCTACAGGAGAAAAGAGAAGATGGGGACAAGGGAAAGGAGCGATGACAGAAGAGAGGGCAGATTGGTGATAGGGTAAATTAGAATGCTCATTGTATTGGGTTGGGGGGAGGGGACAAATGGGGAGGAAATTTGGAACCCAAAATTTTGTGCAAATTAATGTACAAAGTTAAATAAATAAATTTATTTAAAAAATAAAAAGAAATTCAACAGAGTCTTAACATGGAAGCAAGAACCAAAATATTTATTCAGATACCTGTAAACCAAATCCCAACACAAGAAAGCCACATCCATCATAGTAACAAAGAAATCTATATACAATAAGAATACAAAGTGCAACACTATCTCCAAGGCTTCCATCTGTTATACTTCCCACAAATGAGCTCCCTTAGACAAAATCACAAAGAAGCTCTGGCACTCATGCTAGCCAACTGCCTGTTTTCTCTATCTCCTGTAGGGAGCCATAGAGGACCACAACAGTTCCATGAGTTCATGATGGCCTGATAAGCCCATTCTATTGTGCTAATGCAGCAGAGGTTGCTGCTTCGGCCCTCCGGGATCTTATACAATATCCCGAATGCTTTCAGGTCTTCGGTAAACATCTTGGTATTTGATTAACATCCTGAGGCAGTCATTGGGACATGCCTTTGTTCATGAGAGAGGATTGGTGAAAGTAATCACAGCAGGCGTTTGCCATGACTATGGAACTTATGGCTGTACAGCATATAAGGCTTGTAGTTGCTAATAATAAACGGAGCTTTTAACATCTTTGTCTCCCGCCTCATCATTTTGTGCCTGAGATAGAGACGTCCCCTGGGTCAGGGGTCTCTCCACTGAGCCGGCCATAGCACCCTTCCTCGGATCCGACTGTTCTCACCAACTTCCTTTCATCTCTCCTTCACCCTTCTTGCTTCACCCCTTACTGCTGTACTCATTCAGCAACTCCTGCCACTACAATCTCCATGTGACACAGGCTTCCATGTGACTCAACCAGGTCATATGGGCCTATTAATGGATGGGAAGGATCTTCCATTAAGAAGCAAAGTTTCATTAACAATAACCAAAGAATGAGTTATCGATACAAATGGGAACGAGGAAAGGATGAGGCAGAAAAGGTTAAATTACATCACATGAAGAGGCACAAAAACATTACAGTAAAAGGAAAGAGGAGAGATGACCATTGTTTGAACTTTACCCTCATCAGATTTGGTTCTAGGTGGGAATAACACAATCTGTTAAGTATACATATACAACTTACCATACAGGAAATAGGAGGAGAAAGAGGAAAGAAAAGGGGATGGGTGGAAAAAGAAGGAAGAAGTAATAAGAGAAAAGGGAAAGAAAGGGGGTAGGGGCTGAGAGAAGGAAGAGAAAACTGAGAGGGTGGCAGTCAAAAGCAAACCTTTTTTGGGGAGAAAAAGTGAGAAGGAAGAAATAAAAGCATAACTGGGGAGCCAAGAGGATAGAGAGAAAGATTCAAATAGTAATCATAACTGTTTATGTGAATGGGATGAACTTTCCCATAAAATACAGTTGGATAGCAGAATGGATTAAAAACCGTAATCCTACAATACGGTGCTTACAAGAAACACATTAGAAACAAGGGGATACACAAAGGGTAAAGGCAAAAGAATTGCTTACAATATATTATGCTTCAACTAAAGTAAAAAAAAAAAAAGGAGCAGGCAGCAATCCTAATCTCAGACAAAGCAAAAGGAAAAATAGGTATAATCAAAAGAGAGATAAAGGAGGAAACTATATTCTTCTAAAAGGCATCGTAGGCAATGAAGAAATACTATTACTAAATACATATGCACCAAGTGGTACAGCATCCAAATTCCTTGAGAAGGTACAGAAATTACAGGATGAAATATCCAGTGAAAGTACACTAATTGAGGACCTCAAGCCCCTCTCTATGAACTTGGCAAATTTAATCTCAAAATAAGCAAAAAGGAACTTAAAGAGATGGAATAAAATTTTATAAAATTCTAGACCTACACAGAAATTTCTATGAGGATAGAAAGGAAAATACCATTTTTCTCAGCAGAACATAGCATATACACAAAAAATGACCCTGTAATAAGGCATAAAAAGCTCACAATCCAGTGCAGAAACACAGTAATAGTCAATGCATCCTATTGAGATCATGTTGCAATAAAAAGTATATATATATATATATATATGTATATATATGTATATATATATACATATATATATATATATACATATATATATATATATATATATATATATATATGTAATAAAGGCCCAGGGATAAACAGACTAAGAATCAATTGTGAACTAAATAATATAATCCTAAAAAACGAGAGGGTCAAAAAACAAATTGTAAAAAACAATCAATAACTTCATTCAAGAGAATGGCAATAATCAGATAATATATCACAACTTATGGGATGTAGCAAAAGCAGTTCATAGGAGAAGTTTTATATCTCTGAATGCTTACATGAATAAAATTGAGAAAGAGGAGATCCATGAGTTGGGCAAGCAACTGAAAAAGCGGGAAAAAGCACAAATTGAAAACCCCTAATTAAATGCCAAGTTAGAAATACTGAAAACCAGAGGAGAGATTAGTAAAATTGAAACAAAGAAAACAATTGAACAATACATAAAACTAAGAGGTGGTTTTATGAAAATAAAACAATAAAATTGATAAACCTTTGGTTAATTTGGTTAATAAAAAGCCTGAAGAAGAGCAAATTAGCTATACCAAAAACGAAAAGGATGAATTCACCTCCAATGAAGAGGATATTATAACAATAATTAGAAATTATTTTGCCAATTGCATGCCCATAAATATGACAATCTTAGTAAAATGGATGAATATTTACAAAAATATGTTACTCAGACTGACAGAAGAGGAAGTAAAATACTTAAATAACCCCATCTCAGCAAAAGAAATAAAATAAGCCATCAATTAACTCCCTAGGACAAAAATCTCCATGGCTAGATGGATTCACAATGCATTCTATCAATTATTTAAAGACCAATTAATTCCAATACTAGACAGACACTTTGGGATAATTGGAGCTTACCAATTGCTTTTTATGATACTAATATTTTTCTGATTCCTCAACTGAAAAAAGCTAAAACAAAGAAAGAAAAGTATAGACCAATTTTCCTAATTAATATAAATATGAAAATTTTAAATGAGATATTAGCAAAAATATTATGGGAACTTATGAGAACAATTCATTTTGATCAGGTAGGATATATACCAAGAATGCAGGGCTGGTTTGATCTTAAAAAATATCAACATAATTCATCATATCAACAATAAAATGAAGAGAAACCATATGATTGTCTCAATAGATGCATAAAAAGTTTTTGACAAAATATAACATCCATTCCTATTGAAAAGACCAGAGAATATAGGAATAAATGGAGTCTTCCTTAAACTGATAAGCAGCATCTACCCCAAAGCATCAAGTACTATGTGCAATGGGGAGAAGTTAGATGCATTTCCAATAAGATCAGGGGTGAAAAAATGGAATATACAACCAGAAATGTTAGCTTTAGCAATAAGAGAAGAAAAAAAATTAGAAATTAAAATAGGCAAAGAAGAAACTAAGTGATTACTTCTTGCAGAAAATATGATGTTATCCTTAGAGCATCCCAGAGAACCACATAAAAAAGCACTGGAAATAATAGCAACTTTAGCAAAGTTAAACGATATAAAATAAACCCATAACTGATAGGCATTTCTATATATTGCTAATAAAATCCAACAGCAAGAGATGGAAAGAAAATCCATTTAAAGTTACTGTACACATTATAAAATATTTATAATTATAAAATATTTGGGAGTCTATAAGTCCAAACAAATTTAGGGGCTGTATGAATACAATTATGAAATATCTGTCACACTTACAAAGTCAGATCTAAGTAAATGGAAAAACATCAGTTGCTCATGGGTAGGTCGAGTTAATAAAATAAAAATGACAATTCTACATAAATCAATTACTTATTCAATGCTACACCAATCAAAATAATAAAAATTATTTTCTAGAGATTAAAATTAATATCAAAATTTATCTGGAAGAACCAAAGGTCTAGAATATCAAGAGAGTTAATGAAAAGTAGTGCTAGAGAAGGTGATCTATCCATAACGTATCTTAAATTGTATTAGAAAGCAAGGATCATAAAAAAACCCCCCAAAAAAACAATTGGTACTGGATAAGAAATAGAGGGGAAGATCAGTGCACTAGGTTAGGTACAGAAGATACAGTAGTTAATGATTATAGCAATCTGCTGTTTGATAAACTCAACGACCCCAGCTTCTGGGATAAGAACTCACTATTTGACAAAAATTTCTAGGAAAACTGGAAAATAGAGTGGTGGAAACTGTACGGAGACCAACAGTTGACACTGTACACCAGAATAAAATCCAAAACAGTACACTATCTAAGTATACAGGTATAAACAAAGTGGGGGATCAAGGAATAGTTTATCTGTCAGATTTATGGAAAATGGAGGAATACTGGATCAAACAGGAGATAGAGAACATTATGAAGTGCAAAATAGATAACTTTTATTACACTAAATTTAAAAAAAAGATTTTGCACAAATCCAGTGCAATCAATATTGAGAAAGAAGTAGAAAACTGGGGAAAAAAAATGTATGACTAGTGTCTGTGATAATGGCCTGATTTCTATAATATGTATTATATTTTAACATATTTATATTAAATATATTTAATATATAGTATAATGAATCTAAGTAAGCTTTGCAAAATTACAAGTCATTCCTCCATTGAAAAAATGGTCAAAGGACATGAATAGGCAGTTTTCAAAGGAAGAAATTAAGCTATCTATAGTCCTGTGAAAAAATGGTCTAAATCACTATTGATTAATATGCAGATGAAAACAACTCTTAGATACCACCTCACTCCCATCAGATTGGTTAACATGAAAAAAACAGAAAAATGACAAATGTTGGAGAGGATGTGGGAAAGTTGGAATATTAAATCATTGTTGGTGGAGCTGTGAGCTGATCTAACCATTTTAGGGAATAACTTGGAATTACGGCAAAAAAGCTATAAAATTGTTTATAACCTTTGACCCATGAACATGGTCTCTAGGGCAGTATCCCAAAGAGGGTAAAACAATTTGAAAATAATCAACATGGAGCCCAAGAACTGAAAATTGAAGGGATGTCCGTCAATTGAGGAATGGCTGATCAAGTTGTGATATATGAATATAATGAATTGCTATTGTGCTATAAGAAATGATGAGTAGGAGGACTTCAGGAAAACTTGGAAAGACTTATATGAACCAATGCTGAGTGAAGTGAGCAGAACCAGGAGAACACTGTACACAGTAACAACCATGGTGTGGGAGGACTGATTTTGATATACTTAGCAATGCAAGGATCTAAAGCTTTTCCAAAGGACTCAAGGTGGAAAAAGTCATCCACATCCAGAAAAAGAACTATCAAGTTGGATTACAGAGTGAAATAGACTTTTTTCTCTTTTTTTACCCTATTTTTCCCTCATTCATTATAATTCTTCTATGAAACATGTCTAATGTGAAAATGTGTTTATTAGGAATCTATGTGTAGAACCCATATTAAATTGTATAGCCTTTTGGGGAATAGGGGGAAGAAAATTTAAACCTTATAGAAGTGAATGTTGAAAACTGAAAATAAATAAATTATTTATTTAAATTTACAAAAAAGAAATCCCTCTTCACTTCTATCTCTTAAAATACTTAACTTTCTTCAAGACTCAGCTTATTTATGACCTCCTAAAAGAATGAATTCTTGAGCTCCCTAACTAAGCTCCTTAAATATCTGCTACCTCTATCTCAAAAAATCATGCAATGTGTCCCAAACATCTTGATTCAGTGGCATAATAATTTCATTTAAAGTTTTGGGACAGAGAATATTTATTTTTACATACTGAAGTACACTTTACATATTATATTCATCTCCCCTGCCCTAATATGTAAACATCTTGAAGAAGTTAAATGTCTTTTTTTTAAATTTTGTTTTTGTAACCTTAGCACCTAAGTGCAGTGGTAAATATATTGAAGGGACATTTTAAAGACAGATTTTTGTATTGGGTTGCAGTCAGCAAGTAATATGAAAATGTATAACAAAAAATATAGCAAAAAGAGAAGATGGGCAAAGGCAGTATAAAACCTTATGAAATTATAAATGTGTTAAATGAAAAACATTCCTCCATTTGTAAGCCAATCTACCTATAACAGATAAAGTGAAGACATAGGTCTCATATTTTAGCTTTATTGTCTGCTTATTTTTCTCTCAGCATTCACCTAGTGTGATTCCTCCTGCATGCACACATCCTAATTTGGGGGAATGGATTACTTTAACCTGACTAAATAAACAGAAAGAGAGCACAACTTTATGGGGATTAGACAAAGTAATAATAATAATGAAAGATCAGAGAAGAAGTATTTACATTTTGACCCAGAAACCTCAGTTTGTGAATGGATAAGTTTCAAAGGGTCCAGGAACTTGGATGGAAAAAGCAAATCACACTTTAATTAATTAATTAATCATTCCTTTTTATCATACATTCTATATGTTCGTTTAATTTGTTTTATAGTAGCTTGTAAATGAAATGTAATATATTTTTCAATTATGAATTTAAAAAAATATTACCAAAAATAAGAAAAAAACAGGACCCCAAAACATATTGAACCCTTCATTTAAAACAAAAGGTTAAAGATTTCCAAATTTTAAAAACATAGAAATGAAATTTACCTAGCACTTTTAAATCTCAAAATATATTATAAAGTCATAATGATCCAATGTTTGTACCTGAATAAAAATTTCACACACATAGATAGATAGATAGATAGATAGATAGATAGATAGATAGATAGATAGATAGATAGATAGAAAGGTAAATAGATAGGTAGAATAGAGACATGATCAACAAGACATCAAAAATGTTCAAAGTTGCTTAGTTGAAAAAAAAATGCAAACTACTTGGGCGAAGTTTCCCTATTCTTCAAAATTTCCTAGAAGTACTTACCATATTTATCGTGGCATATTTTTGGTAGGAAAAAATAAATTGATAAAACAAACAAAAATGTGTTGAGGAAAGGTTGAACTACTGGTGCTAGATAAGTATATTGGTATATTACTGTGCTCTCTAGGAATGGTGAATTGGTTAATTCAGAGAAATACAGGAAGATTTGAGTTAACCAATGCAGACTAAACTAAGCAGAAACAGGAAAATAATTTATGAAGACTATTTTAGTAGTATATATGAAAAAGACACTATCAAGCTGCTATCTGACGTCAGCCAAAGTGGCACTGAGTATGAAACACAATTTTCATTGTATCAATTAAGATTTGGGCACTATGTATGTTGAATGTCAATTTTTAGGTTATTTGAGAAAGAAAGTACTAGAGTGTGCTCCAAGAACAACTATTTTGGTTGAACATTATATCTTCACATGTTTTGTAAGTAAATTTGTATTCTAATGCAGAGATGGTGTAGTGGAAAGGGAACAGGATCTATTTGCAGCCTCACTCTCACTTCTGAATCTAACTGTATGACTCTGGTCAAGTCAATCAACCTCTGTGAAGCTTTAACACTTCATCTATAGACAGGAAAAACAATAGCTGCTACCAGAATTAGCCATCTACTCCTCTTTTTCTCATCTTCAAATTTTGGTGAATGAGTTCAAATTTATTCTTCTCCAGTTACAATATCACTAATTGATCTCTGCTAAGCCTCCACCTTGGATTACTCCTATCATTTGTCCCATTTATTTCTACACATATGCTGCTGAACAAAGGTACAGAAAAATCACACATGACTCCACCAGAAATTTATTTAACAGAACTTCATTTGGGCCTTCAATACTGCTAGGCAATTCTTGTATACCCCCTATCAACTCATCGTCCGTTTCATCCCTTCTCAAATATCTCATGGCTTCACCTCACTCTACCATTTCACCTGATAATATTGTGTCATCTTTTGTAGAACATAACTGGGGCTATTGATTGTGAGTTCCCTCTTCTCCACTCTTTTCACAGCTTCAAATGAATTCTGCCCGACTCCTCCTTCACTTCTCTCTCACATGAACATCGATCCTTATTCCTCATCAAGACAAACCCTTCTAATTGCACAAGTGATCCCATCCCTCTTGGCTTCTGTTTTTTCCAAAAGATTGTCCCTTCTGCCATCCTCATTCCATCACTTATCATTAATTTATCCCTCTCTACTAGGTTCTACTCTGATCTCTAGAACCATATTCATATCTCCTCTATCCTGAAAAGACCTTCTCTTGGTCCTTCTGTTCCTGTTAGTTATCCATCTAATATCTCTTCTGTCCTTTGTGGCTGTCTAAAATATGTTCCAATTTGGTTGCACAATGGATATAGTCCTGGCCTTGGTGACAGAGGGAACTGAATTCAGATCTGATCTCATACACTTATTTAGCTATGTGACCCTGTGCAAGTCACTTAACTCTGTTTACCTCAGTTTCATCATCTATAAAAAGAGTTGGAGAAGGAAATGGCAAATCACTTCTTCTTTGCCAAGAAAACAAAGATTCAGATACTACTAATCATTAAAAACAACAACAAATGTAGACTTTCTCTCTTCTAACTCTCAAATCTCTCCCCATTCCAACTGATCTTCCATTCACCTGCAAAAATTATTTTCCTAAAACAAAAGTCTAACCATGTCACACACCCATATACACACTCACTAAACATAAGTGGCTCTTTTTCATCTCCAGGCTCAAATATAAGATCATCTCTGACATCCAAATCCCTTCCTAATACAACTCCCTTGCCCATATTCCCACACTTTTCTGTTCTTCTTACATCTTATTTCCTTCTGTGTACTTTTTGATCCAGTGACATTGGCCACATTGCTGTTCCACAAATCAGTCACTCCTGAATTCTACTGAATTTGTCTTTTTTTCCCTTATATACAGTGTGTACCGTTTGGCACAAGCACATAGTAGGCACTTTACAAATGCTTATTGATTAATTGCTTCATAGCTTAATTGTGAGGATCAAATGAAATTTTGCATTTCAACCTTTTTGTAAACCTATACTATGTAATACAATATAAATATAAACTAACATGGTGATTGAAAATTTTCTTTTCTAGGTCAGGAATTTAGCTATTCAAGCTATTTTGCTCATAAAAATATTTTGAATTTCATCTAATAAAAATCATCTATTTTACCTTTTGCAATCACCATGATCACTTACTTGGTTAAGAACTGGCCCCTTGTTATAACTATGGATGATTCTTGATCAGATTTGCTTTTCTCATTTTTTTAAAATTCCATTATTTATTTTTTATTCATTTATTTGTCTTGTTATCTTAAATGATTAATACATGGAATACTATGTGTTTTCATTTTAATAGTTAACCATTTTTTTTCTATTTAGAGATTTAGACTTGGAATCAAGAAATTTGGTTTAAATTCCTATTTCTGGTACATGATTATTATGGAAGTTTGGCATAATCTTTGCCACTTTTAACAACTTAAGCCACACTTTAATTGCAGAAGATTTTCTGTTCTGTTCTAAAACAAAGGGAATACAGTAGTTTTACTCCCTAATTGAGGAGTTCCCTACAGAAATAGTATTACAGGTACTGTCTGAAACAACAAAAACAAGATTTATGTACTATTTAGAATAGGGGGAAAGAGTGTAACTTGTGGGAAGCAGCAAAGTGTGATGGGAAAAGATTGAAGTAAAGAGATTTGGTTTCTATTACAGATTTTGCCTTACCTGTGGTAACCTCAAATAAATTAATTAATTTCCCATAGCCTCAGGGTCCTCATCCCTAGAATGAAAGGATTTAATGAAATGACATTAAGGTCTCTTTCCAAGCTAATCTAACCAAACAAATAAATTATTTGGCTTATTAAATATGTACTAAATAGTAGGCACTGTACTAAGTGCTAGAGAAAGAAATATAATAAAGAAAGACAGTCTTTCCCCACAGGGACCTTACAGTCTAGTGGCACCAGACATACAAAAGAACAAATTGGGGGAAGGGCAGAAGGAAAATACCTGTGAAGAGGGCATGGTGGAGATATCAGTCTGAGAATCAGAGCAGCCAGGTGATAAATGAGATGTCTGAGCAGAGTATTTTCTTTTATGTATTCAGAGTTCATAGTGCCACCCTCAGATCAGAAAGGCAGAGTACCAAGGTTGATGGAATCTTACAGGATGATGAGACTGTCACAGTAATGAGCTTCCTGGACCACAATGAAAAATCCAGTCAGAGAAGACTCAAAGTACCATAGCCGAGTCAGAAATGAGATAAAATATTTAAAATTTAAGTGTGTTAAACAGTGTTTAATATTAAAAGGTAATTTGTGCTCCAATTTCTATTAAAAATTTAATCTACTGTTTAGTTATTCTGAAACAATACAGTATTTCTGCAGCCCTTCATTTAAACTATTTTTGCTCAATCACTATTGTTTTTCTGAGCAATTAATTAGATGAGTTAATCTTCTATGTGTATATTAATAAGTTTTGGATATATCCAAGGAAGAGGGGCAATGTGGCATAGTACATAGAGATCAGCTTAGGAATCAGAATATGTGTCTTAATCATGCCTCTGAGTTTTTATGGCTACATTATTATGAGCAAGCATTTTAACTTCTCTGTAACATAGATTGTGGTACAATCTCTCAGATTGTGCCATGCATAAAAACAATTACAAGCATTTGTGTACAGGTAGATGATTAACAAGTAGCTTTATGAAAGTGCAGGGCATTTTAAGTTTAATCATCATAATGAACATTTTCTCTATCACTTTTTAGACACATATCAATAAAACAATAAATATGACCTGATTTGCAGCATTTGTCATTTTTTGAAGTGTAAATATTGACAATGAATATTTTAAAATTAGAATAAGAGCTGATATGAGCTGGCTTCAGCACACCACTGGCTGCAGGTCTATGTGCTCAAAGATGCATATGATTGTGTGTGCATGTAGGTACATATGTAATTCAAGCTGCTTCTTATTTTTAAAAAGTCCTCCCAACACCTAGTTCCTTGTCATCTAAAGTGACCTTATGACTGCTTTTTAAATGCCATTTGTGTGTGTGTGTCTTTTTCAGTCATTTCAGTCATGTTCAACTCTTTGGGACCCTATTTGAGGTTTTCTTGGGAAAGATACTGAAGTGGTTTGCCTTTTCCTTCTCCATCTCATTCTTCAGATGAGGAAACTGAGAGAAAAAAAGGTTTAATTGAGTTATTCAGGGTCATAATGCTATCTGAGTTCAGATTTGAATTCACATCTTTCTGACTCTAGACCCACAGCTTTATCCTCTGCCACCTTCATGCCAAATATACTCTCCTTTGAGAGTATGAACTTCATCACTTTTGTCTTTGTATCCAAGCATTTAACCCAGTGCCTACCACATAGTAGTTGTTTTTTTTTTGACAAATGTTTGCTCTTTTATAGAATCATTCAAATTTGTATCGCTATGAAACATATTGTGTAGTGCCATATGTTAACTTGGATTACACGATGAAGTTATTAAGAGTATATTAATCTGAAATGTAAACAACCATAAGTTTCATTTTCACCTCCCCTTTTAAAAAAATTCACCAAAGTAGCTATTCTATCATTGATGATTTTGCAGTCTCGATGTAAAATGAACATTTGCAAAATGTGCTCCAAATTCTTGGCAACAGAGATCAGGATGATTGAATATTTTCAAACTTTCATGCTTATCAGAAAACTTCTAAATATTATATGGCTGTAATGGCCTGGACTAATTGGTGAGCCAAGAAATTGGATTACTATTCTAAATGTAAATGTGGTAGTGCACTTGCTCATCTTTAAAGAGCCAGTAAACAGTTAGCTCAAAAGGCTAATTGAATTGCACTTCCAGAGAGGAAAACCACACGCTGTCAATATGGAAGAATCATGCAACATGTTGAATAGAATACATGAAATAGTCTAACACTAGACTGAAATTCATAATCATCCAAACTTTTTTTTTTTTTTTTAAGTAGGAATTACTCCTGCGTGAATCACTCTACATCAAATGAATGCCTGCGGTGTGTTTTCCTTCAGCCAAGTCCATCTCTTCTCTGTATCCACAATTGGTTATTTGTTTGCCGAAGTTTTGGTCATGTCCTTGTTTAGAATTCTCCCACCTGAAACCCTACTACTCCTCAAAGATCACTCAGTTTTCAAGGTCCAATTAAAGCTGAATAATGGTAAATAATTAATTGATTAGAATTAGCATAATCATATGATTTTTTTTCACATAGAAGAGGTGGTAGAATTGTGATTCATTGTGCCCTAGAGACAGATATAATTTGGGATTGGAAGCTTCTCTCCCTCAAAGAGAAATGTCTTGTTACCTTGGCCACAACCATATTTGCTGTCCTAGAGTAATAGAGTATTGCATTATCAGAATAGCTATACCCATATTAGGAAAAGTATATTGTGGGGACTGAGGAAAGGAAAAAAAAAGAAGAGAGGAAATAATGGTAGTAACAGGGGAGAATTACCTTAGAGGGTATATTTAGGGAAATGCATTATCAAGTAGGATACAAGTCTAAATAGGATTTTCTTTCCAAAACAAGGATGCATTGAGGCATCCTGCTTAGTGACAGCCCCAAGGCTCAAATATATGATTGAATATGATCTGGGGCAGTGTTTGAGGTATCTCCTAGAACAAAAGAGGAGCTGTTTTTTACAGGGGAGCCTCTACTTCTCTGTTTACTCACATCACAATACCTTATAATCTAACTTTGCTAGATCATCACACAACTAAAATTTCTTTTCAAAGTCATCAACCATCTATTAACTGCCAAATCTAAATGTCCTTTCTCCATTTGCATTATTTTTGACTTGACTAATCATTATTTGACAATGTTTACCATGTAACAATTCTGTACACTCTCTCTAGATTCTTGTCATAAGGGTGATTTATTTGTCATCATATGTGTTTTGATCATTTTTTCTTAGTTTCTTTGGCTGTTGTATTGTGTTCTTTATGGATATTCCCACGGCTCTATCCTGGGCCATCTTTCCTTCTCACTTTATATCCTCTCATATAGTGACTTTCCTAGCTTCCTGGGTCTTGATTAACATCTCTCAGCAGATGACTTCTATGATCTACATCTTCTATTTTAACCTTTAATTTTGCACTACCTCTTCTATATAAAGAGCTTTCTAGAATAAAGCCCCTTATTTCTCCCTGACTACTTTTAAATTTACCTTTTCCAGTACAGATAGCTTTTTTCCTTCCTTTCCAAGAGGGTGCAGTCAGCTATTTTTCTGATAAAAAGTACATGATCTTGTTCATTTTAAATAGTGTCTTGATTTCCCAGTTGAATTTGGGAAAGTTAAGTGACTCCCAAGAATAAAAATCAGTTTGGAAACAGCAGGCTGCTGTAACACTGATGTTAGGAAAGATAAAGATATCTCCCTTCCACACTTCTTACCCAAATCCTAATTAAAATTTTATAAAGGGATATTCACTTTAAAGTTGGAGCAAAGCAAGTTACATACACCTTTCCTCCAACACCAACATCCTTCTGTATGACCTCAGTCTCTAGGAAGGGAGTGAGGATTGGACTCACAGTTGAGCTCAGTTCCATCCATTAAGCCAATCAAGTTCAGGTTCATGTCTAATTGGTTGTCCTTCTTGCAGGAAGACAACCAAAATGATATCACTATGACTGTGGGTGATCCAACCAACAGAAGTTTGAAAACTTCTACCGCATGCCAGGCACAAATTGTCCATATGAATATTTGAATTGGATATATCAAAATTTATGCACTTCTCTTTTCTTTTTATGTACTGCAATTCTGCTTTGCTCATAGAGCACAATGCCTTCCTTGATGTGGTCATGCTATGCTGGGCCATCCTATGCCAATTTCTCCCATGTCTCACAATCAGTTCTAAAGTTCTCCTGAGAAACCTTGAGAATTTCCTTGTATCTCTTCTTCTAATAACTTTGTGAGTGCCTACCTTGTGTGACTTCTCCATAAAATAATTTTTTAAACAAATATATATTTGGCATGTAACATAGTGGCCACTCCATCAAAGTTTTACTTTGTGCAATAGAATCTGAATGCTTAGCAATTCAGCTTGAGAACATTTCTCAAATTCCAGTACTTTACCTGGTGATCTTCAGAATATTCCTAAGACAACTCAAATGGAAATGATCCAGTTTCTTGGCATGCCACAGGCATGCTCTCCAGATTCTAACAATGAGATTAGTACAACAGCTCCACAACAACTCCTTTTGTTTTCATGCCTTTACAGTCATAAATGGAGTGAAGCAGAGCTGTGTGCTTGCTCCCATGCTTTTTAACATGATGTTTTCTGTGATGTTCTCAGGAGCCTTCAATGAGGATAAAAACTTCATCAAGCTCAGATACTTCTTTGATGGTAAATTATTTAACTGGAAAGATTACAAGCCAACACTAAAGTAGAACGACAGTTGACGAGTGACTTTTTGTTCTCAGATTTTGTTTTGTGTTCATCCTTCATTGCTGAAGGACACTATGACATCAGAGAAATGATGACATGAGTTGCACTTGACTTTGTTTTGAGTGAAGGAGCGCTGTGCAGGTCACCAGCCTCATTTCTACTCCAGAATCATCTGAATCCAGTGACCAGATATTCATCAGGATGACCCATGAAGCACTGGGAGAACTTGGACCCTTTAGGCCATGGTTTTTACATGTAGTCACTTAGGGTGAGGTAACACCCATTCACTGAATAGGCCTGTTTAAGAAGTAGCTATGGCAGGACCCCTTTAGTGAGGCCAAGAAAAAGAAATGTATCAGGCTTGTAGGGAAACAGCAACAGTTACTATTGATAATCACTCTAAAGTTCAGAGGGTCCAGAAGAGACTTACGCCGGGGTCCATTGGTGTCCCAGTTTCAGAGTAAACCTTAAATAGGCTAGCCTTGGAGGAAGTGGGTTCCCCTTCACTGAAGGTCTTCAAGCAAAGGCAATGTGATCACTTGTCAGGTCTACTGGAACAGGAAATCTATTCTGGTCTGATCCATATCTCATACCTCATATCTTCTAAGACTAAGATGCAGTATAGATTGATTCTCTGCTGCATGTATTAAATTTGGCTTGAAATTTATTACAAAGAAATTGGGTTCTTCATCAGCTAACATCACCATCCATTATGCAGAACCATTCGTTACAGCATTTACAGCATATGGAGAATTTATGAATGTTATGGATAAGTTGGCTTTCCTTCACAGTATACTTTCCAAGACTGTGCACAGAGATGATGAGGCTGATGCACTCATTGCCAGAAGTAGCTCAGTATTTAGGAGGCTCTGAAGAAAAGTATAGGAGAAAAGAAGTATCAGATTATCTGACAAACTAAAAGTCTACAGAGTCATTGTACTGACATCATTGTTGTATGCCTATGAAACCTAGGTTTATGACCAGTAGTTCATAAGTTGACTCTTACTCCTTAGGGTTTCAAAGATAAGCTGACTGCGGCAACTGGACTGAATTTGTGGACTCCTTGTGGCTCAAACTTCTTGACCAAATCAGACCCTACACTTTACACTTAGAATGAGGAAGAAAGAATGAGAAATCTAAATACCCTTGTTTGTTTGTTTTTGGGTGGTGTGGCCTGGGGTGACAGTAGAATGAGACTTCAGGCCCTCCCCTTTACCACATGCTGTGAGAGAAGTCCTTCACTTTTCAATGAGAATGGAGTGAACGATTCCTTGCCATTGCTGAGTAAGATAAATTTAAAGACACAGCTGTGGCTGTGATGCAAATGGGAATATGTTACTTCCGACCGTATAACAAAGAGTCCTAACACAGAATATCCACGTGTGTTCTAGTCTTCTATTTTCCTGAAAGCAGTCTGCAAGTGTTTTCTTATTGGAAGACAGAAAAAACAAGTCCACAGTACAGGAGTTATCCTGAAAAACCCTATGAAGTTATCCTTATTTTTCAAATTAGAAAATGAAGTTGAGGAGGTTAAGTTACTAGTCTAAAATCATACAGATATTTAGAGATGTAGCTGATTAAGAGTCATTTAGTTTTTTGCTCTCATTGTACAGAAGAAGTTGAAGCCCAGCAATGAGTAGCAACTGGCTGAGTGTTGCACAGATCATAAATGGTAGAGTTGATGCAAGTCCCTTAATTGCAAAATGATTATTTGCTTCAATGTCTTTCATTCAAACATCACATCTATTTTTTAATGCATCCTCCATTCCCTATCCAGAAAGGTATTCCTTTTAATAAAGATTACAGACAGAAGATACAAGACCAGATAGACAGAGTGACAATGAGAGAGAAGGAGAAGGTAGAGCCAGTCTTCTAGAGGTCTCCCCCCAAACCCCTCAAAAAAAAAAACAACTCTGTAAAAATGACTGAACAAATTCAGGAGCAGCAGAAGCCACAGAATGATGAACTGAAGCAAATTTCCAGCCCAAGACAATCTAGAGGGTCAGAGAGAAGGGTCTATCACACCAGACTGGGAATGGAGTAAAATTTGGCTCATGTCAAGTGCAGACAGAGCTGGAGCAGGCCTTAGGAGACTGGATTGTTGCTGGCTACTGCACTTTCCAAATTTCTCAACCTACAAACACCAAAAACATCACCAGGGGTCAGTGGAAAGTTTCTCTCAATCTAGCTGAAAGGGGAACAGAGTCTGGCCTTAACCCCAGCCCAAGCCCCAAGGTCAGACCTGGACCCAAACCAAGACCAAGAACTAACCCTGGACCCAGCACCATGGCAGCAACAGCCTCTGCTTCTGGAGCCCTCCATTTAACACAGAGCTCAAAAGTTAAGTAATTGGCTAGGAACATGAGCAAACAGGAAAAAAGGAACACACAATAGATTATTACTTTCTCAGCAAATAAGTCTTTCCTTACAAAATTGGTAATGAGGAAGATCAAGATATACAATCAGAAGAAGACAACAAAGCCAAAACACCTACCTCCAAGAAAAAAAAATATAAATTTGTCTCAGGCCATGGAAGAACTCAAAAAGAATTTTGAAAATCAAGTCAGAGAAGTAGAGAAAAAAATGGGAAAAGAAATGAAAGTCATGCAAGAAAATCATTAAAAACAAGTCAATAGCTTGCTAATGGAAACTTCCCAAAATACTGAAGTAAACAACAGCTTTAACAAAAAGACTAATCAAAATGGCGAAAGAGATCCAAAAAGCTAATGAGAAGAATGCTTTAAAAAGCAGAATGGGTCAAATGGAAAAAAGTTAAAAAAAAAAACTCACTGAAAAGAATAATTCCTTCAAAACCACGGTGGAGTAAATGGAAACTAATTTATGAGAAATCAAGAAATTGTAAACCAATACCAAAAGAATGAAAAAAATAGAAGACAAGGTGAAGCATCTCATTATAAAACCAACTGACATGAAAAATGGATCCAGGACAGATAATTTAAAAATTTGGGACTACCTGAAAGTCAACATCAAAAAAGAGCATACAACTGAACTTTCAAGAAATTATCAAGGAAAACTACCCTGATATTCTACAACCAGAGGGTAAAATAGAAATGGAAAGAATCTGCATATCACCTCCTGAAAGAGATCCCAAAAGGAACACTCCTAGGAATATTATAGCCAAATTCCAGAGCTCCCAGGTTAAGGGGAAAATGCTACAAGCAGCCAGAAAGAAACAATTTGAGTACTGTGGAAACAGAATCAAGATAATACAGGATTTAGCAATTTCTGCCCTAAAGTATCAGAGGGCTTGGAATATAGTATTCCAGTGGTCAAAGGAGATATGATTAAAACTAAGAACCACCTACCCAGCAAAACTGAGTATTATACTCCAGGAGAAAAAATACAATTTCAATGAAATAGAGGGCTTTTAATCACTCTTATTGAAAAGATCAGAGCTGAATAGGAAACTTGACTTTCCAATACAAGAATCAATAGAAGCATTAAATGGTAACCTGGAAAGAGAAACCATAAGGGACTTATTAAATTTTAACTGTTTGCATTCCTACAGGGAAAGATGATCTGTATAACTCACAAAATCTTCCTCAAGTATTAGGAGAGTTGGAGAAAATACATACAAACATACATAACATATATGTATATATGTATATGTGTGTGTGTATATATATACATATATATATATATATATATATATATGAAGATAGAGAAGAGACAGAGACAGAAAGAGACAGAGAGAGAGGGAGGAAAGGAGGGGGACACTGAGTTAACTGAATATGAAGGGATATCTAAAAAAGAAATTAAATTTTGGGAGGAAATGTACTAGGAGAAAGAGAAAGGGAGAAGGATAATGTAGTAAATCATCTCACTTAAAAGAGGCAGGAAAGAGCTTTTACAGTGGTGGGAAAGAATGGGAAGATGATAAGGAAGAATAAGTGAATCTACCTTTCATCAGATTTGGATTCAGGAGGAAATAACATGCACACTCATTTGGGCATGGAAGTTTATATTACCCTACAGGAGAGCACTGGGCAAGTGGTTAAGAGAAGGGGGGAAAATAGAAGGAATAACAGATTGGGGAAAGTGGGGATCAGAAGCAAATGCTTTTGCAGAGGGAAAGGTCAAAGAAGAGATTAGAATAAATGGAGGGTTGGAAAGGCTGGAGGGAAATATAGTTAGTCCCTCATAATATGACTCTTATGGAAGTGTTTTGCATTACTATACACAATCACCTATATTGAATTGCTTGCCTTCTCAATTAGGGTGGGTAGGAATGGGGGAAGGGAAAGAATTGGGAACTCAAAGCTTTAATAATGAATGTTAAAACTCTTTTTACATGCATCTAGGAAACAAGAAATATACTCAATGGGGTCCAGAAATCTATCTTGCCCTACAGCAAAGTAGAAGGGAAAGAGATAAGAGAGGAGAGGGTGGTGGTAGAAGGGAAGGCAGATTGGAGTAAAGGGTAAGCAGAATACATGCTGTCCTATAGTGGGGGAAGGGGGAGATGGAGGAAAATTTGAAATTCAGGATATTTTGGAAGTGAATGTTGAAAACTGAAAATAAATTAAAAAACAGCAAAAGAAAAAAAGGAGGGGTAAACAGCTAAAAAACTGCAAAAAAATAAAAACAACCATCACCACCACCAAAGACAGTTGCCATATCAGACAGAATATTCAACATTCTAAAATTATTGTCTCCTATCTCTCTGCTGAGCTCTGTATTATTTTTCTTGGACTACATTGGAGAGAAACTGAATTCAGCTTTAGGGAATGCTAGTGATATGAAAGAAAAAGTGAGCCATCATATTTTTTAACTTGGAGTGACTGTTATCAGTCAAAATTCGTAGGAAAATGATCTTGCTTAACTCAGAGAAACTTTGTATCTTGGAAAAAAACACTTTCAAAAATACTCTTGATTCAAAAAAATATTTCATCTTAGAAAAATGGATCCAGATTATTTTAAAAAAACAGGAGGAAAACAATGTCAGACAGTGTTTGACAGAGGCTAAATTGAAAAGTTTTATTGTCTTAAGCAAACCTTTGAGATTCCCTAGTCCTCTCCTCTTCAGCAATGAGTGTGTTAGACATGGTAACCTCTGAATTCCCTTCAAACTCTGACTCCATGATCCTAAGAACATCCATAAAGGAATGACCAATATGCTAATCTAAATTTATTTTTTAAATCAATCTGAGTTTCAAAGATTCTCAAAGAAGGAGGTAGAGGCATCTGTTACCTCACTTACAATAATCACAGAAAAACATATTAAGTGTTAACTTTTCATATTTTTATTTTCTTCTTCTTAATCCCAGAAGGCAAAGCAATACAGAGAATCAATTTCTTCATTTCATCTACATGCAGAGAAGCAAACAAGTTTGGAATATCAGCTAATAATGCACCAATTCTCTAAGGCTCCTCTTTTAAAACCAGCAGAAAACTGCAACAATCATTTCGCTCTTAAGCATCAAGGAGCCAAAGACAATCCAGGAAGCAACTTCCTAGAACTGAACCACTTTGAGTCATAAAAATCTTAAATTCAATAATTGGTAGGGATCTCAGTGGTCATTCAGGCCAAATGATAGATGAAAGAAATAGCAATTAAAATATACCTGACTATGGGTCATCAAGTTTCTGCTTGAAGATTTCCAAGTAAGGAGAAACCACAGATTCATTAACCATAACTTTCCACATTTGGAACTCTAAAATTTATTAAGAAGTTGTTTGTTTGTTGGTTTGCTTCTTTTTATTGCTTTGCATGTTTTCCCTTACTTCAAGACTAAATGTGATTTTTGCCACTTTCAGCTATTGCTCCTAGTTTTGCTTTCTGGGGAAAACAAAGTTCCTTCCCATGACAAAACTTTAAATACTAAAGGGTATCTATTACCTCTTCACTATAATCCTCATTAGTCTGCTCTTCTTTAGGCATAACATGTTCAGTTCCTTCAACAATTATATGTCATGGACTTCACCTTCCTGGCAGCTTGCCTTTAGACACTAATTTATTAATTCCCTTTTTAAGCTCTATTGCCTAGAAGTGAAATTAATAATCCACATGAGGTCCGATGAGGCAGAATCAAGTTAGATTATCACTGCCTGACTCCTGTAACCTATGCCCCTTTTAATGAGGCTCAAATTTATGTTAATTTTTTGACTGCCACATCATATTGCTGATTCAAAGTGATGACAGTGAAAGATTTCTCAGTAAAGTAGACTAAAGGAAGTTTGCTTGAATTGACAATGGTGGGCAGCAATTGGGATTTAGCATGAAAAATACTAAATCATACCTAGATGATTTTATTCTGAAAATTAATCAATAAATATTTACTAAGTGTCTAATATTGCCTTTATAATTTCCATAGTAACTAGATGTCAGTACTACTAGTGCTTCATTATTTTAATACATTTATTTTATAGGTAAAAGTGTAATGGATGTGAAACAATCTATCTGAATTAGTTATCTAGGCTTTTATGAAGTCAGAACTTTAAATTTTGAAAGTATAGCCTGGAATCACACTTCAAATGCTGGCATATGCCTGAATCATAAATTTGAACTCATGAGGTGCTTGAATCCTAGGTTCAAATCCTACCTTCCATGAATCTAAAGAACGGTGAGTATTAATTTTCACTTTAGGTAGTATAATGTTTCTGAATTGGTCATCAGTGGATTTTTTTTTACTTGAACTATTAATCTAGGCATTATTTTCATATACAAACATGTGTGAGTACATATGTGTGTATATGTGTATATATATACACATATACACACATACATACGCACATACATACATATATATATATATATATAATCTTCTGTGGAAGAATTCAAGAAGAATGTTAGTTGCTTAAGAGAAAAATTCACTGTCTCTGTGTCTGTCTTTGATTCTTTCTTATCTTTGTAGCCTTAGGTCCTAACTTTAGTGCTTGTTAAACTTCATTGAATGCCCTAGCATTGAGTAGAATAGAAAAGGATAGGTGGTCATAAAATATAAGAACTGAGAGAAAAGTCATAAAATATCAGAACAGGAAAGAAACCTTGAACTCATTTATATTAATATCCTTATTTTATAGATGAGGAAATTGGAGGCTAGAGAAATGAATTGTTTTTCCTAAGGCCAAAAAGCTAATCTTTAGTAAAGCTCAAACTTGAATCTTAAAAGTGTGTCTATTCAAATCCCTCCTTCAATTGTATTGTGCCTCTTTCCATGCTGGAGTCTAAAGTATGATGTGGAATTCAAAACAGGTTCATTTGTATTCACTGAGAATCAATTATGGCATTATCTAAAAGATTTAAGGTGTAAATGCGATGGCAAATACATTATTACATTCACTTATTTTTTTTTGTCATTAAAATATCATTGTCAGAGAAATTTTAAAATCCACTAGTTTTTAACTTTTTTCTTTGGAAAATATGATGAATAACATCTTAATATTATTCACATATCTTTCATTTACCACCCAGAGGATAAAGCAAAACAGCAAAGAGGTGTGACAGTCATTTGTTTATTATTCATGCATCCAAAGATTCTTGTATTGAATTATATGCACACATATTTCATTACAACAGCAAAATGCTTCAAATCCTAACTGATCATGATGCCTTCCCGACTGTTCTCAAATATAATGAAATTCCCCTGGTCATTTTCTCCCTGGAGGAAAAGCTAGGTGAGATTAATTTACATTCAAAAAATAACATTATTTCTACATTTTTACTGCTATTTTAACTCTCCCAAAGCTCTGGAATGGTTGACCATGAAATTATCCTTGGTTTATAAGTGTTTAATTTTAGTTCATAATGAAAAGTGATTACATGTTACCCAAAGGCTTGATTTATTAAGTGACTTTCAGACCTTACTATTTCATAGAAATTATTATTGAATTAGTTGCAAAATGCACTAGGGAAAACCACTTCTTACTCAGGTCTGTCTAACAGCTGTCTTCTTCAGGTGTAGGTGAACTTTTGCTTTCATGTTGATTGGCACTACAGACAAATGAAATTACTCTCACATTATGATGAACTGAATAACCTATGGTGCAAAAGGTTTACTTAATTAAAATAGTAGGAATATTTTCATATATGAAATTTCTCAATTTAGTAGGCATCAAGAAAATTTATTTACTATTTAATATTAAGAATTTAATAGGAAATAAGGAGGATTCTGCTTGTGAAATATTCTTTTGTCTGTATCTTTACTATAATACTCCCATATATGTATGATTTCACTTATATAGACATTCCCTTCAGTGATACATTCAACATAATTCAAACTTGTCTGCCATTAAAAACATCCTATAAAGTATCCAAGACCCCCCATAAGTTTGCCATATCAAGGGGATTCACCCAAACACCTTTCTTTTGCTTATGGATCAAACATATGACTAGCCTCTTTTCTTTTTAGAAAATATGGTTTTATACTACCATAAACAATTTACATTGCAAATTTTATTCTCACCGTGATGTAGCTAGCTCACATTAGCCACCATTTGCCTGTCTATTACCTTTTGATGGATTTTCATCTTCACTTCTATAAAATTTGTAATGTTCCATGATTTGGAGCTATAGCACTCTCCCTTGCATCCATACCTATGAAGATAATATTAATATTGAGACACAGTTAAGAACCATTTAAAAATATTGCAATTTCTCATATGCAATCTAGTCACTCTTCTGCTATCAGATTCTGCATCCAACTCACATTCTATTTACAATAATTAATAATAATTATGGCAATAATTAAAATAATAGTTGGTATATATTATTTTAAAGTTTTCAAAGCACTTTACATATGTTTTCTTATTTGATCCATCTAATAGCTATATGGATAAGTAACTACTATTATCCCAATATTATAGTGGCAGGAGCTAAGGCTGAGTTCTTTTTAAATAATTCCTAAATTTCAGAGACTTAGTATATACCCAAGGCAAGATCCAAATTCAGATCACCCAATATATTAATACATAGGCATACTAGCTTCCATTTATTGAAGTTATTCATAATCTCATTGACATAGACACAAAATACAAGGAATGCACATCTTTTTTTCCCATGTAAGCCTTGTGAGTTCCCTCCTGTAATCCAGTTTTAGAGCTACTAAATGGGCTAAGGGTCCATTTCTTAGAATCCAACACAGTGTTCTGGGATTCAATTTAGTCAACACATTTTCTTGATGTGTTGTCATCTCACTTATTTTCCTTTCCTATATAACCAGGGCCAACACGTACTAAATAATTATTATTATTAAATCAGGAGCATAACAAATGTGAATAGAATGCTTACTATATATCCACAATTACCAAGAGTTTCATAGAACTAAAAAATAAAGGAAGTCTCTCCTTCCTTACCAATACTAAGTAAGTATTCAAGGGACATAGTATCTTATGAATATGTTACATAACACAATATTAGATCTGATGTTATATTAACTATGGGAAGAAGTTGCATTTAGAATCGATTGTACTTGAAATTAACCCACATTTATCTCCAGTAGTTTTCTATTACTTCTTGCTCTTTGGGTAACGTCAGGAATCTATATGGCAAAATGAAAAATAAGTCTTCAAAACTTGTCCTATTAATTTTAATTTGGGTTCATTTATGATTTTGTTTTTTTGAATTTTGTTTAGAAATCATATAAAAGTATTTCATTTGAAGTCTACTGCTACAGAAAATTATCATATCCAGCATCTTAGGAAGGTAAGAATAATGGAATGGGCATTTATGTGAGTATAAATAATAAGCTATGTACAGTTTTACAAGGCTAGCTAAAATTACAAGGGTCATCAATCCTTGTGTTTCACAGCATAAAATGATGACCAGCTGGAGGTAAGCAGAAATTTCCCCCTGCAGTACAATATTGAACAATTGGACAGGTGCTTTATGAGGAGCATTTTTTTGGCCTTCCTCTGAAATGTCTGGTGTAGATCTTTATAGAATCTCAGACTAATGAACCATTGATCTTTTCTACTAATACAATTTGTAGGTTTCTAGCTGCTCCAGAAACAATCAATATGTATCTTAAACTGAATTTAAAAAAAAAACCTGTAGTACAGTAGAAAATTTATTTTGTAGAAAGAAATAAATAGAAAAAAGGGAAATGACTCGATCCTTATAAACAATGGAAAAATTATTCAAAGGAAAAAATAATGATGCAATGATTGGAAAAGAGAGGAAAAATGTCCAAGTTAAGATTCTTATATTTTTAATATAATTAGTAAAACAAAGAACCAACCATAAAAACCAATAACACAACAAACAAAAACCCTTGACGATTCTCATTGTATGAAATATAATTCATAAATAAACACACACGTTGTATATATACACATATATGTTCACATGCACATATATATATTCTTAGACTCGGTCAATTGTTGATCATCTATGAATGAAATTTCTGCATTTCATGTTTTCTTTTGTATATGGTTCTTTCACATTCTCAGTCAGTCATGTATTTATTAAGTACCTAGTGTTGTCAACTGCTGTGATAAATACTAAGGATACAAATTAAAGCACCAGCCATCTCATTCTCAAGAAGCTCATAATGTAATAGAGAAGATATCATGAAAATATCTGGTTAGTTGTTGTCCTTCATCTTCGAAGAGGACCAAAACGAAATCCCCATTGTAAAGTGAAATTTCAGCGTGTCTGACTGTGGCTGATCAGATCAAACGAGCTTGGAATGCTCTATCACAGGTTGGGCACAGATAGTCTGGGTAAATATTTTGGGGTGATTATCCCAAATTTGTACATCCTGCTTCGTGCTGCCTCAATTATGCATTGCTCAAAGAACACAGCACTTTTTCTTATGTGGGCATGCCATATTGAGCTGTCCTGTGCCAGTGTCTCCCACAGTCAAATCCAAAGTTCTTGAGAGAGACCTTGACAGTGTCCTTGTATTGTTTCTTCTGGCCACCATGTGATCGCCTGCCCCATGCAAGTTCTCCATAAAATAGTCTTTTTGGCAAGCATACTTTTGGCATTCAAACAATGTGACCAGTCCATCAGAGTTGCGCTCTCTGAAGTATAGTTTGAATATTTGGCAGTTCAGCTCCAGCAGCGTCTGGTACCTTATCCTGCAAGATAATCTTCAGAATCTTCCTAAGACAGTTCAAGTGGAAACGACACAGTTTTCTAGCATGGCACTGGTAGACTGTCCATGTTTCAGAAGCATACAACAATGAGGTCAGCACAATGGCTCTGTAGACCTTCAATTTGGTAGTCAGTCTAATACCACTTTTCTCCCAAACTTTTCTTTCGGAGTCTCCCAAACACCGACCTAGCTCTGGCAATGCTTGCATCAACCTCATTGCCAATGTGTACATCCCTGGAAAGTACACTACCAAGGTAAGTGAACTTATTCACAGCATTCAAAACTTCTCCATTTGTTGTAACTTATGGTTGCATGTATGGATGGTGTGGTGGTGGCTAATGGAGCACCTGTGTTTTTTTGGTGTTAATTATTAGGCCAAAATTAGCACAGGCAGCAGAGAATTGATCCATATTTTGTTGCATCTCAGCTTCAGAGGCTACCTTGAGTGTGCAATAATCTGTAAACAGAAAATCGTGCACCAACACTCCCTCCACTTTGGTCTTGGCTTGTAATCTTTTCAACCTGAAGAACTTACCATCAGTATGGTGGTTGACCTTTATGCCATGTTCATTCTCACTGAAAGCATTTGTCAATATGGCTGGAAACATCATGCCAAAAAGCATAGGTGCAAGATATCATGAAAATTTCTACAGTGAAATTGTATATATCTATCTATCCATCCATCTATCTCTCTATCTATCTATGTATATATACATATATATATATATATATACATACATGTATGTGTAGGGTAAATTGAAGGTAAAAATAGAGGAAAGGCATTAGCATTAAAAGAAATAAGGGGATACTTCTCATATAAGATGGGCTTTTAGTTGGAACTTAAAGAAAGTCAGTAAAACCAGGAAAAGAAAAAGCAGGGTGACTATTCTAGGCCTAGGAAACAGCTAGTGAAAATGTCCAGTCTGGAAGTGAAATGTCTTATATGAGGAACAGCAAAGTTTCAAGTATAACTGAATCCAAAAATTTGTGTGAAGGAATATCATATAAGAAACTGGAACAATAGGAGAGAGCCAGATTGTGAAGGACTTTTAATGCCAAAAGAGATGATTTTATATTTGATAATAGAGGTGATAAGCAGCCACTA
This sequence comes from Bettongia penicillata ogilbyi, assembly GCA_023548195.1. Taxonomy (NCBI): domain Eukaryota; kingdom Metazoa; phylum Chordata; class Mammalia; order Diprotodontia; family Potoroidae; genus Bettongia; species Bettongia penicillata. The sequence goes on along the minus strand of JAJHZJ010000126.1, from coordinate 468,305 downwards.
GATTTTATTGAATTGGATGGTTCTTATGATTACATCAGAGCTTTAGGAAGATTAGTTTGATAATGACATGACTCGCATTTGACTTTGTTTTGAGTGAGAGAGGGCTGTGCAGGTCACCAGCCTCACTTCTCCTCCAGAGCCATGTGAATCTAGTGACCAGATATTCATCAGTATGATTGGAGATGACCCAGGATGAGGCAATTGAGGTTAAGTAATTTGCCCAAGATTACACAGCTAGTGAGTGTCAAGTGTTTGAGGTGAGATAGTCTAATGATGGATGAACTGGAGTGGAGAGAGGTTTAATACAAAGAGACAAAACTTTAAGCTATTTGCATAGTCTACAGCCAATAGTCAGTAGCTTCATCCTTAAATAACTTCCTCCATTTGCCACCATCACTCCTACATATATGCTGCTGAAATTAGATAAAATCATGTAATTATTCTGGCTATGTCCACTAAAAATCCTAAACTCAATCTTTTTTTCCTGCTAGGCAATCCTATTTTGTGTCTTATATTTACTCACCATGACATTCTCTCTGTCTCTGTCTCTCTACGTGAATATAAAAATATATGTATTTTTACAAGTATGTATATTTTATGATAAATATGTATCACATATAAACATCATGTGCATGCATACATTTGTGTATAAGTCAACACACAGACACATGAATGTATATTATATGCACATGTTTTATACCTATATAATTATAATAATCATGCACTTTTCTACTTTATCATTCTGAATTCCTTGTACAAATGCTAATATTTTTCCTGAATTTTTCATATTAGTCACATATTAATTCCCATAAAACATTATTTTCCCCCTAATTCTCAATCACATCTGTGAGACAGATTCCCCAAGGAGGTTATAGCTGCTTCTTAGAGAAGATTTCTCAGAAAAACCCTTAGGGACTATGATAATTTTTTTAAAATTATCATTACATCCAGTGTGTTTCCTGTTGTTCATTTACCAGCATCAGTTTTTAGACTATTTATAAAACAGTCACAGCTAGACTCTAGCATATGCTCAAAGTGGGAACATTCACTTCTTTTATGCCAATTAACTGAGATGATTGGGCTGAAATATAGAGAAAATGTGAGCAAAAGGTAAAGTCATAGTTTCTGGTTCCTTGAAGTCCATTTCTTTCCTTTTATATAGCCCTAGTGTTATTTTCCTTAGTATAGATCTTTACTCAATCAGTCTGAAGGTCAAAGAATTTACAGTCTTGAGATTTTCATTCCATGGTGTGCCTAGTTTGTCCTTGGTGCATCTCAGCTGTTGATGGAGACACTGTCCTCAGACATTGCCATGAAAGAAGTAGTAGAATGGATCTTTTGAAAAGACACATTTACGTGGCACAATTCTCTGTCTTATGAGAGTATCAAGTAATTCCATTTAAAGAGTTTGGTTAGAGCTGCTCCACTGCTAATCTGTTGACTTGCTGCTGTTTTTTATTCTATTGTTCAACTAACTTCCTATGATATACATACACCTAGTTATGTATCTAAATCTTTGAACTGATTACAAGGTATTGGCTCTGTGATTTTTTCTGTCTTTAACCCATTATCAAACCACTTCACTCCTGCCAAATATATAAAGGACTTTCTTCCATTTAGCTTACACTGTTGATTGATTGGTGAAATGGAGAAATCTGGGTCGTCAACCTTTATATTAATTGCATGCACACACACACACACACACACACACCTGGTATATATACATATGTACATGGCAAGTATACATATATAGATGCCATTCACCCTTGGGCACATGTTTTCTGATTTCTTATTATCAAATATAATATGCCACAGTTCTGTGCTAATGAGTATTTTCTTAATATTAATAACTTCCTTGAGTGAAAGACCTGGACTGATGGTTATGAACATTGAGAATGCTTTGCCGCATAACAGTTACTTGTTTCCAGAATTAACGAACAAACTCACAGTTCTACCAACAGTGAAATAGCCTGTCTTCCATGACCTCTGTGTGTGTATATTTGTATTTTGCTTGTTTAGTTAGTTGCTTTTGTCAAAGTTTCCCTCCCTGTCCTGTGAGCCTACTAATAGAAGCATATGTTTTCTTTTTTTATAAATATGTTGTTTGTTTTCTTCATGACTAACCACCCTTGCATTTTAAATTAAGTTATTGGATAGTGAATACTTAAACAGATTTATTAACTTTTTTTGCTAATATTTTATTAAATGAGTATAGAAATCTTCACTGTGGATATGTTTAGGACTTTTGTTCGTTGTATTATTTCTGCCTAGTTAGTATCATATTTGCCTCATGAAAGCATTTTGATAACTTGCTTTCTTTCCCTATTTTGACAATAGATTATGTAAAATTAGCTTTTAAATCCACCCAGTAACATGATTTATTTCTCTACTATTCATCAATCAGGCTTACATTGCTTAGATTTTTAAGGGTATTTTTTCAAGTTTCTCTTGTATATTAGAAATTGTATTTAGTTATAATCTTCAAACGGGAGCTAAGTGGTGCAATGTAGGGGTGAATCAGGGCTTAGAATCAGGGATATGCATCTTTATGAGCTCAAATCCAATCTCAGAAGCTCATTAGCTGTGTGAACTTAGGGAAGTGACTTAACCCTGTTTGTCTCAGTGCCCTCTTTTGTAAAATGAGCTGAAGAATGAAATGGCAAACCCTGTATGTTTGCTAAGAAAACACCAACATAGGGTCACAAAGAGTCGGACATGCCTGAAACAACAACAAATATTCTTCAAAAGTTATTTTCAGTATATTTACCTGTCTTCAGTTATTGAATTGTTCTTACTGACTTGTTGTTTGCTGTTGTTCTTTCTTCTGGATCAACTTTAGGGAAGTTTCTAGAAATATTATTTTCCTTATTAATGCCTCTCAAAAGTATCCAAACTTCTAACAAATTCCTTTTTACAATTTTCATATCATATTTTTAATTCCATTTTCATTTAATCTTCAAGTAGAGTGTGAATGATCATTTGTCAAGGGTTCTATTTTGTGTGGAATTGACGAAGTGACCTTTCAACTCCAGAATTCTATGATTCTCATTAGAATCCTTCTATTAAAAATATATTAGTCATATGTGATAATGATTTTACAGTATGTCTTCTATTTTTCAAACACTAAAAAATATATAATTATATTAGCTGATGTTAAATATTGATAATGTTTGATTATTTAAGTTGAATTTGAGCCTGATACAGTTATCTAGTTTGCATGTTTTGTAATTAGTTAATTTATTTTTAGTTTTTAACATTCACTTCTATAAGCTTTAAATTTTCCCCATCCCCTTCTTTTTCTCCTCCCCAAGATGTCTTGCAATGCAATATAGGTTCTACATATACATTCCTATTAAACATATTTTCAAATTACTTATATTGTACAGAAGAATTAGAACAAATGGGAGGAACCAGGAGAAAGAAGAAAACCAAACTAAATAAAAGAGAAGAAATAGTATACTTTGGCCTGTATTCAGATTCCATAGTTCTTTCTGTGGATGTGGATAGCATTATCCCTTAAGAGCTTTTCAGAATTCTCTTAGAACCTAGCATTGCTGAGAAAAGCTAAGGCTATCAAAGTCACTCATTGTACACTGTGGCTGTTACTGTGTACAATACTGTCTTAGTTTTACTCATCACACGCAGCATCAGTTCACATAAGTCTTTTCAGTTTTTTCTGAAGTCTGTCTGTTTATCATATCTTATCACACAACAGTATTCCATTACATGCATATACCACAACTTGTTCAGCCATTTCCCAATTGATGGTCATCCCCTTAATTTCCAGTTCTTGGACACTACAAAAGATATGCTTTAAATATTTTGTTTTACATCTAGGTCCTTTTCCCATTGTTATGATCTTTTTGGGATACATCCCTAGAAGTGGCATTGGTAGATCAAAGTGTTTATATCTTTTTAATTATCTAGTTTTACATTATATTGTTTTAAGAAGTAATGATCACTGCTTTTTGGGATTTGTCTGATGCATAATAAATTGCTTTAAAATTCTTCAAATCAACTCTAGGAATACTAGTGCTACAGCACTATTCCCTCTATAGACTAAATTATCTGATTTTCCTTCCTCAACTATTTTACTACCCTCTGTTTTATGGTAAAGATCATTTCAGAGGGGATAGAGCCAAGAAGGCAGAGTAGAAGGACACACATACACTAAATCTCACCCCACAGCCCATAAAATACCTGTAAAGAACTCTCAACAAATTCTAGAGCAGAAGAAGCCACAGAACAATGGAGTGGAGGAGATTTCTAGCCCAGAGTGACCTGAAAGACTGACATGAAAATCTGTTCCACCAGACTTGGAGCAGAGCCCAGCCCAGCCTTGGCCACAAGGCACTGAGATTAGCAGACCCAAAACAGGCTCCAGGGACAGAATCTTCAGTGGCAGTGCAGCTCCCTCAACCCACAGGTGCCAAAGGTCAGTGAGAGGGTCTTTTCAGCTGACAGAGAAGGGAGCATGATGTCCTCATAATTTGGGCCTCCTCAGGTGGCAGCAGTGGAGGCAGCAGTAACCAGGTCCACCAAAGTAGGCAGTAGCCAGCATCCATTGTTGAAGGTCTCACTGTAAACTCCCTGAGGGAACTGAGCACTGTGCAGTAGCTCTGCTCCCACCTGAGCAACTAACCTTAATCTCACACTGAATATTGTACCTGCTCCAACCTAAACCCCCTGAGGGAGTAGAGCAGCTCATTTGAATCTCAGCCCCCAGTGCTGGCTTGGGGGAACTGGAGGCCAGGTGGTTGTAGAGAGGAAACTAAGAAGTCAAGTAACTTGCTGGGAAAATTCTCAAAAAATGAAAAGATAAGACCATAGAAGGTTACTTTCTTAGGGAACAAGTGTCTCCCCTATTTTTTAAGATGAGGAAGAACAAGGCATACTGTCAGAGGAAATCGAGGCCTCCTCCAGGGCCTCCAAAGGGAACTGAAATGGGGCTCAGGCAATAAAACACCTTAAAAAAAGTTAGCGCCTTACTAAAGGAGAAACAAAAAAATGCTGAGGAAAATAATAGATTTAAAAAGAGGCTAACTCAATTGGAAAAAAGTGGTCCAAAAAGCCAATGAGGAGAACTAGGCTTTAAAAATTAGAATTAGTCAAAAGAAGGAAAAAGTTCAAAAACTCACTGAACAAAATAATTCGTTGAGAGAATTGAGTTCAGGCAAATGAATAACTATGAGACAAACCAAGCAGTTAAAAAACAAAACCAAAGTTTGAAAAAATAGACGATGATGTGAAACATCTCATTGGAAAGTCAACTGACCTGGAAAACAGATACAGGAGAAACAATTTAAAAATTATGGTAATACCTGAAAGTCATGATAAAAAAAAGAGCCTAGACATTTTCTTCCATGAAATTATCAAGGAAAACTGATAATCTAGTACCAGAGGACAAAATAAATATTGAAAGAATCACCTCCTGAAGGTAGATCACCTCCTGAAAGAGACCCCCAAAAGAGAAACTCCTACTCCAAGGAATGCTGTGGCCAAATTTCAGAGTTCCCAGATCAAGGAGAAAATCCTGCAAGCAACTAGAAAGAAATAATTTGGGTGTTGTGGAAATGCAATCAAGTTAACACAGAATCTGGTAGCTTCAACATTAAGGGATTGAAGGGCTTAGCATGGGACATTCCAGAGATCAAAGGAACTGGGATTGAAACCAAGAATCACCTACCCAGAAAATCTGAGTATAATACGTCAAGGGAATAAATGGTCATTCAATGATATGGAGGACTTTCAATCATTCATATTGAGGAAAAGACCCAATCTGTATAGAAAATTTGACTTTCAAACACAAGAATCAAGAGAAGCATGAAAAGGTAAACTGGAAAGAAAAATCACAAAGGACTCTCTACAACTGAACTGTTTAACACTACTACAGGGAAAGTAAATATTTATAACTCTTGAATCTTTTCTTAGTATTTGAGTAGATGGAGAGATTGTACATACACACACATAGACATATATAGACAGAGACTACAGGGTATGTTGAATCAGCAGAGATGATATACACATATAAAATAAAATAAAAATTAAGAGGTGAGGGAGACAACCCATGGATTTAACGTAAGAAGAGCTCCCCACAAGTTCTGAATCACTGCAGGGTGTGCAGAAACACAGTGGAAAAGATTTCCATTCCGGAGAGCCATCGCCAGGGTCCATCGAGCCAGAAAGCGAAGTCCACCCCAGCGCCGCCCTGGCACGCAGCCGAGAGGAGCAGATCCGAGCTGGTTTCAGGGACGGAACCTCCGGCAGCAGGGAGGGTGCCTCCACCCACAGATGCTACAGGTCAGTGAGAGAGACGTCTGGGCTGGCAGAGAGGGGAGCAGGGTGTCTCCATGACTTGGGCCCCCTTGGGAGGAAGCGGCAGAGGCAGGGGCAGCGGCTGAGGCAGCAGCAGTGGCAAGGGAAAAGTTAAATAAATAAATTTTTATTGCAAAAAAGGGGGTGGGGGAGGAAAATACCTGGAATAGAAAGGGAGAAATGGAACAGGGCAGGGTAGAACTCATAAAAGAGATAAGAAAAATCTTGTTCAATGGAGGAGAAAATGGAGAAAGGGAGAGGGGAGAAATGAAGCTACTCTCTCCATATGTCTCTGAAGGAGGGAATAATACGCTCACAAAATTTGATATGAAAATTTATATCACACCACAGGAAAGTGGGGGAGGAGGTAACAAGTTCAGTGAGGGGCATGATAGAAGGGAGGGCAAATGGGAGAAGGGAGTTACTAGAAATAAACACTTTTGAGTAGGGACAAGGTCAATCGTGGAGGGAAAAATAAGGGGGTATAGATTAGGACAGAAGGCAATGCAATTAGTATTACACAGCATGATTATTATGGAAGTCTTTTGCCAAATGACATGCATTTCATCTTTTTTTTATAATTTATTTATTTATTTATTCATTCATTCATTTATTTATCTTTTTACACTCATTTTCACAAAATCTTCGGTTCCAAATTTTCTCCCCTTTTATCACCTCCCCCCACCCCAATACACCGAGCAATCTAATTTTCCCTATCTCCAATCTGCCCTCTCTTCTGTCATTCCTCCTTTCTCTTATCCCCATCTTCTCTTTTGTCCTGTAGGGCCAGATGACTTTCTATTCCTCATTAACTGTATGTCCTTTCCTAGTAGCAACAACAATACTAAACAGTTGTTCCTAAAACTTTGAGTTCCAAATTCTCCCTATCCCTCCCTCCCCACCCACTCCCTTTGGGAAGGCAGGCAATTCAATACAGGCCCTATCTGTGTAGTTTTGCATATGACTTCCATGATAGTCGTATTGTGTAAGACTAACTGAATCACCCTCCATCCTATCCTGCCCCTCATTGTTTCTATTCTGTCTTTTGATCCTGTACCTCCCCGAGTGTTGACTTCAAATTGCTCCCTCATCCCATTGCCCTCCCTTCCATCATCCCCCCCCCTTACTTATCTCCTTCTCCCCCACTTTCCTGTACTGTAAGATATGTTTTCATACCAAAATGAGTGTGCATTTTATTCCTTCCTTTAGTCAAATGTGATGCGGGTAAACTTCTTGTTTTTTGTCTCAGCTCTCCTCTTTTTCCCTCCACTAAAAAGTCTCCTGCTTGCCTCTTAAATGACATATAATTTACCCCATTCCATTTCACCCTCTTTCCTCCCCCTACCTTTCTCTCTCACCATTTACCTTAATTTCTTTTAAAATATGGTCCCATCTTATTCAATTCACTCTGTGCTCTCTGTCTCTGTATGTGCATGCATGTGTGCATGTGTGTGTGTGTGCACATGTGTACGTGTGTGTCTGTGTATGTTTGTGTGTGATCCCACCAACTGCCCAGATACTGAAAAGTTTTAAGAGTTACAAATATTGTCTTTCCATGTAGGAATGTAAACAGTTCACTTTTGGTAAGTCCCTTAATACTTCTCCTTGCTGTTTACTTTTGCATGCTTCCTCTCATTCTTGTGTTTGAAAGTCAAATTTTCTTTTCAGCTCTGGTCTTTTCATTAAGAATGATTGAAAGTCCTCTGTTTCATTGAAAGACCATGTTTTCCCCTGAAGTATTATACTCAGTTTTTCTGGGTAGGTGATTCTTGGTTTGAGTCCTAGTTCCTTTGCCTTCTGGAATATCCTATTCCACGCCCTTCGATCCCTTAATGTAGAAGCTGCTAGATCTTGTGTTATCCTGATTGTATTTCCACAGTACTGGAATTGTTTCTTTCTAGCTGCTTGTAAGATTTTTTCCTTGAGCTGGGAGTTCTGGAATTTGGCCACAATGTTCCTAGGAGTTTCTCTTTTTGGATCTCTTTCAGGTGATGATCGATGGATTCTTTCAATACTTATTTTGCCCTCTGGTTGTATAATGTTAGGGCAGTTTTCCTCGATAATTTCATGGAAGATGATGTCTAGGCTCTTTTTTTGATCATGACTTTCAGGTAGTCCCATAATTTTTAATTGTCTCTCCTGGATGTATTTTCCAGGTCAGTTGCTTTTCCTATGAGATATTTCACATTCTCTTCCATTTTTCTTTCTTTTGGTTTTGTTTTGTGATTTCTTGGTTTCTCAGAAAGTCATTAGACTCCATCTGTTCCATTCTAATTTTGAGAGAACTATTTTCTTCAGTGAGCTTTTGAACGTCTTTTTCTATTTGGCTAATTCTGCTTTTGAAAGCATTCTTCTCCTCACTGACTTTTTGAACCTCTTTTGCCAATTGAGTGAGCCTATTTTTCAAGGTGTTATTTTCTTCAGCATTTTTTTGGTTCTCCTTTACCAAGGTATTGACCTGTTTTTCATACTTTTCTTGCATCTCTCTCATTTCTCTTCCCAGTTTTTCCTCCACCTGTCCAACTTGCTTTTCGAAGTCTTTTTTGAGCTTTTCCAAGGCCTGAGCCCACCCAACAACCCCCTGGGATGTCTGGGATACAGAGGGCCTGCCCTTCACATATTTACCTGATGGCAAGAATAGTTCCTCATCATCAGATCTGAAAGTCGGGATCATTTGCATTTGCTCAAAAAAGCTCTCTATATTCTTATTTTTCTTCCCTTTTCTGGGCATTATCCCAGCCAGTTACTTGACTTCTGAGATTCCTGTCCACCCCTGCCTAGATCTGCCCAGCTAGTGCTTGGAGTCTGAGATTCAAATGGGCTTTCTGCGGCAGGTATGGCTGCTATTCAATGTGAGCTTTAATTCTGGTGCTGGGGTGGGGCATGGCTGCCTCCCAGTCTCACCTCCCTCTGGGGCTTTATGCAGAGACCTTCAGTAATGGAGCAGGGTGGGGCAGGGCCGTCTCTCAGGCTCAGCTCCTTCAGGTGGTTTATGCACAGACTTTCAATAATGAAGATCCTGCCTGCTCGGGGAGTCCCCGAGCCTGCCGCTGCTTCCTCTGCCTCTGCCGCTTCCTACCCCTGCCTTTGCCTCCCTGGTTTCCTCCCGAGGGGGCCTGAGTCACGGAGACACCCTGCTACCCTCTCTGCCAGCCTAGACATGTCTCTCACTGACCTGTAGCATCTGTGGGTGGAGGCACTTTCTCGGCGCTGGAGGTTCCATCCCTGAAGCCTGCTCGGATCTGCTCCTCTCGGCCGCGTGGCCAGGGCAGCGCTGGGGTGGACTCCACTTTCCAGGGTGTGACGGACCCTGGGGACGGCTCTCTGGGGCTGTCTGGAACGGAAATCTCTTCCACTGTGTTTCTGCACACCCTGCAGTGATCCAGAACTTGTGGGGAGCTCTTCTTACATTAAATGCATGGGTTGTGAGTTCGGAGCTCGCATACGGGTGTCTTTCTACTCTGCCATCTTGACTCTGCCCCCCCTTGTATTTCATCTTTATTAAATTCCTTGCCTTCTCGGTGGGGTTGGGAAGGGAGCAGGAGGAGAGAAGCTGGAATTCAATGTATTAGAAATGAATGTTGAGAATTTTTATTACATTTAATCAGGAATTAAGAAATACAGGGAATGGGCTTTAGAAATTAATCTTGCCCTACGAGAAAGGAGAGAAGATGGGGATAGGGAAAGTTGGGGTGTGATAGAAGGGAGGACACATTGTGGGAAGGAGTAATCAGAGTGCAAGGTATTAGGAAGCAGAGGAAGAGCAGTGATGGGGAGAAAAATTGGACATGTTACAAAGTTAGGTAAAAGCAATTAGTATTAAAACTATTGACTGAATTATTTGTTGAGAATAAATCAATGTCATCTTTAGTTTGGGGAAAGGAATTTTCATCTAAATTTTCTAGAAGAAGGTATCCTCAGGTAAAATTTGGAATTGATGGAAAAGTTAAGGTTTAAATGGTAAATTTGATTTTACTACTGCTATTTAATCAGGAACTAGAAAATGTATAGAAAGGCATGTAAGCCACTTAAGAATTGCCTCAAAAAATGTTCCTTAGCCAAAGTGTAATTATAATCATATTTAAAACCTGGTTATTGGAACTTGCCATTTTGAGATGCTATGAGAATATTAAGTGACTTCTGAGTCTAACTCCAGGTATGGATAGAAAGAAAGGAGGTCTGAGCCTCCAATTCATGACGATAGTAAACAAGTGAGATGCTGGTATGAATTTCAAAAGGTGATCTCACAGGAAGAGTGGGAGAGCAGTTGTTCAGCCTGGGCTAAGGTAGGATTCTCCCAACTCATTTTCTCCAGTGACACCTGGCAGACTTTAAACCTGACTGAATGCAAGTGTACAATCTAATCCTGCCTGGAATTGACATGAAGATGGGGAGATATTGTATCCCTGCAATGTCCTTACTCTTGGTGGCAATTTCCTATAGTCAAAAGGTTTGTAAGCTTAATACCAGATCTATTAAATTATAGATTATTTTTAGAGGAACATCTGAGTTTAAGTCTAAAATTAACCTATTAGGTATAGGAGTTTAGACCAACAACAAGAAGTTAGGGTCCTTTCATTCTTAGTAATACTGTGGAGACAATTAGGTAAAGAGCTTGTGAAGACAGCAACATAAATATTATTTTTGTCACAGCTGGTTAGTCTTTAAAAAAAATTCTTTCACGGTCCATATTGTAAATGCTTTAAAAAGAAGTATCACCTGACCAAAAGTGTGAATTGTTATATCTATTATAAACTGTGTTAAAAATGAAAAATAAAATTTAAAAAAGTTCATTTCATTGATCATTATGCTCTGTATTTTTTGAAACTACCAATTATTATTGTCTTATTCCCCTTTTGGAAACAAATGAAAGAAATGGGTCCTATACATTGTCAGTTTGTGTTGTTTAGAAGGATACAATTACACGTTTTGTTCTCCCCAACCTAAATATACCTTATCCAAATAAGTGAATCTATGTTTCTCCTTCCTTCCTTCCTTCCTTCCTTCCTTCCTTCCTTCCTTCCTTCCTTCCTTCCTTCCTTCCTTCCTTCCTTCCTTCCTTCCTTCCTTCCTTCCTTTCTTCCTTCCTTCCTCACTTCCTTTCTTCTTTTTCCCTTCTTCCTTCTTCTCTCCCTTCTCTTCTTTTTTTCTTTTAGAAAATAATTCTTCCCAATATCACTGTAGCTTTGTTTGCCTGAAATTGTCATTTCCTATACCTTTTCTTTTGCCTCAGAGTCACCTTCTCTCCTTCTCTATTCTATCCATGTCTTCTACTTACACAACTGAATTCCTAATGCTGTAATATATTTTTTTTGTTTGTTTTTAACTGTCACTTTATTTGTTTGGCCCATATAACAGCGGATCATGAGATGAACTTGCCTCCTCCACCCCAATAATCTATTGTTTTGTTTTGATTTTTAATTTGGCAAGCTCTTGCTTCCAGGACAATGGTATCCATATCATTGAAAAAGTAGTTTTATAGGAAAAGTACCTAGGTTCAAATCATTTTTGAGATATTCTTATTTGACTTCAAGCAAATTAGTTAAATCCATTGGCCTCTGTTTCTTTACATGCAAAAATGAAGGCCAAATGCCCTATAATGTCCTTTCTATCAAAAATCTAGGAACACATGATTAGAGATAATGAAATATAACTGACTTAACTATATATTTCACTTTGTCACAATAATATGTATTGTATCCTTTCTTTTCTTTTAGTTAGTTTCTTTGTTCTGATTTCCATAATAGTTCTACTTTGCCAGTTTTTCTGCTTTTTTCCCTAAGCTATAGAGGCCCCTTTTTGTCTTACATTTAAAGTTTTACCTTCATTCTTTTTCTCTTTCTTCATTTTCTTCAGGAGTTCTTTTGACAATTTTATTATTATTGGAATTTCAGTAATATCCGTGATTTTTTTATTCCTGGGAATTTCTTTTGTCATTTGGTCTCTTCTTTCATTGTTGTCAGTTTCTTGATTTATCTCTATAGATATTTCTTGGAAGGTTTCATTTTATTTTCCCTTCAGTTTATAAAAGTTGTTTTTTTAAGGTATTTGGCTTATTACTAGTAATTTTGAGGTGATGAGAGAGCTGGGATCATACTTAGCTTTCCACTCAGCTGTATAGTCAGAACTCATATACAGGAAGCTAAAAACTAGAAAACTGTATGATCTAGTAGGTTTTATTACGAAATTTATCCTTAAAATAGAGGGTAGACAGGTGTTTTGTTAGCCTGAGTTTAGAGGGTGGGGAAGAAGAGGATACCAAATATATATTTAATTTGCCTAATTATTTTAACTAAAGTGAGTAGAATTGTAAATATTCATTGTATTTAATCTAACAATGGTATAGTGAGGAATAAGTAATGAGTAGTCATAAAACATTTCACATACATTAGATGCTATTAAACAGCATTGCAAAAACAGAGCACATACACCCATAAAAGCAATTCGTGCCATATAATTGGTTTAACCTTTTTGTGTTGTTGCATTGTGGTCATTCTAACGCTAAAAAAGAAGGCATTACTACATGGGCAATCATAAACATTCTATAATGAAAAAACTCACTAAGCTTATTGCTATTAATATGGTAATATAAGCAAACTTGCAATTGATCATGGTATCATCATTGCTAGCATAATTCAGTAATAAGGAAAATTTCCCTTATAGAAGCTTCAAAACTGTTACTGCAGAGAACAGACATATTTCTGAACTGCCTGATTCCAGTATTGCCTCTAATAAAACTTAGGTCAGCAGTTCGGAAGGAGCTGAGGCTGGTGTTCAGAGACAGTTACAATTTTCTGGGTGACTTCATAACAATTCTTACAATAAGAGAGTGCATGGGGGTAGATACTGAATATTTTTTTTGTTTTATGAGTATGGACATTTTATTAATTTTCTTTCAAAGCAGAGATCATGCACAAAACTCCCTTTATAAAAAATATGGTTCATGAAGATACTAATTAACAACTTCAATAGTAAGTCTTTAAAATGCATATCAGACTTTGTATTGCTTTTATGATGTAATAAGCATTGAGAAGAGTAAGTACAATCAATGGGTACTTATTCCAGGTTATGTTACAATCTAGAATTGAAATGGTTTGATTATATATATACATATACATATATGCATATTTATATTCATATGTGTATAGATACTTATAGCTCTCCTCATAGAAAGTAAGGTGCTTGAAAGAAGGAATTGTTTCATTTTTATCTTGGCATTTCCAGTACCTAACACAGTCGTGCTTAATATACATTTGTTGGTTGATCGCTTGAAAATTGTGACGGCATTGTTATTTTGGGTTGCAATAAAAATGGAATAAATCTTCTGCAGTACTATTATTGTACATACAAATTAATTGCTAAAAGGATATGTTCAAATTCCGTGATATATTTTAAAGACCCAATACAGTAATTATTCATGAATTATAGCATGAACGCTAAAAAGCTATGGTGGGAGACTTATGGAGCATGCATATTAGTATGCATATATGTATATGCTCATAGATACTTGTGCATACATATATTTACAAGGGAGATGGTACATCCCCACTTCATCAGCACTTAGAACAGTGTCTAGCACATAGCAAATATTTAATACATGCTGACTTGATCCTAATTAACATTAGAAGACTCAGAGAACTGAAATCAATCAATCAATTAAAATTAAAGAAATGTGAATGTCACACATTGCTTTGAAAGAATCAGAGATTTTGTGTCAGTATGAAAACAGATGATATCATACCAGAAAAAAACAACAAACGTGCGACTTATTAAAAATCAAATTATGACTCTTTGGCTACATATAAATTAGATGCCTATCAATCTAGTTTGGAACCAGTGAGTTACATGGGAGATTTCACAAAATCCCTGATCTGATGATTGCAGGATCTGTAAATAGAATCATTCTTGGGAAGGCGAGATTGAGTCAAGCAAAGTCAGCAGATATTTATTAAGCACTTATTATTCTCCAGTCATCAGGCTAAACTCTTGGAATACAAATCAAAGCAAAAAGGAAAGTCAGTACCTGCTCTCATTGAGTTTATGTTCTAATAAGGGGGAAAAACTAATAAAATGAATCTGAAAGTGAGGGAGGGACAGGAAAGAAACATTGTATATAACTAACCTTAACTTTTAATTAAATTAGAGGTACCTAGAGGAACAGAGTAGTCTGAGGAAATGGTCTCAGAAAGTAAGGGATCCATGTGTACAAGAAGGTTATCGAGATGGAGACGTGTTGCAAGATGAGCAGGCTGTATGTGATTAGGGGCAAAACTGCCTTCCATGGGGAGAAAGTTTCTGGGAGTGAGTGGGGAAAGAAATCTGAAGCATCCAGTGAAAAGCTGAGAGAGAAATGAAAGAGTGAACTTGGGTAGATTAGGCTTTTTAGTAAAATGACAGTTTTAGTCTCTGTTCTTCTCTATCCAATGTCATTAAAGACAATGGGCTTGCAGGAGTTCCAGATGGGAATAGATGGAGAAATGCTCATAGAATAAGAAAGGTCTCCTGAAGAAAGTGAGGCATAGTCTGAAATATAATGTTTGGCACAAGGTAAATGCTTACTAAGTGATTTGTCTTTCTATGTATAACTGCCTGGGCTGCAGGTCTGTGCATTTAGGAGAGTGTGATTATCGTGGGGGAGGGGAGTTTCTGTCAGCATCAATAGCAGCATTCAGTAGAACTTTAAGTAATGGCCTCAGAACAGTATTGACTGACAGCAGCATATGTTTGGGGAGCTATGAGAGGCACCAAGGACAACTAAACACACTACAAAAAAGTATCTCCAGCCTTATAAAAGTGTCTTGATGCTCAGACCTCACTAACACCTATATTTAAAATGAATTTCTAAAAATTTATCTTTTTTTTTCTTCTTACTCCTTATGTCCCCCACTCCAATGTACACTGTAATGCAATGCCATTGGCCTTCTTTAAACACTATATTCCATCTCCTGAATGTCAACATTCTCTCTGGCTGTCCCACATCTCTGGAATGCTTTTCTCTCCCATCTCTGTCACCTCACTTCCCCATTTTCCTTTAAGTTCCTACTTAAATTCCATCTACTACAGGAAACCTTTCTATAACCATTCTTAATTTTAGTGCCTTTCATTTGTTGATTATTTCTAATCCATTCTGTATATAGCTTCTTTGTATGCAGTCCATGTTATCTGCACTATTAGATAGTGTACCCCTTGAGAGCAAGAAGTATCATTTGCCTTTCAATGCATTTATAGTACTTACCCCAGCATATTGTTGGTGCTTAATTCATATTTGTTGAAGGAAGGAAGGAAGGAGAGAAGAGAAGGAAGAAATGAAAGAAGGAAGGAAGGAAGGAAGGAAGGAAGGAAGGAAGGAAGGAAGGAAGGAAGGAAGGAAGGAAGGAAGGAAGGAAGGAAGGAAGGAAGGAAGGAAGGAAGGAAGGAAGGAAGGAAGGAAGGAAGGAAGGAAGGAAGGAAGGAAGGAAGGAAGGAAGGAAGAAAGAAAGGAAGGAAGGAAGGAAGGGCTCCACAGAATGAGAAAGAAATTTTGTTTAGGAATTGTGAATTACCCCTTTATCACATTGTTTCACTACATATGTGCCTAATTGCCATTTTTGCCTAAATTTCAGCACATTCTCTACAGAGACCTTGTTCATGAAAAGAAAGTGTATTTCTCTGTTTACTTCTTTGAGGTGGGAGAAGAGTTCCTGACACAACAGCTGACTATAACAGCTTAGTAAGCAACCTCTTAAAAAATATAATTAAGTATGACAAGAAATTAATGGGAAGCACACCAGAGGGGAATTTTTAGTAATTCAGTCCCTTAGTTAGCCTTTTGGAGGGGGGGGGGGGCGGAGCCAAGATGGCGGAGTAGAAAGATACACATATGCTGGCTCTCCCCACACAGCCCATAAAATACTTGTAGAGAGGAACTGTCAACAAATTTTGGAGCAGTAGAAGTTGAGAACAACAGAGTGGAGGAGATTTCCAGTTCAGGGTGACCTGAAAGGCCCATGGGAAATGTCTGTTGCACTGGACGTGGAGTGGAGCCCAGCCCAGTCTTGGCTGTGGCCTGTGAACAGCCCTTGGGGGCAGAATCTCCAGTAGCAGTAGCAGTAGTTTTCCCTTCTTTCTATAATTCTGATGGCCTCAGTAGCAGGTGTTTCTGGGAACCCAATTTATCATGCAATAGTGAATTGAGCAAGAAGACCAGAAGGAACAGACAAATAAATACATGCAAGCTATGTGCAAAATAAAGACAAAGTAACTTGGAATGGAAGGTCTGGGAGAAGTACTAGAAAGTCCAAGAAAAAAATCTCAGGAAAGATGGTGCTACTTGGGTAGAATTTTACTTTGTTTTTGAGTCATTTCAGTTGTGTCTGACTTCACAACCACATTTGGGGTTTTCTTAGTAAAAATACTGGATGCAATTCCTTCTCTATCTCATTTTATAGGTGAGGGAACTGAAGTAAACAGGGTTAAGTGACTTCCTCAATTTCACACAGAAATAAGTGTCTGAAAGTGGATTTGAATTTCAAGCCCTGCACTCTGTTCAAAGTTCCACATTGCTGTCTCTAGAATTTTACTTGTAAAACCGTATATGCTAGTGGATAGTAAACTCTTTGTCATAGGCACTCAATATTTTTATTGCTAGTTCACATTAACACAGTGATTGCAACACAGCATGAACTTAATAATTTTTTATTAATTGAATATTTCCTTGGCCTAGGCTGGATTCCACAGACATCTATAGGTATATTATTTTGTTTCCCCAAATGTCTAATGAATCTCTGGACAACCATTCCCAAGTTCTTTGAAAATTTTCATATAATAGACTTCATAAGAGATATTTTAGACCAATGGCATCAAAATAAAATAGAAACATGGACAACTAAATCATGTGTAAGTATCACTGTGGAACACATATTGAATTAGGAAAACACATACTAATACTATTTACATTTTATTGTTATATATTTTATTAAGCATTTTCCCAATACATTTTAATCTGATTAACCTACACTCTGAAGTATTAGGTGCTGCATGTTAGACACCTATGTTCTAGATAGTGGCTTGGTGAAACTTTGTTTAATGTTTTGTAAAGAGGCAAAATTTTATTGAATCTGAGAATGTTCATATAGTTCAATAGTTGGTAGGTTAGACAATAATGATAATTGATATATATATATAATACTTTGAAGATTATTAGGTCATCTGTCATCTGTCACCTGTATATAGCTTATTCTTTATATATGCATATAAATATATATATAATATATATATCACCTTTTAAGCTTGTATACACATACAAAAATATAAATATATAATATAAAATAATATATATATATATTATATTACACCATATGTGTACATATGTATATGTAAACAAAGATAAATACATATGTGCATGTAAGTATGGGTGTATATGTATATGGATACATATACATATATATTCTCACAAAACTGTGAAGCAGGGTTTTTTCAAATATTAGTACATCCACAATACAAAAGAAGAAAAAGAGGAGTTCATTGAATGACCCATTATCACTAAATTGACGGGATGGTGAGATTTGAAACCAGAATTTCTTGATTCTAAATGCAACCATGCTGCAATAGCATAACAGTACTCAAAAGTGATGAAAGACAATTATCTAAAATGTTCATATTTTATTCCTGAATATATCAATATTTTTTCTAGAACTGGACATCTTTACTTGATTACAGAGATACATGATTACAGTGTTCATACAAAACAATTTTATCCATCTCCCAACAGTTGTATCATCAGTGCTTAATAAATTCTTATTAATCTTTTTCTCTAATTTGGATTTTAAAATCCTTCTTCCGTTCTTTCAAGAGTGCTCTTCATGCTTGCGACCAGTTTATAGTGACTTCTGAAGTTTCAGATGGGAGTACAGTCTCAATGCTGACTTCTTTGGTATTCTTATTTTAGTTCTTGTCCCCATAGAAAGATTCTATGATTTTTTTCTTTCCTGCTTTGCTCCTTACTCATGATGATGATAATGATCCTTTTCCTGGCTTTTCATGTAGATCTCTGTTTTTAGGGCATGAAAGACCCTGTCCCCAGTTCTTGTACCTTGAACGTGAGGAAAAACTGCCCAATGATTTTTAAGAGTATGAAAAAAGAATTCGCTGATGAGAACAGCTCCTTAAAAAGGAAAATTGAACAAATGGAAAATGAAGTACAAAACCTTACAGCAAAAATTGGACAAGTGGAAAAGGAAGTACAAAAACTAACTGGAGAAAATAACTCCTTAAAAGGAATAATAGGACAGATGGAAGAGGAGATGCAAAAGTTAATTGAAGAAAACAAATTGATAAAAATTCGAATTGGGTAAGTAGAAGGTAATGACTCTATGAGACATCAAGAATCAGTCAAACAAAACATAAAGAATGAAAAGGTAGAAGAAAATGTAAAACATCTAGTTGGAAAAGCAACCTACATAGAAAAGAGTTGCAGAATATAAAATCTAAAAACTATTGGCCTACCAGAAATCCATGATGAAAGAAAGAGACTGAACAATATCTTCCAAGAAATCATCAAGAAAAACTGCCCAGAAAAAAGAATCCACTGTTCACCTCCCAAAAGGGATCCCATATTAAAAACACAAAGGAATATTGTTACCAAATCCTAGAATTATCAAGTGCAGGAGAAAATACTGCATTCAGCCAGAAAAAACAATTCATATGTCGAGGAGCTACAGTAAGGATCACACAGGACCTTGCAAGTTATACATTAAAAGGTCAAAGGAATTGGAATGTGATATTCCATATGGTAAAGGAACTGGAACTACGACAAAGGATTAATTACCTAGCAAATGTGAGCATAATATTTCAGGCAAGAAGTTGGACATTGAATGAAATAAGGGATTTCCAGACTTTCCTGATAAAAGGCCAGAACTTAATAGAAAATTCATTCTTCAAATGCAGGTCTCAAGAGAGGCATAAAAAGATAAACAGGAAAAATATCTCATTACTCATTATGAGTAAACTGTTTACATTACTATAAAGGAAGATGTTACTTGGCAATCTTGAGAATTGTATATTTATTATGAAATATAAAAGGGATATGTATATCCCTTTTATATTTCATTATATATATATATATATATACAGAGAGAGAGAGAGAGAGAGAGAGAGAGAGAGAGAGAGAGAGAGAGAGAGAGAGAAATGGAGGGAGCAAGTATAAAGTAAATGATGTGATGAAGATGTGATACAAGGGTACAAAGGGATTGTAGCAGGAAATATGAAAAGGAGAAGGCAGAAAATGGTAAATTACAGAATAGGAAGAAGCACAAAATTATATTAGAGTAGAAGGAAAGAGGGGAGATAGATGAACATTGTCTTATATTTACTTTCATCTGATTTGATTCAAGGAGGGAACAAAAACTTGGTCAAATATATAAATCTAACTAGCTCTACAGGTAGTAAGAGGGGAACAGGAAAAGAAAAGAGAGAGTTGGCTAAAAGGGAGGGAAGAAGTAGTAAGGGCAAAGGGGAGTAAAAAGGAGGGGGTCTGAATAAGAGAAGGAAAGACTGCGGGAGGTGCTGGTCAAAAATTAAAACTCTGCTGTGGAGGGGAAGGGAGAATTAAAGCATAAACGAGGGAAAGACACAGATAGTAAACATAACTGTTATGTGAATGGAATGAACTCTCCCAATAAACAGAAATGGGTAGCAGAATGAATGAAAAACCATAATCCAACAATATGTTGTTTACAAGAAACACATTTGAAATGGGGAGATACAAACAAGGTAAAGGTAATGGGTTGCAACAGAATATATTGTTCTTAAGTTGATGTAAAAAAAGACAGGGGTAGCAATTGTAATAGACACACCAAAGGTAGAAATAAATCTAATCAAAAGAAATGATGGAAACTGCATCCTGCAAAAAGGTACCAAAGGCAATGAAGCAATGTTATTACTAAGCATATATGCTCCAAGTGTTATAGCATCCAGATTCTTAGAGTGGGGCACCTCAGATTCTACCTCTCTGAACTTGATAAATCTAACTTCAAAATAAACAAGAAATAAGTAAGGAGGTGAATAAAACTCTGCATAAGGTAGATATGATAGATCTCTGGAGAAAATTGAAAGGGAATAGAAAAGATTATACTTTTTCTCTCAGCGTTGCATGACACATATACAAAATTGACCATGTACTATGCCATAAAAAACTAACAATCCGAGGCATAAAGGCATAGATAGTCAATGCATCCTTCTCAGATTATAATGCAATAAAAATTATATGTAATAAAAGGCATGGGAAGATAGACCAAAAATTAATTGGAAACTAAATAATCTAATCCTAAACAATGAGTGGGTTAAACGACAAATCATAGAAACAATCAACAACTTCAAGAGAATGACGATAATGAGACAACTGTCCAAATCTTATGTGATATTGCAAAAGTAGTTCTTAGGGGAAGTTTTATATCTTTGAGTACCTGCATGAATAAAATAGAGAGAGAGGAAATCAATGAATTGAGCATACAGTTGAAAAAGTTAAAAAAGAACAAATTGAAAATACCCAAGCAAATTAAAAATACTGAAAATCAAAAATATAATAATAATTAGAAAAAAATTGCACTAATAAATAAACCTAAAAGCTAGTTTTATAAAAAACACCAATAAAATTGATAAACCTTTGGTCAATTTGATTAAAAAAAAAATAAAACCAAATTACCAGTATCAAATATGAAAAGGGTGAACTCACCTCCGTTGAGGACATATAAATATTAATTAGAAATTATTTTGCTCAACTCTATGCCCATAATTTCGATAATCTAAATAAAATGGATGATTATTTTAAAAAATGTAAAATGTCCAGATTAGCAGAAGAGGAATTTGAATGCTTAAACAATCTCATCTCAGAAAAAGAAATTGAACAAGCTACCAATGAACTCTCTACGAAAAAAATCTCCAGGGTCGGTTGGATTCACAAGTGAATTTTATCAAACATATAAAAACTAGTTAATTCCAAAACTATATAGACTATTTGGGGAAATTGGGGAAGAGTCTTCCCAAATTCTTTTTTATGATACAAATACTGTTTTGATGTTAACCCAGGAAGAACCTAAACAGAGAAAGAAAATTATAGACAAATTTCTCATCTCAATCATACAATGAAGTGGGTCATTTTCTTTTGTATTATGCTTTGGTTTGTTTTATGATTTCTCCCATTCATTTTAATTCTGTGAAACATGACTAAGGTGAAAATGTACTTAATAGGAATGTATGTGTAGAACCTGAATGGAATGAAGTAAGTGAAGACTTATCAGGGCTTAACAAAAGACTTTTATTAGATGGTTAGGCCTAAGTTTTGATTTCTCAGAAATCATGTGACTTTGGAAAATACGAACCTTAACACAACCTGCTTTGGGGTGCCACAAGACAGGCTCCCTTGGGTTGCCATATCAGCATAACACAAACTTCCCTTGGGAACATCTACAGCAACATAATGCCTATTGGTTATTCCACTGTTTCTTTGTCCCCTATTCGTAGGGTGGACTGTCGAGTTTAGATTGTAAGCCTGCCTCCCAGCCAGTGGGAGTAAAAGGCCAGCAGGGTGGGGTGGGATCTGCGTTAGGGCTATATAATCTCTGTTTTGGCCTTCTATAATTGTCTCACTCTCCTGAGTACCTATAAGAGAGGAGATGCCCTTTCTTGCCAGATCGTAATAAAATGTTTCAGCTTTGCTTCTACCTTGAGACGTCTCTGATTTTCATTTGAGTGGGTGGTCTGTATCCACACAGTTGTGGATGCTTGTTCAGGGTCCACCCACTTCTTAGAAAACCCTCCTTTTCTGAGTTCAAGGCCAAGGAACTCACTGGCTCCTTTCAACCTTGCCAGAGAAGGGAGGGTGCCATGAAGTATAAAACTGTCATGAAACATCTAGAGCTTGTGCAAAAGACTGGAGAACTTTAGCCATGAAATGTGTTTCCTAATTAGAGTCCATCCTTTCAACCATCCCATATCTCTGAATTGTTTGTTCAATCAAGACTTTATCAACTGCTTGAGCATTTGCATGACCCAGGGGGTAAACCTCTATCCATGAGGTGAAGTGGTCCACAAAGACCTGTAGATATTTAAGACAACTCACTGGGGACAACTTAATAAAATCTACCTTTATGCTCTGGAAGTGTCTGATAGCCAGAGGTCATCCTCCCAGGGGCATTTGACATTGAGCTGATTTGTTAGTCCTTTGACAGGTAAGGCAACCATCTACTAATTGCCAGACTAGGGTATATAGAATGAGAGACACAAATCAGTTTAAGATCATATCAGAGAGATTCTGGGCACCCCAGTGGCTACCTTGGTGCAAATGTTGCAGCACTCATTTCATATCTGCTTTGATCAGTACCTCTCGACCATCTGGGAGGAACCAATGCCCATGGCTATCCTTCTGAGCCCCAAGATCTTGGGACTTTTTAATTTCTTCCTGAGAAAAGGATGGAGAGGGGAGACTAGGGAGAAAAAAGGGAATCAAAACCAATATTGGGTCACCCAGCTCAAGTTCCCTTTCTCTCATCATTTTTGCCTCTTCATCAGAAAGTCAGTTACCCCTAGCCTCAAATGAGGATCCATTCTTGTGTCCTTTCACATGAACAATTGCAATTGACTCAAGGAGCAATAGATTCTCTTAACACTCTGATTATCAGTGTGGCATGAACTAGTTCCTTTCTTTTACTATTTATCATGTCTGTTTCTTCCCATATTTTCCCAAACACATGTGTGACTCCCCAGGCATATTTAGAGTCTGTGTATATATTACCCTCTACTCCTTTTAATTTTAGAGCCTGGTTTAGAGCATAGAGCTCACATGTTTGCATTGACCAGAGTTTGGGCAAACTCACAGATTCCACCAGGGAATTTTGATCCTCATTTATGATGGCATATCCATTTTTTCCTTTCCCTCTCGTGAAGATCCATCCACAAATAAATGTAGTCCTCCAGGAAGTGGAGCTTCTTGAAGATCCTCCTGCACCTTGGTCTGGAGATCTATGCCTGTCTCTTGTTCACCCTCTTGGCTAGCAGTAAGGAAAGCAGCAGGATTCACATTGGAGTCCTGTAACATAACCAGATCATCTTACTCCAGCAATATAGCCTCATATTTTAGAATCCTTGAGTCGGTTAGCCACCTTCCTGCTTTTTGGTTAAGAATCTTCCTCACCTGATGTTGGAGATTTTCTGCTTCAAGAGGGCAACTCCAAAGGGCATAGAACAGTCCCTCTTAAAGTGATCCTTCTTCCCATAGTTCCAACAAAGAAGGGGAGTTCAGGTAAAGACTTACCTTGTTTCAAGGATTTTTCCTGTTGTTTTGGAGATAACAATAGGATCTTAGAGGTCTTTTCCTTCTCCTTATTTTCGATCTCTCCCCTGGCTACACATACTTTCTGAGAAACCTCCAATAATTCACCCAAGGTTATTGTTTGCCAGTCCTCCAATTTTTCTTGTTTATGTCAGACCAGGAATTAGTTACAAAATAGAATCTGAGCATGGTATGGGTTTGCTCTCCACTCATTCCAGAATATTTCCTCATACTTTCTTTTAGTCTCCCTAGGTATTCTTATGGAGTCTCATCTCTTTCTTGCCTAATTTCTCAAACTTTATTCATATTTGGACTCTGGAACACTGCATCTTGAATCCCTCCCATTATGAGAGTTCTAAAATCCCGCAGGTGTTCTCAATGATTGACATTATTATACCAGTTAGGGTTTCTCAAGGGAAATTTTTGTTCCCCTGTATGTCTTTCCTGTGCTATCAGATGGTCAGTTTCCCAAGTTTACATGACTGGCCTCTGACTTTGATGAAATTACACCCCCTCCTATAGGGAAACCACCTCAAACAATGCAACAATATTTTATCATTTTCTTCTTATTCGTTCCCTTATACTTTGGTAATTCATTCCATTTCTCAAATTTATTCCCCAAGGGACTGTCCTTCAAAATATCATATGATTTCCTGGTAACAGTAGTCTTCACTGTTTGTGTCCCATAATGAATTTTAACCAAGAGGAGGTTGCTCTCCCCTTCCAGTCAGAGAGTGAATGCATTAGCCTAATCTATCTACCAAGGGAGTTCACCCTCCTTTTCCAGTCACCCAGGAGTTCACCATCCTCTAAGGTTCCCAGTTCTGATTACCTGGGTTGTGCATGCACAAGTTACATGACTGAAGCTGGCCGATTTGCTGTCCTTACTAACATTTTTCAGAGCTTCACCACTTTATTTCCTTTTGTTCTCTGAGCTTCCCTCTTCAGGATCTTACTCACTTGGGGAGGAGTCATACCATTACCTAGTTCCAAGGACTTTTGGTTTTGTTTTTAACTGCTTGGTTTATCTCATAGTCATTCATTTCCCTGAACTAAATTCTCTCTTTCAACAAACTATTTTGTGCGGTGAGCTTTGGAACCTTCTCCTCTATTTGGCTAATTCTGCTCTTTAAAGCCTCCTTCTTCTCATTCAATTTCTGGACCCATTTTTTCCAATTTAATTGGCCTCTTTTAAAAGGTATTACTTTCCTCAGCATTTTTTTTTTTTTTGGTTCTCCTTTAGCAAGCTCCTAACTTGCTTTTCAAGCTCTTCTATTACCTGAGTCAATTTAAATTCCCTTTAGAGACCCTGGAGGCAGGGGCCTTGACTTCTTGTGATAATATGCCTTGTTCTTCCTCAACCAAAAGAATGGGAGGAAACACCTATTCACCAAAAAAGTAAACTTCCATGGTCTTGTTTTTTTTCCCCTTTTTGAGGCATTTTCCCAGCCAGTTTGTTGACTTCTGAATCCTTTGTCAAGAGGATGATCCTATTGTCACTCCTTTCCCCAGCTCTGTGCTCAAAGAAGAAAATTGCCTCAGCTGCTCGATTTCCTAGGGCTTTGGGTGGGGGTGGGGCCATCACTCAGGGTTGAGGTTTAGATCAGCTGCTCCCTACTGCCAGAAGCTTTCAGCTGAGCTGCTTGAACAATGGACCCAGGTAGCCTCCTGGCCACTGTAGCTGCCTGCAATCTGCTGATGCTGCCTCTGCCATCACCTGAGGATATTGCCAGAGGAACCCTGTTTCCTCTTGCTCAGCTGGGAAAGCCCTCCCACACTGACCTTTGGAGTTTTCTTTGTTGCTTGTGGGTTGAGGGACCTGGCACCTTCCCTGCTGGGAACTCTACCCAGGAGGTATCTTCAGGTGCTGTTCCTCCCAGTGCCTGATAGCAGGGCTGGGTTCTGCTCTGCTCAGTGTCCCATGAAATAAACCTTTCTTGTCGACCTTCCAGGGTACCTTTCTCTGGAAACCTCTTTCCCTCTGTTGTTCTGTGGTTTCTGCTGCTCTAGAATTTGTTGAGAGTCATTTTTTACAAGTATTTTGGGAAAGCACTAGAGTATATGCGTCTTTCTACTCCGTCATCTTGACTCTGCCCCCTGATTATTATTTTAAAAAAGCAAAGACAAACCATTAAAAATTGGTAGAAATTATGAGAACCTTATGTTCAGCAAATATTGCAATATTCAGCATAATGTGAAACCCTAACCTGAATGATATTTCATAATAATAAAAAACCTATTGTATTTTTCACCTAAGACTTGAATCTTCACTAAACTCTAATTTATCAGAACAGTATGGAAGTCACTTTGATTTCCTGAAGCCTGGAAATCAATTGAGAGCTTTTTAATGTCCCACCACCCTAGAAAGGCATCAAATATGAGACCTAATTAACCAATTAAGTAAACATTTATTAGTCATCAACAGCCTTGTTTAGAGAGACTGACCAATATTTGTTACAGAATATAATGGAATCCTTTCTAAAAATTTATTTGTTTTTAGTTTTTAACATTAATTTCCACAAGACATTGAGTTCATAATTTTATCCCCATTTCTTCCCTTCCCCCCACCTGAAAAACCATGCATTCTGATTACCCCTTCCCCCAATCAGCCCTCCCTTCTATTGCACCCCTCCCATCCCTTTTCCCCATCTTCTCTTTTATTTGTTAGGGCAAGATAGATTTCTATATGCCATTACCTGTGTTTCTTATTTCCCAGTTGCAAGTAAAAAGAGTTCTCAACATTTGTTCCTAAACGTTGAGTTCCAACTTCTTTCCCTTCCTCCCCTCCCTCATTCCCATTGAGAAGGCAAGTAATTCAATATAGGTTATATATGTGTTGTTTTGCAAAAACTTCCATAACAGTCATGTTTTGAAAGACTAGCTACATTTGCCTCCATCCTTTCCTGTCCCCCATTTATTCTGTTCTCTCTTTTGACCTTGTCCCTCCCAGAAACTGATGACTTCTAATTGCTCCCTCCTCCCATTCGCCCTCCCTTCTATCATCCCTCCCACATTACTTATCCCTTTCTCCCCTACTTTACTGTAGCGAAAGATAGATTTTCATATCAAATTGAGTGTGCATGTTGTTCCCTCCTTCAGTCAAATGTGATGAGAGGAAGCTTCACTTTTTGTCTCTCATCATCCACCTTTTCCCCTCCATTGAAAAAGCTTTTTCTTGCCTCCTTTATGAGAGAAAATTAGCCTAATCCATTTCTGCATTTCCCCTTCTAATTTATTCCTATCTCATCACTTAATTTTATTTTTTTTAGATATCATCCCCTCCTATTCAACTCACCCTGTGCCCTCTGTGTAAACATATACATGTGTGTGTGTGTGTGTTGTGTGTTTGTATAATCCTTCCAACTACCCAAAAACTAAGAAAAGTTTTGAGAGTCACAAATATCTTTCCATATAGGAATGTAAACAGTTCGACTTGAATAAGTCCCTTATGATTTCTCTTTCTTCTTTGCTTTTTCAAACTTCTCTAGATTTTTGTGTTTGAAAGTGAAATTTTCTATTCAGCTCAGGTCTTTTCATAAAGAAGCCTTGAAAGTCCTCTATTTCATTGAATTTCCATATTATTCCTGAAGTAGTTACTCTCAGTTTTGGTGTGTAGGTGATTCTTGGTTTTAATTCTATTTCCTTTGACTTATGGAATACTATATTCCAAGCCCTTCAATCCCTTAATGTAGAAGCTGCTAGATCTTGTGCTATACTGACTGTATTTCCACAATACTTGAATTTTTTCTTTCTGGCTGCTTGCAATATTTTCTCCTTGACCTGAGATCTCTGGAATTTGGATACAATACTCTTAGGAGTTTTTCTTTACGGATCTCTTTCAGGAGGTGATCAATGAAATCTTTCGATATTTATTTTACCCACTGGAATATCAGGGCAATTTTCCTTGATCATTTCATGAAAATTGATGTCTAGACTCTTTTTTTGGTCATGTCTTTCAGGTTGTCTGAGAGGTTTTAAATTGTCTCTTCTGCATCTATTTTCCAGGGCAGTTGCTTTTCCAGTGAGATATTTCACATTATCTTCTATTTTTTTCATTCTTTTGATTTTGTTTTGTAATTTCTTGGTTTCTCATAAGGCCTGCTCCATTCGAATTTTTAAAGAACTATTTTATTAGTGACCTTTTGAACCTCCTTTTCCATTTGACAAATTCTGCTTTTTAAAGCATTCTTCTTGTCCCAGGCTTTTTGGACCTCCTTTGTCATTTGAGTTAGTCTATGTTAAAGGAATTATTTCTGTCAGCAATTCTTTGGGTCTCCTTTAGCAAGTTATTGACTCACTTTTCATGATTATCTAGAATTGCTCTCATTTCTCTTTCCAATTTTTCCTCCATTTCTCTTACTGGATTTTCAAAATCCTTTTGAGCTCATCCATGGCAGGAGATCATTGCATATTTATTTTGGAGGTTTTTGATTCAGAGTCCTTGCTTTTATGTCTTCCTCTGATGGTATGCATTTTTTTCCTCATCCGATAGGATGGAAGAAAATACCTGTTCACCAAGAAAGCAACATTCTTTAGCCTTAATTTTTGTTGCTTTTTTGGACATTTTTCTAGCCAGTTATTTGACTTTTGAGTCCTTTGTCAAGTGTACGGCATACTCTAGGGACCTGTAAGTTCTCAGTCCCTACAAGGTGGCACAGTCAACTCCTCTCCTGCCCTGTGTTCTGGTCTGGGAGCAATGACAAGCTTTTCTGCCCAGCATCTATGAGTAGAATTCCTTCTCCAGAACCTCCACCAGTTCCACCAGGTTAGAGCTCCTTCTCAACCCAGTACTGCCACTCATGGCTGAGATACAGTTCAGCTGTTCATTTCTCCCAGGGTCTTTAGGCCAGGGGCCCCAAAAATGAACGCTATGCCACCTAGGGCCATCTGGGGCTGATGCTAGTTCAGGACTATGCTCCCTTCTCACCCAGGTGAAAGAGCTTTCTTACTGACCTTTGAAGCTGTCTTTGGCTTTTGTGGAGTGAGAGATCTGGGAACCGAAGCTGCAGCCTGGGATTCTGCACCCTGAATCCTGTTCTGGTCTTGCCCCTGCTGTGCCACATGTCCAAGGTTGTTCTGCACTCAATCCTGGTGCAATAAGCTCTCCTTGTCACCCTTCCAGAGTGTCTTGGTCTGGAAATCTCTTTCACTCTGTTGTTTTGTGGTTTCTGTTCCTCCACAATTTGTTTAGAGTCATTTTTAGAGGTATTTTATGGGCTGGGAGGGTGGGGAGAACTTCTGCAGTTCTGTCCTTCTACTTGGCTATCTTGGCTTTCCACGCACACCCCCTCACCCTGCAAGTGATGAAATCTTAAGCAACAGCAATTTGAAAAACCTAACTAATAATGTTTATAAATATTGATTTTTTTCTCCCAATAGAAAGAACAGAACCTATAATGAAATAATAGATGATAGAAGTTGTTTTTGTTCAGTTAGTTTAATCATGTCTGACTCTGTGACCCTGTGGATCTCTGTCTGTTAAGTTTTCTTGGCAAAGATACTGTGATAATTTGCCATTTCCTTCTGTGGTGGCAAACTGAGGTTAAGTGACTTGCCCAAAGTAACACTGCTAGTAAGTTTCTTAGGATGAATTTTAATTTGTCATTCTGACTCCAAATCCAGTGCTCTATCTACCATGTCCTTTAGCTTATCCAATTACAGAAGAAGTAAAAGGCAAATCACAAGAATTTCACTTCTATGGAATGTAAATGATCAGAAAACAAAAAAAATGTGTTGTTTTTTAAAAATTCTTTAATGTATAGTATACAATAACATTCATAGAAATATGTGTTTTTGTTGATTTGAACAGTACCTCTAACAATTCAGAATGTAAGCCATCTATCCCTTAGTATCCTACAATAGTCTTATCCCTGTCCTCCCATAAATTCACCACAGGACATTCAAACAACACATAGGAGATCTTCCTTCCTTTCTCCTGAAATCTGTAAGATATCAGGGGGAATCCTGACTGATCACCTGCTATTTCTCTTTCTTCCCACATAAGTAAGTCATGCTATTTTCCTATACCTTTAATAGCATTTATCATTTTTGGTGTTCCTCCTTAATTACATGGTATTGCATGTATTTCCATTGACTTCTCTGTGATATTTCCTTCTTTGAAGACCTTTTTTTTCTATGTCTTATAGCAATAGATTAACATTGTTTGGTGAAGGGCAATGACAATTTAAATGGGGAGAAATTTCAGATTCGTTAATTGGCCCATGTAGCCTACTTGGGTCACATGGAGGTCTAAGTCACATGAGTCTGAGTTACATGGAGTTGTGGTGGGAGGAATTTGTTGAATGGGTGGAACAGGAAGAGACAGAGCTAGAGCAAAACTGCGAGTATATTGGTTAGAGAACAGTCAAAGTTAGGAAGTCTGCAGGCTTCTAGCTAGCATGCGTGAAGGCACTTGTTGGTGATTTTGTTTAAGAGATCTTGCTTGTGATTTACTTAATGGAGCTGATTTGTGGGAAGCCTAGATGGGGGAAAGCTTGGGCCTGGCGTTGTCCTCTTAATTGTTATTGCATATAGATTTTTGTTGCTGTGATATATTTGACTTTCTGATCTCTGAATTAATATTTTGGCTCTATTTTCTATGCAGAAAGTCTGTTGCATTTCGTGATTCAGAATTACACTGGAATATTCATAGTGCTGTGAATATTTCATTGTTGCTACAGGGTGTAAATATTTATATAACACCTCCTATGTACCAAATATCATGCTAACTGTTTTATAAATCTCTCAGTCTTTATAAGAGCCTTGTGATTTTTTTAACCTATTATTATTCCTGTCTTACTATTGAAGTAACTAAAACAAACAAAAGTTCAATGATGAGCCCAGGAATATATAGTTAGGAAGTCTCTTAGGCCAAATTCTATTCAGATCTTCCTCACTACCAAACTAATGCTCTGTCTACCATGCCAATTAGGTGACTCTATTCTATGTCTCACAACCATAGCACAACTTTGATAGAATGTTAGCTTTTAAAGGGAAGATCTATTTCCACCTGTATAAGAGGATCTGTAACTCTAATTATATGATCCTAGTATGGTAACCCCTTTCTCCTTAGTACTAAAAATAATTAATATGGTATGTTTTGCCAAATATTTTCCATTTTGTCAAGTCACTTGACTCTGTTTGCTTCAGTTTCCTCATGTATAAAATGAACTGGAGAAAGAAATGTCAAACCAATCCAGTATACTTGACAAGAAAATCCCAAATGGAGGCACAGAGAGTCGGACATGACTTAAAAGCAACTCACTGAAAATAAAGACAGGGATTATATTATAGAAATAGCATTTTGAAGAAGAGGCTTCATGTATAAATAATTTTCTACAGACATAATGAAATCAAGGCCTTTAGAGCAGAATTGTGACTTAACCAAATTATATGTATTTCATTATTCCCATCACTTCCTAATAGTTTTCTCTGATTGTTTCCCCACCCTTCCTGACAAATATTGTTTTCATTGATGGGAAAACATGACTCAGGTTTATGGGTACTTTTATTCTTTTGCTGCTGTTGTTTTTCATTGACCAAATGTTATGATTACTCTAGTTCTTGTCTGCTATTGAGAAAATGCTGTTTTCTTTTTCTTTATTGTTTAATAAATGTCGGTGTTTCAATTAATTGTTTAATGATTGATTTTATGTAAATGAGTACCACGTAAGAAACTGGAGAATAAGAGTGCCAGTTTTACCCACCCATCCCTACCTTCACACTTATATACACAGCAGGGTTATTTTTTAGGGGAGAGGGAGAGAACGAGAGAGAGAGAGAGACAGACAGACAGACAGAGAGACAGAGAGAGACAAAGACAAAGACAGAGAGACAGAGACAGAGAATAAAAAATCATAATTCTATAGTCATATTTCTGGGAACATATTACAGTATAATGGAATACAGGTGAGGTCAGCAAACCATCCATTAACCAGGTAGACAGATATTGTGAAGGGAGTAGTGTTATAGATGAAGTGCACTTAAACACACTTAATATGATTTTACTTGGCTAAATATCTTGCCATGCTTTATTTTAAATGATTTTACCCTCTAAATTCTCTCTGTACTTTATGTGACATTATGTCTGATAACTATTGTTTTGAAGATTGTATAAACAGGTTCACACTTTAAACCAGTGTTACCTTTGAAAGCTGTCTCCATTTCACATTAAAATAAAGTATTTTCTAAGGAGCTCTCAGAGTCATTCTTTTGTGGTAATTAATTTGTATTGGTTAAACTTATGGAAAATATTATTTTTTAAAATATATTTGGCTAATATTTAACTTTTACCTTATATAAATTTCTCATTGTATCACTCTTCCTTCTCTCAGAGAGTGATCTATTAAAGAATTTTCCAGAAAAGAATAAAGAAAGATGAAAAAATACAAAAACTGATTAATACATTGAAACCATCTGATAGTATATACAATGTTTCATACTCTTCTACACAGAAGCAACTTTGGAGAGAAATGAGAAGAGCTATCTTCTTTTATCTCTTCTGTGGGACCAAACTTATTTTCACAACATTAATCTTTTATTGTTTTGGGCTTATAATTTTTACATTTATAGTTCTCTGTATTGTTTCCTAGTTCTTCATATTTCATTGCACATCAGCTCATATAAACATGTCTTTGCTTCTCTATATTCTTCATCTTCAATGGTTCTAACTATATAATAATATTCTATTAAATTCATATGCTATACTTTGCTTATTCTTTTTCCAATTTATGTACATCTGTTTATTTCCAGGTGTTTGCTACCACAAAGAGTGCTGCTATAAATTGTTTGGTGCCTTTCTTTTAGTCAAAATCCTATTCTTTCCTTTCCTTTCTCTCTATCTTTCTCTCTGCATATATGTATTTATGTATGTGTGTATGTATAGATGTATGTGTATGAGTGTATCTGTATGCATATACATGCACAGAGGCATATACACACATATACATACACCTGTACCCATACCTATATATGCATATAGATGTATTACATATTTGTATATATGTATATACATACACACATAGTGGTGGAATATTTAAGTAAATGAATATAGATATTTTATCCACTTTATTTGTATAATAACTCATTGATTTTAAGAATGGCTATATTAATTCACATTTCCACCAACCATGCATTAGTATGTCTAATCCACTTCAACTAGTTGGCTGACCATATCTATTTACTTACAAACACACATACATACACACCCATAGATATGTCTATCTATGCATATATATACATGCCTTCATACAACAAATAAATGCATATAAAGTGCATCCATATATACATATGTGTGTAATTAATTGTTCTTAAGTTTATTGTTATGGTCATACCTAAGGATTTTCCATCATGGTAGAAATCAACCATATGAAATTCCTATGGGATATATGAAGTATTCAGGGAGGATGAGCCCCTTTAGTGTGAGGACTTGTCGAGTTTGGGGCAGTTTATCCAAATTTAAAGGCTACTGTCACTGAACTCTCCCCTGTGTCTCCAAGCATGTAGCATGTGCAATAGCCATATTCCAGTAAAACTATCTCAGAAAATAGTCAAAACCAGATTGATGGCAACTGACAAGCCTCTAACCCATCAATCTAGCGTAAGAATGTCTACCCCAAGTATATAAACACCTCCCCTGCTCAAATGAACAGATGAGAACAATTTGTTCTAATGGCCATGAAGGCCCCTGAGACAGGTATTGCAGAACACCTAAAACTCGGTCAAACATTGAAGATACCAACATTATCCACTGCATTCCAAGCCATAATCAGCCATGTTGACTTTTGTCTTGCCACTGGAATTTGATTAGATTGGAGAAGAGAGTGAAGTTGGTGACTTTGAGCAACTTTGCCTCATTTAAATGCAACTCATGTGCAAGACATCATCATTTGACTATTTATTGTTTTCTTATTACTATTATATCTACATTTAAATCCTGTGATGACAGGTGAGTGACAAAGCAGCAGGCATGGTTACACAACTTATACACAGAAAACCTAGAGTATTGGGCCATCTTCTCATTGGTCTGCAGTATCAATGGGATTTGGCAACCCTCTGAGTGTCTGAGAAGCTTTGTTAAAGGACTTTCTTGCTCATCTACTGGTATGATGAAGGGGCTAGAAAAGGTGCTCCAAAAACAGTCTGCTTCAACTAATCCTGGCCTCCTTACAATGTCAAGTGCTGATTCTACCTTGTGAATGAAGCACATAAAAAGAAGAAAACTTTTTGCAAAGATGATTTCATTCACCATTGGTAAATGGCATGTATGCACACTCATGGAAAACACAAAATCTAGTAGATCTGAGAGAGTTGTGAGAGAGCTTAGTAGGTGCCACATCCAAATAGCAGTTCTGACTGAAATAAGGCTAGCAAATGAAGCTCAGCTTACTGAAATTAGAGTTGCATATTTTTTTCCCCAGAGGTCATAGAGATGATGAGGTCTGTGAACATGGTATAGGTTTTGCAATCAGATATAATCTAGTTAGTAAGTTTGTGTGTCTCCCCAAATTAGTGAATGATAGACTCATGACAGTTCAATTGCCACTTATAGCAAAGTATCATGCCACCTTCATCATTACATATGCTACCACCATGATAAACTCTAATGAGGTCAAATAAAAATTCTGTGAAGACCTGGGTATCTTCATCATCAATATGCCAAAGGAAGACAATTTTATAATTCTGGGTGACTTTAACTCCAGGCATGGAGTATCAGACATAGCAAGGAGTCCTGGGAAGGAATGGCATTGGAAACAACAACAGCAAAGGTCACTTACTACTACTGAAGACTTTTGTATTCCATGACTTTTTCATCACCAACACTTTTCTCATTTATCTAACCACAACAAAATTTCATGGATGCATCTTTGCAACAAATTATTACAAGGAGAAGAGAAAGCAATGATGTGGAAGTTATGCCAATGATATGTGACACAGAGTACTGGACCAATCACAGAAACATCTTCTCCAATCTAAACATTCATATTTAGCAAATACTAAGACGTGATGATTACCAGGATTATCAATTTTGATAGACTAGAACATTTCTCTAGTGTGAACTGTTCATTGCTAGCCTGGAGGGCAAGCTGAGTAAGCATACAGTAGCAACAGAGCAGAAAAGGTGTGCACAGGTTTGCAAGACTTGGTTTACATCACCATATTTACTTATCTGAGCCAGAAAACACAAATATCGGGACTGGTTTCACAATAATGATAGTGAAATTAAAAAGCTGCTAAATGAGAAATGAAAACTCTACAGGATTTACCAGCAGTGCGACTTCTCTCTCCAAGAAGGCGGTGTTTAAATGTTGTCTCAGTAAAAAGGTAGATGAGATACAATTTCACAACAATCCAAAGTACTTTTACAATGCCCTGAATACTATTTGTGGGCCAAAGCCCTCTGGTGTATGTCAACTACTCAGCACTGATGGAGCTACACTGATCCATAATAAAGCCATGATCCTGAAGAGATGGGCTGAGCACTTCCACAGTCTCTTAATAAAACATCATCAACCTATTCTGAAGCTATTGACCTTAGGTGGTAGTCAATTCTTCTCTAGCCAAACTTCTAACTGAGTGGCAAAGCACCTGGCACTGATTCCATCCCAGCAGAGATCTACAAGGTAGGAAGTCCACAGCTCATACAGAAAACTGACTGAAATCTTCCAGATTATATTGAAAGTAGAAATTATTCCCCCATAATAACAAAGATTCCTCCATTGCCCATCTCTGCAAAATAAAAAACAAAACAACAAAAAGCAAGATATCCTGTGAAAATCCCATAGGAATTTCTTTTTGCCATTATTAGCAAGAGTCTTGCCAGAGTCCTCCTTAATTAACTTATTCTTCACTTGGAAAATGGTCATCTGACTAATAGCCATTATAGCTTCAGAAAAGGCCAAGAAGTGGTGATGCCTACCAACTACAGAAGAAATGCCAAGAACAGAACAGAGATCTGTACACAATATTCATCAACCTGATAAAGACTTTGGATACTGCTAGCCATGAGGGCTTGTGGAAGATCATGGAGAAATTTAGTTTCCTGGAGTTCATCACTATTGTACTTCACTTTCATGATAGCATGCTCTCATGACTTCTGGATAAAAGATGATGCTCTAATGCCTTCCTAGTAACTAAGGTAGTGAAACAGGGCTATACGCTTCCTCTCATGCTTCTTAGCTTAATGTTTTAGCAATGTTATTGGATGCTTTCAAAGAGGATAAAAATAACATCAAGGTTAGCTGTAGTAGTGGTGGTAAAATATTTAACTTGAAAAGGTTAAAAGCTAAGATGAAAATGGAGTAAGAGTTGAAATGTATTATTCTCTTCCCAGATGATCAATGCAGCCTCTGGGAATGAGATGCAACATACTGAGTGGATGATTCAAATCTCTGCCACTTATGTTAATTTTGGTCTGACAATCAACACCAAGACAACAAAGGTTTTTCACCAGTCAACACCATACCATCTACATGTGCGACCTTTGGTTACAGAAAATGGAGAAATTTTGAATATTATAGGTAAGTTCATCTACCTTGTAAATATACTTTCTAGGGATGTCCACGTGGATGATGAAGTTGACACATAGTACCAGAGCTAGCTCAGTGTTTAGGAGTCTCTGAAGGAAAGTGCAGGAGAGAAGAGGTTTAGGCCCATCAAACTGAAAATATAGAGCTATTGTGATGACTTCTTTATTGTTTGTCTGTGAAACCTAGACATTCTAACAGTGCTATTCAAGGAAACTAAATCACTTCAATTTGAATTGTCTTATGAAGATTTTGAAGATTACGTGGCAAAAAATGGTACTGGACATGGAGGTCCTTTTTCAGCTGAACTGTCACTCATGAAAGCTCCACTACACAGTATAAACTCTGATGGACTAATCATGATGTTCAAATGCCAAATCTGCATTTTGCCTGATATTATTTTATGGAGAACTCAAACAAGACAAGTTTTCACACAGAACTTAGAAGTCAAACAAGGACCCTCTAGACATCTCTCTGATGAATGTTGAAATCAGTTCTAAAACAGGGAAGATACTAGCATAAGTCTGCTCAGCATGGTATTTCTGCTTCAAAGAAGGTGCTATGTTCTGGGGGGCAAAGCAGAACTTTAGTATCTCAAAAGAAATGTTTCCTCATGCTTATTTTTTTTTTGTTGGTTTTTTTGCTTGTTTGTTTTAAATCTAGTATCTCTGAGTTTTTCTCAGTCAGCAGATATAGGAGATGGGGGAAGGGGTAGTTCTGGAGATTTGTGATTATAATCCTTTAAAAAACAAGAATTCCTGAGGCAGAGTCAAGATGGCAGAGTAGAAGCAGAGGCTTCCTAGAGTTCTCCTTTCAAACTCAGCCAAATATCTGTAAAAAATTACTCTAAACAGATTCTGGAGTTACAAAATTCACAGAAGGATCATGTGAAGCAAATCCCCAGCCCAATACAACCTAGAAGGTTGATGGAAAACATTTATAATGTTGCTCTGGGAGTAGAGTATAGTCCTCATGGACTGGGACTGCAAAGATGGGACCTGGGAAGGCCTTGGGGGAACTGAATCTCTGGCACCTGTTGCTGTTTTGAAACTACACAACCCCAAAACGCTGAGGAAAAATTGGAAGGTCAGTGGGAAAAAACCTGTGGGACATGTGTGAGAGAGGGGACAGATCTAGCCCCAGTCACACAACAGTGGAAGGGACAAACCGGTAGCAGTCCCAGCAGGAGCAGAGGCAACAGCTATTTCTGGAGCTGTAGGCTCACAGACTGTGGAGGGATTGAGTGACTTATATTGCAACCCACACTCCCACTGGAAGAAGACAATTACCTTCAGAAAGAGCTCAAAAGTCAAGAAAATGACTGGAGAAATAAGGAAAATCAGGAAAAAAATAAGACTATAGAATGTTACTTTGGTGACAAGGAAGACCAAAAACATACAAAGAGAAGGCAAGAAAGTCAAAGCTCCTACATCCAAAAACTACTAGAAAAATACGAATTGTTCTCAGACCATGGGAGACCTCAAAAAAGGATTTTGAAAATCAAGTAGGAGAAGTAGAGCAAAAATTGGGAAGAGAAATGAGAATGATGTAAAATTATCATGAAAAGGAAGTCAACTGCTTGCTGAAGGGGACCCTAAAAGGCTGAAGAAAGCAATGCCTTAAAAATAGTCTAACCAAAATATCAAAAGAAATCCAAAAAGTTAATGAGGAGAAGAATGCCTTAGAAAAGCAGAATTGGAGGAGTGGAACCAAGATGGCGCAGTAGAAAGATTCATGTATTCTAGCTGCGAATCCACACCCCATACATTTCCTGCAAGAAGAACTCCCCACAAATTCCGGAGCACTGCAAAGCGCACAGAAACACGGTGGAAAAGATTTCCATTCCAGAGAGCCCGGGAGAACTGTCCCCAGGGGTCCATCGTGCTCTGGACAGTGGAGTCCACTCCTGTACTGTCCTGGCCACGCGGGTCCCAGAGGAGCAGATCCGAGCAGGCTTCAGGGATGGAATCTCCGGTGGCCCCGAAGGTCACTCCACCCACAGACGCTACAGGTCAGGGAGAGAGACGTCTGGCCTGACCGAGAAGGGAGCGGGGTGTGTCCGTGACATGGGACCCCTCGGGAGGCAGCAGTGGAGGGAGCGGCAGAGGCCTAGGACTCACCAAGAAGCACGCAGAAGTTCAGGGCCATTACCAAACGTATCTGCATAAACCCCCTGAGGGAACTGAGCCTGGGAGGAGGCCCTGCCCCAACCTGAGCACCAGAACTTAAGCTCACATTGAATAGCAGCCACGCCTGCTGCGGAAAGCCCATTTGAATCCCAGACTCCAAGAACTAGCTGGGAGGATCTAGGCAGAGATGCAGAGGAATCTTGGAAGTCAGGTAACTGGTTGGGAAATTGCCCAGAAAAGGGAAGAAAAATAAGGCTATAGAAAGCTAATTTTATGGGGTACAGATGTTCCCACGTTTGAATTCTGATGATGAAGAACTATTCTTACAATCAGGGAAAGAGGTGGAGGTCGGGGCCTCGCTATCCCAGACATCCCAGGTGGATGTCCGGTGGGCTCAGGCCATAGAAGAGCTCAAAAAATATTTTGAAAATCAATTTAGACAGGTAGAGGAAAAATTGGGAAGAGAAATGAGAGTGATGCAAGAAAAGCATGAAAAATGGGTCAATACCTTGGTAAAGGAGACCCAAAAAAATGCTGAAGAAAATAACACCTTGAAAAATAGTCTCACTCAATTGGCAAAAGAGGTTCAAAATGCCAATGAGGAGAAAAATGCTTTCAAAAGCAGAATTAGCCAAATGGAAAAAGAGGTTCAAATGCTCACTGAAGAAAATAGTTCTCTCAAAATTAGAATGGAAAACATGGAGTCTAATGACTTTCTGAGAAACCAAGAAATCACCAAATAAAATCAAAAGAATGAAAAAATGGAAGAGAATGTGAAATATCTCACTGGAAAGACAACTGACCTAGAAAAGAGATCCAGGAGAGACAATTTAAAAATTATGGGACTACCTGAAAGTCATGATCAAAAAAAGACCCTAGACATGATCTTCCATGAAATTATCGAGGAAAACTGCCCTGATATTTTACAACCAGAGGGCAAAATAAGTATTGAAAGAATACAAAGATCACCACCTGAAAGAGATCCAAAAAGAGAAACTACCAGGAACATTGTGGCCAAATTCCAGAATTCCCACATCAAGGAGGAAATATTGCAAGCAGTTAGAAATAATTCCAGTATTGTGGAAATACAATCAGGATAACTCAAGATCTAGCAGGTTCTACATTCAGGGATTGAAGGGCATGGAATAGGATATTCCAGAAGTCAAAGGAACTAGGACTCAAACCAAGAATCACCTACCCAGCAAAACTGAGTATAATACTTCAGGGGAAAATATGGTCTTTCAATGAAACAGAGGACTTTCAATCATTCTTGATGAAAAGACCAGAGCTGAAAAGAAAATTTGACTTTCAAACAGAAGAATGAGAAGAAGCATGAAAAAGTAAACAGCAAAGAGAAGTCATAAGGGACTTACCAAAAGTGGACTGTCTACACTCCTACATAGAAAGACAATATTTGTAACTCTTAAAACTTTTCAGTATCTGGGTACTTGGTGGGACCACATACACATATACACACACACACACGTACACATGTGCATGCACACACACACATACACACATGCACGCACACACAGAGACAGATAGCACAGAGTGAATTGAATATAATGGGACCATATCTTAAAAGAAATTAAGGTAAACGGTGAGAGAGAAATGTAGTGGGAGGAGAGAGGGTGAAATGGAATGGGGTCAATTATCTTTCATTCAAGAGGCAAGCAGGAGACATTTTAGTGGAGGGAAAAAGAGGAGAGCTGAGAAAAAAACATGAAGTTTACCCTCATCACATTCGACTAAAGGAAGGAATAAAATGCACACTCATTTTGGTATGAAAACCTATCTTACAATACAGGAAAGTGGGGGAGAAGGAGATAAGCAAGTGGCAGGGGATGATGGAAGGGAGGGTAATTGGAGGAGGGAGCAATTTGAAGTCAACACTCGGGGAAGGACAGGATCAAAGGAGAGAATAGAAACAATGGGGGGCAGGATAGGATGGAGGGAAATACAGTTAGTCTTACACAACACGACTATTATAGAAGGCATTTGCAAAACTAAACAGATAAGGCCTATATTGAATTATCTGCCTTCCCAAAGGGAATGGGTGGGGAGGGAGGGATGGGGAGAATTTGGAACTCAATGTTTTAGGAACAGCTGTTGAGTATTGTTGTTGCTTCTAAGGGATAAGAAATACAGTTAATGGGGAATAGAAAGTCATCTGGCCCTACAGGATAAAAGAGAAGATGGGGACAAGAGAAGGGAGGGATGATAGAAGAGAGGGCAGATTGGTGATAGGGACAATTAGAATGCTCAGTGTATTGGGGTAGGGGGAAGGGACAAAAGGGGAGAGAATTTGGAACCCAAAATTTTGTGAAAATGAATGTAAAAAGTTAAATAAATTAATTAAAAAAAAAAAACAGTTGGCCAGATGGAAAATGAAATTTGAAAGCTCACTGAAGAAAATAATTCCTTAAAGATTCAAGTCGAACATATGGAAGCTAATGACTTTATGAAAAATCAAGAAATTATGAGAAAGATGTATATACTCTAGTGCTTCCCCCCAGCCCACACAGTACCTGTAAAAAATTACTCTCAAGAATTTCTACAGAAGTAGGAACCACAGAATGACAGAGTGAAAGAGAGCTCCAGCCAAAGGTAACCTGGAAGACGAACAGGAAAGGTCTATCCCACGGGATGTTGAGGAGAGTGGAGCCTAGCTCTGGCCATATGGCACAGGAGAGAATAGAACTGTAACAGGCCTCCAGGGCAGAATCCCCAGCAGGGAGGGTCCCAGATCCCTCAACTCACAAGTGAAAAATAAAGCTTCAAAGGTTTGTGTGGAAAAGCTTTTCCAGGTGGGCAAGAGTGGAGCAGAGTCCCCCAGGACTGGCCCCAGGCCACAGCAGAGGCCAAGGCAGCAGCAGCAGTAGTAAGTGGCAGACAATATGGTAGCTGTGGAAGCATCCTTGGACCATTGTCCCAGACAGCTCAGCTTAAAGCCCCTGGGAGAATTGAGCAGGGGATATGAACCTCAATACTTAGTGATGCCCCATCCCCACAAAAAGTCCCTGGGGGAATTGAGCAGCTGATCTGAATCTCAGCCCTGAGCATGGTCCTGGGGGAGGAGGAGCACAAGGCCCCTCCTCTTGACAAATGATTCAGAAATCAGGTAACTGGCAGAGAAAATGCCCAAAAAGGGGAGTGGGAATAACGCTATAGAAAATTACTTTCTTGGTAGCTCCTTCCATCCTTTCAGATGAGGAAGAACAATGCATACTGTCAGAGTAAGTCAAGGCTTCTGCCTCTAGAACCTCCAAAATGAATACAAAATGGGCTCATGTCATAGAAGAGCTTGGAACGTGAGCCAGCAGCTTGCTAAAGGAGAGCCAAAAAATGCTGAGGAGAATAACATTTTAAAAATAGGGTAACTCAATTGGAAAAAGAAGTCCAAAAGTCAATGAGGGGAAAGAGACTTTAAAAAGTGGGCTAAATGGGAAAGGAGGTTCAACTGCTCACTGAACAAAATAGTTCTTTAAAAATGAGAGTGGAGTTCAAGGAAGCTAATGACTACACGATAAACCAAGAATTTACAAAGCAAAACCAAAAGATTCAAACAAAAAAAAAAAAGAAAGTAATGTGAAACATCTCGATGGAAAAACAACTGACCTGTAAAATAGATCTAGGAGACACAATTGAAAAATTATGGGACTACCTGAAAGTCATGACCAAAAAAAGAGCCTAGACATTATCTTCCATGAAATTATCAAGGACAACTATTCTGATATTCTAGAACCAGAGGGAAAAACTAATATTGAAAGAATCCACAGATTGCCTCCTAAAAGAGCCCCAGAAAGAGAAACGCCTAGGAACATTGTGGCCAAATTTCAGAGTTCCCAGGTCAAAGAGAATATATTGCAATCATCCAGAAAGAAACAATTCGAGTATTGTGGAAACACAATCGTATAACACAGGATCTGGCAGCTTCTACATCAAGGGATCCAAGGGTTTGGAATAGGATATTCCAGAAGTCAGAGAAGCTGGGATCAAAACCAAGAATCACCTACTCAGTAAAACTGAATATAATACTTCAGGGGAAATGAATGATCATTGCATGAAATAGAATACTGTCAAGCATTCTTCATGAAAAGACCACAGCTGAAGAGAAAATTTGACTTTCAAACACAGGAATCAAGAGAAGTATGAAAAGGTAAAAAAAAGAAAGAGAACTCATAAGGGAGTTGCTAAAGTTGAGCTATTCACATTCCCACATGGAAAGATAATATTTGTAACTCTTGAGACTTTTCTCAGTATTAGGGTACTTGGAGGGATTATACACATATAGACAGAGGACATAGGAATGAATCCTGATGGAATATCTAAAAAATAAAATTCAGGTATGAGAGGTATGAGCAAGGAATATATTGGGAAAAGCAGAAAGGGAGAAATAGAATATGATAAATTATATCTTACATAAAAGAAGCAAGAAAAATTTTTCAATGGAGGGGACAAGAGGGTAGGTGAGAAGTAAAGAGTGAACCTTACTCTCATCAGATTTGGCTTAAGGAGGGAATAACATGCATGCTCATTTTGGTATGAAAAATCTATCTTCCACTATAAGAAACTATGGAGGAAGGGGATAAGTGGGAGATAGGGGAATGATGGAAGGGAGTGCAAATGGGAGGAGGAGATAATTAGAAGTAAATAATTTGGGGACAGATAGAGTCAAAAGAAACTACAGAATAAATGGGGTCAGGATACAATGGAGGGAAATATAGTTAGTCTTTCACAACAGGACTGTTATGGAAGTGATTTGCATGACTACACATGCATAACCCATATCGAATTGTTCCCCTTCTCACTGCGAATGAGTGGGGAATGAGGAAGGGAGAGAAGCTGGAACTCAAAATTTTGAAAATCAATATTAAACTTGTTTTTACATGCAAATTGGAAATGAGATATACAGGCAATGGATCACAGAAATTTATCTTGCCCTACAATAAAATGGAGGGGAAGGAGATGAGAGAGGAGAGGGGTGTGGTAGAACGGAGGGTAGGTTGGAGGAAGCAGTAATTGGAATGCAGGATGTCTTGGGGTGGGCAGAGAAGAGAGATGGGGAGAAATTTTAGAACTCAAAACCTTGTGCAAGTGAATGTTGAAAACCAAAAATAAATATTTTTAAAAAGAAGCCAAAGTCTCTTCCATACTTAAGGAAAGAACAGGAGTAGAACTATTCAATTCAATGCAACATAAATAAAATTAAAGCACCTCCTATGGCTTATCAGATCCCTTCCCATGTGCTTCAACCTATTCTAGCAAGTCTGTATTTTCATTGCTTTTATATTCTACATTCTAGCCAACTTAGTCAACTTGCTTTTTCTGGGACAGGTTACTCCTTCTGCTGGCTTTCAGCCCGGGATTAGTCTAACTCCACTGCCTAGAATGCTCCCTGTCAGTACCATTGCTTTTAGGGATACCTAGCTCCCTTCAAGTCTCAATTCAGGCTTTCCTATGCAGGGAAGAAAAGGAGGGAGGCAGGATTTATTAAGCACCTATGTTAAGTACTTCACAAATATATATTTTTTTTAATTCTCACAACAAACCTGTGAGGTTAATGCTATTATTATTATCCCCATTTACTGTCAAGTAAATTGAGGCATACTGAAGTTAAGTGACTTGCCAAACATAGCTAGGGTCCGAGGCAAAATCTGAATTCAAGTCTTGTTTTTCTTCACAGCACTTTATTCACTATGCCAAATATCTGATACTAGACCATTTTTCCTAATTTCTTTCCCCCTATTTTTAGGCAAATGCTCCATCCCAAAATTATTTGTATGTACTTTGAATCTGTTTAACCCTGTAAGTATTGCATCCTCTAGTTTAACATAAACTCCTTTAGAACAATGACTGCTTCTTCTGTGTTTTTGTATCCTAAACACCTGTCATGATACCTATAATATAGCAGGCACTCATAAAGCACTTGTGTTATTAAACATTTTGGATGTTTATAACTAGCAGGTTGTTCTCTCAGAATAATAATAAAGGTTTTGATGGAATTTGCACTTCATACATCTTCTGTCATTTCTGTTACTTGCAAAAATCCCACAGATCTGAAAACAAATTAATGAATGTTTTATTATTGTCCAGGCAGAGGGAATATTGCTTTTTGTCTTTCTGGTCC
Organism: Bettongia penicillata ogilbyi; assembly: GCA_023548195.1. Taxonomy (NCBI): domain Eukaryota; kingdom Metazoa; phylum Chordata; class Mammalia; order Diprotodontia; family Potoroidae; genus Bettongia; species Bettongia penicillata. The sequence goes on along the minus strand of JAJHZJ010000126.1, from coordinate 423,902 downwards.
ATTATATAACTCATGTGAAAAAGAATGAAGAATTTTATGTCCAAAGTATGAAGAAGTTAAAAAACTAGACTCTTCAAACTGTGATTTGTTGGAATTCAATGAACATCTTTGGACATTAGTTTCCTCACCTATAAAATGAAGGGGTTGGAATACATGATATCTCTTTTGTTGTTGACCTTCAAGTCTAGGATCTCATGACTGAAATGGTAAATTATGACCTCATATTTCACATTCAGACTATCTAAGATATAACACTTTAGTGCTCCTTTTAATTTAAGAATTTTATATAAAAAATAAAACTATTCTTTGGAAAACAGTAGTTTCGTCACAATTTAGCATGTAGTACTATCAGATTAATAATTAGAGAAGCAGGGACAATACTGGGGATGATAAGCTGGAGTGACAACAGTTTGTCCTAATACTAAAAAAATTCCAGTAGCAAGTCAATATTATGGGGAGTCAAGCCCAGATGGAATGGAGTGGTGTAAAGCAGTACATTGTAAGTGAATGGAGTTCCTGAGGAAAGGGCAGGCCATATATACTGCAGCAAAATGGAACCATATACAAATTTCAGAAGAATATTTTGAGTAACTCTCATTTTTCATAGGAACAGATCTGACCCTTAGTGATTTCGTTTTTTAAATATAAATTTATTTATTTAACATTTTACATTCATTTCCACAAAATTTTGGGTTCCAAATTTTCTCCCGATTTGCCCCCTCCCCCCACCCCAATACACTGAGCATTCTAATTTCCCCTATCACCAATCTGCCCTCCCTTCTATCATCCCTCCCTTCCCTTGACCCCATCTACTCTTTTGTCCTGTAGGGACAGATAACTTTCTATTCCCCATTACCTGTATGTCTTATTTCCTAGTAGCAAGAACAATACTCAACAGTTGTTCCTAAAACTTTGAGTTCCAAATTCTCCCCATCCCTCCCTCCCCACCCATTCCCTTTGGGAAGGCAGGCAATTCAACATAGGCCTTATCTATGTACTTTTGCAAATGAGTTCCATAATAGTCTTGTTCTGTAAGACTAACTGTATTTCCCTCCATCCTATTCTGCCCCTCTTTGTTCCTATTCTGTCTTTTGATCCTCTTCCTCCCCAAGAGTGTTGACTTCAAATTGTTTCCTCCTCCCATTGTCCTCCCTTCCATCATCCCCCCACCCTGCTTATTTCCTTCTCCCCCACTTTCCTGTATTGTAGGACAGGTTTTCACACCAAAATGAGTGTGCATTTTATTCCTTCCTTTAGTCGAATGTGATGAGAGTAAACTTCATGGTTTTTTTCTCAGCTCTCCTCTTTTCCCCTCCACTAAAATGTCTCCTGCTTGCCTCTTGAATGAGAGATAATTGACCCCATTCCATTTCACCCTCTCTCCTCCCACTACATTTCTCTCTCACCGTTTACCTTAATTTCTTTTAAGATATGGTCCCATCCTTTCAATTCACTCTGTGCTCTCTGTCTCTGTATGTGCGTACATGTGTGTATGTGTGTGCGTGCACGTGTGTACGTTTGTGTGTGTGTGAGTGTGTGTGTGTGTGTAGTCCCACCAACTACCCAGATACTGAAAAGTTTTAAGAGTTACAAATATTGTCTTTCCATGTAGGAATGTAAACAGCTCACCTTTGGTAAGTCCCTTATGACTGCTCTTTGCTGTTTACTTTTTCATGCTTCTTCTCATTCTTGTATTTGAAAGTCAAATTTTCTTTTCAGCTCTGGTCTTTTCATCAAGAATGCTTGAAAGTCCTCTATTTCATTGAAAGACGATATTTTCCCCTGAAGTATTATACTCAGTTTTGCTGGGTAGGTGATTCTAGATTTTAGTCCTAGTTACTTTGACTTTTGGAATATCCTACTCCATACCCTTCAATCCCTTAATGTAGAAGCTGCTGGATCTTGTGTTATCCTGATTGTATTTCCACAATACTGCAATTATTTCTTTCTAGATGCTTGCAATATTTTCTCCTTGACCTCGGAATTCTGGAATTTGGCCACAATGTTCCTAGGAGTTTCTCTTTTTTGATCTCTTTCAGGCGGTGATCGATGGATTCCTTCCATACTTATTTTCCTCTCTGGTTCTAGAATCTCAGGGCAGTTTTCCTTGATAATTTCATGAAAGATGATGTCTAGGCTCCTTTTGTGATCATGGCTTTCAGGTAGTCCTATAATTTTTAAATGGTCTCTCCTGGATCTATTTTACTGCTCAGTTGTTTTTCCCATGAGATATTTCACATTCTCTTCCATTTTTTCATTATTTTGGTTTTGTGTGGTGATTTCTTGATTTCTCAGAAAGTCATTAGCCTCCATCTGTTCCATTCTAATTTTGAGAGAACTATTTTCTTCAGTGAACTTTTGAACCTTTTTTCCATTTGGCTAACTCTGCTTTTGAAAGCATTCTTCTCCTCACTGGCTTTTTGAACTTCTTTTGCCAATTGAGTGAGCCTATTTTTCAAGGTGTTATTTTCTTCAGCATTTTTTGGATCTCCTTTAGCAAGGTACTGACCCGTTTTTCATGCTTTTCTTGCATCTCTCTCATTTCTCTTCCCAGTTTTTCCTCCACCGGTCTAACTTGATTTTCAAAATTCTTTTTGAGCTCTTCCATGGCCTGATCCCATTGGATATCTATTTTGGATGTTTGGGATGCAGAGACCTTGGCTTCTATGTCTTTCCCTGATGGTAAGCACTGTTCTTCCTCATCAGAAAGGAAAGGGGGAAACATCTGTTCACCCAGAAAGTAACCTTCTATGGTCTCATATTTTTTCCCTTTTCTGGGCATTTTCCCAGCTGGTTACTTGACTTCTGAGATTCCTGTCCACCCCTGCCTAGATCTGCTCAGCTAGTGCTTGGGGTCTGAGATTCAAATGTTGTTCCCTAGCCTCAGGTCTTTCAGATGTGGGCAGGGCTGCTATTCAATGTGAGCTTAAGTTCTGGTCCTCAGGTGGGCGCAGGGCCGCCTCCCAGACTCAGTTCCCTCAGAGGGTTTATGTGGAGACCTTCAACAATGGAACTCCTGTCTGCTCCGGCATCCCCTGGCCACTGCTGCCTCTGCCTCTGCCACTGCCTCTGCCACTGCCTCCTGAGGGGGCCCAAGCCATGGAGACACCCCGCTCCCCTCTTGGCCAGCCCAGAAGTCTCTCTCACTGACCTGTAACTGCTGTGGGTGGAGAGACCTTCGTGGCCGCTGGAGTTTCTGTCCCTGAAGCCTGCTTGTATCTGCTCCTCTGGGGCCTCATGGCCAGGGCAGGGCAGGGCTTGGCTCTGCTGTCTGGTGCATGATGGACCTTTGGTGGTGGTCTTTCAGCGCTCTCTGGAATGGAAATCTCCTCTGCTCTATTGCTGTGCAGCTTGCACTTCTCTAGAATTTTGGGGGAGTTCTTTTTACAGGAAATTTATGGGCTGTGGATCGGAGCTAGCATATGTGAGTCTTTCTACTCTACCATCTTGGCTCCTCCCCCCCCCTTAGTGATTTCTAATCCCAAATGTGAGGTACGTTTTCCAACATCATATTATTGTTAGACAACTTGTATTTCTTGAAATACAACTTTAAAGTAAGACTTCAGAAAGAGGACATGAAACAAATTGAAGTTTATTTCTCATGGAAATTCTTGTAAACCACTGCTCTTGATGAGTGTTAATAGAGGTTTCTACTTTAAGGGCACTCTTCAAAGTTAGAACGATGTCATTTACTGTCAGCACAGCTGCATTAGGATCACTGAGTGGAGTAACATCATTTATCAGGTCTTGGCATTTTTATAGATTTGTCTTTGCCCTTTCTGAACCAGTAGGACATAGTGTCAAGGTTGTTGATCAAATGAAAAAGGGAGACATTTTACTCCTTCCTGTTTCTGCAAGTTGAAGAAGGAGTACATTTTGCCTTCATTTATATTCCCTGTCTGAGTTGGAGGAGTTCAGAGAGTAGATTCATATTTTGCTTAGGCAGACATTAAAAAAGAGATATCGCTTTCCAAAGAGAAGATATTTAAGTAACTGTTTTGATGACCTCTATATCATCTGATACCTCCTTCATGACAATGTCTTTATTTTTAAAACTCCCTATCACAGGAAAGATTTATCTTCCATTTTCCTCTTTGACATTTTTTTCCTCCTCACCCATTAGATACAGGTAGGTATGCTTTCCACAAAGACGATATGTGCAGAATGGGTTAAAAATATTCTTGTCACTTTACATATGAAGGTACTTCTTTTATGTTCACAACAGCCATCAAATAAACAAGTAAAGTATTGTTGTCATGCTTCTTAATAGAAGAAATATATACTTTTTCAAAAGAGTAGTATGTCATTGTCATTTCTGTCAACGCTGGAGCTGATATCCTCAATTTCATAGGTGCAATTAGAAGAATTTATATATTGCAACATAGAGACTCTTCAAAGTCAAATCTCTTCTAAAATTTATCAGCCGTATGGCTTTCAGTAAGGTATTTCATTTTTCTGTGCCTTAGTTTCCTTGTTTTGAAAATGAATTGGTAGGACATTGTGGTTCCTAAGGTTCTTTTTAATGCTAAATCCAATTCTTGAGTGAGAGGAAGATGTGCATGCAAATGTAAAATAACTTAAAATTCTAATTTGTCTTTACTGAAATGGGGAGAATAATACCTCCGGTACTTCCTTTGGAGGGTTGTTGTGGAGGTCAAATGAGATTATCAGTGTTCTGGGTACCATTTTGTTTGAAAGATAATGTTAAACATTCAGAACAGAAAAAAAAACAGTCTGGTGAGCAACTAAGAGTTAACATAATATTCACTGAAAGAACTACTCATATTTTTGTTGGGAGATGCATTTTCAAGCCTGTAGATACATTACTCCCTTCCTCTTTGTACTCAAAGCAAACCAGGTTTCTGGAAGTTTCTTGTAAATGCACCCCAATCTCTCTTTCCCTTTTTAAAGTTTATTTATGTTTTAGTTTTCAACGTCCACTTCCTTAAGTCTTTTTTTTCTCCCCCGTCCTCCCTCCATGACAGCATGCAATTTGATGTAGACTTTACACACACATTCCTATTATACACATCTTCACATTACTTATGTTTCATAGAAGAATTACAATGAATGGGAGAAACAATGAGAAACAAAACTAAACAAAACAAATTCCACCATAAGTCCTTTGGTCTTCCATAGGTCCTTGTATTGTTGAGAAGTATTAATTCTATCAAAATCAGTCATTGAAGACTATGGCTGTTACTGTGCACAATCTTCTCCTAATTCTGCTCATTTCACTCATAATCAGTTCATATGACTCTTTTCAGGCTTTTTCTGAAATCTACTTGTTCATCATTTTTATAAAGAAATAATATTCATTCATATAGCACAACTAGTTCAGCCATTCCCCAATTGATGGCCATGTCCTCAATTTCTAGTTCCTGACCACCACCAAAAGAGCTTCCACAAATAATTTTTGTACATGTGAGTCCTTTGCCCACTTTTATGATATCTTTGGGATAAAGTCCTAGAAGCAGTATTTCTGGGCGAAATATATATGCATTTTTATAGCCTTTTGGGCATAATTCCACATTGCTTTCCAGAATGGTTGCATAGGCTCATAACTTCAGCAACAATGAATTAGTTTCAACTTTTGCACATTATCTCCAAGATTTATCATTTTCCTTTTTTTCTTGTTATCACATCTGATAGGTGTGATGGGGTACCTCAGAGTTGTTTTGATTTGCATCTCTCTAATCAATAGAAATTAGAATTTTCTTTCATATGACTATAAACAACTTTAATATCTTCCTCTGAAAACTACCTGTTCATTTTCTTTGACCATTTATCAACTACAAAATGATTTATATTCTTGTGAATTTGAATCACTTCTCCATATATTTTATAAATGGGGCCATTATCACGAACACTAGTTGTCAAAATTCTTTCCCAGTTTTCTGTTTCCTCCTAATCTTGACTGTATTGATTTTTTTTTGCAAAACTTTTCAATTAAATGTAGTCTAAATGATCTCTTTTGCATTTCATAATATTTTCTTTCTCTAGCTTGGTCATAAATTCCTCCAATCTCCATAAATCTGACAAATAAATTATTCCTTGCTCCCCTAATTTATTAATAGTATCAATCTTTATACCTAAATCATGTCACCATTAGGACTTTGGTACATGGTGTCAGATGGTGGTCTATGTCCAGTTTCTACCATACCATTTTCTAGTTTTCCCAGCAGTTTGTCAAATAATTAGCGATTATCCGAGAAATGAGGGTCTTTGTCTTTGTTAAATAGCAGACTGTTATCATCACTGACTGTAGTGTCTTATGTAACTAACCTATTCCACTGACCTACCCCTCTATTTCTTAGCCAGTATCAAGAAGTTTTGATGATACAAAGCAGTATTAAGGGGAAATTTTATATTTGTAAATGTCTACATAAATAAAATAGAGGGGAAAAAAGACATCAATGAGTTGAGTATGCAACTTCAAAAACCTAGAAAAAGAATACATTAAAAAGCCCAAGTAACGACACAAATTAAAAATTCTGAGAATCAACAGAGAGATTAATAAAAGTGAAATCAAGAAAATTATTGAATTAATAAATAAAATTCAGAACTGGTTTCCTGGAAAAAGTGAAAAAAATTTGTTTAATTTGATTAAAATGAAAGAAAACCAAATTATCAGTATCAAAAACGAAAAGAATGAATTCATCACAAATGAAGAGGAAATTAAGGCAATAATTAGAAACTATTGTGACCAACTGTATCACATCAAGATGACATAACTTGCAGCTGAATTTGATTTGAGTGAGGGAGAGTTCTTCAAGGTCACCAACCTCACTCTTTTCTCCTGAGCCATTTGGATCCAGTGGCCTGATATTGGTCAGCACAACTGGAGATGATTCAGGATGCAATGTGAGACCCTGCCCCTTTCAGGCTAAGGTCTTATCACATTCTCACTTTGAATGAGATATACCAATTCAATGAATAGACTTCCTTAGGTAGTTACTCAAGGGAAGACTCCTTTAATCCAAAAAAACAAAACAAAACAAAACAAAAAACCCAAACTGGGGGGGAACGACCCTCAGGGTTTGAAAGAGAAAAAAAAATTACTATTTATTAATTACAATCACTCTGTGCTAGGTGGGTGGGGACTTCTTATCCACTCTATGAGCTTCAGAATGAATGGGGTTTAAGGCTTGATCTTTGAGGAAGAAATGTAGCCAGTATACCCACAGGAAAAAAGGAAGCTTTGGGGCATCCCCTGCATAAAGATATATCCATATATGTATGTCTATGGTTTTACATATACACACATACATATATACGTGTATGTATGTGTATATATGTATATACAAATATGTATATATACACGTATATGTGTGTATGCACACACACACACACACACACACACACACACACACTTTTTCATAGCCAGAGGGCATGACTCCTCTTGACCCAGTGCCTCACCGGTAATGAGCAAAAGATGCGGGTCCCCATACCAAACAAGTTTCCCTCAATAGCCCAACCTGAGGCCTATTAATGGGCAGGGAATGTTTTTAACTCCCTGTAACGGGAATGAAAAGCTAATGAACAGAATCATATAAAGAGAGATAAGGCAGATTTGACAAGCTCTGACTTGAATTTACTTTTAGATATTACCTATCAACAGTATTAGGGCTTTTAGGCATTTCAGCCATGTTACTTCAAATGGGTAAATGTCCAGAGGAGGATTTCCAGCGTGTGTACGATGATGAGTTGAAAGAATTTTTGATATTTAGATTGCACATATTTTAAGGTTGTCAGACCGCATAAACAGTAACTTTATAACTGTTTACCCCACGAAGGAGAAACACAAACAAGTGATAGAAATTAGAGGAAGGAAGAGCTATCTAATGACTAATGATATGATAAGCACTCTCATTAAAGTTCTTTAAACAGAAGCTGGATGGAAATTAGTCAGAAAAGTTGCAGAAAGGATTAATCCTTCTAAGAATGTTATGGAGATATACCTCTATCTGTATATACACACATATACATACACATATATATATATACATATATATATATATACATATATATGCACATATATATATACAAACCTGCATATGTATATGCATGTATGTATGTGTGTATAAATATATATGTGTGTGTGCATATATATGTGTGTGTATGTAACCATATATATATTTATATTCATTCATATATCCTATAATATATAGATGTCTTACATCAAAGTACCAAGAAAAAGCATTTATCTCTCCACTTTCATAGCACACAAATGCTGTATTTTGCTAAAAGGCAAAATGACTAAATTTAAAGGATAAAAGTCATTCAGACACATTTTTCAATCCTTGAGAATCCTGAATTCTCATTGATTCCTCTATTATATTATGTTACAATAGCATCAAAAGCCATTGAACAAGCTCATGAAAGTTTGTATCTCACTTCAAGTATAGAAATAATTGATTCTCTGTGATATAAAGGTCATGGGTCAACTTTGTATTGTAAATATGTTGGAGGTAGAAATGAACTTCAAATCTTACTCATCTGGAAGATTAGTACCCACATTTCATGAAAAGGATATTTTAAGTTAGGGAAAATGAAAATAAAAATTCAAAAAGCTAGCCTTACCTTCTATACTAAGCTCCTTGCCATCATTATGATAGCATTTTATTTTAGGGGAAGATTTAAACTAAATACCATAGGAAATATGTATACATATATAGAAATATTTATACATATATAGTGCTTACTTCAATGAATTATTTCCTGGCAAGGTTTGGACATTAAAACTGAAAGGAAAAGAACAAATCACTATTATTCCTGAATCACTTTTGGAAAATTTGAGGATAGTGTCTCTTCCTACACCACAGATTGCATTTTCTACTGGGTGGTAATGGAAATATTATTTTCCTTGATCCATGTTTCAACTTTACATCTCACTTTGGCATGTGAGGATTCCTCATTGAGATGTCTGCCTTAATAATCAAATTGATCTTAATAACTATTATGTCCATTGTTTCCATAAGTGAATGATGAATCATTTATTCCATCACAGGGGTAGAGTACTAGATATAGGAATCACAAAGGGTTAATTTAGAATGAGTTTATTGTCATAAGACCGTAAGATATAAAGAAAAAAAAAACAAGCAAAATACCGTGGAACTATTCTTCCAGTTCTGAAAGCATGCTAAGAGAATATAGGAGAAGATGGGAAATAAAGTGCCTTTTTCTGATGTTCTTTTTCAAAGGGAAGAAATCATGATTTAGAATCCAGTTTTTGAAAAGAGGTTATGTTCCCCTACTTTGATTTGTTAAGTTCTTTAGAACAATTCATGGCATTCCATGTATATCTTCTAGTGTATATGGTTCTCTTGAAATAAAACAAAACAAAACAAAACAAAACCAGGACTTATATCTCAGACTGCAGCTTCCATAGTCTGGGAAGCAAATAAGGTCATTGTGAAATCAACCCTTCCTCTAAACAGTGCAAATTACCACAGCACCAGTAATAGATATTCTTAAAGATAAGGAAGGAAATTGTTATTATGATGTAAACGGAAGTTCCTCCAAAATTAAACAAATATCTTCATTCTTAAACAATTTTTGTAACTTATTTGAGTAAGCCAAGGTAAAATATCAAGTTTTAGTATAAGAAAATGCATTACATTGAGCAATGCAACAGAAAAGTCAATATTAGTGCCTGGGTAGTTAATGACACTGAAAAAAACATCATTGAATATTACTAATCTGCAATAATCCTTTCAAACTAAATAAGGATTCATTGACAAAAGACTTGTTCCTTGAAGGAATGCATCTTTATTAAATGAAGAAACAGAAATAGAAACCTAGTGCTCACAGCCTGGGAGATAAAACAAACTTTAGATCCTTAAATACGAGAATATTTTTGAATGAGCAATTACTTGGTATGCTACTGGAACAATTAAATGATATCCATACAAAAATTATGGAATCTATGAAGGATATGGGACTTCATAAGTTCAGTTTTCCTTTATTTATATAGATTATAACTCTTTAAAATATAATGGATTTCATTTTTAAAATGGTTCTTTAATCAAGAGTTTCAGGATGTTGACATTTGCCAGGATATAGTGTCAGTGGAGATTCATAAAGCAATAAAAGAGACATAATCCAATTCATGATAAGGGTTGATGTTTACTACCCTGATTAGGTCTATGCCTTTTTTTGGAAACTTTAATTAAATAATTTGTTGCTAGTTTTCAACACTCATTTCCACATGATTTTGTGTTCCAAATTCTCTCCCATTCTCTCCCCTGCTCCCTACCCCAACACACCATGCATTCTGATTACCTCTTCCCCCAATCTGCCCTCCCTGCTCTCACATCCTTCCTTTATCTCCATCTTATCTCTTTTCTTGTAGGACAAGACATATATATATATACAATCCCTCCAACTACCCAAATACTGAGAAAAGTCTCAAGAGTTCCAAATACTATTATTCCATGTAGGAATGTGAACAGTTCAATTTCATTACTTCCCTTATGATTTCTCTTTCTTGTTTACCTTTTCAGACTTCCCCTGATTCTTGTGTATGAAAGTTATATTTTCTATTGGGCTCTAGTTTTTTCATCGAGAATGTTTGAGAGTCCTCTATTTCATTGAATGACCATTTTCCCCCCTGAAGTATTATACTCAGTCTTGTTGTGTAGGTGATTTTTGATTTTAATCCTAGTTTTTTGACATCTGGAATATTTTACTCCCAGCCCTTTGATCCTTTAATATAGAAACTGCTAGATCTTGTGATATGCTGATTGCACTTCCAGAGTACTGGAATTGTTTCTTTCTGGATGCTTGCAATATTTTCTGCTTGAAATAGGAACTTTGCAATGTGGCTACAATATTCCTAGGAGATTTGCTTTGGGGATTTCATTGAGGAGGTGATTGCTGGATTCGTTCAGTATTTATTCAATATTTATTTTCTTTATAATATTTATTTTCTTTATAATTTCATGAAATAAGGGGAGGAGCCAAGATGGTGAAGTAAAAAGATACACATATGCTAGCTCCTAACCCACAGCCCATAAAACACTTGTAAAGAAGAACTCCCGACAAATTCTGGAGCACCAGAAACCACAAAACAATGGAGTGGAAGAGATATCTGTCCCAGAGAGACCTGAAGAACTGAAGAGAAGTGTCCATCATGCACCAGACCCAGAGCAGAGCCCAACCCTGCCTTGGCCTTGAGACACTGAAAGAGGTGGATCTGAGTGGGCTTTGGAGACAGAATCTCCACTGGCCACACAGTCCCTCCACCCACAGGCATCAGGGATCAGTGAGAGGGTCTTTTCTGCTAGCTGAGAGGGAACCGGGGTGTCTTCATTACTCAGGCCCCCTCGGGAAGCAGCACTGGACAGGAGCTCCCAGAGCTGGAAGGAGCTCAGATCCATTGTTGAGGGTCTCCACATAAACACCCTGAGGGATCTGAGCCCTGTGGCAGCCCTGCCTTCATAGGAGCACCTGAATTTAATCTCACACTGAATAGCAGCCCCACCCCCACTGAAAGCCCTGAGGTTGGGAAGCAGCATTTGAATCTCAGCCCCCAAGCAATAGCTGGGCAGATCTGGAGGCGAGGTGGGTGTGGAAAGGAAACAAAGAAGTCAAGTAACTGGCTGGGAAAATGTCCAGAAAAGGAAATAAAAAATAAGACCGAAGAAGGTTATGTTCTTAGTGAACAGCTATCTCCTCCCATCCATTAGAATGAGGACAGACAATGTGGCCAAATTCCAGAATTCCCAGGTCAAGGAGAAAATATTGCAAGTGGCTAGAAAGAAGCAATTCCAGTATTGTGGAAATAAAATCAGGATAACAATGAGGATAAAATCAAGATCTAGCAGCTTCTACATTAAGGGATTGAAGGGCGTGGAATAGGATATTCCAGAAGTCAAAGCAACTAGGACTCAAACCAAGAATCACCTACCCAGCAAAACTGAGTATAATACTTCAGGGGAAAATATGGTCTTTCAATGAAACAGAGAACTTTCAAGTATTCTTGATGAAAAGAGCTGAAAAGAAAATTTGACTTTCCAACACAAGAATGAGAAGAAGCATGAAAAAGTAAACAGCAAAGAGAAGTCATAAGGGACTTACTAAAGTTGAACTGCTTACATTCCTACATGGAAAGACAATATTTGTAACTCCTGAAACTTTTCAGTTTCTGGGTAGTTGGTGGGATTACACACACACACACACACACACACACACACACACACACAGAGAGAGAGAGACAGAGAGACAGAGACAGAGAGCATGGAATGAATTGAATAGGTTGGGATCATACCTTTAAAAAATGAAATTAAGGGGTGAGAGAGAAATATATTGGGAGGAGAAAGGGAGAAATGGAATGGGGCAAATTATTTCTCTTAAAAGAGGCAAGCAAAAGACTTTTTAGTGGAGGGAAAAAGAGGGGAGGAAAGAGAAAAACACTAAGCTTACTCTCATCACATTCCACTAAAAGGAGGAGTAAAATGCACACTTATTTTGGTATGAAAACCTATCTTATAATACAGGAAAGTGGGGGAGAAGGGGATAAGCAGGGACGGGGGGATGATGGAAGGGAGGGCAATGGGAGGAGGGAGCAATTTGAAGTCAACACTCGGGGAGGGACAGGATCAAAAGAGAGAATAGAAACAATGGGGGGCAGGATAGGTTGAAGTGAAATATAGTTAGTCTTACACAACATGACTATTATGGAAGTCATTTGCAATACACGGATTTGGCCGATATGTAATTGCTTGCCTTCCCAAAGGGAATGGGTGGGGAGGGAGGAATGAAGAGAAGTTGGAACTCAAAGTTTTAGGAACAATTGTCGAGTGCACTTCTTGCTACTAGGAAATAAGAAATACAGGTAATGGGGTATAGAAAGTTATCTGGCCCTACAAGGATAAAAGAGAAGATGGGGTAAGGGAAGGGAGGGATATTTGAAGAGAGAGCGTATTGGTGATAGGGGCAATTGGAATGCTCAGTATTTTGGGGTGTGGTGAGGGGAGAAATGGGGAGAAAATTTGGAACCCAAAATTTTGTGAAAATGAATGTTAAAAGTTAAATAAATGGAGCGGCACCGAGCGGAGGAGGCAGCAGCCAGAGCGAGAGCGGGAACGGGGCGAGCACCATGGCTGGTATCACCACCATCGAGGAGGTTAAGCGCAAGATTCAGGTTCTGCAGCAGCAGGCCGATGACGCCCAGAGGGCCGAACGTCTCCAGCGGGAGGTGGAGGGGGAGAAGCGGGCCTGGGAACAGGCTGAGGCCGAGGTGGCTTCCTTGAACCGTCGGATCCAGCTGGTTGAGGAGGAGCTGGACCGCGCTCAGGAGCGCCTGGCAGCTGCTCTACAGAAGCTAGAGGAGGCAGAGAAGGGGGCTGATGAGAGTGAGAGAGGTATGAAGGTCACTGAAAACCGGGCCTTGAAGGATGAAGAAAAGATGTAGCTACAAGAAATCCAGCTGAAAGAGGCCAAACACATTGCAGAAGAAGCAGACAGGAAGTACGAGGAGGTGGCCCGTAAGTTGGTGATCATTGAGGGGGACTTGGAGCGCACGGAGGAGCGGACCGAGCTGGATGAATCCCGTTGCCGGGAGATGAATGAGCAGATCAGACTGATGGACCAGAATCTGAAGTGTCTGAATGCTTCTGAAAAAAAAAGGATTCTCAGAAAGAAGACAAATATGAGGAGGAGATAAAGATTCTTACTGATAAACTCAAGGAGGCAGAGACCCGTGCCGAGTTTGCTGAGAGATCGGTTAAGCTTTAATATGCTCAAAGCTCCATAGGTTCCCTAAGTTTTCACATGCACATACATATGTGTGTGTGTATATATATACATGTTTACATACATACATATATGCATATATACATATATGTGTGGATATATGTGTGTGTATAGATATATAGATATGTGATGGTTGTTGGCATGATTTTTATCAATCTGTTCAAGCATAACAAGCCTGTTTCAAATACCTAGTATATGCAGAGTATAGTGGCAGGTTTGGAGGAGTTAAACCATTTTGAGGCAGTGCTTTTACTTATGATGATCATAGCTTGTCAGAATACTATGACGTACACAATGAACTTAAAACACATGATGCCACTTGATAAAAAACATTGTTAGTACAAAATGACTATTAGGTCAGAAGTGGAAGATCTTTGCTAATGTGATAATCAAGGAAGATTTTAGGGATATTCCCTAAAACTCCAAGTTCTGGAACACATGTAAATGGATTGGTAGATATTCATCAGGTCAAGCATTGAGGTAAAGGATATAACAGGCAAATAAAAAAAAAAACCAAAATTGAAATCACAAAGTTATTAGAGGAAAGACAGCTTAAATAGAGAGTACACTGGAGGCTATAGTTTGAGGTGTCTAGAAAATTAAAGTGGTGGAAGACCAGGGATGTGGTTGAATGTCAGGGGACAAATTTTGAAAATTATAACAGTGAATGTTATTCACAGAATCTCTCACCACTCTGCTGATTATATGAAGGATACTTGAGAAAGTGGGGATTATGGTAGGAGGGGAATAGCAGTAAGGAACCTTTTGCAATAGTTCAAACAGGTAGTAACAGAGTTATAGCTATGATAATTTTGTCTCAGGCAAATTTAGAGATGGGAACACTAGCAAGGTTAATGGTAAAGTATTATAAATGCCAATCTGTCTGGAATTGTTGGTAGTATAGTGAGTCCTAACATGCATATGGTCATAGTGAGAGGAGGGCTATACCATCCCACAAACAGCAATATGTGCATGGTTGACTCCTCTACATGCAAAGCGCCATGTGGCAAGGTAGAGTAATGTTTCTTGCCTATGGAAGAAAATATACCCCATTTTCTACTTCATTCTACCCTCAATATTCAAAGTGTAGGCTAAAATTCCATTTGCTCATGAAGTAATGGCTACAACTGATAATAAGATCTATAATTAGGAGGATGTTCCATTCAGTGTAGAAGAAAAACAAGGCAGCACATTATATCACACTAATGCAATGTTTATCAAAACTTTTACAAGATAGGCTGAAGAAAATAACATTTGATTTGTTGTTGTTCAATTGTTTCAGTTGTATCTGAGTCTTCATGACACCATTTGAAGTTGTCGTTTTGAAGATACTGGAGTAGTTTTCTATTTCCTTTTCCAAATCACTTTAGAGATGATGAAACTGAGGCAAAGCAGGTTGTTGCTTGACCTCTGTCAAATAGGTTAGATTTGAATGCACGTCTTTGTGACTCCAGGCTTGGTACTCTATTTAATGTGCCACCTAACTGCCCCAAACACTTGATATTTTACCTTAAATGTAGCTTAAAGGTGAGCTGTTTAATTGATCACCAAAGTGAGACAACTCAATTGACACCAAAGAAAAATTTGTCAACTGATTTCTTGGAATGAGGGGAGATTATTGTAAGCTTTGAAATTATCCCATTTCATCTGGGAATGGAAAGGGAGTTATCAGCAATCACAGTATGAACTGGAGTCAAAATGGAAATCCACAGCTGAGAACTTGAAAATCTTCTTCTTGAGTTTCAATATTGAAGCTTTTCAAAATTAATCAGCATATATTACAATATAATTATTAAACAATCCTTTATCGAGAAAGTTCAAATTCAAATACTAGTGCTTTGCTGAATAAAGAGATGGATTTATGCAAGAAAATGAGAATTTAATGGCAGGTGGCTACTCTTATTTATTTAAGTTAATATAATTATTAACTAACCAATTACCTGAAATGTAACTTGTCCTATATTTTTTAATTAACTGTGACAATACTTTCCAGGACAAAGAGATAGGAATGGAAAAATCTAATTATTAGTGCTATAAAAATAATGATTAGGAATTGGCTATACTCTCAATGAGAATAGGAATAGTTTACTTCAGGCAAGGATTACTAGAGAAAATTGCAATTAGGGAAAAACATTGTTTTCGAGTGTGCAAAGAGATAGATATGAGACTGTCATGTGTATCTGCATAGAACCCATCTCATAAACTTGCTATTCAGGTTTGAATGATAATTTGTTTTACAATCTCAGAACATGAACCATTTGAAATGTACTTCCATAGTCATTACCCTAACTCACAGATATATTCTTCTAGAACAAAATCAGAAATAAAAGCTAGTTCATTAATCATCAGTAGCACCAAAGGGCACAAACCCTGCCATGGCCTTTAGAGAAAAGTGTAGGGGATACAACCTGACAAATAGTTATTGAATGACAAATACAAGTCTAAGACTCAATTAGTGAAAATGCAAAAAAAAAAAAAAGAAAAGAAAAATTGCAGGAAATCATATAATGTATTGTTCCATCGGCTCAGAAACAAGAGAGAAAGTAATTATTTGCAGTGGCAATATCCTTGGGTTCTTCATACTCTAAATCCTCAAACGGAGGATGATAAATTATATTACTGCAGTTGGTAAAAGGAATGTACATTATGTAAATCAAGCCAGAGGCAAATCTATAACCTATTCTACTAAAACTACCAGCAGTAGAAAAAGGCAGCTTTTGCAGTAAGCTCCGCATCTTGCTTTCAATGACTTATCAAAAAGTATAAGATAGTCAAATTTTTATAATGTACAATGCACCTTCTATCCTCCCACCAATAATCCTTGCAGATTGCAGAAAATTAACTCTGTGGCATAGGGATTTATGCCTACTTTAAAATATTTTACAAATCATAAACATGCTATGACTTACCTCCACCATTTTTGCTTCAGAAAAGAAATTCCTCATCTGAAACCTATTTTTTTTTGGTTAAATTCAAATACATTTTTTTAATATCAGAAAAGAGCTCAAAATTTTGGAATGATTACAAAAGAAACATGAAATGTTGCTCCAGTTAACAATATTAAAGATCCCAATTGCCTCTTGTTGATACTCCTAATACAAAATTTCATAAAAATCACCATATTGGGCATAAAGAGAGGGAGAAGAATAGATGAATCTTGAGAAAGTGATAAATTTGTGAACAAAGTAAGGGCATCCATAAATGTTAAAGCAAATGCAGTCATACAAAAAATTAAAAACAAAAATGTTTGCTAATTTTTTTATGCTTCAGGAATTTACCCATTCTTCAGTTATCATTTTGCATGTTTTTTTTTAATTAGTGAGAACTTTTAAATTAAGTTTTTAGGCTATGAAGTAGTCATTCGTTTCCATTTAAATAGTGTCTAGCACTTATGACCTCATAGTTCTTCATAGAAATGATTTTCTTCAAGCTTTTTTATATTATAAAATAATATTTCAGAGGCAACAAAAATTATTCACTTTCACATTTTGACTCTGCCCATTAGAATCCATTTTAATCTTTTTGATTCATTCTGATTCCTTAGCATCATGATGATGTTACCCAAATTAGCATGAACCCCCCCAAAAAAAAATTCACAAAGAGATAGGTGTTTAATCAACTAATTTGAATAATTCAGTGGCTAAGTAGGTATCATTTAAAAATTAAAGGAATCTGTTTCAGCAGACCTCTGTAAACTATTCTCTTTGTTAAGTTGAATTCAATTTTCTGTCCTCTCAATTGTATTCTTGCTAAAATATTGAATTCAAGCTCCCTTTTTGTTGAAATGAATGCACCAGAAGGCTTATTTCTCAGCTCCTAGTTGCAGTTCTTTGGTGGCTCCACTGAATAAGAATGTGCTTAAGCATTGCTTCTGTGCCACTGTACAAATCCTACTGCTCCTTGAATGATCATCCAATGAAGCACAGTCCTTAGACAATATATTTCAGCCTTATGGTTCCTAATATTTATATCCATACTCAACTTGAACCACTAGTATTTGTATTCAAAAGAAGTCTACCACATTGACACATAACCTCTACTGGGTAGAATGTGTGTTTTGGAAGGTTCCTTGGAATGTGGTATATACAGGTGAGGTTTTTTTTTAGTAATTTTCTGGCTCCAAGCCACATTAGTAAATGTCACCAGATGGTTGAAGTAATATATCTAACTCTGCAAACCCATTTAAAAAATCTGAGCCACAGAATGTTTCCACTTAACTTGCACCAGTTTACTCAGCTTAGCTTCATGCTCTGGGAGCATCAAGCCTGAATCATGGGGGATGCTGACATCTTACTTCATTAATTTTCTGGCTCAGTATCAAATCTGTCCTGCTTCAAAGATGGATGGTGCAAGATATGAGCAACAAACTTAGATTCACATGACCTGAATTTGAAGCATAGCTCTATTACATTAGGAAAATCACCTAAACTCTCTGAACTTCTGTTTTCTCATTTGGACTACATGATGTCTGAGGTTCTTTCCATCACTATATCTTTGACCCTAACTTCCATTTCTGTTATTGAGTCTCAAATTCTCTGTGGCTAATCTTTCTTTTTTTTAATTTTTATGTCAGTTAGAACCTAGACTAAAGGCACCACTAAGTTATTAACCAGATATGAAGCCTGATGGACTTAGAGTAAGGATTGTGTCTCTACTCTGCGTATAATACAACAGTGGGAATTTTGTCAGGCTCCATATGAACTAGGTTTGAAGTCTTTAAAGCATTTGTTAAAAGGGCCACAGTGAATAAGGAAGGATAACTGGCAATTTGAATGCTACTGAAAGACATCTTAGTTGTTGCAATCAAATTATGTCTGTTCCTTTTTTTGTCATATTAGAAAATCTGATTATTTTTTATGTTTATTTCTTTTTAGTTTTCAACATTCATTTTCACAAAATTTTGACTTTCAAATTTTCTTCCCATCTCTCCCCTCCCCAAATCCCAAAACGCATTGCATTCTAATTACACCTTCGCCTAATCTGCCCTCTCTTGTATCACATTGCTTCCCTTTCCTTATCCCCATCTTCTCTCTTTTCTTGTAGGGCAATTACCCTCATTACCTATATTTCTTATTTCCCCATTGCATGCACAAACAATTCTCAACATCAGTTGCTAAAACTTTGAGTTCCAACTTCTCTCCTTTCCTCCATCCGCACCCATCCCCACTGAGAAGGCAAGTAATTCAACATAGGCTATATACCTGTAGTTTTGCAAAGGACTTCCATAGTAGTAATATTGTATAAGACTAACTATATTTCCCTCCATCCTATCCTGCCTCCAATTAATTCTATTCTCTTGGTTGTCCTTGTCCATCTCCAAAAGTGGTTACCTCTAATTACTCCCTCCTGCCATTTGCCCTCTATTTCATCATCCATCCACCCTACTTATCCCCTTCTACCCTACTTCCCTATAGTGTAAAATAAAACTTCATTCCAAATTGATTATGTATATTATTCCCTCCTTAAGCCAAATGTGATGAAAGAAAGTGTAACTTTTCCCCTCTCACCTCTCCCCCTTTCCCCTCCATTGAAAAAGATTTTGCTTGCCTCTTTTATGAGAAAACATTTGCCCCATTATATTTCTCCCTTTCTCCTCCCAATATATACCTCTCTCACACTGTCATTTTATTATTTTAGATATCATCCTTTCTTATTCAACTCATTATGTGCTCTCTGTCCATGTACATATTCATACATACATATATATACCCCCATTATAAATACATATATACACATATAATATATATATATACATATAATATATATACATATGTATGTGTGTGTATAATCCCTTGAACTACCTAAATACTGAGAAAAGTTTCAAGTGTTACAAATATCTTTCCATGTAGTTAAGTACACAGTTCGACTTTAGTAAGTCCCTTGTGATTTAGCTGTCATATTTACCTTTTCATACTTCTCATTATTCTTGTGTTTGAAAGTCAGGTTTTCTATTCAGCTCTGGTCTTTTCATCAAAAATGCTTGAAAGCCCTCTATTTCATTGAATGACCATTTTCCCCCCTTAAGTAGGTGGTAGGTGATTCTTGGTTTTAATCCTAGTTCCCTTGATTTTTGGAATATCACATAAAAAGTCCTTTGATCCCTTAATGCAGAAGACTCTAGTTCCTGTGTTATCCTGATTATGTTTCAAAAATACTCGAATAATTTTTTTCTAGCTGTTTGCTATATTTTCTCCTTGACCTGGAAACTCTGGAATTTGGCTACAATGCACCTTGGAGTTTCTCTTTTCAGATCTCTTTCAGGAGGTGGCTGGTGGATTCTTTCAATATTTATTTTTCCTTCTGGTTCTAGAATATGAGACAAATTTTCCTTGATAATTTCATGAAAGAAGATGTCTAGGATCTTTTTTTGATCATGGCTTTTAAGTAGTCCTAAAATTATTAAAATGTCTCTCCTGGATCTATTTTGCAGGTCAGTTGCTTTTCCAATGAGATATTTCACATTGTCTTTTGCCTTTCACTTCTTTGGTTTTGTTTTATAATTTCTTGGTTTCTCATGAAGTCATTAGCTTTCATCTGCTCCATTCTAATTTTTAAAGAACTAATTCCTTCAATGAACTTTTAAACCTCCTTTTCCATTTGGTTAATTCAGTTTTTTAAAGCATTCTTTTCCTCATTTTCTTTTTGAATCTCTTTTGCCATTTGAGTTGGCCTATTTTTAAAAGTGTTATCTTCTTCAACATTTTCTTGTGTCTCCTTTAGCAAGCTGTTGACTCCCTTTTCATGATTTTCTTTCATTGTTCTCATTTCACGTCCTAATTTTTCCTCCACCTCTCTTACTTGATTTTCAAAATCTTTTTGAACTTTTCCATGGCCTGAGACAATTGTATATTTATTTTCTAAGTTTGGATGCAGAAGCTATGACTTTTAGGTCTGCCTCTGATGGTAACCATTGCTCTTCCTCATCTGAGAGGATGGAAGAAAGTATCTGTTCACCAAGAAGGTAGCCTTCAGTAGTATTGTTTTCCTTTTTTTACCTATTTTGGACATTTCCCCAGCCATTTACTTGACTTTTGAGTCCTTTGTTGAGAGGAGGGTAGAGTGTTGGACCCTGTAAGTTTTCAGTGCATCTAAGGTGTTACAATGAAGGGAGAGGAGTTTACTTCTCTTGTGGCCTGCTCTTTGTTCTAGGAGAAACCACAAGCACTCTTCTGGTCGGTATCTGCTAGTATAATTCTGTCTAGAGCCTCCACCTGTCAGGATTGAGACCCAGATTAGCTGCTCAATTCCTTGAGGGCTCCAAAAATGGACACTGCTGCTTCAGTGGCTTCTGTGGTTGGGATCATACCAGGTTCCCTTTTGCCCCAGGTGAAAGAGATTTGTCAATGATCTTTGAAGCTGTCTTTGGCATTTGTGGTTTGAACAATCTGGGAAATGCAGCTGCTGCCAGAGTGACCCTGAAACCTACTCTAGTCCTGTCCCAGCTTTGCCATGTGGCCAAGGCTGGCCTGTGCTGCCCTCTGCTCTTGGTGTGTTAACCCTTTCCTGTCAGCCTTCCAGGCTGTCTTGGGTTGGAGATCTCTTTCACTTTGTCATTTTGTAGCTTCTGCTCCACTAGAATTTGCTTTGAGTCATTTTTAACAGGTATTTCTCAGACTATGGGGCAGGGGAAAGCTTCTATAGGTCCATCCTTCTACTCCAGCATCTTTGCTGAGTCAATCTGATTCTTCTGAAGTGGTTTTTCAGAGTTTTAATTTTTTTTTTCTCTTATCAATAGTGATATGGAGGTTGGAGCCAAAATGGTGGAGTGAGAGCAACTACTCACCTAAGTTCTTAGATAAACTCTTTCAGATATATCTAAAAAGAAAATTTGACCAAAATTTGGAGTCACTGAATCCAATAGGAGCTAGACTGTAGCAAATTCAAAGACTAGGACAAATTGAAAGATCAACGGGAAGGATCAGTTCTGTGGGGGTGAGCCCACAACACATAGCAAAGAGTGTCCAGGATCACCAGACAGGAAATCCCTGAGGCAGCCTGAGACAGCAGTAGCATGACAGAACAGGGGAATGACAGCTCAGGGCAGAAAACAAGTGGAGCTGAGCAATTGACAACTGCTGAGCACAAGGTTATCAGCCACAGCACCTCCTGAGAGTATCAACCCACAGATTAAACATCTGTAAGTCACTTACTTGAACTTCCAGGAGCCAAAATGGTGGAGTGATTGGTAAATGCTCTCTTCGCCTCCCATTGCTGAGCTTGAAAGAACCATAAAATATTTCCCCAGAAAAACCCTAGATCAGTGGGATAAGCCAGCAGAAGGGGCGAACTGTCTCATAGCACCTGAGGCTAGGAAAATAGGTAAAGGGGATTCCTCTTACTGTGGCAGAGGCAATTCCAAAAGGACAGGAGCCCTGGGGGAGGGAGGTGGAAAGCAGCACAAGGACCCAAGGGTGCCTCAGCATTCCAGGGGAAATGAGTTGAGCTTGCCTTTCCACTAGCTCAGCTGAGGAGATATCCAGTGATCAGACCACTCCTCCCCCACACTTAACAAGCTAGCTCCAGGGCTGATCCAGGGAAACACAAAACAGAAAGAAAAAAAGTCACTTTGCTTTAGGTTTTTCACAACAGTCTGTGCAACACAAGGTTTTCCAGCTTCTAGCTGAAAGAATCAGAAGTCACAACACACAAAGCCTCACCATCATGAGGAAGAAGAAGCAAAGCAAGCAGGAAAAGACCATGCAATCTTTCTAGGAAGACAAGGACCAGAACATGAATACCAGAGAGGTAAATATTGAGATTGTACTCCCATCTGAAACTTCAGAAGGGACATTGATTTGTTCACATGCTCAAATAGCTCTCCTGGAACAGCTGAAGAAGGAAATAGAATAAAAAACTGGCCAATGATTTTAAAAGTATGAAAAAATAATTCGCTGAAGAGAAAAGCTCTTTAAAAAGGAAAATTGAAGAAATGGAACAGAAAGCAGTAAACCGAACTGGGAAAATTTGAAAAATGGAAAAGGAAGCACAAAACCAAACTGGGAAAATTGGAGAAATGGAAAAGTGCAAAAATTAACTAGAGGAAAGAACTCCTTAAAAGGAATGATTGCCCATGTGTAAAGGAGATGCAAAAGTTAACTGAAGAAAACAATTTGAGAAAAATTAGGATTAGGCAAGTAGAAAGCAAGGACTCCATGAGATATTAAGAATCAGTCAAACAAAATCTAAAGAATGAAAAGATAGAATAAAATGTATAATAGCTAATTGGAAAAGCGACTGAAATGGAAAATGGATCCAGGAGAGAAAATTTAAGAATTATTAGTGTACCAGAAACCCATGATGAAAAATGAATCTAGAAAATATCTTCCAGGAAATTATCAAGGAAAATTGCCCAGAAGTGCTGGATACAGAGGGAAAAATAGTCATTGAAGGAATCCACACTTCATCTCCCAAAAGGATCCCAAAATAAAAACATCAAGAAATATTGTTTCCAAATTCCAGAACTATCAAGTGAAGGAGAAAATACTACACACAGCCAGAAATAAACCATTCAAACATCAAGGTGCTACAGTCAGTATCACACAGGACCTTGCAGCTTCTACATTAAAAGATCAAAGGTATTGGAAGATGATATTCTGTAACGCAAAGGTGTTGAGACTACAACCAAGGATCAACTACCCAGCAAAGCTCAGCACAACACTTCAGGCAATAAGATGGACATTCAATGAAATAAGGAATTTCCAGACCTTTCTGAAAAAAGGCCAGAACTCAATAGAAAATTCAGTCTTCAAATGCAGGTCTCAAGAAACACATAAAAAGATAAACAGGGAAAAGAAAAAAAACTTGTTACTCAATTTGGGCAAACCGTTTACCTCCCTATAAGGGAAGATAGTAATTGTTAATCTTGATAATTGTGCATCTCTTATGAAACATAAAAGGGACAGATAGAAGGAATGGGCATAAAGTGAATGATGTGATGACAAAATTGTGATTTAAGTGTGCAAAAGGATTGTAACAGATGTGAAAAGGAGGTAGCAGAAAATGATAAATTACATCACATGAAGAAGTAGAAAATTATATTATAGTGGAGGGAAAGTGGAGAGGGTGATGAGTATTCTTTGAGAGGTACTCTCATCTCAATTGATTCAAGGAAGGAACAATAAACATAATTAAATATATAAATATAACTAGCTCTATAGGTAGAAGGAGAGGAAGGGGGAAGAAGGGGGAAGGGAAGCTAAAAGGAAGAGAAGAAGTAGTAAGGGCAAAGGGGAGTAAAAGGGAAGTGGGCTGAGGAAAGAAAGGGAAGACTGTGGGAGGTTGTAAAAAGTGGAAACCCTATTGAAAAGGGGAAGGGAAATGGGAAAACTTAAAGCATAAAAGATGGGAAAGAGGATGGAGGGAAAGACACAGATTGTAATCATTATTGTGAATGTGAATGGAATGAACTCTTCCATAAAACGGAGACGGATAGTAGAATGGATTAAAAGTTACAATCCAACAATATGTTGTTTACAAGAAATACATTGAAATGGGGACATACAAATAGGGTAAAGGTAAAAGGTTAGAGCAGAATATGTTGTGGTTCAGATGTTGTAAAAAAAAGCAGGGTAGCAATCCTAATCTCATGCAAAGCAAAAGTAGAAATAGATCTAATCAAAAGAGATAAGAAAGGAAACTATATCCTGCTAAAAGGCACCATATGCCACTAAGTAATATCGTTACTAAACATAATATACTCCAAGTAGTATATCATCCACATTCTTAGAGGAGAGGTTGGGAGAGTTGCAGGAAGAAATAGACGGCAAAACTCTAATACTGGGGGACCTCAACTTCCCCCTCTATCAGGTTGATAAATCTACCCTCAAAATAAACAAGAAAGAAGTTAAGGAGACAAATAAAACCCTAAATAAGGTAGATATGATAGATCTATGGAGAAAATTGAATGGGGATAGAAAGGAATATGCCTTTTTTCTCAGTAGCACACAACACATTTACAAAAATTGACCATGGTCTAGAGCATAAAAAACTCACAATCCAGTGCAGAAGGGCAGAGATAGTTAATGATGCAATAAAAATTATATGTAAAAAAGGCTATGGAAAGATAAAAAAAATAAATGGAAAATAAATAATCAAATTCTAAAGAAGGAGTGGGTTAAACAGCAAATCATAGAAACAATAAACAAGTTCGTTCAAGATAATGACAATAATGAGACAATTTACCAAATCTTATGGGATACAGTCAAAGCAGTTCTTAGGGGAAGTTTTATATCTTTGAATGTCTACATGAATAAAACAGAGAAAGAAAAGATTAATGACTTGGACATGGAGCTGAAAAAACTCGAAAATGAACAAATTGGAAATCCCCAAGTAAATAGTAAATTAGAAATACTAAAAACCAAAGGAGAGATTAATGAAGTTGAAATTAAGAAAACTGTTGAACTAATATATAAAACTAAGAGGGGGTTTTGTGAAAAACTAATAAAATTGACAAATAGAAAATGAAAATCAAATTACCAGTATCAAAAATGAAAGAGGTGAACTCATATCCAATGAGGAGGAAATTAACATAATAATTAGATGTTACTTCATCCAACTTTATGTCCATAAATTCGACAATCTAAGTGAGATGGATGAGTATTTTTAAAAAATATATAAGCTGCCCAAATTAACAGAAGAGGAAGTTGAATACTTAAACAACTCCATCTCAGAAAAAGAAATTGAACAAGCCGTCAATGAACTCTCTAGGGAAAAAATCTCCAGGGCCTGATGGATTTACAAGAGATCTGTCAGACTTTTAAAGAACAGCTAATACCAATACTATGTAGACTATTTTGGAAAATTGGAGAAGAAGGATTCCTCCCAAATTCTTTTTATGATACAAATGTGATTTTGATGTCTAAACCAAGAAGAGCAAAATGAGAGAAAGAAAATTATAGCCCAATTTCTCTAATGAACATAGGTGCAAAAATTTTAAATAAGATTTTATCAAAAGAATACAGCAACTTATCATGAGAATGACACATTATGATCAAGTAGAATTCGTATCAGGAATACAGGGCTGGTTCAATATTAGGAAAACTATTAGCATTATTGATCATATAAAGAAGAAAACTAATAGAAAGTACCACTGCAGAGTATAGGAATAAAGGGAACTTTTCATAAAATAATAAGCCGTATCTACCTAAAACCTTCAGCAAGTATTATATGCAATGGAGATAAGTTAGATGCATTTCCAAATGAGATAAGGAGTGAAACAAGGATGTCCATTATCACCATTTTTATTCAACATGCTGTTAGAAATGTTAGCAGCAGCAATAAGGGAAGATAAAGAAATTGAAGGAATTAGAATAGGCAAAGAAGAAACTAAGTTATCATTCTTTGCAGATGATATGATGATATACTTACAGAATCCCAGATATTCAATAAAAAACAATTTGAAGTAATAAACAACTTTGGCAAAGTTTCAGGTTACAACAACAACAACAACACAAATCTTCTCCATTTCTATATATTCGTAACAAAGCCCAACAGCAAGAGATAGAAAGAGAAATCCCATTTAAACTAGGCTAGACACTACAAAATATTTTGGAGCTTACCTGCCACAACAAACTCAGGGAAGATATGAACACAATTGTAAGACACGTTTCATGCAAGTAAAGCCAGATGTAATTAAGTCGAAACACCTCAGTTGCTCATGGGTAGGCTGAGCCAATATAATAAAAATGGCAATTCTCCCTAAATTATTTTACTTATTTAGTGCCATACCAATTAAACTACCATATAATTATTTTCTAGATCTGGAAAAAATAATGTCAGATTTCATCTGGAAGAACAAAAGGTCCAGAATATCAAGGGGACTAGTGAAAAGAAATGCTAAGGAAGGTGGGCTAGAGCTACTGGATCTCAAATTGTACTATAAGGCAGCAGCTATCAAAACCACTTGACACTGGCTAAGAAACAGAAGGGTTGACAAGGGAAATAGGCTAGTTACTCAAGACACAGTAGTAAATGAATATAGCAGACTATTGTTTGATAAACCCAAGGACCCTACCTTCTGGGATAAGAACTCACTGTTCGACAAAAATTGCTGGGAAAACTGGATAACGTGTGGGGAAAACTAGGCATAGAACAATGCCTGACATTGTAGGCAGGAAGAAAGTCCAAATGTGCACACTATCTAGGAATAAAGATTGATATTTTGGACAAATTGGTGGAAGAAGGAATAATGTATTTATGAGATTTATGGAGAAGGGAAGAATTTTTTACTAAAATAGAGATAGAGAGCATGATGATATACCAGATGGATCATTTTGATTACATTAAACAGAAAAGTTTTGCATAGCCAAACTAATGTAACCAAGATTCATAAGGATGAAGAAAACTGGGAAAGAATTTTTGCATCTAGTGTCTGTGATGGAAGCCTCATGTCTAGAAGATACAGAGAACTGAATCAAAGATAAAAAAATACAAATCGTTCCCCAATTAATAAATGGTCAAAAGATATGAACGGGCAGTTTTCAGAGGAAGAAATTAAAGCTGTCTATAGTCATACAAGAAAATGCTCTAAATCACTATTGGTTAGAGAGATGCAAATCAAAACAACTCTGATGTACCACATCACATCTATCAGATTGGCAAACGTGACAGAACAGGAAGATGATAAATGTTGGAGAAGATGTGGGAGAGATGGAATACTAATTCATTATTGGTGGAGCTGTGAGCTGATCCAACTATTCTGGAGAGAGAAAAATTTGGAACTATGTCCAAAGGGCTACAAAAATATGCATAACCTTTGACTCAGTAATATTACTTCTAGGACTGTATCCCCAAGAGATCATCAAAATGGGAAAGGGTCCCATATGTACAAAAATATTCATAACCGCACTCTTGGTGGTGGCTTAGAACTAGAAATCAAGCGGATGCCCATCAAATGGGGAATGGCTGAATAAAGTATGGCATAAGCGTATACTAGATTATTACAGTGCTATAAGAAATGTTGAAGAAGAAGCCTTCATAAAGGCCTGTAAATATTTATATGATCTGATGCTGAGTGAAAAGATTGGAATCAGGAGAACTTTGTGCACAGCCACGACCACAGTGTGCAAGAGTTCTTTCTGGCAGACTTGGAACTTCATTGCAATGTAAGAACTGAAAAAAAAAATCCCAATGGTGTTTTATTCGTATATTGTTTTTATTTTTCATTTTTAACACAGTTTATATCACATAAAACAATTCTAACTTTTGGTTAGGTGATCCTTCTTTTAAAACATTTACAATATGGACCACAAACGAATTTTTTTTTTAACATTAACCAACTGAAACACAAATAATAACTATGTATGCTAACTTCACAAATCCTTGACCTAATTTCCTCCACACTATTGCTAAGAATTAAAGGACACTAACTTATTGCTGTTGGTCTAAAGTCCTAAGCCTAATAACTTTATTTTAGACTTAACCTCGAATATTCCTCTACGAACAATCTATAATTTAATGCATCTCATATTAAACTTACAAAACTTTTGACTATAGGAAATTGCCACTAAGACTAGGAACATTGTGGGGAAACAATACCTCCCCAACTTCATGTCAGTTCCAGGCAGGAGTAGATTGTCAACTGGCATTCAGTCAGGCTTAAATTCTACCAGGTGTCAGTGCAGAAACTGAGCCAGGAGAATCCCACCTCTGCTCAGGTTGAAAAGCCTCTCTACCACCTTTCCCATGAGATCACCTTTTTCAGTACATACCAGTATCTCACAGGCTTACTAGCATCATGGATTGGAGGCTCAGACTGCCTTTCTTGCTATCCATACCTAGGAGTTAGACTCAGAAGAACAGTCAATTAATAGTCCCATAGAATCTTAAAATAGCAAGTTCCAATAACCAGGTTTAAATTACTACTATAAATTCACATTAACTAAAGAACATCTTTTGAGGCAAGTCTTAAGTGGTTTACATGCCTTCCTATACATACTCTAGTTCCTGATTAAATAACAATCATAAAATTAAATTTACCATTCACACCTTACGTTTTCCATCAATGCTAAATTTTACCTAAGGTTCCCTGCTTCTAGCAATCTTAACCTAAAATTATTTTCCCTGGTCTCCAGGGGGAGGAGCCAAGATGGCAGAGTAGAAAGATTCACATAAGCTAACTCCTAACCCACAGCCCATAAAATACCTGTAAAGAAGAACTCCCCAAAAATTCTGGAGCAGTGGAAGCCACAGAACAACAGAGTGGGGGAGATTTCTGTTTCAGAGAAACCTGAAAAACCAACGCCAAAGTTGCGTCACGCACCAGACCCGGAGCAGAGCCCAGCCTTGTCAGGCTTCAGGGACAAAATCTCCAGCACAGAATCCTCCACCCACGGGCACCAAAGGTCAGTGACAGAGCCTTTTTGACTGGCCAAGAGGGGAGGAGGGGTGACTCCATAACTCAGGCCCCCTCGGGAGGCAGCAGGAGCAACAACGGACAGGAGATCCCAAAGAAAGCAGGAGCTCAGATCCATTGTTGAAGATCTCTGCGTAAATGCCCTGAGGGATCTGAGCCCTATGTGGTGGCCCTGCCCCAACCTGAGCACCTGAATTTAATCTCCCACTAAGTAGCAGCCCCACCCACGCTGGAAACCCTGAGGCAGGGAAGCAGCATCGGTGTCTCAGAGGCCAAGCACTGGCTGGTCTGGTCAGGAGGTCAGGTGGGTGTGAAGAGGAAACTCAGAAGTCAAGTAACTGGCTGGGAAAATGCCCAGAAAAGGGAAAATAAGAACATAGAAGGTTACTTTCTTGGTGAACAGATATCTCCTCACATCTTTTCTGATGAGGAAGAACAATGCTTACCATCAGAGAAAGACATAGAAGTCAAGGTTTCTGTATCCCAAACATTAGGAATAAATATTCACTGGGCTCAGGCCGTGGAAAAGTTCAAAAAGGATTTTGAAAATCAAGTTAGACAGGTGGAGGAAAAACTGGGAAGAGAAATGAGAGAGATGCAAGAAAAGCATGAAAAAGGGGTCAATACCTTGGTAAAGGAGACTCAAAAAAATGCTGAAGAAAATAACACCTTGGAAAATAGCCTAACTCAATTGGCAAAAGAGGTTCAAAAAGCCAATGAGGAGAAGAATGCTTTAAAAAGCAGAAAAATCCAAATGGAAAAGGAGGCTCAAAAGCTCATTGAAGAAAATAGTTCTTTAAAAATTAGAATGGAATAGATGGAGGCTAAAGACTTTATGAGAAACCAAGAAATTACAAAACAAAATCAAAAGAATGAAAAAATGGAAGATAATGTGAAATATCACATTGGAAAAACAACTGGCCTGAAAAATAAAATCCAGGAGAGATAATTTAAAAATTATGGGTATAGAAAGTTATCTGGCCCTACAGGACAAAAGAGAAGATGGTGACAAGGGAAGGGAGGGATGATAGAAGAGAGGGCAGATTGGTGATAGGGAAAATTAGAATGCTTGGTATATTGGGGTGGGGGGAGGGGAAAAATGGGGAGAAAATTTGGAACACAAAATTTTGTGAAAATGAATGTTAAAAGTTACATAAATAAATTTAATAAGAAAAAAAGTAGCTTTTAGGTCAACTTTCGTTCATTGTTTCCTGTGTATAATATGTTGTGGACTATTAAACATTGCCTGAACATTTTCATCATCTTTTGGGTGATATTCAATTTTTTTTCTTTCTAGAATATAGTATTGTATGTTTTGAAAGTATACAATACTATAAGAATATCAAAAATATATTGAATTATTTTTTTTAATTTAATGAATTTGTACACTTTGCTCTCAAATTTTACAGACAAATGAAATGATGTATTAATATGTTTGGTTGTAGTATTACTTTTCATGCTCTTTGAGAAGGTTTAAAATTAATGGATATTTATAATATTAGTCATTTGCAGTCTTCATCTAAGTCAACTTTATGAAATAAAATGAAATATTGGAATATGGGAGAAGAATTGTTTCTTGTAATGCTTAGCTGACTTTTATTTTGACATAATGCTTAACTAAGTTGTTTAACTTCCTGTTGTTGTCTTTTGCTTTTATATTATCGACTTTACCTCGTGCATAGTTTTCTTCCCCAAAACTAGGCTTATAAGAATAAAACAGGGAGGGGGGGCAATTTATAGTGAATTGAACAAGGGTATTATAATGTTTTTAACAATGTATGCAACATTTCAATCCATAATTCTTCAATTTTACACATTAAGGAACGTGGACACTTTCTTATAGCTTTGGTTTTGGGTCAAATCATGTCATACTTTTGCAATTTTCAATTCTTATTATTTCCTTGTTCTTTCTAATTATTTTCTTTTATTCATCATGAATATTTTCCTTGTTTTGCTTTTTTGCCACAAAAATGTCAAATCAGGAATATATTAAATATAGTATAATTTCAAATGTATGATAATATTCTAAAGATGAATAATACACTTCTGGTTAGGTAATATGAAGTTAATTATAAAGCATAAAAAATAAATCAAGGGAAGATAGGAAATGAAAGACACAATTTAGTAAATATTCTTTTTTTCCTTTTTTTAAAAATTTATTCATTTATTTAACTTTTTACATTCATTTTCACAAAATTTTGGGTTCCAAGTTTTCTCCCCATTTATCCCCTCCCCCCACCCCAATACACCATCTAATTTTCCCTATCACCAATCTTCCCTCTCTTCTATCATCCCTCCCTTCTCTTGTCCCCATCTTCTCTTTTGTCCTGTAGGGCCAGATGACTTTCTATTCCCCATTAACTGTATTTCTTATTTTCTCATAGCAAGAACAATACTCAACAGTTGTTCCTTGTTGGATAGTTTTATGGTAGATTGTTGATTTTATGGTTTTCAATTTGCAAAGGTAGGGGGAAAATAGCTATGATTGTAATAACATCACCATGTTGATTTTATCTTTTATTTCATGATGTCTTATATCATTTTCATGGGATAAAATTACATACCAAAAATGAAAAGGCCCTAGGCCACTTGTTATGGTTTTTCAAACAAACAAATAAAAACAAAACAAAACCTATTATACATAAAATTTGAAGGAAGTCCAGCAAAATGTTATTTTTTTTAAAAATCAGTGAACAAAAATCTAATACTACGCAAGTAACACCCTATTCTAGCAACATGGGAAAAAATCAAAGAGACTAAGTTATGAGTGACATAGGAAATTGAACATTGCATCAAGAAATGCTGGAGCTCTTTTCCCTTGGTGCAGTAAAAAAAAAAAAAATTACAAGTATTAGGGACCAGAATTAACCTAACAACTGAAAGTGTATTATTGCCTGGTTAGGAGTGCTTTTTGCTGCCTTTCTTCATAATAATAAATCTCAAACTGAAGTTTATTAAAGCCACTTTTATACGAATTCTATGAATTAGTCAGGGGACAAATTAAACAAAGAAGCATAAATGACTCATTGTTTTGACAACACAGAGAACTCTTAATATGTGAATTCTCTGCACCAAGAATGCTATCTGCTTTTTCTTGTTGAATTAGTATGTCAGCCTGGGGTCACAGAACAAATAATTATCAGACACAGAATATTGAAAAACATATATTCCTATATCTAAATTCAGTACTCTTAATTCTACTATGCTAAGTATTTTCACCATTTTTAATAAGGAAATTGAGGATCACATAATAACTATGATGATGACAATAAGTATCATAATATTTCTAATAACAATCCTCTTAATGACCAACACTTAATCTACATTAACAGGACGTGAAAAGGCAAAGAAAGGGAATGCCAACCAGGATGTTTGATGGGCACCTTCTATGCCAAAAAACACTGCAGGGGCTATGAAGGCCTGGAAGAAACTCTTGACTGATTTTGTTATCATCCGAACAGTTTATTGAAACGAATTCCATAAATCTAAAAGAAAAAAATAGATAGAGTGTTATACTACTACAAACTAGCCATACTCAAAACCTTTGGACTAGTCACTTTGACACAGATTTCAGGAGAGTCAGTGTTCCCTTCTCATGCTCTGAAACCATAAAAAGACAAGATATAATGAATTGAACAGAAATCTCGATATCTAATCCAGAAATGCTTGTCTGCAGGTGGCACTGATTACCAAAAGGGAAAAATCATAAGATCATGGAATGAAGTGAAAACATGACTACTTTAATTAAATATCAGTCATATTTCCTAACAAAGCATGAAACAGCTTCATCATCTATATGCAATTGCTTCCTTGTCAATTGTAGCTTCTTGTCATGAATTCCTTTAGTTTCAAATTGTGAAATAATGTATTACTGACAAGTGCAGATTAATCACAGAAAACAAGCAACAGTGACAACATTCTTTTAGGATACAAAACCATGCCTTTCAATGACTTTAGTTCAATAAGCAGAAAAATAATATTAAAAAAATCACAATTTTAAAAATGCCATGAGGTGGCATGTGAGGTAGATGATAGTAGTAGAAGTGGTATTAGGTATGTGTCTGGGATTTGGCAGAAAAAATGTTTTTTTTTCTTGCTCATACTATTCCTTTAAACCAAGCATTTTTTCATAAAAGATAACCTGATATTCAAGTGTTTAAACAATATAGTGGGATGAGGGTGGAGTCGAGATGGCAGAATGAGAACTACTCACTTAAGCTCTTAGACAAACTCCTTCGGATACTTCTAGAAAAGAGAATCTGACCAAATATTAGAGGTGTAGAATCTAATAGGAGACGGACTGTAGCAGACTCACGAACAGGACAGACTGGAAGGTCATTGTGAAGAATCTATTCCACAAAGGTGGAGGAGCATACAGCACACAGCACAGCCACTGTCAGCAGCAGCAGGGGCACCAGGAAAACCCTGGGGCGTTCTCAGGCAGCAGCAGCACTGCAGAATAGCAGCCCAGGGCAGGAGTCCAACTGAGCCAATTAAAAGTCTGTAAGTTAAATATTTGAAACTCTGGGAGTCAAAGTGGTGAGTGATTGGTAAATGCTCTATCACTCTTCCTTTGTTGACCTTGAAAGAACCATGAAACATTTCCCCAGAAAAATTCTTGATCAGTGGGATCAGAAGAAGGGGCAAACAGTTTTGTAGCATGTAAGGCTAGAAAAATCGCTAAGGAGTATTCCTGTTACTGTGATATCCAATGAAATAAGGGATTTCCAGATGTTCCTCATAAATAGGTCTGAACTCAATAGAAAATTCGATCTCCAGATGCAGGAATCAAGAGAGGCATAAAAAGGTAAACAGGGGAATAGTAAAACTTGTTGCCCAATTTCAGCAACTGTTTACCTGCATATAAAGGAAGATGATACTTGCTAATCTTCAGAATTGTATATCTATTATGAAATATTAAAGGGATATACATAGATATAGGGAGCAGGTATAAAGTAAATGATGAGATGATAAAAATATGATTTAAGCATGTGAAGGGATTGTAACAGGATATGTAAAAAGGAGTAAACAGAAAATGTTAAATTACATCGTGGGAAGCAGTACAAAATCATATTGGGGGAAAGAGGGGATGGAGATGACAATGGTTTGAGAGGTACACTCATCTGATTTGGTTTAAGGAGGGAACAACAAACTTAATTAAATATATAATTCTAACTAGTTCAGTAGACAGTAGGAGGGGAAGGGAGAAAGAAAGGGGAGGGGAGGCTAAAAGGGAGAGAAGAAGTAGTAAGGGTAAAGGGGAGTAAAATGGAGGGGGCTTAAAGAATGAAGGGAAGATTATGGGAGGTGGTGGCCAGAAATTAAAACTCTATTGTGA
This sequence comes from Bettongia penicillata ogilbyi, assembly GCA_023548195.1. NCBI lineage: Eukaryota > Metazoa > Chordata > Mammalia > Diprotodontia > Potoroidae > Bettongia > Bettongia penicillata. The sequence goes on along the minus strand of JAJHZJ010000126.1, from coordinate 389,454 downwards.
AGGGGAAGGGAGAAGGGAGAACTAAAATCACAAACAACAGGAAAGAGGGTGCAAGAAAAGACACAGATAGTAATCGTAACTGTGAATGTGAATGGTATGAACTCTCATATAAAACTGAAATGGATTGAAGAATGGATTAAAAACCATAATCCAACAATATGTTGTTTATGGGAAATACATTTGAAATGTGGGGGATACACACAAGGTGAAGGTAAAAGGTTGGAGCAGAAAATATTGTGCTTCAGCTGCTGAAAAAAAGCAGGGGTAGCAATTCTAATCTCAAACGAAACAAAAGCAGAAATAGATCTAATTAAAAGAGACAAAGAAGGAAACTATATCTTGGTAAAGGCACCTTAAAAAACAAAGCAATATCATTATGAAACATATATACTCTAAGTGGTAAAGCATCCATATTCTTAGAAAAGAGGTTAAGGGTGTTACAGGAAGAAATAGAAAACAAAGCTACACTAGTGGGGGACCACAATCTACCCCTTTCTGAACTTGATAAATCTAACATTAAAGTAAACAAGAAAGAAGTTAAGGCGGTGAATAAAACTCTGGATGAGTTAGATATGATTGATTTGATTTCTGGAGAAAATTTAATGAGGATAGAAAGGAGTGTACCTTTATCTCAGCGGTATATGGCACATACACAAAAACCTGACAATCCAGAGCAGAAAGGCAAAGGTACTCCATGAATCCTTCTCAGATCATAATATAACAAAATTTAGATGTAATAAAAGGCCATGGAAAAATATACCAAAAACTAATCGGAAACTAAATAATCAAATATGAAAGAATTAGTGGGATAAACAACAAATTGTTGAGGGCCAGGGTGGAATGCTCTTGACAAGATCAGGAAAGACCTTCGGGGAAACTGTTCTTTGAGACTTTGCTCATTATCATCGGGAATGGCTCTCCATGTCCCCCCAGATTTTGCTGTCTCCGTGAGGGAAACATGGGAACTACAGAAAACAAGGGATATATAAAACAAATGTCGTCTAGGCTAACAGTCTTTAAAGACAATAAGACTGGACAAGTCACTGGGATAGGAGATGAGTAGAATGTCACGTAGACTTGCAGATTCTGTCTATATAATCCCTAACCCTCGGATCAATAAACGGAATTGGTCTATCTTTCCCCCCCTCCCATGTCTCTTTTATTCAACCACATCACCGAGCTGTGTAGAGACGCAGGCCATCCACTACAACAACTCATAGAAACTATCAACTAATTCATTCAAGAGAATGACAGTAATGAGACAACCTATTAAATCTTAAGGGACATTGCAAAAGCAGTTCTTAGGGGAAGCTTTATATCTTTGAATGCCTACACGAATAAAATAGAGAAAGAAGAGATCAATGGATCCAGCATGCAGCTGAAAAAGCTCAACAAAGAACAAATTTAAAATCCCCAATTAAATACTAAGGTAGAAATACTGAAAACCAAAGGAGAGATTAATAAAATTGAAAGTAAGAAAACTAACACATAAATAAAAGGAAGAGAGGATTTTATTAAAATAAAAACAGTGAAACTGATAAACCTTTGATCGATTTGATTAAAAAAAAGAAGAAAACCAAGTTATCAACATCAAAAATGAAAGAGGTGAACTCACGTCTAGTGAGGAGGAAATTAAAACAATAATTAGAAATTACTTTGCTCAACTGTATGCTCATAAACTGGACCATCGAATTGAGAGGGATAATTATTCGAAAACATATAAACTGCCCAGATTATCAGAAGAGGAAGCTAAAGAACTATACTATAAACGCAGACTCCAAAAATGAATTTAATAAATGAATATTATAAGTCATTCCAGTACTGCAGACAGAACTGTTACTTATAATTTTGGAGACAGGAGAATGCTTTTATTTATTACTAGTTGTTTGCATAACAAACACTCATAATATCCAAGCTATGTGAAACAGCGAGGTTTTAAAATATGGAGAACTAGTAGAAGGAATTGAAATTATGTGAGAACAGCATATGGTATAATATATTTTTATTTTATTTTCTGCTACTAGAGTTGTCCTGAAGGTGATTTCAGTAAGACTACAGGACAGAAAAGCTTACATTCCACTATTTTCATTCAATGAAAAAAAAATCTCATCCACTTATGCAGTAGTAGAATTCTAAATATAAAATAACAATAGCAGGATAGTGAATTATTGCATTTCTACATGAATTACAGAAAAGATGAAATTATCGGTAGTAATAATAATAATATTGCATATCAGGTTTACATTTATTCTATCACATAAAATGTGCTTGCAATAACTCTATCAGGCATATGCCACTACAATACAAATAATTAAAGGAAAACTCAGATAATTTCAGTGATCTAGTCAAAGCGTATAAGAGTCAGAGATAAGTAGAATTCTACTCTTTGAGATCCTAAATACATTCGTTTTTCAATTTGGTACACTGTCTCTCGAAAAGATTTAATAAAGGACTAGTTTTTCCAAATATTTTCTAAATATTTATAAATGATAAGTAACTAATTTTCTGAATATTTAGAAACTAAGTATTTCTAAAATTACAGCTTTTGGATTCCCTTCAAATTTAAAGTTTGTTATTATTCTTGTTGTCACTTGTAAGAATCACATCTGTAGGCTGGGTATGATGGCATGCCTATAGCCTCTGCTAAAGGGAGGCTTAAGTTAGTGGATAACTAGTTCAGTAATTCTGAGCTAATGTAAATCCAACTGTATGACTAAACAAATTTTGTCCATCCCAAATAAGATGAATCCCTGGGAGAATAAATACAGATGAACTGGCCTAGATTGGAAAAATGACGTGGGTTAAAGCTTCTGATCAGCATTGGGATCTGTTTCATGAGTGCCCATTGCACTTGTACTCTAGATGAAAAAGGAAGATCATGTCTCAAAAAAAAAATCATGTTTGTGACCCATATGCTTGCATATTTGTAAGAGGGAACAAGCATTTATCTAGGCCTTACTATGTGTCAGGCACTTTGCTAATTTCTTTATAAATATGATCTAATTTCTTCCTTACAAGATCCCTCTAGAAACTCTATTGACTGTGCCACCTAACTGCTCTGATATTAAGTAACATAATCTGAAAAGGAACAGGTTATAATAGCCATTTAACCTTTATTTCCCCAATACCACTGAACTTTGCAGAAAGAGAAGAGGGAAAATCAAGTGATAGTGTGACCTAGGATTGAAGATTGGCAGACTAAACAGAACAGTAAGAAAAAGAGAGAAAGGCATTAAAAGGGAAGAGCATCACATAGGCTAAATTGTTCACAGAATTTCAGTTTTGGGAGAAATCTAAATGAAAATTGAGTCCAACACATATATGAATACATTCCTTTATTGTGCTACTGTTGACAAACATTAAAGTAGCTTTTACCCTAAAAATTCCAAGGAAGGGGAATCCACTTCTCAGTTACCTAGTAATGTAGATGTAATTTGTCTAAGTTCAAACTTGAACATGCCAAAGATTGTTCCCTTCATATTTTAACTCACTAACTCTACCATATATATTACATTTAAAACTATGTGTGTATTTGTTTTATACTTTAAGTAAAAAGACAATATCCTCATATTCTTCTCTTTGTAGATGAAGAAAATATTTCATCCTGTTCTTAAGATGCCAAATATGACAGTAGAGGATAAAGCACAGGTACTGAGAGTTTGAAGATTTGCACTCAAATCCTAACTGCCACTATGTTTGTAGTTGCAAGAAATAATGTAAACTTTGTGAGACTAATTGCCCTTTATACATTCCCCCATCTATAAAAATGGGCCTGAGTACAATATTGAGAATAGCTACTATAAATTATTATTTGGGTGGAAAATGAAGTGATATATGTAAAATTCATTGCAAGCTTAAAAAATCTCTGCAAATGTCATTTATTTTGTTCTAGGCAATCAGTGTCATTTTCCCCCTGGAATTTTTGCCTCTAGGGAGCAAAAAGTATAAGTTTTTTCACTGTTTTCTAGCTACCCAAGCTCAAAACTTAACCTCATGTAATTTTACTATCTACTGCCAAATTCTACAAATTTTATCTTATCAATGCTGCTCAGATCTCTCCCATCCTTTGTGCTTCTAGAGTAACCATTCAGGTTGCTACCATTGGTTAACTAGACCATTCTAATTATTTCCAAATTAGTCATCTTGCTTTTAATATATGCCATTTTAAAGCAAGCAACTAATTATCTAATATACATCCGATCATTTCAGTACTCAAAACTGTTATTGTTTCCCTCATTGCCCACTTGATTTATTTTTACCTTGGCATTCATGCTCCTGTAGGATTTGGCCAAATGTCATATTGCATCCTCTCAGACTTTCAACTATCTGATTAACTGAATTACTACTTTTATGATTTTTCTTTTCTCTATAATTTTACTCAAATCTTTAGTTTCTCATTTCTGATCCATATTATACACTACAGCACAACTACCATCAACAAGTTGGAAAACAGTAAACTTGGGAATACTAGTATCTTCTCAATTACTAGATCTGCTTCTAGCTCAGTCCCCAAAGTCATAGAAACTTCTCCTCTGGAGAAAGAACCAACTATCCACTATTTGCCAACCGACACACATGGCACAACATGAAAAACTGAGGGAGAACTAGGAGGCAACAAATGTCAAAAATATGAAATGATCAGCATCACTTTTTTTTTCCTAGTCCAACTTATATTTTTTATTTATTTTTGATTTTTATTATTTTTATTTTAAACCTAAATAGAAAAAAGATGCCCAGCTTTCTTTTTCTTCCTTATTGGTTTTCTTTTGTTCTCTGCTGTGCAGTTTTTACTTTATTTCTCACCTCCCTCCTGCCCATGCCAAAGAAGGATACAATTGAATGCAGATATATAGTTATAGACATGCACATATACATGTGCATACATACCACACTACACATATATATATATATATATAAACATACACATATAACACATTCAAGATAATATGACAGATAAAATGCAAAGATGATAATATAATGTGATATATATATAATAATGTAATATGATAATAAGAAGATAATATGTTTGGGTTTTTTTTTTTACATCTTTTCCCCTGTTTTCTTTGAATTTCTTGATTTTTTTCTTCTTTCAAATGAAATGTTCTTATTTTTGGTAACAGTAAGATAACTTTTTAGAAATTTAATTGGGGTGGCATTATATAAATAGATTAGTAAGGTAAAATGATCAATTTAAATATTATATTGCTTTTACCTATCCAAGAGTAATAAATATTATTTCACTTATTTAGATCTGACTTTATGTGTATAAAAAGTGTTTTATGCTTGTGTTCATATTATTCAGTGTCTATTTTGGCAGGCATACTCTCAGGTATTTTATACTGTCAAGTCATTTTAAATGGTCTAAAACAACATTGAATAATATTGCAGACACGGTGTGGTTTCTCTATTTTTTTTTTCTATTGATTAAATCCATTTTAGTTTTAACTTCGTCTGAGATCATGATTACTATTCTTGTTTTTTTTTTACATAATTCATTCTACTCCTGCCCTTTGTTTTATCCTTGTGTTATCTCTCATTTTTACAGTGTTTTCCTGAAAACTACGTAATGTTGAGTTCAAAGTTGTAAATCCTACCATTCAAATTCTAAGCTATAGTTATATGCATATTTTCCTCCTTCTTATTTTATTTGTTTTTAAATGTCTATTTACTTATTTTAAGTTTTCAAAATTCATTTCCACAAAATTTTGCGTTCAAAATTTTCTCCCAGTCTCTCCCCTTCCCCACCCCAAAACAATATGAATTCTTATTACCACTTCCTTAATATTCCTTCCCTTCTATCACACCCCTCCCTTCCCTTATCCCCATCTTGTTTCTTTTCTTGTAGTGCAAGATAGATTTCTATATGACATTACCTGTATTTCTTATTTCCCAGTTGTATGCAAAAACAATTCTGAGCATTTGGTCCTAAAGTTTTGAGTTCCAATTTCTCTCCCTCCCTCCCTCCCCACCCATCCCTACTGAAAAGAAAAGCAATTCAATATATGTTATATATGTGGAGTTTTGCAAAAGATTTCCACAATAGTAATGTTGTGTAAGACTATCTAATTTTCCCTCCATGCTATCATGCTCCCCCATTTATTCTATTCTCTCTTTTGATCTTGTCCCTTTCCAAAAGTGTTTTCTTCTAATTACTCCCTCCTCCCATTTGCCCTACCATCACCACCATGCTAATTGTCCCATTCACCCCTACTTTCCTGCAGTGGAAGATATATGTCTTTTTAAAGTGATTTTTCACACATCATTTCCTTTTTTCAAATTAATTTATTTTCAATGTTCTACAATCTCTAGCATATAACTTAGATTATTATTTTCCCTTCCTCCCCAAAACAGAATGCAGTTTTATATAGGTTATACTCAAACATTCTTATGAAATACATTTTCACTATAGTCAGGCTGTGTACAAGAATTAAAGTGAATGTGAGAAATCATATAACAAACCAAGACATAATACACAAAGAAAAAGTGATCTGCTACATTCTGCGACTGAAATCCGTAGTTCTTTCTCTGAATGTGGAAGGAATTTTGCCTGAGAAGAACACTAGGAATTTTTTTAAGTGGTTGCATTGCTATGAAGTACCAGAAAAAACTCTCACACACAGTGGTCATTTCTGTGTACAAAGTTCTCCTGGTTCTGTTCCTTTCACTCAGCATCAGATCATATACAACTGGGGAATGACTTGTGCTTTTGTGCATTTGACTTTGTTCTCTATATACTCTAGAAATCACCTTTATCACCAACATTAGCTGTAAAAATTCTTTCCCAGTTTTCTACATCCCTCCAAATTTTAGTTGCATTAGGTTTGGTTGTGCAAAAACTTTCCATTTTAATGTAATCAACATTATCCATCTTGCACTCCATAATGCTTTCTATTTCTTCTTTAGTGAAAAATTCTTCCCTTCTCCATAAATCTGACAAATCCACTATTCCTTGCTCCACCAACTTGTCCATATTATCAATCTTTATACCTAGATCGTGTACCCATTTGGATTTCATTCTTGTGAACAGTGTCAAACATTGGCCAGTGCTTAGCTTCTGCAACACTTCTATGCAGTTTTCCCAGTAATTTTTATCGAATAGTGAGTTCTTATCCCAGAAACTGGAGTCCTTGGGTTTATCAAACAGCAAATTGCTATATTATTCCACTTGTCTACCCTTCTCTTTCTTAGCCCGTACCATGTAGTTTTGATAATTACTGCTTTATAGTACAATTTGAGGTCCGGAAGGGCTAGACCACTTTTGCTAGCATTTCTTTCCATTAGTCCCCTTGATATTCTGGACCTTTTTTTCTTCCAGATGAATTTTGAAACTATTTTATCCAGCTCTAGAAACTAGTTATCTGATAATTTAATTGGTATGGTACTAAACAAGTAAATTAATTTTGGTAGAATTGTCGTTTTTATTATATTGTCTCAGCCTACTCATGAGCAACTGGTATTTTTTTTTCCATTTACTTACATCTGACTTTATTTGAAAAGTGTATTAAAATTGTGTTCATATAGTCCCTGGATTTGTTTGGCAAGTAAACTCCAAAATATTTTATAGTGTCTAGCCTAGCTTTAAATGGGATTTCTCTTTCTATCTTTTCTTGTTAGGCTTTGTTACTAATATATAGAAACGGAGAAGATTTATGTTGGTTTATTTTGTAACCTGCAACTTTGCCAAAGTTGTTTATTATTTCAAGTAGCTTTTGACTACAATCTCTGGGATTTTCTCAGTATATCATCATATAATCTGCAAAGAATGATAACTTAGTTTATTCTTTGCCTACTCTAATTCCTTAAATTTCTTTATTATGTCTAATTGCTATAGTTAACATTTCTAGTACCACATTGGAAAGTGGTAATAATGGACATACTTGTATCACCCCTGATCATATTGGAAATGCACCTAGCTTATGTCTATTGAATATAATGCTTGTTGAAGGATTTAGGTAGATATTGCTTATTATTTTGTGGAAAATTCCCTCTATTTCTATGCTCTTCAATGTTTTTATAGGGAGTTCTATTTTGTCAAAAGCTTTTTCTGCATCTCTTGAGACAATCAAGTGGTTTCTGCTGGTTTTGTTGTTGATATGATTGATAATGCTAATAGTTGTCCCAATATTGAACCAGCCCTGCATTCCTGGTATGGATCCTACCTGATCATAACATATTATTCTGGTGATAAATTCCTGTATTATTTTTGCTAAAATCTTATTTAAAATTTTTGTATCTATATTAATTAGAGAAAACCGTCTATAATTTTCCTTTCTCTGTTTTGTCTCTTCCTGGTTTAGGTATCAAAATCATATTTGTATCACAGAAAGAATTTGGGAGTACTTACTCTTGCCCAATATTCCCACATTGTCTATATAATACTGGAATTAACTGTTCTTTAAATGTTTGATAGAATTCACTTGTAAATCCCTCCTCAACGAAGTTTTCACTTTTCACCTCCCCCCACAGTCTTCCCTTCTTTCTTTCAGCTCCCTGTCTATTTTACTCCCCTTTCTACATCTTCCCTCCCTTTCAGCTATGCCTACCCTTTCTTCCCCCTTTCCCCTCCTACTGCCTATAAAGCTAGTTAGATTTATATACTTAATAAAGCTTATTTGTCTCTCCTTGAATGACATTAGACAAGAGTACCTCTCAAAGAATGCTCATCTCCCTCTCCTCTTTCCCTCTACTATAATATAATTTTATACTTCTTCCTGTGATTTAATTTATAATTTTTTGCTTCCTCCTTTTTACATCTATTGTTACAATTCCTTCACATACTTGAATCACATTTTTGTCATCACATCATTTACTTTATCCCCGTTTCCTCTATCTGTGCATATCTCATATATTTCATAACAGATGTACAATTCTCAATATTATCGAGTATCATTTTCCCTTATAGGGGTGTCAACTGTTTGCCTAAGCTGAGTAACAAGTTTTTATTTTCTCGGTTTACCTTTTTATGCCTCCTTTGAGACCTGCTTTTCAAGATCCATTTTTCTATTGAGTTCTGGCCTTTTTGTCAGGAAGGTCTGGAAATGCCTTATTTCACTGAATGTCAGTCTCTTTGACTGAAATTTTATGCTGAGCTTTCCAGAGTAATGGATCCTTGGTTGTAGTCCAGCTCCTTTGCCTTCCAGAATATCATATTCCAATTCCTTCTATCTTTTTGTTTAATAGCCATTTATTTATTTAACTTTTTACATTCATTTTCACAAAATTTTGGGTTCCAAATTTTCTCCCCATTTGTCCCCTCCCCCCACCCCAATACACTAAGCATTCTAATTTCCCCTATCATCAATCTGCCCTCTCTTCTATCCTCCCTCTCTTCTCTTGTCCCTATCTTCTCTTTTGTCCTGTAGGGCCAGATCATTTTCAATTCCCCACTAACTGTATTTCTTATTTCCTAGTAGCAACAACAATACTTGATAATTGTTCATAAAACTTTGAGTTCCAACTTCTCCCCATCTCTCCTTCCCCAGACATTCCCTTTGGGAAGGCAAGCAATTCAATATGGGTCATATCTGTGCAGTTTTGCAAATGACTTCTATAATAGTCGTGTTGTGTAAGACTAACTATATTTCCCTCCATCCTATCCTGACCCCCATTGTTTCTATTCTCTCTTTTGATCGTGTCCCTCCCTAAGAATGTTGACTTCAAATTGCTCCCTTCTCCCATTGCCCTCCCTTCCATCAACCCCCCACATACTGCTTATATCCTCCCCCACTTTCCTGTACTGTAAGATAGATTTTTATACCAAAACAAGTGTGCATTTTATTCCTTCCTCTTGTCGAATGTGATGAGAGTAAACTTCATGTTTTTTTTCTCAGCTCTCCTCTCTTTCCCTCCACTAAAAAATCTCCTGCTTGCCTCTTGAATGAGAAATAATTGACCCCATTCCATTTCACCCTCTCTCCTCCCACTACATTTCTCTCTCGCCGTTTACTTTAATTTCTTTTAAGATATGATCCCATCCTATTCAATTCATTCTGTGCTCTCTGTCTCTGTGTGGGTGCATGTGTGTATGTGTGTTCATGCACGTGTGTACATGTGTTTGTGTGCATGTGTGTGTATGTGTGTGTGGAGTCCCACCAACTACCCAGATACTGAAAACTTTTAAGAGTTACAAATATTGTGTTTCCATGTAGGAACCTAAACAGGTCAACTTTGGTAAGTCCCTTATGACTTCTCTTTGCTGTTTACTTTTTCATGCTTCTTCTCATTATTGTGTTTGAAGGTCAAATTTTCTTTTCAGCTCTGGTCTTTTCATCAAGAATGCTTGAAAGTCCTCTGTTTCATTGAAAGACCATATTTTCTCCTAAAGTACAATACTCAGTTTTTCTGGGTAGGTGATTCTTGGTTTTAGTCTTAGTTCCTTTCATTTCTGGAATATCCTATTCCATGCCCTTCGATCCCTTAATGTCAAAGCTGCTACATCTTTTGTTATCTTGATTGTATTTCCACAATACTGGAACTGTTTCTTTCTAGCTGCTTGCAATATTTTCTCCTTGACCTGGGAATTCTGGAATTTGGCCACAATGTTCCTAGGAGTTTCTCTTTCTGGATCTTTTCCAGACAGTGATCAATGGATTCCTTGAATACTTATTTTGCCCTCTGGTTCTAGAATCTCAGAGCAGTTTTCCTTGATAATTTCATGAAAGATGATGTCTAGGCTCTTTTTTTGATCATGGCTTTCAGGTCATCCCATAAATTTTAAATTGTCTCTCCTGGATCTATTTTCCAAATCAGATGTTTTTCCAATGAGATATTTCACATTCTCTTCCATTTTTTCATTCTTTTGATTTTGTTTGGTGATTTCTTGGTTTCTCCTAAAGTCATTAGCCTCAATCTGTTCCATTCTAATTTTGAGAGAACTGTTTTCTTCAGTGAGCTTTTGAACCTCTTTTTCCATTTGGCTAATTCTGCTTTTGAAAGCATTCTTCTCATTGGCTTTTTGAACTTCTTTTGCCATTTCAATTAGCCTATTTCTCAAGGCGTTATTTTCTTCGGCATTTTTGGGGTCTCCTTTAGCAAGGTGTTGACCTGCTTTTCATGCTTTTCTTGCATCTCTCTCATTTTCTTCCCAGTTTTTCCTCCACCTGTCTACCTTGCTTTTCAAAATTCTTTTTGAGCTCTTCCGTGGCCTGAGCCCATTGGATATCTATTTTGGATGTTTGGGATGCAGAGGCCTTGGCTTCTATGTCTTCTCCCTGATGTTAAGCATGGTTCTTCCTCATCAGAAAGGTAAGGAGGAAACATCTGTTCACCAAGAAAGTAACCTTCTATGGTCTTATTTTTTTTTTCCCTTTTCTGGGCATTTTCCCAGCCAGTTACTTGACTTCTGAGATTCTTCTCCACTCTCTTCTAGATGCACCCAGCTATTGCTTGGAGTCTGAGATTCCAGTGCTGCTCCCCAGCCTCAGGGCTTTCAACATGCTGGCATGGCTGCTATTCAATGTGAGCTTAAGTTCTGGTGCTCAGATGGGGGCAGGGCCACCTCCCAGGCTCAGTTCCCTCAGGGGGTCTATGCAGAGACCTTCTGTAATGGACCTGAGGTCCTGTCTGCTCCGGGACCTCCTGGCCACTGCTGCCTCTGCTGCTGCCTCCCGAGGGGGCCTGGATTATGGGGACACCCCACTCCCCTCTCGGCCAGCCCAGAAGTCTCTCTCACTGACCTGTAGGGCCTGTGGCTGGAGGGACCTTCACGGCCACCAGAGGTTCTGTCCCTGAAGCCTGCTTGGATCTGCTCCTCTCAGGGCCATGCAGACAGAGCTAGGCTCCACTGTACGGTGCATAATGGACTTTTGGGGTTGGTTTTTCAGGGCTCTCTGGAACAGAAATCTCCTCCACTGCATTGCTGCGTGGCTTGCACTGCTCCAGAATTTGTGGGGAGCTCTTTTTACAGGAAATTTCTGGGATGTGGATTCGGAGCTAGCAAATGTGAGTCTTTCTACTCTGCCATCTTGGCTCCTCACCCCCTTCTATCTTTTAATGTAGTACCTGCAAGTTCCTGACTGTAGCTCCTCTATATTTGAATGTTTTCTTTCTGACTATGTGTAGAATTTTCTCCTTCACTTGATTATTCTGGAATTTTGGAACCATATTTCTTGGTGTTTTTAGTCTGAGATCCCTTTCAGGAGCTGAACGGTTTATTCTTTCAGTGACTATTTTGACTCTGGATTGAGCACTTCTGGCAAGTTTTCCTTGATGATTTCTTGGACCATATTGTCCAGATTCTTTTTTTTTCCTGGTTTTCTCTTTTTATTGTGGTTTTCTGGTAGGCTAATAATTCTTAAATTTTATCTCCTGGTTCTCTTTTCCAGTTCCTTTTTTTTCCAATTAGTTATTTTATATTTTCTTTTATCTTTTCATTTTTCTAGATTTTGTTTGACTGATTTATAGAGTCATTAGCTTCTACCTGTCCAATTCTAATTTTCTTCAAATTATTTTCTTCAGATAACTTTTGCATCTCCTTTTCCATCTGTCCAATCATTCCTTTTAAGGAATTATGTTCTCCAGTAAGATGTGTACTTCCTTTTCCGTTTGTTTAATTTTTCTTTTTAAAGAGCTGTTCTCTTTAATGAATTCTTTTTTTGGTAGTTTGAAAATCAGTGGACATTTTTTCTTCTATTTCCTTCTTAAGCTGTTCTAGGAGTGTGCTCTGTGCATGCAAGCAGTTAATGCCACCTTCTGAAATTTCAGATGGGAGTACAGTCTCAATACTGACCTCTTTGATAATTGTGTTTATCCCCATAGAAAGATCCTATGGTCTTTTCCTGCTTGTTCTGCTTCTTCTTGCTCATGATGGTGAGGCTTTGGGAGTTGTGGCCTCTGGTTCTTTCAGTTAGAAACTGGAGAATCTTTTATGAAGCTGCTGGTGTAGGAAAGCTAAAGGCAGGTGTCTTTGTTTTTTCTTTTGTTTTGTATTTCCTGGTTTAGTCCTGGGGGTAGCTTGTTAAATGTGGCAGAGGGGTGGTCTGGTCATTGGAGATCTCCTCAGGTGAGCAAAAGCAAAGGCAAGATCAGCTCATACCTGGATCATAGTTCGAATTTTCACCTCCTCTGAAGCACCTCTCCTAGTGCTGAGGCCTGCTTGGGGCCTCGTGCACATTTCCAGCCTGTCTGGGGATTCTCTCCTTCCAGTTAGCCTCTGCTACAGTAAGAGGAATCCCCCATAGTTATTTTCCAAGCCTCAGGTTCTACAAGATTGTTTGCTCCTTCAGCTGTTCCCAGGGACCAATAATTTTCTGGGGAAATATTTTATAGTTCTTTCGAGGTCATTAAGGAGAGGGGGAGAGAACACTTACTGATCACTCCACCGTTTTGACTCCCAGAAGATCAAGTAGGTGATTAACAGATGTTTAATTTGTGGCCTGAAATTCTCAGGAGCAGCTGAAGCTGATACCTGGGGTGAGTGGCTATCACTCACTCAGCTCCACTGGTCTCTTGTGCTGGGTTGCCACTCCACCGTTCCACCATACTGCTGTTGCCTGAGGCCACCTTGGGAGTTTTCTGCTAGGCTGCATCACTGCAGGTTGTGCTGTGCTTTGTGCTGTGGCCTCACCCCCAAGGAACAGATCCTTCCTGTCGATCTTCCAGACTGCCCTGATCTATGAATCTGTCACAGCTTCTCTCCTATTGGATTCTGCACCTCCAAAATTTGGTTAGATTCTCTTTTTAGAGGTATCTGAACGAGTTTGTCTAAGAGCTTAGGTGAGTGGTTGCTCTCACTCTGCCATCTTGCCTCTGCTCCCTCCCCCCAGAAGATTTATTTTCATACCAAATTGAGTAAGTTATTCTCTCCTCAAGCCAAAAGTGAAGATACTAAACTTCGGTTTTCCTCTGACTTCCTTTCTTTTCTCCTGCATTGAAAAAGTTTTTCCTTGTCCTTTTTATAAGATAATTTGTCCCATTATATTTCTCCCTTTCTCCTCCAAATATATTCCTCTCACCTCTTAATTATATATTTGCAGATATAGTCCCTTCTTATATCTGTCTATATATCTATGGAGATATAGATATGTGTGTGCATGTATGTGTGTAATCCCTCCAACTACCCAAATACTGAGAAAAGTCTCAAGACTATGAAATTTATCAGTGGAAATGACTTAAGGAGGAACCCTTATCATTTGTTTTGTTGTTTTAATCTGAAGAATATGCGGCAAACAACTTACATGAAAATAGAACCAGGAAAAAAGTGCTCAATTTATTGGACTACCTGAAACTCATAATCAAAACTGTACAGCATCTTTCAAGATATTATCAAGGAAACTACCCCGACATCCCATAATCAGAAAAATTGGCAAAAATTGGCATTGAAAGAACTCATCTATCAACTCGGGAAAAATATCCCAAAATAAAAACTCCAAGGAAAATTATAAACAAATTTCAGAATTAAGAGGTCAAGGGAAAAATAACAAATGACTAGAAAAAAGCAATTCTACTTCCAGTGAGTAACAATCAGGATTAAACAGGACTTGGCAACTGCAGCATTAAAATTCAAAGATCATGGAACATGATATTCCAGAAGGAAAAGGATCTAGGACTACAGCCAAGAATCACTTTGTTTGAAAAATTAAGCATAATGTATCTATGGAAAAAATAATCATTAAATAAAATTAAACAATTTCAGTCTTTCATAAGGAGGACAGAATTGATCTTCAGTATCAATACTCAAGAGAAGCAAAACAGATAAAAAAGGCAAAAGAAAACATAAGGGATTCATGCCACCCCATAAACTGTTTATATTCTTACATGGGAACATTATACTGTAATTCTTAAAAATGCAATCAATATTAGTATAGTTAAAAAGTATACACAGATAGAGAGCATTGGTAGGAAATGAATTGGAAATAAAAAATAAGAGATGAGAAAAGGAGTGGGTCAAATGCAGAAGGAAGGAACAGAAAAATGGGGTAAATTGTCTTACACGAAGAGGAGAGAAAGACCTTGTTACTGTGAAGAGGAAGATGGCTATCACTTGAAAATTACTCTTATCAATAGTGGCTCAAAGAGGAAAGCATACACACAATCATTTGAATATAGAAATCTCTCTTACCCAATACGGAAGAAGGAGGGGAGAAGATCAAGTTAAAGTGTTAAGGTAGAGACTGCCAGAAGAGAGGACTGACTAGGGGAGGTGGAAAACAGAAGCAAAACACTGGTAGCAGAGTCACACACACACACACACACACACACACACACACACACATACACACACAGTACAGATAAGGTGATAGAGCAGAATCTATTATGTTTCAGCTGAAGTGTAAAAAAAAAGACATGGGTAGGAATCCTGATCTCAGATGATGTAAAAGCAAAACCAGTAATAATTAAAAGAGATAAGGAAGGAGACTGTATCTTGTTAAAGGTACCATAGAAAATGAAGTACCATCAGTACTAAACATATATTCATCAAGTGGTATAGCATACTAATTCTTTAAAGAAAAACTAAGTCAGTTACGAGAAGAAATAGCAAAATTATACTAGCAGAGGACCTCAACTGTTCACGCTCAGAACTTTATAAATTCAAGCAAACAAAGAAGAAATAAATTAAGGAGGTAAGTAGAATATCAGAAAAGTTAGACATTACAGACTTTTGGAGAAAACTGAATGAAAATAGAAAGGAATATACATTTTTGCTCAGCAGCACATGGTTCCTACACAAAAACTGACCATGTAATATGACATAAAAACTTCAAAAGTAAATGTAGAAAGGAAGAAACATAAATGTATTATTTTTGAATCATAATGCAATATAAATAACATTGAAGGCAGGAGAAAGAGATTAAAAATAATTGGAAATTATTAAATTGTCAAATATTAATTAATCAAATACTAAATAAAATATTGAATTATTACATTAATATAAACATAGATTTTTAAATGTTATTTAATTAATTATTAGATAAAATATCAAATTTTTAAATTAATCTTATGTAAAGAATAAGATGTCCAAAAAGCAGATTGGTTATCAATAATTTCTTTAAACATAATCACAACAATGAGACAACATACCAAAATTTATGGGATGCAGACAAATTATTAATCAGAGGAAAATTTGTTTCTGCAAATTTTTACATCAACAAAATGGGAAGAAAAAAAAACATTTCAATGAACTGGGTAAGCAACTAAAAAAATTGAAAAAAAAATAATTAAAAAACCCCAATTGTGCACCAAGTTGGAAATCCTAAAGATCAAAGATGAGATTAATAAGATTAGAAAAAAGTCTTTTGAGCTAATAAATAAATCTAGGTATCAGTTTCACGGAAAACAATCAATAAGATAGATAGGACATTGGTCAATTTGATTATAAAAGAGAAAGAAGGAAACAAAATTGCCATATCAAAAATGAAAGGAATGAAATAACCACCAATAAAGAAGGAACAAAAGCAAATATTAGAAAATAACTTGCCCAATTATGTACCAATAAATCTGACTATCTGAGAGAAATTGAAGAATATTTACAAAAACATAAATTACCTACATTGCTAGATCAGGAAAAAGAATGTCTAAATTACCCTATCTTAGGAAAAGAAATTAAAGAGCAGGCAGAGCCAAGATGGCAGAATAGGAAGATGAACCTGCTGCCGCACTTCCCCCATAGTCCCTAAAAATACCTGTAAAAAATGACTCTAAAGAAATTCTAGAGCAGGAGAAGACACAAAATGGCAGAATGAAAGAGATTTCCAGCTCAAGATAGCCTGGAAGGCTGATAGGAAAGGTCTGTCAGATGGACTCAGAGCACAGTGCAGTCCAACCTTGGCTGTGCAGCACAGAATGGACAGCACTAGAAACAGACTTCAAGGCATGGAATCATAGGCACCAGTTGTGGTTCTTAGATTGCTCCACCAAGAATTCCAAATAACAGCTTCAAAGCTCAGGGAGAAAGCTCTTTCACTTGCCTGAGAGGGGAATTTAGTCTGGTGCATGCCCTGGCTCCAGGGCAGCCGCCACTACAGTGCAAGCATCCATTTTTGGAACCCTCCACCTAAAGTCCCGTGGGGAATCCTGCAACTGATTTGGGTTTTAGTTCTGAATGGTGGTCCTGGTGTGAGGAGGAGCACTGGCATGGTACAGGTGGTGGAGGCTCTGTAGAGGGAATCCTACTAGCAGTGGTAGAGCAGAAGAGATTGCTTGTTCTCCCAGACCAGATCACAGCCAAGGAGAGGAGTAAACTTCTCTCCTTTGATTGTGCCATCTTGGAGGAACTGAGAACTTACAAGTCCCTAGAGTACCCCCACCACTCAAAAGTCAACTAACTGACTCGGGAAAATACCCCAAAATAGGGGGAGAGAATAAAATTATGGACAAGATTACTTCCTTGGTGAAAAGGTATTTGCTTCTGTCCTTTCAGATGAGGAAGAACAAAGCATACCCTCAGAGGAATACATAAAAGTTAAGGCTTCTACATGTGAAACAACCACAATACATATGCAATGATCTCAGGCCATGGAAGAGCACAAAAAGGACTTTGAAAACCAAGTAAGAGAGGTGGAAGAAAAATTGGGAAGAGAACTGAGAGTGATACAAGAAAATCATGAAAAGTAAGTCAGCGGCTATATGAAGGAAACCCAAAAAATGTTGAAGAGAATAAAACTTTTAAAAATTGACTAACTCAAATGACAAAAGAGGGCCAAAAAGCCAATGAGGAGAAGAATGCTTTACAAAGCAGACTTAGTCAAATGGAAAAGGAGATTCAAAAGCACCCTGAAGAAAACAGTTCTTTAAAAATTAGAATGGCTTAGATGGAAGTTAGTGACTTTATGAGAAATCAAGAAATTATAAAACAAAACCAAAAGAATGAGAAAAAATAGAAGATAATGTGAAGTATCTCACTGGAAAACCTACTGACCTGGAAAATAGATCCAAGAGAAATAATTTTAAAATTATTAGTCTGCCTGGAAACCATGATCAAGAAAAGAGCCTAGACATCATCTTCCAAGAAATTATTAAGCAATACTGCCCTGATATTCTAGAACCAGAGGGCAAAATAGGGATGGAAAGAATTCAATGATCACCTCCTGAAAGAGATCCCAAAAGGAAAACTCCTAGGGTATTCTAGCCATATTCCAGAGTTCCCAAATTCCTGAGTTCAAAGGGAAAATATTACAAGTAGCTGGAAAGAAACAATTCACATATTGTGGAAATTCAGTCAGGATAACAGGGTATTTAGCACGTTGTGCACTAAGGGATCAAAGGACTTGTAATATGATATTGCAGAGATCAAAGGAGATTGGATTAAAACCAAGAATCATCTATCCAGGCAAAACTGAGTCTTAGGGCAAAAAAAATTGAATTTCAATAAAATACAGGATTTCCAAGCAGTCTTGTTGAACAGACCAGAACTGAATAGATAATTTGACTTTCAAATACAAGAATCAAAGAAACATGAAAAAATAAACAGTGAAGAGAATCCTTAAGGAACGCATTAAAGTTAAACTGTTTACATTCCTACATGGAAAGATGTTATTTGTAACTCATAAGATCTTTTTCAGTATTAGAGTAGTTAGAGGAAAATTCACACACACACACAAACATGCACATGCACACACACACACACACACACATATATATATATACACACATACACACATATATGTGGGTGGGTGTGGGTATGTATGTATGTATACATTATACAAGTTTAGCTAAGAATATGTACGTGTGTATGTATATCATATGTATATATATATGTGTGTGTACACATAGACAGAGGGCACAGGGTGACTGAATATGAAGGGAGAATAATTAAAAAATAAAATTTACTGTTCAATGGAAAGTAGTAGGAGTAAGAGAAAAGGAGAGGGAGAAAGTAGCAAATCTCTCACATACAAGAGGGAAGAAAGAGCTTCTACAATGGAGGGGAAGAGGGAGGGAAATGGAAGGAAATATTTGAGTCTTTCTCTCATGGATTTGGCTTAAGGAGGGAATAACACACACTCAATTGGATATGGAAATCTATTTTACTCTGAAGGAAGGCAAGGGGGATGGGGATAGGAGTGAGAAGATATTAGAAGGGACAGCAAATTGGGAAAAGGGATAATCAGAAGTAAGCATTATTGTGGGAGGACAGGTGAAGGGAGAGAATGGAGTAAATGAAGGGAAGGTTGGGACAGAGAAAAACATAGTGAATCTTTTACAACATAAATATTACAGAAGTTCTTCGCATTGTTACACACTCATGACCTATATTGAATTGCTTTTTTTCTCAATGAGGGTGGCTAGGGAGGGAGGGAGACGATATGGAATTCAAAGCTTTAAGAATGAATGTTAAAAATCGTTTTTAACATGCAACTGGAAATTAAGATATACGGGCAATGGAGTATAGAAATCTATTTTGCCCTACAGGAAAATAGAGGGGAAGAGAGATGGAAGAAGAGTGGATAAAAGAAGAGAGGACAGACTGGAGGAAGTGGTGGATGGGGTACATTCTGTCCTGGGGTGGGGGGGTGGGAAGAGATGGGGAGAAAATTTTGAATTCAGATTCTTATGGAAGTGAATTTTAAGACCTGAAAAACAAATAAATTATATATTAGAATAAAAAAAGATTCTTAAAAAAAGTAAAAGAAATTGAAGAAGCCATTAATGAACGCTGTGAGAAAAAATTTTCAAGAACCAGGTGGTTTCATGAGTTAGTTCTACCAAACATTTAAAACAAAACTATTTGGGAAAATAAGCAAAGAAGGAGTCCTAAGATACTTTTCTACAAACAAAACCAAATGCAACCAAGATTAGAAGGAAAGCAGAAATCTAGGAAACATTCTTTATAGCAAATCTTTCTGGAAAAGCCTCATTTCTCAAATATAAAAAGAACTGAGTTAAACTGATCAGAATACAACCATTCTCCAATTGAAAATGGTCAAAGTATATGAACAGGAAATTTTCAGATCAAGAAATCAAACCTATCTATAATAACATAAAGAAGTGGTCTAAATCATTTTTAGTTAGAGAAATGCAAATTAAAGCTCTAAAATACAATCTCCTAATTTTCAGTTTGCTTGTATGACAAAAACAAAAGGACAGACGTTGCAGAGGTGTGGGAAAATTGAATCACTGATGCATTTTTACTGAAGCTGTGAACTGATCTGACCATTCTGGAGAGCAATTTGGAACTATGCCCAAAGGGTAACCAAATTGTGCATATCATTTGGCACTTCAGTGCCACCACAAGTCTGTATCCCAAAGAGATCATTTAAAAAGTTAATTTAAAAATACCTACATATACAAAAGTATTTATAGCATCCCTTTTCATGGTGGAAAAATATTGAAAACTCAGTCAATGCCCATCTTTTGTGGAATGGTTGAACAAACTGCGGTATATGAATGCAATGGACTAACATCTTGTGACAAGAAATGACAAGAAAAACCTGGAAAGACTTATATAAACTAATGCAAATAGAAAAGAACAGTAATAGGAAAACATTGTACACAGTATCAACTACATGGTGTGATCAACTCACACAATGGCTCAGCTCTCCTTAGCAACACAATGATCAAAGAAAAAATGCAAAGGACTCATAAAAGGAAAATGCTATCCATATCCAAATAAATAAAAATGGATTCTGAATGCATATAGAAGCATTTTCTCCTTATTTTATTCTTTTTTTTGTATTTTTTATCTGTTTGTTTTTTCAGAAAGGTGACAAATGTGGAAATATGTTTTACAAGATTGTAGACATATAACCTATATCAAATTGCCTTCCAATTTTAGAAGAGAGGAGGAGAAGAAAAATTTGAAACTCAAAATCTTGTAAAAAATGAAAATTGTCTTGACATATTAGTAGGAAATAATAAAATGCCATTTTGAAATAAATAGAAAAAGCAAAACTAACTGAAAAAATTTTTAGCACTCATTTCTCAATTTATTGACATTTTGCTATTATTGCTGCAAATAACTGAAAGTTGTTTTGTATTTCTCCTTATTCCATGTGGTGCCATGGGCAAAAATTATCATCAAGATGTCAGCCTACTCTTGTTATACTTTTCCGTATTTTGACTTCAGGAATCAACAGTCTTTTGGCAGGATTATATTCACGATTAGAATTTTGTTGTTGTTCAGATGTTTCAGTTGTGTCTGACTTTTCATGACTCTATGTCATGTTTTCTTGCCAAAGATATTAAAATGCTTTGCTATTTTCCTCTGCAGATCATTTTACAGATCATGAAACTGAGGCAAACAGGGTTACATGACTTATTTAGGATCACACAGCTAGATGATTAGAATGTCTATTGAGCATCATAGGACTGAGAAGTAGATATCATAAATAAAAGATGTACTTTAGTTTTCAAAATATACAAAGGACTGAATGAAGATGTAATCTTTCTTTGCAAAGATTGAATGACACTGTGTATTAGAACTTGATCCTGGGCTGGTCATTCCTTTTAGGGCCTAACTTGTTAGGGATCTTCTAGTAGGCTCCCTTGCAACTGACTAAAATGTTTTAGAGAATCAAAGGACATCTGAGTTGAAACTGAATTCATGAGGCATCTAGCCAAACCTATGCCAGAAAAGAACCCCCACTACCACACACCTAGGACATCTTGCTTGAAGCATTTTAGTGAATGGGGACCCAAGTCCTTCCATTCCATTTTTAATAGGCAGATAATTTGATTTTGAATAACTGTAACTGAGGGCATAATTTTGCTCATATTGAGCCTATTTACCCTTATATCCTGGAGATTTTTAATAATCAATCTAACAATAAGGATTTGTTAGAAAACTTTCTGCGTACGCTAACAGATGATAAAGATGTTGAAATAATGGATAGAAAGAAATTCAGTGATATATTCTACAATAATATTCTTCAGCGATTCTTAGATTGTGAATTAGGAAAAACAAAGATGAATTCAATGTCATTCAGTCATGTATTTATAACATCAGGAAAAATAAAATATGCAATATCATTTTTTGAAAATCCCTTTCTTCTTAAATCAGTACATTGATAATCCTTTCTGTATTCTCTACATGTGTCAGTTTCCATAAAATTTGTATGCAAAGAATTACTTTTTCATTATGGCATGTTACTTATGGTAATTATTATTATACATAATTAGGTATAATTTATATTATGTTAGCCTATACATGATTTGTTACTAATATGATGATTCCATATGTATATAGTATCATCTAATTATACATATGTAGACACAGCAAAATATGAAAAAATCTATATGAATTGCTGATGGTATTGAGATCTTTGTTAATGAGTGGACAAATATAGTTGAAAATATAGACTTTTGAACCATGTTTAAGAAAATATTTAAATTCATAATGTAGATCCCTAACTAAAACTGATTAAATCTCAAATACTGTTTTGATTTACAGCATTTCTCTCTTCCTATCAGTAATCCTGGAATAGGGCATGATTTCTAGATCAAGACCATATTCAGCGTTGTGGTGCTAGTAAAAATGTCAGGTGTCATTGTGTAGCAATTCTAAATTATAAATTTGGTCATTGAAATTCAATAAAACAATTAGTTATGGAGTAAATATAATCATTTTTCAAAGCATGATAACTTTTCACTACATTAATTAAGTAATTTTAAATCCTCATTTTTATAATTTGCTATGGTTTATGATAACATTTCATGGAATAGGCATTCTCTTTTTTTAATAGCTAGAATGATTCCACTCATCACCCTAAGGCAATTTATCACAAAATATCTCTCTTCCAGTTACTGTCACAAACTTATGAGCAGTATTTACTTAAACTGGTGATCATTTCACTTGTATCAAAGTATTTTATTTTTTTATCCATGATTACATTTTGCATTGAAAAATTTCTCCCCAGTCCTTATAGAGTACTCTCTCTAATAAAAAATTCTAATCTGAATATTGAAGCTTTTTCTGCTATCAGAAGCTGAACACTTAGAATTATTCCCTCTTCGATGCATTTTCTAATTCTTTCTGCCTCAACTCTATGGATTCTACTCTTTTTTGAATTTTCCATAGGCTGCATAATTCTTATATTACTGAGCTTCTAGAAACATTATTTAGTTTTTCAGATGTATATGAAATTCATAACCTAGAAGGAGCTGAATTTTATTATACTTGAATACTCCAAATAATTCATTATCTAATTTTTATGGTATTCTTGTTTCTATAGATTGCAATATATTTGCACGTTCTCCTCCTCTGCAATGAGATATCCAATTGCTTCCCTGAGTCGTTCATGAGACTCCATCTGTCTTGGAAGGAGACTTTCTCTGGCTTTTTAATATTAGGCATGTAGCACAAATTACTACTAAATTTTCATGATCGATAAATTGAAAGTGTTATTTTTTACAATATGTCATCAACAGAAAGATAATACATCCTATTTAAAATCACATCTCTCCATTGTCCATAGACTTATAGTTTTCTTTCCTTTGTGAGTGGAGTATTACATGACTTACAGGTATAGTAACATTTAAAGAGTATTGGCCTTTAAATGGTAGATTTTCTTTTGCTTCTTGGAGCAGCTTAGAATCATTAAATGCTTGGAAATTTTCCAGAAGAAACTGACCTACTTCTACATTATTATTTAAATACAGATCTCCTACACTGTCCATCATCAGTGTCTCTAAAATATTTATGTACCAGTAGAAGAGAACAATGGGCTCTTCATCTAAAGATTTAATAGCAGTTAGGCAATAGGTATTCACATTCTCAGATTGTAGCACAGTATATGAAATATAGTAGACACTTAATATATTCCCCTGTATTTATCCATATATCTATTCTCTAAACCTCTGTAGTGAGATGCTAAGCTGAGAGGTTGTGATTACGCATACTATTTAGAACCTTAGTGCTTTTTGCACTATTTAATTCCCAAGTCAGAATACAAAAAAAAAAAAAAAAAACAGAAATGCTACATCACATACAAGAAATCGTTTGTTCAATTGGACTCCATTCATTCTCTATGATGATGTCAAGTATCTGTTAGGGGCATGCATATGAATTCAAGTAAAGCTATTTTTATCATGTTACCTATCAAGGAATGTTATGTAATTATCATATATAAGCATGTAGTATCTTTATGGAGTGTTGAGAAATATGTTATGATTTTTCAAATGAAGTGTTTTTATTAATTAACCATAAGTATAGAGGCTCCTGCACTGTTTGATCATCAGCATGATTATAAAAGAAGACTAGTAAAGCACATATTTTCAAATTCTTGCCTGTTTTCTTTTTTTTCCTAATACAGATTTATTTATTTAACTTTTTACATTCATTTTCACAAAATTTTGGGTTCCAAATTATCTCCCCTTTTATTCCCTCTCCTCACCCCAATACATCGAGAATTCTAATTTTCCCTTTCACCAATCTGCCCTCTCTTCTATCATCCCTCCCTTCTCTTGTCCCCATCTTCTCTTTTTTCCTGTAGGGCCAGATGACTTTCTATTCCCCACTAACTGTATTTCTTATTTCATAGTAGCAAGAACCATACTAAACAGTTGTTCCTAAAACTTTGAGTTCCAAATTCTCCCCATCCCTACCTCCCCACCCATTCCTTTGGGAAGGCAGGCAATTCAATATAGGCCCTATCTGTGTAGTTTTTCAAATGACTTTGATAATAGTCGTGTTGTGTAAGACTAACTGTATTTCCCTCCATCCTATCCTGCCCCCCATTGTTTCTATTCTGTCTTTTGATCCTGTCCCTTCCCAAGTGTTGACTTCAAATTGCTCCCTCCTCCCATTGCCCTCCCTTCCATCATCCCCCCCACCTTGCTTATCTCCTTCTCCCACACTCTCCTGTATTGTAAGATAGGTTTTCATACCAAAATGAGTGTGAATTTTATTCCATCCTTTAGTCGAATGTGAAGAGGGTAAACTTCTTGTTTTTTTCTCGGCTCTTCTCTTTTTTCCTCCTCTAAAACGTCTCCTGCTTGCCTCTTGAATGAGATATAATTTACCCCATTCCATTTCACTCTCTGTCTTCCCACTACATTTCTCTCTCACCATTTACCTTAATTTCTTTTAAGATATTGTCCCATGCAACTCAATTCACTCTGTGCTCTCAGTCTCTGCATGTGCGTGCACATGTGTATGTGTGTGTGTGTGTGTGTGTGTATGTGTGTGTGTGGTCCCACCAACTACCCAGATACTGAAAAGTTTTAAGAGTGACAATTATTGTCTTTCCATGTAGGAATGTAAACAGTTCAACTTCAGTAAGTCCCTTATGACTTCTCTTTGCTGTTTGCTTTTTCATGCTTCTTCTCATTCTTGTGTTTGAAAGTCAAATTTTCTTTTCAGCTCTGGTCTTTTCATCAAGAATACTTGAAAGTCCTCTCTTTTATTGAAAGACCACATTTTCCCCTGAAGTATTATACTCAGTTTTGCTGGGTAGGTGATTCTTGGTTTGAGTCCTAGTTCCTTTGACTTCTGGAATATCCTATTCCATGCCCTTCGATTCCTAATGTAGAGGCTGCTAGATCTTCAGTTATCCTGATTGTATTTCCTCAATACTGGAATTGTTTCTTTCTAGCTGCTTGCAATATTTTCTCCTTGACCTGGGAATTCTGGAATTTGGCCACAATGTTCCTAGGAGTTTCTCTTTTTGGATCTCTTTCAGGTGGTGATCTTTGGATTCTTTCAATACTTATTTTGCCCTCTGGTTCTAGAATATCAGGGCAGCTTTCCTCGATAATTTCATGAAAGATGATGTCTAGGCTCCTTTTTTGATCATGACTTTCAGGTAGTCCCATAATTTTTAATTGTCTCTCCTGGATCTATTTTCCAGGTCAGTTGTTTTTCCCATGAGATGTTTCACATTCTCTTCCACTTTTTCGTTCTTTTGGTTTTGTTTGGTGATTTCTTGGTTTCTCATAAAGTCATTAGCCTCCATCTGTTCCATTCTAATTTTGAGAGAACTATTCTCTTCAGTGAGCTTTTGAACCTCTTTTTCCATTTGGCTAATTCTGCTTTTGAAAGCATTCTTCTCCTCATTGGCTTTTCGAACCTGTTTTGCCAATTGAATTAGCCTATTTTTCAAGGTGTTATTTTCTTCAGCATTTTTTTGAGTCTCCATTAGCAAGGTATTGACCCGTTTTTAATGTTTTTCTTGCATCTCTCTCATTTCTCTTCCCAGTTTTTCCTCCACCTGTCTAACTTGATTTTCAAAATGCTTCTTGAGCTCTTCCATGACCTGAGCCCCCCGGACATACACCTGGGATGTCTGTGATACAGAGGCTCTGCCCTCCACGTCTTTCCCTGATGGTAACAATTGTTCCTTGTCATCAGAATTGAAAGGTGGGAACTTCTGTACCCCATCAAAGTAGCTTTCTATAGTCTTACTTTTCTTCCCTTTTCTGGGCATTTTCCCAGCCAGTTCCTTGAGTTCTGAGATTCCTGTCCACCCCCACCTCGATCCGCCCAGCTAGTGCTTGGGGGTCTGAGATTCAAATGGGCTTTCTGTGGCAGGCGTGGCTGCTATTCAATGTGAGCTTTATTTCTGGTGCTCAGGTGGGGGCAGGGCTGCCTCTCAGGCTCAGTTCTCTCAGGGGCTTTATGCAGAGACCTTCAGTAATGGAGCACCTGCCTGCTGCTCTGGGAGTCCCAGGCCGCCGCCGCTGCCTCTGCTGCCTCCCGAGGTGGCCCGAGCCACAGAGACACTCTGATCCCCTCTCGGCCAGCCCAGACGTCTCTCTTACTGACCTGTAGTGCCTGTAGGTGGAAGGACCTTTGTGGCCACTGGAGATTCTGTCCCTAAAGCCTGCCCAATATGCTCCTCTCGGGTCGCGTGGCCAGGGCAGCACAGAGGTGGACTCAGCTGTCCAGAGTGCGAGAGACCCCTGGGGACGGCTCTCTGGAATGGAAATCTTTTCCCCTGTGTTTCTGCGTGCCTTGCAGTACTCCAGAATTTGTGAGGAGTTCTTTTTGCAGGAAATAATATATGGGCTGTGGGTTCAGAGCTAGCATATGTGAGTCTTTCTACTCTGCCATCTTGGCTCCTCCTCTTGCCTGTTTTCTTACTACATTTTCACCAAGGATTCCCTTTATATATGGATAGGCCATTATTACAAATATGTTGCAGGGATAAGACAGTATGAACACAAATCAGAAGTTCTTGTTGTCTTCTAGATCAGCTGTGTTTTGTTCAGTTTTCATTCAATCTGTGATTTTTCCCAAAACATTCAGTACCTTACCTTCACTCATCTATGTTGAGAATCAGTACTTCAACATCTCAAAGTAAACTTTCCTTCAGCAAAGACTTATTTTATGAATGTCTAATCTCCTAAAGATCTCCCTTTTATGTAATGGTAGTTTCAGTTGCCTCATTTAATATATTGAAGATAATTTTGTTGTTCAATTATTTCAGTAACATCCATGTCTTTGTGACTTCGTCTGGTCTTTTCTTGGAAAAGAAAATGAAGTGATTTGTTATTTCCCTCCCCAGGCCATTTTAGAGATGACAAAACTGAGGCAAACATTGACTTGCCCAGGGATATACATCTGGTAATTATCTGAGGCCAGATTTAAATTTAAGGAGATGAGGCTTCCTGATTCCGGGCCCAGCAATGCTGTTTTGCTAGACTGTAGAATTAGCATCTCAGCGTGATTGTTATCTTGCCATTGATAAATAGTTCTTTACAGAAATGCAAACAAATATTTATATCAATAGAGAGATGTCAGTATCTGCATAACTATCACTAACATATACATATACAGAGATAATGGGGGGGAGAGGAAGGGGAGGAAGGAAAAGAGAGAACTTCTATTTTCATCATGTCTTCAGATGTTTTGACTTCATTAAGTCTTTAAATGTTCTATTAGTCTTCTGTTCACTATTAGACTAATACAGTACTAATCTTTATTCCCACCCCCTCCATGATACTTTGCAAGTTATTTTTATTCTACAACATTGTCGTCCTTTACTGCTATAGCTCTTCATTTAGTAAGGAGAAAATATTTAACAGATATTATTTGGGTCTCTTTTGACATTCTTTTTCTGACATCCGTTAAATTACATTACATATATCAATTGTCTTTCCAATGTTTTTATCTCCTTACATTTTCAGTATTTCAGCAACAGTACCTAATTTTACAAAACCAAGCTGGAGTTAAATTTTAACCCTATGTCATCTATAATAAATAGCAGTACTGATAATGAGATAATTACTTTCTTTTATATTTTATCTTCTTTTCTTTTACAAACTATGTATGTTTTGAAGCCTTAGTTTTATGTTCGTTAGACTTTTAATATAGGCTATCTGGATACTATGAAATCTTATGAATTATTTTCACCTATCCTGTCTACAATTCACTATACTAAGTAATTGCTAAGATTTTAATCAAGATTATTATTAAATAGTGATTGTGCATTGTGATGGAATAATGGATACATTTTTTTTTCTTTCCTGGGGGACCTAATAATAGAAACCCAGAGACAGCAGACATATTTGAGATTTCTTTTTTTTTTTTAAATTTCTTTCTTTATCATGAGCTGGATACTAAAGTGGTTAACTCTGCCTCAGGTTGCTATCCTGTTTTACTTTTACCAATCCCTCCTTATGGGTTAGAATCTGGCCACAAGAAAAATTTTCTTTGCATTTTTTTAGGTTATCTTTTGAGTGTAAATCATGGAGATTATTATCTGATTGAGGAAGGTAACAATAATAATAGCTACTATTTATACAGTGCCTACTATATGTCAGATACTGAGCTAAATACCTTGCAAATATTTTATCATTTGATCTTCACAACAACCATTTGAGGCAGTTGATATTCTAATCCTCATTTTACAGATGAGGACACTGAGGGAAACAGAAGTTAAGTGGTTTGTCCTAGGTTAAATAATGATCAAGTAACTGAAGTTAAATTTGAATTCAAGTTTTTCTAATTCAAAAACCCAATGCTTTAGTGCCACTTACATGCCTCTAAAGTAAGATATTTTACCAATAAGAAAAATAGTATTAACAACTGCAAACACCCTCTTGAGTGATTTTCTAAGGTAAGACAAGCCACTTCCTTTACTGGTTTGTCCAAAGGCAAAGTATTCAAAATTATCTTAAGCTGCATTCAGATTTACATTGTTCAGAAAGAGGGAAGTAACTATCCCATTATACTCTGCTCCACTAGCTACATACAGAATATGGCGCAGTTTTTGAAAATATTGTGAATTTGTGATCATTTTAATGTAATTTTTATTTTATTTCCTTTCTATTGGTAAAATATGAAATGCTATTTTTTTTCTGATTTTATTTTGTTTCCATCTATTTTGCTGAAGATATTCTCAATTTCTTTTTGCAGTCTCAGGAGTTTCTTTTTTAATTACCTAAATAAATCACCATATCATTCAAAGAGATGTTTAGGTTGTCCTTGCTTCTGATTTCCCATCATTTTTCTTTATCTTCTCATGCTAATAACTGATTTTTTTGGATGGTCATGACAGACTACAGAAACAATGGAGACTCTTGCATTTTTGAATCACAACTGCTAATAGTGTAAAATCTTCTATTTCTTCTCTATTACAAATAATGCTAGTGTTTTATTACAAGGAAATTTTTGCTTTTATCATACTGAAAATATCACTTATTGTACCTATGCTAATTTTTAAAAGCATAAATGCAAGCTAAGTTTTGTTGAAGGCCTTCTCTGTGTCACCTGATATAATAACTGACTCTTTAGGTTTGATATGTTAGAATTTTTTTCAATTCTCTTCATCATTGGCAGTCTTTATATATAAGGCACACAGTCAATTTAATAAGCATGAACTTATACAGATACATTGCAATAGACACAATTATTATATTTAAAATATTTTGCAGCAATATATATTAGAAATATTTTTGTATACCTATTTTATTTTGCTTTATTGCTCTCTCTTTTGGAAGTCAGAATCATATTTGTCTCATAAGGAAGCAATTGAAGTGCTTTGTAGGCATATTTTTAAGAATATTATATGAAATATAGAGATCATTAGCACTTAAATGTTTTTTAAATCACTAGTGAGAAAAAAAGATGGCATAATAAAAGCCGCTTAAAATCTCCCCCATATCCCTCCACTTACCTGTGAAGATGACTCTAAACTAATTCTAGAGAAGTATAACTAACAAAATGACAAAGTGAAACAAATTTCCAGCCCAAGACAACCAGAAAGGTTGACATGAAAGATCTGTTGCACCGGACTGAGAGAGGAGCACAGTCCAGTGCAAAATTCACCAGTCTAAACCAGGCCCTAGCAAATCTGGAGCAGGACAAAGGGGACAGAATCACAGGCAGCAGTGGCAGTTTGCAAACTTTTCAACCCACAAATATCAAAGACAATTTAAAAGGACAGCAACAAAGATCTGTCAAACCTGGGTGAGAGAGGGACATAGTCCAGCCCCATTCCTGTGGCAGCAACTGCTTCTGGAGCTCTCAAATCAGAGACAAGGGATTGAGGAGGTAATAGGATTATAGGGATCCCTCTGCTGAAACTGAGGTATTCTTTTGCTTTGCCTGTGCTTAGATCTGAGTTATAGTCATGGGTGGTGGTCTGGGGGTGAGGAGAAACCCTAGTCTGATAGAACTTGTAGAGGTGATGGAGAGGAAATCCTCCTCACAGTTGCAAGGCAGAATAGAGTGCTTATGATCACTCAGAGACCAGAACATAGGACAGTACAGCAGTAAACACTTCTCATTTGATCATTATATCCTTGGAAAAATGTAAAATTAAAAGTTTCTAGAAGTATTTCTGAAAATAGTTGCACAAAACCCCTAAAGTACATACAACATACTGGAAGCAGATCTCTACCTTAATAAAGAGCTAATAAGTCAAGCAATTGGTAAAGAAAATTAGTACACTGTGGGGGAAAAAGCTCAGACTAAAGAATGTAATTTGGAAACAGGGAAGATCAAAACATACAGCCAGAGGAAGACAGGAAACTCAAAGCTCCTAAATCAAAAGCATCCAAGAAAAATTCAGGACATTGAAGAGCTCAAAAAAGATACTGGAGGTTAAATAAGAGAAGCAGAGGAAAAATTGTGAAGAGAAATGAGAGCGATGCAAGAAAATCATGAAAAAGTGAGTGCAGAGCTTACTGAAGGAGACCAAACAAATATTGAAGCAAAAAAACACCTTAAAAGTTGTTAGGGCCCAGCTCTGGACCGTGGCCTCCTGTGAGGGTAGTGAGATGCCTGGAGGTGTAAACCTGCCCCTCGGGGTACTGGGAATGCCTCGTTAACAGAGCTGGCTCCACCCACGGGGAGGAACATGGAAGGAGCTGAGGCGGGTATTTTAAATGAGGGTTTGGGGAATTCTCTCTCTTCCTTCTCTATGATGTAACCAATAAAGTGTGTGCAGCTGCCAGCTCGGGTGCTCTGTCTAGTTATTCCCCTCCCCAATCAGAGGGGCCAGAGATGTCAGAAGACCAGGAGAGGTAAGTATCCAGGCGATGGCCGGGGTAATAGACACAAGCAAAAAGTAAACTAATTCAAATGGCAAAAGAGATTCAAAAAGCTAATGAGGAGCAGAATGTCTCAAAAAGCAGAATTGAGATTTTGGTTCCAGGAGTCAAGATCGCAGAGTGATTGAAAATTTCTATCTTCCTCCCCTTGTTGACCTTGATGAGCCCAGAGAATATCTCCCCAGGAAAAATTCTGGAACAGTGGGAGCAGCAGAAGTAAATAGACTCTCAATCTATGGGGCTACAAAGATCACTAAGGAGGGTTTCTCTTGCTGTGGCCAAAGGCAACCAGTGCAAGATCAGAGCTATCCACACAGCTCCACATCAACAAACCAGTAGATGATTCTGAACTCCAGGGGAGTAAAGTCAGCAACTGCCAACACTAGGACCAGGCATTCCTCAACACCCCAGTGGAATGGGGGAAGACACTAGTGTAGATGGCTAAACTTGCTTATGCACTACTTCAGCAGGGGAGCCTCCAGAGTACAGGACACCCCTTCCACACACTTAACAAGCTAGCTCCAGGGTAACTGGAGGAAAATCCAAAAAAACATCACCTGGCCTCTCCTTTCAAGACCAGCCAGCTCAGCACCTGGTAAGCTGCAGCATTTTAGTTTCTAGCTGAAAGAACTAGAGGCTACAATGCACAAAGTCTCAAGAATTGTGGGACACAGTCCCCTATGCCTCAGATACAGAGATCTACATTAAAAGCAAGGAAAAAGGGTTATTATCATGAGTAAGAAGCAAAGCACAAAAGAAAAGATCATGGAATCTTTCCATGGGGACAAGGACCAAAATATAAATACCAAAGAAGTCAGCACTGAGACTGTACTTCCATCTGAAACTTCAGAAGGGAATACTAACTGGTATGAAGCACAAAGAGTCTTCTTGGAAGAGTGTAGAAAGGATTTTAAAACCCAAATTAGAGGAATAGAAGAAAAATTGACCAACGATGTTAAAAATTTGGAGAAAAGAATTCACTGAAGAGAAAAGCTCCTTAAAAAGGAAAATTGGACAAATAGAAAAGGAAGTACAAAAATTAACTGATGAAAATAACTCCTTAAAAAGGAACAATTGGGCAGATGTTAAAAGAGAAGCAAAAGTTACCTGAAGAAAACAATTTGATAAAAATTACAATTGAGTAAGTACAAGCTAATGAATCTATGAGATATCAAGAATCAGTCAAACAAAATCCAAAGAATGAAAAGATACAAGAAAATGTAAAATATCTAAATGGGAAAAGAAATGA
The DNA here is from genome assembly GCA_023548195.1 of Bettongia penicillata ogilbyi. Lineage (NCBI taxonomy): Eukaryota > Metazoa > Chordata > Mammalia > Diprotodontia > Potoroidae > Bettongia > Bettongia penicillata. Next base: position 356,837 of record JAJHZJ010000126.1, on the reverse strand, counting down.
CCTGGAAAATAGATCCAGGAGAGAAAAGCTAAGGATTGTTAATCTACCAGAAAGCCATGATGAAAAAAGAGCCCGGATGATATCATCCAAGAAATCATCAAGGGAGGCTCAGATTCAATCCAGCTCAGACCCTGTCTGGCTGAGATTCTATCTGGCCCGCTTGTGAATACAAGCGTCACAAATGCTTAGGTTCCTTAAGAGGTAACCCAATTAGGCGAATCCTTAATAAACTTTGTTTTCTTTGGCTTTAAGAAGGCTTGAGTTGAATTCCTTTGAGCACGACCCGGACTGTCCGTATTTTGGGGTTCACCCATTACCCAATACACCTCATCACTTTTTAGTTCCCTGATTTGGAAGGCTGCTAATCTCAAATTCTTCTGCTCACACTGGAAGGTATGTAAGCTTCCTCCTCTCTCTATCCCCTACTTGCTCTCCAAGTACCTTGGAAGCAATTTTCGGACCTGGCTTCAAGTCCCAGTATCAGGCAGAATCTCTGAACTTTCTGGGCACTAGAGAGTTAGAGACTCAGGTTGTCGGTCCAGAGGCCGTGTTTGAGGCCATGGACCTGGGCATACCCTCCAAAGCACGATTCTCTGAACTTTCTGGGTGCTAGAAGGTTAGGGAAACATCAGGTAAGTTGGTGCCCAATTCTCTGGTTTTCCTGGGCGCAAGGAAATCCGGGAAAACGTGGTTATTTTTGTTCTCTCTTATTTTTTCCTGTCAAGGCTTACTTCCACGTTCTTCTTTTTTTCTTTTTTTTTGAGGGGGGAAGACTTCCATCCCCACAGAAAAAAAGAAATGGGACAAAATTCATCAATCCCAAGGAATTTTTCTCTTGGTTGCCTTTTACAAAATTGGAAAACATTTAACTTCTCTAAAGACCTTAAAAAGAAAAAGTTAATATTCTTTTGCAACACACTTTGGCCTCAGTATCACCTGGAGGACAACGAAGTGTGGCGCATATTTGTGACCTTACAATGTAATATCCTTTTACAATTACAATTATATTGTCTCCAAAAGGGAAAATGGATGGAAATACCTTACGTAAGGGCCTTTGTTGAACTCTCTCAAGACCCCATTCTCAGAACAGATTGTAAGATGCTTGCAGCTAGAGCCGTCTCACAAAAGGGAAATGGGGGTGAATTGGATGTTTTGGATGACCCCCTGTTTATGGCTTCTAGGTTCTCGGCCTCACTTCCTCCCCTATCACCGTTCTCAACCCTCGCTCAGTTCCCAGCCACGGGGCTTGCTGAGGTGCTCCCTCTGCAGCCCCTCTCACTGGGGCAACAGTCACTCAGACCTCAGGCCCCACCCCCATGGCAGTCTCCACAGTATCACTGCCTATAACCTACCTCTACTTGGGGCCTCTACCTCAGTCCCCAACTACAGGCCTTGCTGGGGTGCCTCCCTCTGCAGCCCCTCCTGCTGGGACAACATTCATCCAGGCCTTAGGCCCTGCTCCTGTGGCACTCTCTGAGGCATCTCCCCCTTTGATCCCTACTCTTCCTCAGGTACCAGCAGATTGTTCCCCTTCGCAGCCACATCCCCTGGCCCTGCAGCCTAATCCATTCCAGCAGGCATTCCGCAGCCCCTCTCTCACAAGAAGTGGGACGTCCTATCTTCCTCCACAAGCTACAGTCCCCACTGGGCAGTCAGGGCTGTTTCCCTTGAGAGAAGTACCTACCCCACCCAGTGGGACAACCAGGATGTGTGTTCCGCTCTCTCTTTCAGATCTCACCCAGATTAAAGAGAAATTGGGGAGATACTCAGAAGACCCCACTAGGTTCACTGAGGGTTTTAGGGACATATCCTTACAATTTGAACTTTCTTGGAAGGATCTGCATATTATTTTCTTTGTCTGTTGTACCGTTGAGGAGAAGGGGAGAATTTGGGAACGTACCCAAAAGTTTGGGGATCATATGGCTGCCAATAATCCCATAAAATACCTCCCAGGACCAGCTGCTGTTTCCATGAGTGACCCCAGATGGGATTATCAAAAGAGCGAGGGTAGGGAAAAAAGGAATCATATGGTATTTTGTTTCCTAGGGGGCCTAAAAACCGCATTTAAGAAGCAGATAAATTTTCAAAAAATTAGGGGAATTACTCAGGGAGAAAAGGAAAACCCTGCCCTTTTTCAAAATCGGCTAGTAGAAGTCATTAAAAAGCATACAAATTCGGATCCTGACTCCATAGAAGGGGCAGTAATCCTTAACATGTATTATATTAATCAATCTTCCCCAGATATTAGGAGGAAATTGCAGAAATTGGCAATGGGACCCCAAACACCTCAGGCCCAGTTACTGGAGATGGCCTTTGGAGTCTTTAACAACAGAGACCTCGTTGCAGCAGAGGAAGGAGAACATACTCCCTCCCCAGCCTGATTGAGGAGCTGTTGTTTAAACACTCTTTCCTTATGCCCTCCTCTGACCCTGCCCCCTTGTTGGGAAGGGACCTGATGGTGAAATTGGGGAGCCAATTTTCTCTAGTTAAACCTCCCATCCTTTTGACTCTATTCACTACATCTTCCCTGGTTTGCTTGAGAGTGTGGGAGACAGTCAGGCCAAATATTTGGAATTCCAGAGAGAGTTACTTCTGCCACCCCAGCTGTTGTTAGCCTCCCAGTTTCTAAAATGCTCCCCCATCTCAGTCAGTATCTAGTTAAACCTAAGACCTGGAAAGGACTACAACGTTTAATTGAAAAATTCCTTAAGTATAGAATCTTTGCCCCATGTTCATCTCCTTGCAACACTACAACCCTTCCCACAAAAAGGCCTAATGGAGAATACTCACAATGTATTTTTGCTTTTGAATGTACTTTTCCTGGGGAATCAAGTCCATATCAGCTAACATGGACAATCTTGCCCCAAAGCTTTCGAGATAACCCTCATTTATTTGGCCAGGTTTTGGGAAGAGATTTAAGGCACCTGAAACTAGTAGGCAGTAGCTTAATTGAGTATGTGCATGATATGCTAACCAGTAGCCCACCCTGGAGGCTTCTCTGGCTGTTGCCATGGAGACTCTTAATTTCTTGGGCACTAGAGGTTGTTACAGGGTCTCTTTGAACTAAGTCCAGAAAGCATGCCAGTCCATAAGGTATCTGGGCCATGAACTCACACCCACCTCTCTCTCCTTAACCTCTGAGAGAAAAAGGACAATCCTGTCTATCCCTGGTCCAGCCATGAAGAAACAAGTTCCAGTGTTTTTAGACATGACTGGATTTTGTAGACTCTTGATTCCTAATTTTGATTTTATTGCTAAATCCTTTTATGACCCCACTCAGGGCATTGACTCACACCAGGCTAAAGTTTCTGAGACTCTAAAAATAATTTGACCACCACCCCATCACTAGACCTACCCAATCTGGGAAAAACTTTGACTCTGTATGTTGATGAAAGGAGAGAACAGGCTTTGGAAATCTTAACCCATTCCTTAGGACCTGATCCCAGGCCAGTTGATGTTTTTATTTACTCAAAATATGCTTTCTTTGTTCTACATGCCTATGGAGGAATTTGGCAAGAAAAGGGATATATGACAGCAAGAAGAAACTCCCCTATCAAACATGCCCTTCTATGTTTTGGCCTTGCCATAGTCTTCTTTGATTCTGTCCAGAAAAGTTATCTTTTATGCCAGGGAAATTTCTTAATAATCCTTTTGTACCTGCTTGGTGTGTGTTTGCCTAACTTCCTTGCCAAGTTTGTCTTTTCTAGAGGGCAAGCCATCAACTTCCAGATGACATACCAACCTCCATCAGAATCCAAGGTCTCCAGCCCACTGGACCTGGAACCACCCAGGTTATAAACCCTTGAACAGGAACCATCAAGGCAGGGACAGCTTATGCCCCTTTCCAGCAGGAAGAAGTTTCAGAAGCTGAGAACTTCATCCTTTACCCCAAAAGAATTTGGGTTCCATCTGTTTGAGGGGGGAACAATGGGGTTCAGACTCTGGGAGCCTCCTTGAGCTCCCCTTGAATCTTTCTCCTTAATCTGGCCTTTCTTACTCAAATCTAATCTTCCCATTTGTTCCGGGAGTCTCAGGAAGCCCATGGGCTTTTCATTATCATTTCAGGCCTCTATTGCACCCCCCCACCCTTAATTCCATCAAAACCCCATTCCCCAGGCTGCCATCAAAATCTACATCCATTCCCATACTGCCCTATCAAGATCTGTATTGCCCCACCTGCTTCTCACCCAAACCCTCCATTGTCTGATATCTCCTGATAAACTCCAGCTATTTCCAGCCTTTGACCCTCCCTGGACTTCTCCTCAAACTCTTCCTAAACCCCTCCTCCCATCACCCTGGATTACCAGAACCCCCCCCCCAGATGCTTCCTATACTCTTTTCTGTATTTAAGTCCCACCTTGCCTCCAAGAAGGCGATCAGATTCAATCCAGCTCAGACTCTGTCTAGCTGCGATTCTATCTGGCCCACTTTTGAATGCAAGTGTCACAAAAGCTTAGGCTCCTTAAGAGGCAACCCAATTAGGCAAATCCTTAAAAAACTTTGTTTTCTTTGGCTTTAAAAAAAAGGGGGGAGGAGCCAAGATGGTGGAGTAGAAAGATTCACATTTGCTAGCTCCAAACCCACAGCCCATAAATTACCTATAAGGAAGAGCTCCCAACAAATTCTGGAGCAGAGTAAGCTTCACAGCAATGGAGTGGAGGAGATTTCTGTTCCAGAGAGCCCTGAAAAACTGACAGCAAAAGTCCATCATGCACCAGATAGTGGAACCCAGCCGTGCCTGGACAGCGCAGCCCCAAGAGGAGCAGATCCGAGCAGGCTTCAGGGATGGAACCTCCGGTAGCCGTAAAGGTCCCTCCACCCACAGGCGCACATGTCAGTGAGAGACACTATCTGGTTGACTGAGAGGGGAGCGGGGTGTCTCCATAACTCAGGCCCCCTCAGGAGGCAGCAGCAGGGACAGCAGTGGCCAGGTGATCCCAGAGCAGACAGGACCTCAGATCCATTACTGAAGATCTCCGCATAAATACCCTGAGGGAACTGAGCCTGGGAAGTGGCCCTGTCCCCACCTGAGAACCTGATTTACTCTTACCCTGAATAGCAGCCCCAACCCTGCTGAAAGCTCTGAGGCTGGGGAGTAGCATTTGAATCTCAGACCCCAAGCACTAGCTGGGTGGATTTAGAAAGGGATAGAGAGGAATCTCAGAAGTCAAGTAACTGGCTGGGAAAACGCACAGAAAAGGGAAGAAAAATAAGACCATAGAAGGTTACTTTCTTGGTGAACAAATGTTTCCTCCTTTCCTTTCTGAAGAGGAAGAACAATGCTTAACATCAGGGAAAGGCATAAAAGTCAAGGCCTCTGTATCCCAAGCATCTGAAATAGATATCCAATGGGCTCAGGCCATGGAAGAGCTCAAAAAGGATTTTGAAAATCAGGTTAGACAGGTGGAGGAAAAACGGGGAAGAGAAATGAGAGAGATGCAAGAAAAGTATGAAAAACGGGTCAATACCATGCTAAAGGAGACCTAAAAAAATGCTGAAGAAAATAACACCTTGAAAAATAGGCTCACTCAATTGGCAAAAGAGGTTCAAAAAGCCAATGAAGAGAAGAATGCTTTCAAAAGCAGAATTAGCCAAATGGAAAAAGAGATTCAAAAGCTCACTGAAGATAATAGTTCTCTCAAAATTAGAATGGAACAGATGGAGGCTAATGACTTCATGAGAAGCCAAGAAATCACAAAATAAAACCAAAAGAATGAAAACATGGAAGGTAATGCGAAATATCTCATTGGAAAAACAACTGATCTGGAACATAGATTCAGGAGAGACAATTTAAAAATTATGGGACTACCTGAAAGCCATGATCAATAAAAGAGCCTAGACATCATCTTTCATGAAATTGTCGAGGAAAACTGCCCTCATATTCTAGAACCGGAGGGCAAAATAAGTATGGAAGGAATCCATCGATCACCACCTGAAAGAGATCCAAAAAAGAGAAACTCCTAGGAACATCGTAGCCAAATTCCAGAATTCCCAGATCAAGGAGAAAATATTGCAAACAGCTTGAAAGAAACAATTCCAGTACTGTGGAAATACAACCAGGATAACACAAGATCTAGCAGCTTCTACATTAAGGGATCTAAGGGGCACGGAATAAGATATTCCAGAAGTCAAAGGAACTAGGACCAAAACCAAGAATTACCTACCCAGCAAAACTGAGTATAATACTTCAGGGGAAAATATGGTCTTTCAATGAAACAGAAGACTTTCAAGCATTCTTGATGAAAAGACCAGAGTTGAAAAGAAAATCTGACTTTCAAACACAAGAATGAGAAGAAGGATGAAAAAGCAAACAGCAAAGAGAAGTCATAAGGGACTTACCAAAGGTGAACTGTTTACATTGCTACACGGAAAGACAATATTTGTCACTCTTGAAACTTTTCAGTATCTGGGTAATTGGTGGGATTACACACACACACATACACACACGTGTGTGCACACACACATACACACATGCATGCACACACAGACACAGAGAGCATAGAGTGAATTGAATAGGATGGGATCATATCTTGAAAAAATTAAGCTAAACAGTGAGAGAAATGTATTGGGAGGAGAGAGGATGAAATGGAATGGGGTAAATTATCTCTCATAGAAGAGGCAAGCAGGACACCTTTTAGTGAAGGGAAAAAGAGGAGAGCTGAGAGAAAAACATGAATTTTACTCTCATCACCTTCGACTAAAGGAAGGAATAAAATGCATACTCATTTTGGTATGAAAACCTACCTTACAATACAGGAAAGTGGGGGAGAAGGAGATAAGCAGGGTGGGGGGAGGATGGAAGGGAGGGGAATGGGAAGAGGGAGAAATTGAAGTCAACACTTGGAGAGGGACAGGATCAAAAGAGAGAATGGAAACAGTGGGGGGCATTGTAGAATGGAGGGAAATATAATTAGTCTTACACAACACGACTATTATCGAAGTCATTTGCAAAAACCACACAGATATGGCCTATATTGAATTGCCTGCCTTCCCAAAGGGAATGGATGGGGAGGGAGGGATGCGGAGAGGTTGGAACTAAAAGTTTTAGGAACAACTGTCGATTATTGTTCTTGCTACTAGGAAATAAGAAATACAGGTAATGGGGAATAGAAAGTTATCTGGCCTTACAGGACAAAAGAGAAGATGGGGATAAGGGAAGGAAGGGATGATAGAAGAGAGGGCAGATTGGTGATAGGGAAAATTAGAATGCTCATTGTATTGGGGTGGGGGAGGGGATAAATGGGGAGACAATTTGGAACCCAAAATTTTGTGAAAATGAATGTAAAAAGTTAAATAAATAAATTTATATTAAATTTTTAAAAATAAAAAAATAAAAAAAGAGTAAGTTGTTTAAAGATACAACCAAATTTTTACTTAATGCCCCCCCACAATAAGGAATATTGTAGTGGAGGAGGGAATTCAGTTTCCTAAGTGGCACAAATTCTTTCAGAGCTGCACAATTTTGTAAGTGCTAGATTTGAAACTTGAAACAAAACTGATTACCAGTCAGGTAACCTCAATTCAGTTGAATATTTTTCCAAATTATCTTTCATAGGAAATCACATATTTCTTTAATATCACAGAACTCATTTAGGTAGAACCTACTTCCTTCAAGAACTGAGGTCACTATGCCATTTAAGCTAGTTTTCCCTTTGATAATTATATTATTATATTAAATAATCCTTCTTAAAATCTGAGAGATTAGTGGGTGAACAATCCAACTCTTAGTGAATTCTGCTCCACAATGATAGGAAGATGCAACCTAGAAAGATATCCCATAGCTCTCAAGTTTCATCATTAAAGAACTTATAATATGTAACAAGAAGAGCTGCAATAACCTTTTTCTTTTTTTTGTCTGTCCTTTGGTTTTGAAGAGGACCAATGACATCACAGGTCTTTTTCATGATTCATGGGTGAATTGGATTTAAATGAGATAGAGTTGCACAGAGTTGTCATTCCTGTCTCTTCCAAATTCATGAAAGTCCAGTGGTAAAACAAAAGTTAACATGATTTGAGAAGACCCAGGATGCTGTGGATGACCATCTTCAATTTCTTAACAAACTATGAGCATTCCATCACATTTTTTTCAGGCACCTTCATAGACATTGAAACAAATTGTTTTCATCTCCCATTCTGCCAGTGGAAGTCTTCAAATACTTGGGGATAGATACCGTGGTAATTCACCTACAGGTTTGAGGCCCTTCAGTCACCCTCAACCTGGTTTAACTCATTCACTGAGAAGACGTACCAGGGTGTGGCTCTTATGCATGCTATAGCTTGGAGGCACAGTTCAGATTTGAGTGTTAGGTAGATGCGAAAGGTGGATGAGCAGCCCTAAAAAGTATTCAGCAAACCCTCATACCATAGGTGCTAGTCCTCCTTGAACATCCCATACAGTTAAACCATGTTAAATATGTTTCACACATCTTACCAGATAAAACAGTGAATGTGAGTAATCTTTTCCTTAACAGTACTAGGAAATATTCCTGAAACTTAACCAATTTAGATGCATGGCTTTTATTATTAGGTTAGGTGAAGGTATGCTGAGAAAAATATTTTAAGTCATTGTCATTAGAATTATCTAAAGTGAAGGACCGGATATCGCCCCAGGCAAAAACTTTATGGAGTTTGGTCTGATACTATTTACTTATTCAACTTTTCCTCATTTCTTTAAAGAGCTGGTTCAATTAGTATTTCATTTTTTTCTTTACTTGATTGAATTCAATCATATCTCCACTGAATATTTCTTTTATAATTATAGCACATACTGTTGCCAAACAAAACTAACGATTTATTAAATGTGTTTAGCCTCAAGGTACACAATTGACTAACAATACACATTTAACAAACTGTTGAGTTATGGCTAATATTACAATTCTTCTATTTTTTAAAATATGGAGGAGCCAAAAATCCACTTGGAGGTCCTTAGCAAGAGTCTACAAAAATTTGATCTCTTCTAGTAACAATTAGATTATGGTATATTCTTCACAGAACCATCACAATGCCTTTTTGTAAATAAATATCATGTATGATAGAGCTTCTCTCTTAGTGTGTGTTCTTGTCTGTGTGTGCATGGAAGAAGTAAAATGGTTCTCAAAAAAACATTAACTATATGACATGTTATTTTAAAAGTGGATGCATCATATAAATTACAACAAAATTTCTAAAGTCACTTAAATTTATAAAATTACCTAATACCGGGGGGCAGAGCCAAGATGACTGACTAGAAAGACACACTTGCTGTAGGGTCCTCCCTACAGCCCATAAAATACCTGTAGCGAGGGACTCTCAACAAATTCTGGAGCAGCAGAAGTGGAGAACAACAGAGTGGAGGAAATTTCCAGCCCACGGTGGCTTGAAAGGCCCATGGAAACATCAGTTTTGCTGGGTGCACAGCCGAGCACAGAGCCCAGCCCAGCCTTGGCCAAGCAGCACAGTGTGGCATGGCACAACGAGACTCTGGGAAGATGGGTGGAATCTCCAGTCACAGCAGCGGGACCTCAGATCCCTCAACCCACAGAACAAAAAGGTCAGTGACAGGGTTTTATCAGCAGGGCAGGAAGGGAGAAGGGCCTTCCTATAGCTCCAGAAGCAGGTAGCAACCTCAGAGCCAGCACAGCAGCCCTTATGGAAGCTCCATTGTTGGAGCATAAAAACCGCTGGGGGCATTGAAGAGCTGAGTCTTACCTCAACCCTGGGTGGAGGCCCTGGCTGAGCTGATCTTTGTCTCAAACTGAATGGTGGCCCTGCCCATCCACCTTATTTGAAAATCAGCCCCAAGTGCTGACATTGTGGAACTGGAGGCCAACTGGCTGTGGAGAGGAACCTCTGCTAAGATTCTGGGCACAAAAATCCCTCTCTGTGTCCAGACTAGTACATGTCTGATTGTGCCACCTGGAGGAACTGAGACCTCACAGATTCCCAGAGTATACCCTACTCTTGACAAAGTACCCAAAAATCAAGTAACTGGTTGGGAAAATGCCCCAAAAAGGGAAAAAAAAAATGAGACCATAGAAGGTTAGTTTCTTGGTGAACAGGTATCTGCTCCCATCCTTTCAGATGAGGAAGAACAATGCTTACCATCAGGGAAAAACTTAGATGTTAAGACTTCTGTATCCCAAACATCCAAAATTAATATTCAGGGGGCTCAGGCCATGGGAGGGCTCAAAAAGGATTTTGAAAATCAAGTTAGAGAGGTGAAGGAAAAAATGAGAAGAGAAATGAGAGAGATGCAAGAAAAACATGAAAAGCAGGTCAGCACCTTGCTAAAGGAGATCCAAAAAAATGCTGAAGAAAACAACACCTTGAGAAATAGGCTAATTCAAATTTCAAAAGAGGTTCAAAAAGCCAATGAGGAGAAGAATGCTTTCAAAAGCAGAATTAGCCAAATGGAAAAAGAGGTGAAAAAGCTCACTGAAGAAAATAGTTCTTTTAAAAATTAGAATGGAACAGATGAAGGAAGACTTTATGAGAAACCAAGAAATCACAAAACAAAACCAAAATAATGAAAAAAATGGAAGGTAATGTGAAATATCTCATTGGAAAAACAACTGCCAGGGGGCAGAGCCAAGACCGGGGGGCGGAACCAAGAACCGGGGGGTGGAGCCAACAGCCGGGGGGTGGAGCCAAGATGGCAGAGTAGAAGGATGCACGTTTAAGAGCTCCAACCCACAGCCCATAGAATTAATGTAAAAAGAGATCCGCATAAATTCTGGACCACAGAAAGGTGTACAGAAAGGGAGTGGAAGAGATTTCTGTGCCAGAGAGCCCTGGAGACTCATTCCCAGGGTCCGTCATGCCCCGGAAAGCGGACCCCACCCCAGTGCTGCCCTGGCCACGGCCCCAGAGAAGATGATCCCAGCAAGCTCGAAGCTCCGGCAGCCGGGAAAGTCCCTCCACCCACAGAAGCTACAGGTCAGTGAGAGGAACGGCTGGCTGGCTGAGGGGAGTGGGGTGTCTCCGTGACTCAGGCCCCTTCGGGAGAAAGCGGCGGTGGCAGAGACAGGGGCAGGAAGAGGTGGAGGCAGAGGCATGGGTGGCAGCGGAGGCAGCAGCTGCAGCAGCCCAGGACTTCCCCGGCAGCAGGCAGGATCGTCATTACAGAAAGTCTCTGCATAAACAACCTGAGGGAACTGAGCCTGGGAGGTGCCCCCCCACCCTCTCCATTCCTGAAAGTCTCTGCATAAAGCCCCTGAGGGAGCTGAGCCTGGGAGGCGACCCGGCGCCCACCCCAGCACCAGAACTAAAGCTCACATTTGATTAGCAGGTGGGCAGGCAGCACGGAAAGTCCATTTGAATTTCAGAGCCCAAGCACTAGCTGGGCGGATCTAGGCGGGGGTGGACAGGAATCCCAGAAGTCAAGTAACTGGCTGGGAAAATGCCTAGAAAAGGGAAGAAAAATAAGACTATAGAGAGTTTTTTCCAACAAATGCAAATGATCCCGACCTTAGGATCTGATGACGAGGACGTATTCTTGTCATCAGGGAAAGACATGGAGGGCGGGGCCGCAGTACCCCAGACACCTCAGGGGGATGTCAGGTGGGCTCAGGCCTTGGAAGAGCTCAAAAAGGATTTTGAAAAGCAAGTTAAACAGGTGGAGGAAAAACTGGGAAGAGAAATGAGAGAGATGCAAGAAAGGCATGAAAAATGGGTCAATACCTTGCTAAAGGAGACCCAAAAAAATGCTGAAGAAAATAACACCTTGAAAAATAGGCTCACTCACTTGGCAAAAGAGGTTCAAAAAGCCAATGAGGACAAGAATGCTTTCAAAAGCAGAATTAGCCAAATGGAAAAAGAGGTTCAAAAGTTCACTGAAGAAAATATTCTCTCAAAATTAGAATGGAACAGATGGAGGCTAATGACTTTCTGAGAAACGAAGAAATCACTAAACAAAACCAAAAGAATGAAAAAATGGAAGAGAATGTGAAATATCTCATGGGAAAAACAAGTGACCTGGAAAATAGATGCAGGAGAGACAATTTAAAAATTATGGGAGTACCTGAAAGTCATGATCAAAAAAAGAGCCTAGACATCATCTTCCATGAAATTATCAAGGAAAACTGCCCTGACATTCTAGAACCAGAGGGCAAAATAAGTATTGAAAGAATCCATCGATCACCACCTGAAAGAGATCCCAAAAGAGAAACTCCTAGGAACATTGTGGCCAAATTCCAGAACTCCCAGCTCAAGGAGAAAATCTTTCAAGCAGCTAGAAAGAAACAATTCCAGTACTGTGGAAATACAATCAGGATAACACAAGATCTAGCAGCTTCTACATTAAGGGATCGAAGGGCATGGAATAAGATATTCCAGAAGTCAAAGGAACTAGGACTCAAACCAAGAATCACCTACCCAGCTAAACTGAGTATAATACTTCAGGGGAAAATATGGTCTTTCAAAGAAACAGAGGACTTTCAATCATTCTTGATGAAAAGACCAGAGCTGAAAAGAAAATTTGACTTCCAAACACAAGAATGAGAAGAAGCATGAAAAAGTAAACAGCAAAGAGAAGTCTTAAGGGACTTACCAGAAGTTAACTGTTTACATTCCTCCATGAAAAGACAATATTTGTAACTCTTAAAACTTTTCAGTATCTGGGTAGCTGGTGGGACCACACACACACATGTACATGCATGCACGCAAACACACATACACACATGCACATACACACAGAGACAGAGAGCACAGAGTGAATTGAATAGGATGGAACCATAGCTGAAAAGAAATTAAGGTAAATGGTGAGAGAAAAATGTAGTGGGAGGAAAGAGGGTGACATGGAATGGGGTAATTATATGTCATTTAAGAGGGAAATAGGAGATTTTGGGGGGCAGGGAAAAAGAGGAGAGCTGAGGAAAAAAAAACAATTAGTTTACCCTCATCACATTTGACTAAAGGAAGGAATTTCAGTTTGGTATGAAAACCTATCTTATAGTATAGGAAAGTGGGGGAGAAGGAGATAAGCAAGGAGGGGATGATGGAAGGGAGGGCAAAGGGAGGAGAGAGCAATTTGAAGTCAACACTTGGGGAGGGACAGGATCAAAAGACAAAAGAGAGACAATGAGGGGTCGGGTAGGATGGAGGGTAATTCAGTTAGTCTTACACAACATGACTATCAGGGAAGTCATTTGCAAAATTACACAGATATGGCCTATATTGAATTGCCTGCCTTCCCAAAGGGAATGGGTGGGGAGGGAGGGATGGGGAGAATTTGGAACTCAATGTTTTAGGAACAACTGTTTAGTATTGCTGTTGCTACTAGGAAAGAAGACATACAGTTAATGAGGAATAGAAAATCATCTGACCCTACAGGAGAAAAGAGAAGATGGAGACAAGAGAAGGGAGGGAAGACAGAAGAGAGGGCAGATTGGAGATAGGGAAAATTAGATGCTTGGGGTATTGGAGTGGGGGAGGGGATAAAAGGGGAGAAAATTTGGAACCCAAAATTTTGTGAAAATGAATGTAAAAAGTTAAATAAATAAATAATTAGAAAAAAATAACTGATCTAGAAAATAGATCCAGGAGAGACAATTTAAAAATTCTGGGACTACCTGAAAACCATGATCAAAAGAGGAGCCTAGACATCATCTTTCATAAAATTATCAAGGAAAACTGACCTGATATTCTAGGACCAGAGGACAAAGTAAATATTGAAAGAATCCACTGATTACCTCCTGAAAGTGATCCTAAAAGAGAAACTCCTAGGAACATTGTGACCAAATTCCAGAGTTCCCAGTCAAGGAGAAAATATTGCAAGCATCTAGAAAGAAACAATTCCAGTATTGTGGAAATAAAATCAGGATAACATAAGATCTAGCAGCTTCTACATTAAGGGATTAAAGGGCGTGGAATAGGATATTTCAGAAGTCAAAGGAGCCAGGAATAAAAGCAAAAATCACCTACCCAGCAAAACTGAGTATAATACTTCAGGGGGAAAAAATGGTCTCTCAATGAAATCAAGGAGTTCCAAGCATTCTTGATGAAAAGACCAGAGCTGAAAAGAAAATTTGACCTTCAAACACGAAAATGAAGAGAAGCATGAAAAGGTAAACAGCAATGAGAAGTCAGAAGGTACTTACTGAAGTTGAACTGTTTACATTCCTACATGGAAAGACAATATTTGTAACTCTTGAAACTTTTCAGTATCTGAGTAGTTGGTGGGATCACACACACACACACACACACACACACACACATACACACACAAACACACAGACATACAACACGACTATTATGGAAGTCATTTGCAATACTACACAGACATGGCCTATATTGAATTGCTTGCTCTCATTCTCCCTCATTAACCTGTGAATGCCCAGAAAATATTACCCCAGGAAAAGCTCTGGAACACCTGAGGCATTAGAAAGATAGGCACCCAGAGTCTTGTAGTCCAGGCAACTTGGGGGATCAACAGGAGAGGTTATCTAGCTTTGGAGGAGGGGGACACAAGACCCAATAGTCAGTGACTATAATAAACTACTATTTGATAAATCTAATGACTCTTGCTTCTAAGATAAGAACTGACCATTTAAAAAAAAATTACTGGGAAAACTGGGAAATAGTAAGGCAGAACTGGGCATAGACCAGCGTCTTACACCCTATCCCAAGATTATGTGAAAATGGCTACATGATTTAAATATAAAGGTTGATAATATAATCAAATTAGTAGAGCAAAGAATAGTTACCTGACAGATATATGGAGAAGGCAAGGATTTATTACCAAACAAGAAACAGAGAACATCATAAAATGCAAAATGGATGATTTTGACTCATTTTTAAACATATGATTTATTTAATTTTAAGTTTTAAACATTAATTTCCACAAGAATTTGGATTCCAAATTTTCTCCCTATCTCTCCCAATAGGGTCAAATGGTCAGTTCTTAACTTAGAAGCAGGAGTCATTAGATTTATCAAATAGTAGTTTATTATAGTCACTGACTATTGGGTCTTGTGTACCTAATCTATTCCACTGATCCACCACTCTCTTCTTAGCCAGTACCAAGTAATTCTGGTGATTGCTATCTTGCAATATAATTTAATACCTGGGACAGCTAGACCACTTTCCCTTGCATTTCTTTTCATTAATACCCTTGGTATTCTTAACCTTTTGTTTTTCCAGATTAATTTTATTATTATTTGATTATTATTTTTCTAACTCTATAAAATAACTGTTTGGTTGTTGGTTTGGTATGGCACTGAATAAGTAGTTTAATTTAGATAGAATTGTAATTTTTATTGTATTAGATTGGTCCTACCCATGAGCAACTGATATTTTCCAGTTGTTTAGATATGACTTTATTCATTTGTGTGATAAGTGCTTTGTAATTGTGTTCACCCCAGGATAGCATGCAGCCCATCCACACCTTCCCCCAATTTGTCCTCCTTTCTATCAGCACCCTAGTTTTACATCACCCTCCTTTCTATTTTCATGTATGGCAAAATTGATTCCTATGCCCCATTGCCTGTACATCTTATTTCCCAGTTGCATACAAAAACAATTTTTCACATTCATTTTTAAAGCTTTTTATTTCATATTCACTTTCTTCTCCCTCTCCACCTACATTCATTAATATAGCAAGCAATTTTATATGTCATACATGTGTACCCTTGCAAAACACTTCCCTAACAGTCATTCTGCAAAAGACTAACTACAACTCCCTCTGTCCTGTCCTGACATCCACTGAATCCACTCTCTCCCTTGACCTGTTCCCCCACAATAGTCCTGGCATCTGATTAGCCCTTTCACCAAATTCTTGTCCTTCCTATTATCTTCCCTCTCCTATCCCCATCCCCTATTGCAAAATTATGTTTAATATGAATGTACAAGTAGAAATTATATCAGATTGCAAGCTGGCTTGGGGAGGTAGGAGGAGAGAGAGGGCAAGAAATTTAAAACTCAAAAATCTTACAGTAGTGAATGTTTAAAACTAAAAAAAATATAAATTTATAAAAAAATAGTAAGCCTCACACTACTGCTTATCCTACTATTGTCCCCTGTCATATACTATTATCATACTTTCCCCCTCCTACACCTTGAACAAACAAGGAGGAGAAGGAAAAAAAAAAACAACTGGACTTTTACTCATGAACTCACTCAGAAACACCATACTAGACACAAGTAGCATTCCATAAAGCCAGACCAAAATAGAAAACATATGCCCAGCAGCCATTGTTTTATTAAGACCTCTCAAAGTGGTCACTTATGATCCTTAACTATGAGTCCAGCACCAAAGCTGGAATTGATCCAAAATTGCCCATGAGGATTAACAAAGATTTGGTTAAAGAGTCAAGAACTTGACTAAAATGAGATGGTAGTCCAAGAAATTTGAGAGACTTATTCAGCCAACCCAAACTGTTGAGTCAAATCTATATTGCAGCATAAGAGGTCCCTCCTTCCATTGGACTTCTGGAGTAGAAAGCAGCACCTGACTAGGCAGAAGTCTTTGAATTGCATTGCTAACACCAGATATGTCAACCTGAAATAAAAAAAAAAAAAGACTGCCAAAATAGTAAAAACTAGGGCCTTTAAATCCAAGGCAAAAGAATTCCAATTTGGAGCCACTGTCCTGAGCCAGGTTACAGGACTGCCAAAGAAGGACAGAGAAAGGCAGGAGTAAATACATTTCAACAGGGTAGGGAGTCTAATTGGAGTCACAACCATGACAATCCTATTATGTAGGCTGTTTTGCATAGCAACGAACAATCCACAGAAAAGACTTGAGGGAGGATTGGGTTTCAATCACCTTTGAGCAATTCAAAGCCCTTGGATCAGGCAAGGTCAGTTGGATTCAAAAGTAGCTAGAATAAAATTTGATCTCATAGACTTTTTCATTGCTTATTTAATGTTATTATGTGTCATATGGAGTTAGTAACCATTAGAAACTAAATCATGGCCTTTCTCTGATATACAATCTCTCCTTTTTAAATAAAAAATTAAAATACAAACTAGTTGGTCACCCTTTCTTACTTTCCCAAATGCATAATTGTGACCACCACAATCCATATTTCCTCACCGCTGAGATTATACCTCTATTTTCACATTAATTGCATAAGGAATGTTATCCAGGAATTTCTTCTCCCTCCATACTCCCTAACAGATCTAAGTCACTTACACCTCTTTTATCCTTCAGGGTAAATCTTGATCTTCATCAATGTCATGGAACTGCAAAACTTAGTGGTTTTTTTAAGTTACCAGGTTCCTTGACACTGAAAGACCAAGGGTTCACTGGGATATATCAATAGTCTCTCTATACATCTGGAACATTTGAACTTCTGTGTACCCTTGAAGACTCAGAAGGGTTCCTGGAATTATTTCATATTATGAAGATTTATAAGATTTTTTTTTTCAGTTTGATTGGCTATTAGGACTGCGTTTTGTATATTCACATGAAAAGAATATTTTGAACCAAAATTGAACAGACAGTGTAAAACATTTGATCATACCATAACTCCTAATGAGCTTCTACTTAAAAAAGATTTTCAGTGAAAGGTGCTACCAAAAGTTTTAATCAAGATAATGATGAACTTCAGCTTACAGAAGAAACCTGCCAATACATGAAGGTCAAAGTAAAATTAGTCAGTCTAAAGCATAGGAGTTCCTTATGAATTTGTGCTCCTGTATGTTAGCTTATCAATTAATTATATGAATGTAAGTAAATAAATAAATAAACTTGGTCAAGATATTACAAAATACATTAGAAAAAATTTCCAATGCTAGTAGTAATACCTCTTAGGAGGTGCTATTCCCTGTAAAAGTCAATTAGATAAATTTATGGGTTCCATATAAAGTTAATCTTTCCAGAAGTTTTAGACAATAATTTTTGAGACAACAGGATATAGTAGACAGCACAATACAGTTGGAGGAACAATATGGAGTTTTGGGCTTAACCTTAGTTTCCTCAGAGTACAGACGATTACGATTGTATTATGCACTTTAAACTGAGGTTAATATGAAATATGATATGTGTGGGAATGAGAACTCCTACTAAACAGCAAAGTATGAAAAAATAGGATATAATGATTTCCTGTTTGGGGATCAAAATGGCAGAGTGATCAGTAACTGCTATCTCCCTCCCCTTGCTGACCTTGACCAGTCCAGAGATTATTTCCCCAGAAAGAACCCTGAAAGACTGGAAGCAGCAGAAGGGGTAAACAGATGCTCAGCATAGAAGGCTAGAAAGGAGGCTGCCCATTGCTATGGCCAAAGGCAACCAGTGCAGAATCAGACCTGCCCCAGAGAGTCCCACCTCACCAAACTGAATGAAGATTCTGAACCCCAGAGGAGTGAAGTCAGGCACTTTCAACATCAGGACTGTAGGTGTGCCTCAGTACTCCAATGGAATCGGGAAGACACTAGCACAGAAACTTGAGCTTGCATATGCTCTAGCTCAGCAAAGGAGCCTCCAGCATCCAGACCACCCCTCCCCCACATTGAATGAGCTACCTTCAGGGTAACTGTAGGGAAAACTAAAATGGATCTTTCAAACTCCAGCCAGCTTAGCACAAGGTAAGATGTACCGTTTAATTTCTACCTGAAAGAACCAGAGGCCACACACACACACACCTCTCAAGTTTTAGGTACAAGAACTGTGGGACAGAGCTCTCTTTGCCAAAGACACAAAGATCTACCTTAAAAGCCAGGAAAAGGATTATTATTACAAGTAAAAATCAGAGTAGAAAAGAAAAGACCATAGAATCTTTCTGTGGGGACAAGGACCAACACATAAATACCAAAGAGGTCAACTTTGAGACTGTACACATATCTGAAACTTCAGAAGGGAATATGAACTGGTCAGAAGAATGAAAGCCTTCTTGGAAGAGCTTTGGAAGGACTGTAAATCCTAAATTAGAGAAACAGAAGAAAAAATGACCAATGATTTTAAAAATATGAAAAAAGAATTTCTGAAGAGAACAGTTCCTTTAAAAGGAAAATTATGCAAATGGAAAAGGAAATACAAAACGTAACTGGTGAAAATAACTCCTTAAGTGGAGCAATTGGACAGATAAAAAGGAGATATAAAAGTCAACTGAAGAAAACAATTTGATAAAAAATGGAATCAGGCAAGTAGAAGCTAATGAATCTATGAGACATCAAGAATCA
This sequence comes from Bettongia penicillata ogilbyi, assembly GCA_023548195.1. NCBI lineage: Eukaryota > Metazoa > Chordata > Mammalia > Diprotodontia > Potoroidae > Bettongia > Bettongia penicillata. The sequence goes on along the minus strand of JAJHZJ010000126.1, from coordinate 337,739 downwards.
GTCAAATAAAACCCAAAGAATGAAAAGATAGAAGAAAATGTAAAATATCTAATTGGAAAAAGAGGTAACCTGTAAAATAGATACAGGAGAGACAATCTAAGTATTATTGGCCTACCAGAAAGGCATGATGAAAAAAAAGATCCTGGACAATATCACCCAAGAAACAAATCACCAAAGAAAATTATCCAGAAGTTCTAGATCCAGAAGGCAAAGGTTATCAAAAGAATCCACAGTTAACCTGTTGAAAGGGACTCCAAACTAAAAACAAAAAGGAATATCGGTGTGAAATTCCAGAACTATCAAGTCAATGAGAAAATACTGCATGCAGACAGAAAGAAACAATTCACATATCGAGGAGCTACCATCAGGATAACATAGGACCTTGCAGCTTCTATATTAAATGATCAAAGGAATTGGAATATGATATTCCATAAGGTAAATTAACTAGGACTACAAGCAAGGATTAATTACTCAGCAAAGGTGACCATAATATTTCAGGCAAGGAAATGGACATTCAATGAAATAAAGGAATTCTAGACCTTCCTGATGAAAAGGCCAGAATTCAACAGAAAATTTGATATTCAAAAGCAAGTCTCAAGACACGCATAAAAAGGTAAACAGGGGAAAACTAAAACTTGTTTAAAAATATAGCCAAACTGTTTATATCCCTATAAGGGAAGATGATACTTGTTAATCTTGAGAATTGCATATTTATTATGAAATATAAAAGGGATTTACATAGACAGAGTATACATGAAATGATGTGATGATAACAAATGTGATTTAAGAGTGTGAAAGGATTGAAATGGGAGATGTAAAAAGGAGGAGGAATAAAAAATAAATTCCATCACAGGAAGAGGCACAAAAATATAGTACAGTAGAAGGAAAGAGGGGACAGAGATGTTTGAGAGGTACTCTCATCTGATTGGATTTGAGGAGAGTAAAACAAACTCAATTAAGTCTAAAAATACAACCAGCTCTACAGGCAATAGGAGGGGAAGTGGGAAAGAAAAGGGATGGGAGGCTAAAAGGGAGGGAAGATTTAGTAAGAGGAAAGGGGATTAAAATGCAAGATGCCTGAAAGAAAGGAAGTAAGGCTGATGGAGGTTGGTCAAAAATTAAAATTCTATTGGGAAGGGGGAGAAGGGAGAACTGAAAGAATAAACAAGGGTAAAGGAAGTGGAGGGAAAGACACAAATTGTAACCATTATTGTGAATATGAATGAGATGAACTATCCCATAAAACGGAGATGGATAACAGAATGGATTAAAACTGTGATCCAAAAATATGTTGTTAACGAGAAACACATTTGAAACACATTTGGAAATACACATAGGGTAAATGTAAAGAGTTGGAGCAGAGTTTATTGTGCTTCAGCCGATTTAAGAAATTGCAGGGGTAACAATCTGAAGCTCAGACAAAGCAAAAGCAGAAAGAGATCTAATCAAAAGAGATGAGGAAGGAAACTATATCATCACCATAGAAAACGAAACAATTTCATTACTAAACATATATGCTCCAAGTGGTGTAGAATCCAAATTCTTAGAGGAGAAATTAAGGGAGTTATAGGAAGAAATAGAAGGAAAACTATACTAGTGGGGGACCTCAACCTCCCCCTTTCTGAACTGGATAAATCTCACCTCAAAATAAACAAGAAAGAAGTTAAGGAAGTGAATAGAACTCTGGATAAGATAGATATGAGAGATCACTGGAGAAAAATCAGTTGCTTGTGAATGGGCCAAGTGATTATAATAAAAATGACAATTAATTTACTTATTCAGTGCCATACCATTCAAACTATCAGATAATTATTTTAAAGAGCTAGAAAAAATAATATAAAAATTCATCTGGAAAAACAAAATGTCAAGAATATCAAGGGACATAATGAAAATTAATATTCGTGAAGGTGGCCTAGCTCTACCAGATCTCAAATTGTATTATGAAGTAGCAATTGTTAAAATCACTTGGAACTGACTGAGAAACCGAATAGTAGAACAGTGGAATATGTTAGGTACCCAAGCCACAGTAGTCGATGTATATAGCCATCTACTGTCTGATAAACCCATGGACTTCAGCCTCTACGATAAGAACTCACTGTTTGACAAAAACTGCTGGGAAAACTGGATAACAGTATGCTGGAAACTATGCATAGACCAATGCCTGACATTGAACACAAGAATAAAGTCAATATGGGTACATTATCTAGGTATAAAGATTGATACTATAAAGAAATTAGGGGAGTAATGGACAGTGTAGTTGTCAGATTTATGGAGAAATTTATGACAAAACAACAGATAGGGAGAATTATGAAGGGAAAAATGGATAATTTTTGTTATATTAAGTTGAAAAGTCTTTGCACAAACAAACCCAATGCACTCAAAATTAGGAGGGAAGCAGAAAACTGTGCAAGAATTTTTACAGCCAGTGTCTGTGATAAAGACCTCATTTCTAAAATATATAGAGAACTGAGTCAAATGTACAAGAATACAAGTCATTCCCCAATTGATAAATGGTCAAAGAATATGAACAGGCAGTTTTCAGAGGAAGACATTAAAATTATTAATTTAGTTTAAATAATAATTAATAATAAAAATAAATATTAAATGATATTAAAATAATTATAAAATTAATAAAGATAATAATTAAATTAAAGTAATTTAATTAATTTAATTAAAATTATTCTATAGTCATATGAAAAAATGCTCTAAATCAGTATTGATTTGAGAGATGCAAATGAAAACACCTCTGAGATACAGCACACCTGTCAGATTGACTAACATGACAAAACAGGATGATAATAAATTTTGGAGAAGATGTGGGAGAGTTGGAACACTAATTCATTGTTGGTGGATCTGTGAGCTGATCCAGCCATTCTGCAGACCAAATTGGAACTACTCCCAAAGGGCTACAAAAATGTACTTGCCCTTTGATCCAGCAATACTGCTTCTGGGACTGTATTCCCAGGAGATCATAAAAATGGGAAAAGGTCCCATATGGACAAAAATATTTATAGCAGCACTTTTTGTGGTGGCCAATACCTGGATATCAAGAGGATGTCCATCCCTTGGGGAATGGCTGAATAAAATGTGGTATATGGATGTAATGGAATACTGTTTTGCTATAATAAATGATGACCAGGAAGACTTCAGAGAGGGCTGGAAAGACTTATATGAAGTGATGTTGAGGGAAAGAAGCAGAACCAGGAGAACTTCATACACAGCAACAACCACAGTGTGGAGGATTTTTTCTGGTAGGCATAGAAACTTCATTGCAATGCAAGGACTTAAAATATTTCCAGTGGTCTCTTTGGGCAAAATGCCTTCCACATCCAGAGAAAGAACTATGGAATTTGATCGCAGAATGTATCAAGTCATTTTCTTTTGTATTATGTTTTGGTTTGTTTTATGATTTCTCCCATTAATTTTAATTCTCTCATGCAACAAGACTAAGGTTTAATGTTAATGTTAATGTTAATGTTTAATAGGAATGTATGTGTAGAACCTGTATAAAAGTGTATGCAGACTTGGGGAGCAAAGGGGATGCAGGGGGGAAGAAGGGGGAGGTTGGGGAAAAAATCTAAGTTATATGGAAGTGATTGTACAACACTGAAAATAAATAAAATACAACAAAATAAAATATAGGATATTTCTAACCTTTAGGGAACCCAAGTTTATAGAAAAATTTAATTGAGGGATTTACGTTTTTGAAGTTAAATTGTAAAAATTGAGTTCCTGCATTTTCAGTGTTTCACAAATTGCTGATACATATTGATGGAGTTATTGACTTAAAAAAATAAAATCAATTAGATTAGTAGCCTGATCTTTATGGCAGTAGATTGAAAGTAATCGATCATTAAAAACAAACAAACAAAAAAAACCAAAACAAAAAAACATATCCAATATAATAGCTTAAGCACCAATAGAAATGTTTACTTTCTATAACAAGCTTGCTGAAAGAGAATATTAGAGCTTAAGAACAATATAAATTTCTACAGCATTTAAAATTTGATGAAGAGCTACAAATACATCCCTGTTATTGTATTTTAACACAGATCCTTGTGCAGAAGGCGAAGATGAGTTATTTATTATACTTTTATATAGATGAGAAAAATGAGAGAGACTAAATGACTTGTACAAAATTAAAGGGCAAATAATCTTAGTGGGTGGAATTTGAACTGGATGAAATTTTAACTATGGGTTTTCTTAAATTAAGTCATAAGTAAACAAAGAATTACTAATGCTTTAGAAGTCACTAGAAAGTTGAATTTCATTCTTTATTTTAGTTGTGTGCATGACCATTAGCACTAATTGACAAAAGTCTGCAAAACGAATACTTTAGATCCAGAATATCAAGGAACATAATGAAAAGAAATGCTAAGGAAAGTGGCCTAGCCATACCAGATCTCAAACTGTATGCAGTAATCATCAAAACCACTTGGTAATGGCTAAGATATAGAGGGGTAGATAAGTAGAATCGATTAAGAACTCAGAACAAAGTAGTCAATAAACATATTAGTCTACTGTTTGGTAAACAGAAGGACCCCAGCTTCTGGAATAAGAACTCACTTTTTGGCAAACAATGCTGGGAAAACTGGATAATAGAGTGACAGAAACTGAGCATAGACCAATGCCTGACTCCATTCACAAGAATAACGTCCAAAAGGATATGTAATTTAGGTATAAATACTGAGAGTATAGAGAATTTAGGGGAGCAGGGGACAGTGTAGTTGCCAGATTTATGGGGAATGGAGAAATTTATGACAAAACAACGGATAGGGAACATTATGAAGTACAAAATGGACAAGTTTCATTATATTAAATTGAATAGTTTTTGCACAAACAAATCCAATGCACCCAAAATTAGGAGGGAAGCAGAAAACTGGGAAAGGATTTTTACAACTAGTGTCTTTGATAAAGGAGTCATTTCTAAAATATATAGAGAACTGGGTCAAATGTGTAAGAATACAAGTCATTTCCCAATTGATAAATGGTCAAAGGATACGAACAGGCAGTTTTCAGTGGAAGAAATTAAAGTTACCTATAGTCACATGAGAAACTGTTCTGAATGACTATTGATTATAAAGATGCAAATTGAAACAATTCTGAGGTACCACATCAGACCTATCATATTGGATAACATGACAAAACAGTAGGATGATAAATATTGGAGAAGATATGGGAGAGTTGGAACACTAAATCATTGTTGGTGGAGCTGAGAGCTAATCTAACCATTCTGGAGAGGAATTTTGAACTATGACCAAAGGACTACAAAAATGTGCATATCTTTTGACCCAGCAATATCACTTTTAGGATTGTATTCCAAAGACATCATAAAAGCGGGAAAAGATTACACATGCGAAAAATATTTTTGGCACCTCTTTTTGTGCAGTCCAAGAACTAGAAATCCAGAGAATGCCCATCAATTGGGAGATGACTGAACAAGTTGTGGTATATGAATATAATGGAAAACTATTTCACTACAAGAAGTGATGAACAGTCAGACGTCAGCAAAACTTGGAAAGACTTAAATGAACTGATGCTTAGTCAAATGAGAAGAATCAGAAGACTATTCAATCCAATAACACCCACGGTGTGAGAGGACTATGTCTGATTGACTAAGCCCTTCACAGCAATGCAAGGACATACAATATTCCCAAAGGACACTTCAGGTTAAATGTCATTCACATCCAGAGGGAAAACTGAAATAAGAATTCAGAACGAAGCTGAATATTTTCTCTTGTGTTATGCTTTGTTTTGTTCTAATGGTTTTTCCCATTTATTTTAATTTTTCTTTGCAACATGACTAATGAGAAATGCTTAATAAGGATGTAAATGAAGAAGGAAGAGTCAAGATGGCAGAGTAAAAAGACACACATGTTCTAACTCATCCTCCACAGCCTATAAAATACCTGTAAAAAAAGGACTCTCAATGACTTCTAGAGTAGAAGCCACAGAATGACAGAATGAAGGAGATTTCCAGCCCAGGGTAGCCTGAAGGGCCAACAGGAAGAGTTCATCACAAGGCGAGGAACAGAGCATAACCCAGCCTTGGCAGTGTGGAGAAACAGGACCAGAACAGGCCTCGGGGGAAGAATCCCCAGCAGCAGAGACAGTTCTCAGATCCCTCAACCCACAAATACCAAAGACAACTTCAAAGGTCAGTGAGAGGGCTTTTTTAACTGGATGATAAAGGAGCAGGGCCTTCCCTTAACCCCAGCCCCAGGCACCATGAAGGCAGCAGCAGTGGTGGAGGCAGCTGCAGTGACAGTTGCAGCAGCAGCATCCATTGTGGAGCCCTCTGTCTGAAGCCCCTTGGGGAAATTGAGCTGCTGATCTGAATCTCAGACCAGAGCACAGCCCTGCTGTGAAGAGGAGCATTTCCATGGCAGAGCTGGAGGCTGTTGTGGAGAGGGAATTCTACTACTCTCAGATTCTGAGCAGAAAAGTTTTTGATTGCTCCCAGACCAGTGTGCAGGCCAGGAAAAGAGTTAACTTCTCTCCCTTGATTGTGCCACCGTGGGAAGATGATGAAATAGAAAGATTCACATATGCTAGCTCCTAACCCACAGCCCATAAAATACCTGTAAAGGAGAACTCCCAACAAATTCTGGAGCAGCAGAAGCCACACAGCAACATAGTGGAGGAGATTTCTGTTCCAGAGAGACCTGAAAAACCGACACTAAAGGTCCATCACTCATGGGACCAGAGCAGAGCCCTGCCCTGCCTTGGCCACATGGCACGGAGAGTGGAAGATCCAAGCAGGCTTCAGGGACAGAATCTCCAGTGGAAGCACAGGTCCCTCCACCCCAGGTGCCAAAGGTCAGTGAGAGATCCTTTTTGGCTGGTCAAGAGGGGAGCAGGGTGTCTCCATAACTCAGGTCCCCTCGGGAGGCAGCAGCAGAGGCAGCAGAGGACAGGGGCTCCCAAAGCAGGCAGGAGCTCAGACCATTGTTGAATGTCTCCACATAAACCCCCTGAGGGAACTGAGCCTCTGGTGGCAGCACTGCCCCCATCTGAGCACCTGAACTTAATCTCACACTGAATAGCAGCCCTGCCCCTGCTGAAAGCCCTGAGGCAGGGAAGCAGCATTTGAATCTCAGACCTCAAGCACTAACTGGGCAAATCTGGAGGCAAGGGGGCATGGAGAGGAATCTCATAAGTCAAGTAACTGGCTGGGAAAATGCCCAGAAAAGGGGAAAAACAAATAAGACCATAGAAGGTTACTTTCTTGGTGAACAGATATCTCCTCCCATCCTTTCCAATGAGGAAGAACAATGCTTACCATCAGGGAGAGACATAGAAGTCAAGGCTTCTGTATCCCAAACATCCCAAATAAATATTCAATGGGCTCAGGCCATGGAAGAGCTCAAAAAGGATTTTGAAAATCAAGTTAGAGAGGTGGAGGATTGTGCCATCTTAGAGGAACTGAGAAATTACAGGTCCCCAGAGCATACTCTATTCTTGACAAAAGACTCAGAAGTCAAATAATTGGCCAGGAAAATATGCAAAAAAGGGAAAAAATAAGACTTTAGAAGGTTATTTTCTTGGTGAACAGGTATTTTCTTGCATCCTTTCATAGGAGGAAGAACAAAGCACAACATCATAGGAAGTCTAGGCTTCTGTGTCTAAAACCTCCAAAATAAATATACAATGGTGTCAGGCCAAAAGAGCTCAAAAAAGATTTTGAAAATCAGGTATGAGAGGTGGATGAAAAATTGGGAAGAGAAATGAGAGTGATACAAGAAACTCGTGAAAAGCAAATCAACAGCTTGCTAAATGAGACCTCAAAAAATGCTGAAAATAACTAGCAGCTTTAAAAATGGACTCTTCCAAATGGTAAGAGAGGTCCAAAAAGCCAATGGGGAGAAGAATGCTTTAAAAAGCAGAATTAGCAAAATGGAAAAGAAGGTTTAAAAGCTCACTGATGAAAATAGTTCTTTAAAAATTAGAATGGAGAAGATGGAAGCTAACAACTTTAGGAGAAATCAAGAAACTACAAACTAAAACCAAAGGAAAGAAATAATAGAAGATAGTGTGGAACAACTCATTAGAAAAACAACTGACCTGGAAAAGAGATCCAGGAAAGGCAATTTAAAAATTATGGGACTACGTGAAAGTCATGATCAAAAGAGTCTAGGCATCATCTTTCAAGAAATTGTCTCCCCAATTGATAAATGGTCAAAGGATATGAAGAGGCAATTTTTAGAGGAAGTAATTAAAGATATCTATAATCATATGCAAAAAATATTCTAAATCACTATTGATTAGAGAGGTGCAAATCAAAACAACTCTGAGGTACCACATCACACCTATAAGATTTGAAAACATGACAGAACAAGGAAACGATAAATGTTGGAGAGGATGTAGGAGAGTTGGAACACTAATTCATTGTTGGTGGAGTTGTGAGCTCATTCAACCATTCTGGAGAGCAGTTTAGAACTATGGCCAAAGGGCTACAAAAATAGGCATACCCTTTGACCCAGCAATATCGCTACTAGGACTGTAATCCCAAGAGATCATAAAAATGGGAAAGGGCCCCACATGTACAAAAATATTTATAGCAGCACTCTTTATAGTTGCCAAAAACTGGAAGTCAAGGGGATGCCCATCAATTGGGGAATGGCTGAATAAATTATGGTATATGAATGTAATGGAGTACTTTTGTGCCATAAGAAATGATGAACAAGAACTCTTCAGGGAGGCCTGGAAGAACTTATGTGATCTGATGCCAAGCGAAAGGAGCAGAACCAGGAGAACTTTGTGCACTGCAACGACCACAGTGTGTGAGAGTTTTTTCTGGTGGACTTGGAACTTTGTAGTAATGCAAGTTTCCACGCTCAAAGAAAGAACTATGGAATTCATTCACAGAATGTAGCAGATCATGTTTGTGTGTGTGTGTGTGTGTGTGTGTGTGTGTGTGTGTGTGTGTGTGTGAGTGTATGTATTATATTTTGATTTGTTATATGATTTTTTCCATTTATTTTGTTTTGTCTATATAGCATGACTATAGTGAAAACATATTCAATAGGAAAGTATATATAGATTCTATATAGAATTGTATGCCATCTTGGGGAGGGAGGGGGTAGTGAGGAGGTGTGTGGGGGGTTAAAATCTAAATTTTATGGTAGTGATTGTAGAACATTAAAAAAAGAGAGGGAGAGAAAGGAATTGTCAAGGAAAATGGCCCTGATAATCTAGAACCTGTGGGTAAAATAAATATTGAAAGAATCCCCCAAACACCTCCTGAAAGTGATTCAAAAAGAGAAACTCCTAGGAATACTGTAGCCAAATTCCAGAGTTCCAAGGTCAAGGAGAAAATATTACAGGCCACTAGAATGAATCAGGATGACACAAATTCTAGCATCTTTTACAATAAGGGATCAACAGACATGGAATATGATATTCCAGAAGTCAAAAGAACTAGGATTAAAACCAAGAATCACCTACCCAGCAAAACTGAATATAACATTGCAGGAGAAAAAAATGGTCATTCAGTGAAACAGAGGACGTTCAAGCATTCTTGATGAAAACACCAGAGTTGAAATGAAAATTTGTCATTCATACACAAGAACCAAGAGAAGCATGAAAAGATAAACAGGAAAGAGAAATCATAAGCGACTAACCAAATGTGAAGTGTTTACATGCCTACATGGAAAGACAATATTTGTAACTCTTGAAACTTTTCTCTGCATTTGGGTAGTTGGAGGGATTATAAACATGTATGTATGTAGGTGGAGAGCACAGGGTGATTTGAACAGGAAGGAATTGTATCTAAAAATACCTAAAAAAATAAAATTAAAGGATGAGAGAAGAATGTATTGGGAGGAGAAAGGGAAAAATGGAATGGGGCAAATTATCTCATAAAAGAGACAAGAAAAAGCTTTTTCAATGAAGAAGAAAATGGGGGAGGTGTGAGGGGAAAAGTGAAGCTTACTCTCATCACATCTGACTCAAGGAAGGAATAATATGCACACTCAATTTGGTATGAAAACCTATCTTACAGTACAGGAAAGTAGGGGAGAAAGGAATAAGCAGAATAGGGGGGACGATGGAAGGTATGGAATATAGGAGGAGGGAACAATTAGAAGTAAACACTGCTGGGGAGGGAAAAGGTCAAGAGAGAATAGAAGAAATGGCAGGCAGGATAGGATGGAGGGAGATATAGTTAGTACTACTCAACATGACTATTATGGAAATCGTTTGCAAGACGACACATATGTAGCCTGTATTGAATTCCTTGCCTTCTCATTGGGGATAGGTAGGGAGGAAGGATAGGAGAGAAGTTGGAATTCAAAATTTTAGGAACAAATTTTAAGGATTGGTTTTGTATACAACTTGGAAATAAGAAATACAGGTAATGGGGTATAGAAAGTTATCTTGCCCTACAGGACAAGAGAGAAGATGAGGAAAACAGAAGGGAGGGATGTTAGAAGGGACAGCAGATTGTTGGAAGGGGTAATTAGAATGCTCATCGTTTTGGGGTGGGGGGAGGGGAGACATAAGGAGAAAATTTGGAACGCCAAATTTTGTGGAAATGAATGTTGAAAACTAAAAATAAAAAAAATACATTTAAAGAAAAAGAATAAAAGTGCAGAACCCATGTAAGATTGCATGCCTTCTTAGCGAGGGAGAGGAGAGGGAGAGGGATAAAACTTAAGAGCTATTGAAATGATTGTTGGAAACTAAAATCAAATACGTTTATTAAATTAAAAAAAAAACCCAACAATTAGAATGCCAATACCAGCCCTCTCTCTATTTATTTATCTCTCCATATATGTGTATATACATATATGTAAAAGCATATATGTATATACATCTATATATATGTATATATATAACAACATACCTATATATTTGTTATAGTTCAATTAAAAATTAAAATTAAAAATGGTGCACCCAATAATTGAACTGGGTATTAGGGAAAAGAAAACCCCTCTTGAGGTAGCAGAATAGGGCTTTCCCAGTTTTTCCTTCCTCTCCAAAGAGGAAATTTGATCAAAAATTTGGTTAGAAGGGCCACTCTTTCCAAAACTCGAGTACTTGTCTTAAGAAAAAGCTCTTTGGCACACAGATCAAGTCAGCTTTAAGCTAATGAGTAACCTCAGATTTAACTCTATTTTTAGACTTAAATTGAGAGTCAAGTTTCTATCAGAAGACCTGCTCTAAATTAACACTTCAAAAATCTATGCATCTTCCCTTTTGATTCCCAACTGTCTCTCTTGTGTCCTCAATTCATTTTCGGAGATTCTATCACAAAAAAACCCCAAAAAAACAAACAAAAAAAAAAAAAAAAAACACTTTTATTTCTTTAGTTATTTCTAACCATCACTACCAACAGACTCTGAGAATTTTCACAGAATGTCCCCTAGGTTTGGAATATTTTCCTTCCAAATTTCAGCAGCCTGGATTCCCTGATTCCAATGAGTCACATGTAAAATTCCACCTTCAATAGAAAACCTTTTTTGAGGCATCTTAATGCTAGTGCATTTCCTGATTGACTGTCTCCAATGTATCCTGTGTTTATTATTTGTGTAGAGGTCTTTCATGCGCTCTCTTCTTTTAGGTTGCGAACTCTTTAAAGAGCAGAAACTATGTTTTGCTGTGTTGTGTGTCTTCAGTTTTTAGTGCAGTATCTAGTAATTGTTGTTCAGTTCTTTAATCCTATCCAGTTCTTCATGACTCCATGTAACATCCTGTCCATGAAATTTTCTTAGTTAAGTACCTGGCATGGTTATCTATATCCTTCTCCAGTGGACTGAGGAAAACAAAAGTTAACAAACAAAAGTTAATCAAATTTATTAAACTCTGGAGTCAGAATTAGTGAGTGAGGCTGAATCTAGTGCTCTATCCTCTGAGCCACCTAGTAGTCTCTTGGTTTTAGGAACCATCTTGTTTTGTTTTTCTAGTACTATTCAAATAATCCTACAGAATGACAAACTCAGACCTAAGGTTTAGGTAACTGACTATCTCCTGGCTTGTCATGTGCATATATCCTCCCTCCCTCTTTTTAGACTCTAAGCCCATATAAAACAGAGAAAAGGAGCTTCCCTTGCAGTGGAATGAAGGGCTAGGAGAACAGGCATAGAGGGCATGAATGTAATTTAGCTCAACTTGAAAATCAACGAGCCAGAACAGATCCTTTGCACCTATTACTAGAATTTCTTAATAATGACCCTGACCACTAAGATTGACTGGGTCTCCTGGAAGAGGATTTTAGTAACACTAAAGACTGATGAAGATGATTAAGTCACCAAATCGCCCAAGTCCACTTTGGGTGAGAAAATGGGTAAAATATAAAGACCTTGGAAATACATATTTTACCCTTTTTAGAAAGTTGAGTCCTTTCCATACAAGTACATAATCTTGAGGTAGTATAAATGAAATTCCAAATTAAAAGTCAAGTGAAGTGTTAAGATATAAGAAAATAAACAAAAGAAATAATTAAAAAGTGGAAGTTTATTAATGCTTTCTGAAAAGTACCTACTTCTCTTTTTTTCTCTTTGGGAAAAAAGAATTCAGATTTCCATTTTTTCTCAACTTTAAGAAAAGAGTCAATGTTCATTAATAATATTGGCCTGTAATTTTCTTTCTTTTTTTATTTCTCTAATTGAGATATTAGAACTATATTCATTTCATAAACAGATTGTGTTAAGATGATTTCTCAACTTTCTCATGGTCAAGCAAGATTATTGGCTAATATCACATACATTTGCTTTGTGCTCAGATAAAGGTTGTGCTAGAAGGCCTCTGATATTCCTTTCAAATTTGAGATTCTGCAGTCATAGAAACAAATATTTTAATGTGGAAGAAATATAAATGATGTAGTACCTTAATTTTCTCATTTTTGAATATATATTTATATTTGAATTTTGAAAATGCATTCACAGTACTTGTATGCATTTCCTATATTTCAGATATTTATATATTCATGTAGTTATACAATATGATATATGCATATATATCACTCATATATTGATATGAACAAAAGCATAGATCTGGATACATAAATACTTCGGGGTAGAGCACTGAATCTGAAGGTGAAACTTACATTTGACACATTAATTTTATGACCAGAGAAGTTATTTAATCACTATCTTAGCTTCCTCATCTGTAAAACAAAGAAAATGAAAGTATATACCTCTCAGGGTTGTTGTGATGACAAAATTACACAACATTTATAAAGTGCTTTAAAAATCTTAAAGAGATTTAGAAATGATTTATGATTTTGATTTTATTATTATTATTATTAATTTTTATTTATATGATAAGCAGCAGAGAATAGTGAATGGAGAGCTGTCCTCAGACTCTAGAAAACCCTGCTTTAATTCTCACTGCGGATACATTTTGACTGTGTAACACTAGGAAAGTCACTTAACTCATATGCTTCCTCACTTTTTCAACCAAACAGACCCAGAGATCATGTTTACTAGTCTTTAGTGTTTCTAAGATCACTTCCCCAAAGGTTCCATGCTTGAATCAACTCTCAAAGACTGTAAGTTACAATCTCAGGTGCCAAATTGCATTGTTTGTTTTTTGTCCCAGAAATTCCCTATACCAATACAATCATAGATCTAGTACCCATCAATAGCCTACACAGCTATAACCATGGATTTCGACATGATATTGATAAATAAATGCACATTTTATAGATAAGGTTTTTGAAGGTGATATCTGTATAAAATCTGCATAAAATTTAGCCACATCCTTTCCTTGTTGTTCAGTTGTGTCACACTCTGCATGATCTCATTTGATGTTTTCTTTGTGAAGATACTAGAGATGTTTTCCATTTCCTTGTCCAGTTCATTTTAAAGATGAGGAAATCAAGGCAAACAGAGTTAAGTGGCCTGCCCAGGATCACACAGTTAGTAAGTATCTGAGGTCAAATTTGAAATCGGGAAGATGATTCTTCTTGACTCCAGTCCTGGAATTCTATCTACTAGCCCACAGAGCTGCCCTACTACATCCTAGTAAATTGTAAATACTTCAAAAATTGTGGAGAACTAGATTCTGTTTTAGTCATCCATTCATTCTTTTAGCCAGATTGCAGAAAATTGCCACCAAGGGTTGATCATCCAATGATGAATTTTTCGTGACCATAGCAACTTATGGATTTTTCCTTGTTATACAAAGCAACTTACCTAGTGAAACTGTGAGAGGCCTAACCCCTCCCACCTGCAGTCCAGTCATTCACTGTGCCTTAATACTTGCTGTGTGGCACGTGATTAAGACCTCAGTTTTGTTGTACTGACTCTTTTAATTTAAATTCACATCGACAATACCATAGATATGAAATCATAAGTAAAATGTTGTAGTATAAAGACAAACACAAACACATCTGCATATGTTTAACATTTATTAGATTTTTTTTTTTACTGTTAACTTCATCATTATTGGTTAACCCTTTTGTAGAGATAACTATACAAATTCATTTTCTGGGTGATATTTAGGACCACGTAATCAGCATCTTGATTGAGAGCTTCACTCCTAATCATCTCTGCTGTAATTCATTTCAGCTATGATAAACATTTTACCTTTCTGTTTGCTTTATTATCCTTCTCTATCATTTATATAATGTAGTACCTTTTGTTTTTCCTTCACAATTGTATCTTGGTTAATGCGTGTTCAATACACAGCTGCTTTCTTTTCTGAAGAAACAATCACTACCATACTCTCATTTCAGCTGAGCAGTCTGGTTATTGATCATTTTCTCCTTCCATTTGCCGTTTATTTGTCCCTAGCTTACAGTTGCAGGGCTTCTTCAAATCTGAAAAGAACTCATTCACATTCATGGTTGCATTTTTATTTTCTTTTTTTTTGAAAACAGACCTATTCATTTTCATTTCAGTTCCTTAAAGAGCTAATATGATACTGTCAAAATGTTCTAAAAATAGTCTTATTGCTGTTTCCTCTGCATTTAGAAAGGATTTCTTTGATATAAAAGAAATTTAGGCAAATATTCTTTGAAATGAGTTTTGTGTTAATGAAATTAAATATGCAAAACTTTCAGTCCCAGCTGTTTTACCCAAAGGGTAGGCACAAAGGAAACATCTTTGTGATTATTATTCTTTTGCTTTAAGAGACAGAGGAAGAAAAAGTTTTTCTTGTACTTATTTAATCACTGTTCTTTGGTTACGAATCATTTGCCTTATCTACAAAGCCCAAGGCAATTACTTGAGGAAGCAAGGAAAATTTTTGGAATAACCCCAATCTCAACATTATAGGCATTTGAAGAGCAAAAGCATTTATGTAGATTTTCATCCGGGAACAGCCTTGATGAATCATGGGAACAATGAATCTCAGTAACCTATAGGCAAAAGTGATCAAATATTTTGACTAAACATACATGAGAACTTTTTAATGTTATTTCAGAGGAGACCAACTGTCTTTAAACAAGTACAGACTATTTAAAAAAGTCTAAATATTAAGCAAATTATGTCTATCAGATTTTATCATATTGTTATGAATATATAAAAACTTGGAGATTGCAGAGGGTCATCAGTGGTAAAGTGAATAGAGAGCTGCCCTCAGATACAAGGTTCATGTTTGAGTCTTGTTCTAATATCTAGTGCTTTATGAGCACAAGGTGAATTTCAGAACCTGCAACATACTTTCAGACTCTACACAGCAGAGAAAAACCTTGTTCTGAATTACTTTGAAAAAAATCATTTCTCTGGGAGTTTCCTATACCAATGAAATCACAAATTCAATTAAAAATGCAGACCATATTGCCATACCATCTACTATCTCTCAAGATAAACAGAAAGCATATACTCTATCAAATTCATGAAAATTATCTGAATAGGATTTATTTTAAAAATATATGTAGCAAGAGCTGTTATTCATGTGGGAAATAACTTGGGGATGTCATTGCATAGCAAACCACAAGAAGAAAGAAAAATATTCAAGGTTAGAGAAAATGTAAAATTTATGGGCTTGGAAATTATAACTCTGTAGATAAAGGTGTCAGATGTAGTGAGACTTTTTATCTGCTTTTGGCAAGAAGGTGTCATTTTTTGGCTTGAAGGGAGGTGGAAAAGACAACTTTAGTCTCTTTTATACCAATCCTTCTCCAAGAAATATTTCATTTTCACCTAATAAGGAAAGCAGGAGGTTTTTTTTCCCTATATTTTTCCCTCTATTTCCCCTAGAGTCAGGGACTACCAGGTTAGAAGCATTTCTATCTGCTTTGTTAAATATTATTAGTTTAGGGAATGTGGTTGTCAAGTTCAACATGAAATTCTGATGGTTGTTTAATGTGGAAAGGTGAACCAAAGCTCTATATCATAGACTTGACATATTTCCTGTCAAATATCAGTTCAACAATAAATACACATAACAAGTAGCAAAGAAACCCAGTTATCCAAAAAGACAGCAAAGCAGAAGTTATAGGAAAATTATAGGAGAATACACATGCACAATTGATAATACAGTTCTCCCATTGGGATTGGGGTAAATGAGAGGGAGAAACACATACATACACAAACACACAGAGAGAGAGATAGACAAAGATGGAGAGAGACACAGAGAAAGAGACAGAGACAGAGTCTTAGATCCTTCCCTAACGAAGTATAGTGACATTATAGAGCCTTCACCTTTTCTTATGTCAGCTTCTTCTCATAGTCTAATTTTCCCTTCAACGATCTGAAATAGAGCTATCATCATCCATCTTCTTTCTAAAAGTTTTAAGTCAGAAATGCAGAAGCTTCAAAAGCTACTCCAGAGCCTGAGGAGCCTCAAGAACCTTGAAAAGTCTGCCACTCTCCTTTTTTCTGCTCTTTCAAACTCCACCTTGACCCTCACAAGGGTGCATTATCTTGGTCTCCATCAGCGAGGAGAAAGTCTCATTCCAATGGACTTTACCAGGGTCATGTAAAAGATAGGTGGAAGAGCTGGGAGAAGCAACTGAAGCAGTGATCATTGTAACCCAAACTCCAGAACTTTGCATTCAGAGCATGCCCCAAACTGAATGGTGTAAATATTGCAATCCAGAGTGCAGCTGTGGTGTTTAGAGAAGTTAAGAACCATCTTTTAAAACGCTCCCAAGTTTCTGTACCAAGGAATTTGTGTTCTTCAATTTCTTTCTTCCTAATATCCCCAGCATATCTTATGTGAAGGAATTGCTGCATCCTTGATCAGTGTTCCCAGGAAATACATGGGGAGAAGGAAGGAAGGAAACAAGCATACGTTAAATGATTCCTATGTCTAAGAATTGTGACAAGCACTTTTCTAATATTATGTAGTTATGAGAGGTGGCTGTTTAGGAATAGGTGATATGGCCATGTTATGATTTCCAGAAAAGCTTTTCATGATGTGCAATCCCAAGAGAATTTCCCATAAAAGACAAAATAAACAGCCTAAAACTGGGAAAATATGGGATCAATGCAGAGACAAGATCACGTAGCCTTTCAACCTCCCCCTTTCCACGTGCCTTCACAATTATAACAAAAGGATTGGAGAAGGAGGAAGGAATCAGATAACAGCTGAGGCCAGAAAAGTATTAAGTCTCAACCACTCAAAAGTTGATGTACACATTCTACTTCATTTATTCCTTTTTACTCATAACGGTTTTCTACTCTTGTGACAGGTATCTAATGTTGCTTATAGTGTATCTTCATTGAAAACAGTTACAAAAAAAAAGTGGTAAATTAAGACAGTGAAAATATTAGAAAAAATATTCTCTTCTTCCTACCCCCTATTTCAAAGGCATCTTTTAAGGATCCTAGCCACTAAGATTTTATTCTGTTGTTGTGACTTGAGACATTTCATACATACATGAACAACTTTTGTTATTGTTCTTGCTTTTGTTGTATTATTTACTCACACAATGCTTGGCTTCCTTCTGATTCACCTCATGCAGTGAACACTGATACTCACTTAGGAAAGTTAAAGTCCAGGCTTTATGCTTTGGATCATAAAGATGAGAGCATGAATGAATTAATGTTTATGTTTGCCCAGTCAGTTTCAAATTAATGTGGTGGATAGCTGTCAAGGGAGATTTTCCTGTGTCCCTGATGTAGCTCTTCCTGCTCAATGAGTCCTGTTAAATGATCCCTGTCAGAGACATCTCCCATCCTTGACTAACAAAAATAGAGTTGTGCTGAACAGTATTGTTTTTAGTGTTCAGACTTCAACAGATGGTACCAAATGGTTGATATTTTAAACAAATTCTTGGGGGTGGATATCCTGACAAGTCTCTATATCAATTTTATTCTCTTCTCTTCACAGTGCCTTAATTCCTGTGAATAATATTGTGTATACTGTATTATCTTTAGAATAAAATATAAATGTGTATTTTATCAAATAAGAAACATGTCTCTTTTACTAAATAACCAGAATCTGTTCCTGTTTCTCTCTGTGGGTCTGAGTATATCTATCTCTCTGTCTATGTCTCTGTCTCATAGTGTCCATCAAAGGTATGCTCTAGAATAGATGCTGAACACATTTATTTATCCACTACCTTGCTGCTAGTAGATTTTATGAAACATTGAAAGCACTTATTGCCAATATTGTATTTATATTAATGTATAACATTATATTAGAATAGAATATTCCCAATATTGTATTTATATTAAAATATAACAAAACCAAAGGGAAAAATAGTTGAATTTATATTTAATCTTTGACTAAGCCCACAGAATGTTTCTGTTTCACATAAGTGTGATATTTCCAAGGGGCTAGTAGCAGAAGATTAGTTTCCTCATGAGAGATAGCTAGATGGCAGAACAGAGAGAACACCAGGCCAAGGGCCAAGAAGACCTCAGTTAAAATCCAGGCCCAGACAATTATTACTAACCTTCTAATTCTAGGCAAGTCAGGTAACCTCATTTGCTTCAGTTACTCAACCACAAAATGAAGATATTAATAGCATCTACCTTCCAGGGTTTTAATCCTTAAATGTGATAACATTTGTAAATCACTCACCACCACCATAAATAGTAAATATACAGTACATGTTTATTTTCTTCTGTTGTGTCTCAACATGGTTTTCTCTAAGAAACTGTAATGTTAATTAAGTTGGTGAGAGTTAAAGATCTTTCCCACCCATTCAGAGACCTGCCCATTAAAGGAAACTTGATTAGGGAGGATTTGTTTTGTAGGAAGGGCCACATCTTCTGTTAAATTCTATTGAGGTATGGATTCACCAGGGTCTTGATGCCTTCTGGCTCTGACAAATGCATATATACTCTGTAATTAGGTTCTGCTTTGGGGCTTGCTCACTGGAAGGGTTCCTTTGGTTAGATGAGACTCTGGGTAGTTGTTAAAGAGCTGACCTGCTTTAAAAATCCAATTATTTCTCTGGCAACTATGTATGTATGTAATGGTCAGACAGTTGAATCTGTTTGTTTCTCTGTGATGTACATACTGCTTATGATCAGACAGTTGGAAGCCTTGTCTGTTAGGCTTCGTTTTTCTGTTTTTATTTTTCTCTGTTGGTGAATGTAATTAAAGGAGATTGCTGACCCCTCAAAACTTGCTTTCCTTTTAGAAAAGTTGATCTAAGAACCTGTACAGTTGATTCTTCCTGTGTATGCCAGGGGTTTGCTTCTATGGAAACTTAGAAATATAGCTTAAATATAGCTCATGTCAAGTTTGCAACTAATGGATGTATCATGTCTGCTATACAAAAATTAAATGTAACAGTATTGAAAAAGGATAGAAAATGCAAAATCACAAAAGATTCACAAGAGTCAATATTTTTTTAAATACCTAAGCTACTCAAAGGACCTATAGAAATTCATAGATAGAAACAAAAAGCACATAAAGTGTTCACCCATCAAATCTACCTAGAAGTTCACAGTATTTGGTGCTACAAGAAAATCATAGCACTTTACATGTACCATCCTAATCATTCACTCTAATAGCAATGACATTGAAGGTACAGATCCCTTGCTTCTTGAACTTCTGAATTTGCTTCATTAGCCTCTAGCTCCAGTGGTCATAGAACAATTCTGCTCTATATCTGAGGAGTTCTCTGATTCTGGAAATCCTCTTAGCTCTATAGAAGTCCATGTCTGAAACACTCCCTACAAAGCAAATTCTAGGATTATTGCTTCCCAGGAAATCTTCCTTTTCTGCATAGAAGGCTAGATCTTGAAATTTCAATGCATGAGATGAAAATCCCTTATCTTCTATTTAGGAGGTTGGAGATTAAGAACACTGTCCATGACCTCACCCTCTTGGAATGAAAAGGCTTGCACACATTTACTTCTGCCATATATTTCTGCATCACTTTCACATCAACTGAACCTTTGGCCAAGAATAATACATGCTTTCACCCTTCTGCCAAACTCATGCCACTCTTCTTAAAGGATGGAGGGGAAAATGTGATAGCTTAAACATTGAAGAGTTAAAAGGGAAACTCTTATAAGTTCAAAAAGAAACTGAAAATATATCAAAAGATGAAAGGGTAGAAAACAAGTGGTCACTCTTCTTTGTAGAATGGCACACATAGGTGGCTACGAAGTTACATTTTTATGTCTCAAATAGTCCAAGTCACTGGAAACCACTCAGGAGTTGCCAGCTCTCCTATACTTTAGGACTGTACGTATCTATATTTTATAAGGGAAGAAATGTGTTCATATTCAGCACTATGATATTAGATTAGTCATTAACCTCTGTGAATTTCAGTTTCTTTTTCTGTAAAATAAGTGAGGTTGTGCTAAACAATTTTTGGCAACTTCCACTACTATAGTTATATTTCTTTTGATCTTTGGATCTCTTGATCAATCACCTTCAAGTATATGAGGATTCACATTGTAAAAAAATCAATTGGAAATATAGCAAGTGAAGTTTTTTGCTTGAACCCCAAACCACCACATTGTCATGCCACTGAAATAAAATTTGGTTTTGGAAAATTATAGATACAAACACATATGTGTGTGTGTGTAATGTTTTCATTTGTGTGTATATACATACAAAAATGTATATGTTTATATGCCTGTCTGTATATATACACACATATATGTATGTTGTGTGTTTGTATTTTTAATTTGAGGAGGTAATCACAGAAAAATTATCCAATGCAAAGGTGTAATTTCAAGGTAGAAAGTTCTCCCTACAAAAAAAGCTATCCCCCCTTATGTTATAAATGCCTTCACTCTAATGATGTTGAAAGTTAAGGAAATAGAGGGGTTAACTTAGGCAAGTTAATTAAACATTGGCCATAAACTCTTGTTTATTTCAAACAATCTTGAACCCAGATTAGCAAAAGCTTCCACAGGTTTCTTTCCTCATCTCTATGGAATCAGGTTCTTTGAGGAAGGTAAGGTGGCAAGGAACAAGGGATATGGGTTGCTATTCTTGTTGGGAACCAAGCATTTTATAAATTGAATGGAGACAATTTGCTTTTGGAATCATTTCCTGGGAAATAACGTAGGGTCGTATGACTTGAATTGTTAGGAGTTAACTTTCCTTCTTGCTTTATCTCCAAAAAGAAGTATTGGTAATTAATGGATAGTTCTGCTGGCTGGAGAGATGCAGGTTAGACTTTTCCAATCTGGTTTATTCAAGATAGAAAGAGGGAAGGATGGGCCTACACAAATAATGAATAAGACAAAATTGCCCTAACTGCTTTTTCATGAATTCTTTCCAAGCATAACACTGGGTAGGGGTCGATATTGGTCATGCTTGTAAACAAGAGTTTTCTTTTTCCTAAATCAGAGGAGGGAAAATATTTTTTATTCAATTTAAAATATAAACAAGAAGTAGGTGTGTAGATAGAGAGATAGACATAAACACACACACACGCTATATATATATAGTGTGGGTGTGTGTACACATCCGTGTACATTCATATCTTCCCCCAAAAGCCCTATTCTGATGTTCATCATTGCTTAGAACTAAGCCTGGATTTTAGAAAGCTGTCAGCATAGCATAATCGATGCTATGTTCTACCCATCTGGAATGCCTTTGATTATTTTCATTGTGAAAGACTCCATCTACTGTATAACAGCAAGGTTAATGATAAGGGAAATCAAGACCACATTACTGATCAATAAGTGATGATATACTTGGCTCAGAAACCCATGAAGTATGAGAAAAATATAAAAATTAATCCCAGTGCTATTCAAATCCTTTCTATTTCTACATTGCAGGCTGATGGGAAAGGATTAAAATAGAGATACAAAATACATTTTGAAATCATCTGTAAATGTTCACTAATTTTTGGTGTTCAGGGTGACATCTTGTCTTTCAAGTCCAACAAATTTATCTGCTTCTGGGGAAACTGAACTACAGCTATATTGGAATCCTGATTATAAATGTAACTAAAAGAAAAATAATTTATAGTTAGATGGAAGAGTAGTTGCAAGTTCTCAAAGTTATAAATAGGGGGGCGGAGCCAAGATGGAGGAGTGAGAGCAGCGACGCACCTAAGCTCTCGGACAAACTCCTCCAGGTACCTCTGAAAGGAGAATCTGACCAAATTTTGGAGGTGCGGAATCGAGTGGGAGACAGACGGTGATGGATGCGGAGCTCAGGTGGGACTGGAAGGTCTACAGGAAGGATCTGTTCCGCGGGGGTGAGCCCACAGCGCACAGCGCAGCGTGGCCAGCGCAGCACGGCCAGTGCAGCAGAGCAGAGAGATCAGAGAAACCTGAGTGGTGGGCGGAACAAGAGGAGTGGCACCCCGGGTGGGAAACAAGCCCAACCGAGTCGGCGAGAGCCGCGGAGTGCCAGATATCAGCGCAGCAGCTCCTGAGACCTTCAGCCCAAAGATCAAACTTTGGTAAGTCACTTACTTGAACTTCCAGGAGCCAGGATGGTGGAGTGATTAGTGAACACTCTCTCCTCCCCCCTTGATGACTGTGAAAGAACCATAAAATATTTCCCCAGAAAAATCCCAGATCAGCAGAAATAGAAGAAGGAGACCAATAGTCTCTTAACATCTGAGATGAGAAAAATAGCTAAGCAGGATTCCTCCTATGGTGGCAGAGGCAAACTGGAAGGACAGAGGACCCAGGGCAGAGAAAACTCACACTAGGACCCAGGAAAGCCTCAGTGCCAGGAGAGGAAGCCCAGGAGAGGTGGGAACACGCATGAGCATCTAGATGTGCCTCAGCTGTCCAGGGGAAGCAGAAAGACAATAGAGCAGCTGGGATTACCAGCCCCTGACCTTGCCTTTGCCTCAGTTCAGCTGAGGAGATCTCCTGTGACCAGACCACTCCCTTCCCCACACTTAACAAGCTAAACCCAAGACTGATCAGGGAAACACCAAACAAAAACCTGCTTTTAGCTTTTTCACACATCAGCTCAGCAAAAAGTTCTCTAGCTTCTGACTGAAAGAACCAGAAGCCACAACACTCAATCAAAATCATGAACAGGAAAAAGCAGAGGGCCGAAAGAACCATAGAATCTTTCTATGGGGATAAGGACCAAAACACAAATCCCAAAGAGGTCACAGCTGAGACTGTACTTCCATCTGAAACTTGAGAAGGGGCTATGAACTACTCCCAAGCACAAGCAGCTCTCCTGGAACAGCTGAAGAAGGAAATAGAAGATAAATGATTTTAAAATTATTAAGAAAGAATTCGCTGATGAGAATATCTCCTTGAAAAGGAAAATTGAACAAATGGAAAAAGAAGTTCAAAAATTACCTGAAGAAAATAACTTCCTAAAAGGGCAAATGGAAAAGGAAGTACAAAAATTAACTGGAGAAAATAGCATCCTAAAAGGAAAAATTGGGCAGATGGGAAAAGGAGATACAAAAGTTAACAGAAGAAAACAATTTGATGAAGATTAGAATTGGGAAAGTAGAAACTAACGACTCAATGAGACAGCAAGAATCAGTCAAACAAAATCTAAAGAATGATAAGATAGAAGAAAATGTAAAATATCTAATTGGAAAAATAACTGACTTGGAAAATAGATCCAGAAGAGAAAACTTAAGAATTATTGGCCTGCCAGAAACCAAGGATGGAGAAAAGAGCCTGGACAATATCTTCCAGGAAATCATCAAGGAAAACTGCCCAGAAGTACTAGATTCAGAGGGCAAAATAGTCATCGAAAGAATGCACCGTTCCCCTCCTGAAAGGGACCCCAAACTCAAACCCCCAGGAAATATAGTTGCCAAATTCCAGAGCTATCAAGTGAAGGAGAAAATATTACAAGCAGCCAGAAAGAAATAATTTAAATATCAAGGAGATACAATCAGGATTACACAGGACCTTGCAGCTTCTGCACTAAAAGATCTAAAGAACTGGAACCCAATATTCTGTAAGGCAAAGGAGCTGGGACTACAACCAAGGATCAACTACCCTGCAAAGTTCAGCATAACATTTCAGGCAAGGAGAAAGTCATTCAATGAAGTAAGGGATTTCCAGAGTTTCCTGACCAAAACGCCAGAACTTAATAGACAATTCGATCATTAAATGCAGGTCTCAAGAGAATCATAAAAAGGTAAACAGTGGGGGAGGGGGAACAACTTGCTACTCATTTAGGGCAAATTGTTTACCTCCCTATAAGGGAAGGAGATACCTGTTAACCTTGAGAACTGTGTGTCTATCAAGAAATATAAAAGGGATATGCATAGGGGGAACGGGTATAAAGTAAGTGGTATCATGATAAAAATATGATTTAAGTATGAGAAAGGATTGTAATAGGAGGTGTGAAAAGGAGGAAGCAGAAAATGGCAAATTACATCACAAGAAGAAGTACAAAATCATAATAGAGGGAAGGAGGGGAGGGAGATGAGCATTGTGTGAGAGGTACTCTCATCGTATTTGTTTAATGGATGGAAAAATAAACTTAAGTAGAAAATCCTAACTAGCTCTATAAGCAGTAGGAGAGGAAGGGGGAAGAAAGGGGAGGGAGGCTAAAAGGGAGGGAAGAAGCAATAAGAGTAGAGGGGAATTAAAGGGAGGGGGGCTAAAAGAAGGAGGGGAAGGTGGCAAGAGGAGGTGGTGAAAAGTGAATATTAGTGAGGAGGGGAAGGGAGACACAAGAGCTAAAAGCACAAATGGTGGGAAAGAAGATGGAGGGAAATACACAGATTGTATTCATAGCTGTGAATGTGAATGGAATGAATTCTCCCATAAAACGGAGACGGACAGCAGAATGGATTAAAAGCCATAATCCAACAATATGCTGCTTACAAGAAACACATTTGAAACGGGGGGATACACATAGGATAAAGGTCAAAGGATGGAGCAGAATATATTGTGCTTCAGCTGATGTAAGAAAGGCAGGAGTAGCAATCCTAATCTCAGACAAAGCAAAAGCAGAAATAGATCTAATCAAAAGGGATAAGGATGGAAACTATATCCTGCTAAAAGGCACCATAGACAATGAAGCAATATCATTACTAAACATGTATGCTCCAAGTGGTATAGCATCCAGATTCTTAGAGGAGAGGTTGGGGGAGTTGAAGGAAGAAATTGACAGCAAAACTATACTAGTGGGGGACCTCAACCTCCCTCTTTCTGAACTTGATAAATCTAACCTCAAAATAAACAAGAAAGAGGTTAATTAGGTAAATAAAACTCTAGATAAGGTGGATATGATAGATCTTTGGAGAAAATTGAATGGGAATAGAAAGGAATATACCTTCTTCTGAGTAGTACATGGAACATTTACAAAAATTGACCATGTACTAGGACATAAAAATCTCAAAATCCAGTGCAGAAAGGCAAAGATAATCAGTGCATTCTTCTCAGATCATAATGCAATAAAAATTATATGTAATAAAAGGCCATGGAAAGGTAAAGCAAAAATCAATTGGAAACTAAATAATTTAATCCTAAAGAAGGGATGGGTTAAAGAAGAAATCATAGAATCAAAGTTATAAATAAAAAATTTCATTTGGTTCACACAGTAGGGATTTTAGAGATCATTTAGTGCAACATCCACAACTGGTCTGTATTCTATAGCAAGTCAATTACAAATACCCTCTTTAGTGCTCCATATTCAAAGCTCTGTACAGTCTGGCCTCATATTATCTTTACAATCTTAGTTCATGCTGTTCCTGACAACATGCTCTTACTGCAGTCATATTTTGCCATTCTCTATTCCTTGAAAATGCTCAAAGCTATTCTACTTCCATTCCTTTGCTTTAGGATGTTTTCCAATTATAAACTATATGATCACAGATTTATAGCTACAGGGAAATTTAGAGGCCTTCAACAGCAACTTCCTCATTTTCTAGGCAAGGAAACTGAGGTACAGTTAAGTTAAATGACTTTCTCAGAATCAAACAGTTAAGCATGTGAGGGTGAGATTGGAACTAAGATCTTCCTCATTCTGCACTCAGTCCTCAATACTTTTATCCATGGTGGGTTTCAATCTTTTTTGTCTCTTTCTTTTTCTTTTGAATCTCTATCTTGCCTTTGAAGTGCTACTAAAATGCCATTTCATACCCTTTTGGTTTTCTCTCTATTTTTTTTTTCCTTTGGGAACAGAGCTATGATTTTGTCTACTAATAAAGATCTTAAACCTGATATTAGAGAATTAGAGTCTTCGAGAATTTTCTGGGGAATCAAAAAGGGGAAATGACTTTCGAAGGGCTATTTAATTGTTAGAGGTGAGAACTAAATCAAGTCTTTCTGAATTAGGGGCTAGTTGCCCACCATTTCCACCATATTTCTTCTCAAAATGCCTACTACATATGTACTTGGAAAAATGTTATTATTATTTTGAAATATATTGCAAAGAACAAATTTATGCCTGTATTTGAGGCTTTCAGGATGCTGAAGGTTTTGAGTGAGGTGAAAATGTTTTTGCCAATACCTTCCTATATCTGTTCATTGAAATATATTGCCTAAATAAGCAGTGAAGAAATCTCATTCACTTTCCTTCTCACTGTCAATATTTGTCCAAGAGAAATTGGGTTACTGATATCTCAAGGTGTCAAAGACTTAATTCCTTTATTTTCTGAAACTGAAATATCCTGTTATTAAGTAGGTCAGAGAATCTTAGCTGTAAAGCTGAAAGTGACTTTGGAAATCATTGAGTCAAATGTTCTGATTTTAGAGGCAAAGCCCAAGAGATTATGAAAAAAAAAATACATACAGTTAGAAAATACCAAAGCTAACCTGATATGGATTTGAAAACTGCCTCAAACAGTTACCAGTTCAGTGATCCTGAGGTAATAATTAACCTCTCAGCTTCAGTTTCCTCATCTGTGAAAGAAAGGAGTGGAGCCTAATGTCCTTTAGTAAAATGCCTATTGCACTCTAAATCCAAAATTCTTCACACTAAATTTTTTTTTAAAAGCTAACAAAGAAGCACAGGCATGTATAATACTGTTTTTAAAAGTTAAAATGATTAAAAAAAATCAAATAGGATAGACAGAGAGACAGACGGATGGACAGATGAATGGATAGATAGATGGATAGATAGTTATAGATAGATAGATAGATAGATAGATAGATAGATAGATAGATAGATAGATAGATAGATAGAAAGTCCCAAATAACCAACTTGAAATGTGTTTAATTCCTAGCCATGCCACTCACTGTTTGCTTGACTTTGGGTACATCATGAAACCTACTGAGATTTTTAGATAAAAACATGAGCATTGGAATTGAGAAGTCCTAAAATGTTTTCCAGCTCTGAGACTAGATAGGGCCTGCCTGAATACGCTGTAAACTCTGCATGTAATCTATTCCCAAATTAGAAGCTGCCTATAATCTCCAACACCTACCCCAGATTACAGATATCATTCCCTATATTTGCCCATGTCACCTTTCTCCTTTGCTTGTTACAAACATCTGCTCAGCAAAGCAACTGTAATTTCTTTATTAAGTCACCTAAACCAGGAAACAACCTAAAAACCACCTAAACAAGGAAAAGAGCTTGTTGAGGGTATTTCTCCTTAAGGGTATAAAATACAAAAAGAAAGTATCACACCTGCTGACACATGGCAGGAAATAAAGATACACGGCAGGGAGACTTACTTAGGTATTCAGTTACTCCTATGCAGGGCAATTTACTTTCCAATAACAATTTTAGAATGTATCCCATTTTTACTGCATTCAAATAATAAATAAGATTCTTTTTTTTTTTTTTTTTTTGCCCTCGGTGCTAGAACTCCACTTAGTGGCAAATTAGTAAAAAACAAACAAACAAATATTTGTTCTAATGAGATAAAATATTTGTTCTTTCTGCAAACCTTGCGAAATGTCCATTAAAAGCTCAGAAACTACAGTACATTAATAGGACTGCAATTAAATACTTATTGCTTTTGTCATTTAAAGGCAGTTAACCAGATGGCATGCAATCCTCCAAAAGAAACTTTCAAGAAATAACCTAGATTCAATTAATATGGACCAGTTAGCTCATGAAATATGCAGTAAGTAGTTCATTAAATTTAAAGTAAATACTTATTTGGGATCAACTGTAAATTTCCTTTTATTGCATCTTGCGGGTCTGACCATGTGACATATGACAGTTCTGAAAGTCTACTAACAAATGTTTTGCATTTTTAAAGGAAAGATTTAAGAATTTTTCTCTCATAAATATTTTAGCATTGGTTTGGGAAGGAGTATATTCATCTCTGTCTGTACTATTCCCTTAGTTCTTAGGAAACACTAGGTTTTCTGGTTAATCAGTAGAAGTACTAGAATTTAACAAATGTAAATTGTCAATAAAACTTACCAGTAGCTGACTCTTTCCTCATCTACTTATTCCATATAAACTTACTAATAGAGAAGGAAGTCTCTATTGTACTAATAAGAACATGACTTTGGGCACCTCAGTTTCTTCTTCTGCAAAATGAGGATAATAATACTTATAGTCCATAACTCACAGGCACTTTTGAGAGCAAAGTGCTTTGTAAAACCTTTCAAAATACTATACAAGTGAGAGGTGTTATTGCTTCATCTCCCAAGGTTGCAGTTTCTCATCTCTAATTTATTTAAACAAATTGCTAATTTCACTGGTATGGGTAATAGCAGGTAAGGGAATTTCTTTCAGCAATGCAGATCACCTCACCCTATCCACCTTTTGAGGCTTCCATTTATAATATTTGGGTCTCATCAAATTGATCCTTTGTCTCTCTCTTAAGAAAAAGTTCTTTGTGAAAGTGGATGAGCAAAGACTGGTTGCTGGGAGTGGGGGGGGAGAAACAGACAGTGCTTCATCAATGCATATACTTCATATATTGAAGCAGACGGGCCATTCATCTCTAGATAATTCATAGTCTGAGAGGTTCAGGGATTTACTCAGTAACAAAACTAGGAATTTGTCAGATAATATCTCTGTGACCTCAAAAGTTGTTAGATTATAGGTGGGAAAGAGAAGCCTAGCCTTGGGTAACTCCGTAGCTGAATAACCCTTGTGAACTGATTCAACCATTCTGGAGAGCAAAATGGAACTATGCTCAAAGGGCTACAAAAATGAACATTCTCTTTGACCCAGTAATATTGCTTCTAGGACAGTGACCCAAAGAGGTCACAAAAATGGTAAAGGGTGTACATGTACATAATTTTCTTATTATTAATAATAAATTTATTTATTTAGCTTTCTTCATTCATTTTCACAAAATTTTTGGGTATCAGATTTTCTCCCCATTTCTCCCCTCCTCCCACTTCAATACACTGAGCATTCTAATTTCCCCTAGCACCAATTTGCCCTGTCTTCTATCATCTCTCCCTTCCCTGGCCCCACCTTCTCTTTTGTCCTGCAGGGCCAGATAACTTTCTATTCCCCATTACCTGTATTTCTTATTTCCTAGTAGCAAGAACAATACTCAACAGTTGTTCCCAAAACTTTGAGTTCCAACTTCTCCCCATTCCTCCCTCCCCACCCATTCCTTTGGGAAGGAAGGCAATTCAATATGGGCCATATCTGTGTAGTTTTGCCAATGCCTTCCATGATAGTCTTGTTGTATAAGACTAACTATATTTCCCTCCATCCTATCCTGCCCCCCCATTGTTTCTATTCTCTCTTTTGATCCTGTCCCTCCCCAAGTGTTGACTTCAAAATGTTACCTCCTCTCATTGCCCTCCCTTTCATCATGCGCCCCCACCCTGCTTATCACCTTCTCCCCCATTTTCCTGTATTGTAAGATAAGTTTTCATACCAAAATGAGTGTTTATTTTATTCCGTCCTTTAGTCGAATGCGATGAGAGTAAACCATGTTTTTCTCTCAGCTCTCCTCTTTTTCCCTCCACTGAAAACTCTCCTGCTTGCCTCTTGAATGAGAGCTAATTTACCCCATTCCATTTCACCCTCTCTCCTCCCACTACATTTCTCTCTCACCCCTTAACTTCATTTTTTAAAGATATGATCCCATCCTATTCAATTCACTCTGTGCTCTCTGTCTCTGTGCATGTGTGTGTGTGTGTTTATCTGTGTGTGTGTGTGTGTGTGTATGTGTGTGATCCCACCAACTACCCAGATACTGAAAAGTTCCAAGAGTTACAAATATTGTGTTTCCATGCAGGAATGTAAACAGTTCAACTTTAGTAAATCCCTTATGGTGTCTCTTTGCTCTTTACTTTTTCATGCTTCTTCTCATTCTTGTATTTGAAAGTCAAATTGTCTTTTCAGCTCTGGTCTTTTCATCAAGAATGCTTGAAAGTTTTTCCCCTGAAGTATTATACTCACTTTTGCTGGGTAGGTGATTCTTGGTTTGAGTCCTAGTTTCTTTGACTTCTGAAATATCCTATTCCACGCCCTTCAATCCCTTAATGTAGAAGCTGCTAGATCTTGTGTTATCCTGATTGTATTTCCACAATACTGGAATTGTTACTTTCTAGCTGCTTGCAATATTTTCTCCTTGACCTGGGAACTCTGGAATTTGGCCACAATATTCCTAGGAGTTTCTCTTTTTCTATCCCCTTCAAGCAATCATCGATGGATTCTTTCAATACTTATTTTGCCCTCTGGTTCTAGAATATCAGGGCAGTTTTCCTCGATAATTTCATGGAACATGATGTCTAGGCTCTTTTTTTGATCATGACTTTCAGATAGTCCCATAATTTTTAAATTGTCTCTCCTGGATCTATTTTCTAGGTCAGTTGTTTTTCCAATGAGATATTTCACATTCTCTTCCATTTTTTTATTCTTTTGGTTTTGTTTTGTGATTTCATGGTTTCTCATAAAATCATTCACTTCCATCTGTTCCATTCTAATTTTGAGAGAACTATTTTCTTCAGTGAGCTTTTGAACCTTCTTTTCCATTTGGATAATTCTGCTTTTTAAAGCATTCTTCTCCTCATTGGCTTTTTGGATCTCTTTTGCCAATTGAGTTAGCCTATGTTTCAAGGTCTTATTTTCTTCAGCATTTTGGGGGGTCTCCTTTAGCAAGGATTGACCCATTTTTCATGCTTTTCTTGCATCTCTCTCATTTCTCTTCCCAGTTTTTCCTCCACCTCTATCATTTGATTTTCAAAATCCTTTTTGAGCTCTTCCATAGCCTGAGCCGATGGAATATTTATTTTGAATGTTTGGGATACAGAGGCCTTGACTTCTACATCTTTCCCTGATGGTAAGTATTGTTATTCCTCATCAGAAAGAAAAGGAGGAAACATCTGTTCACCAAGAAAGGAACCTTCTATGGTCTTATATTTTTTTTTCCCTTTTCTGGGCATTTTCCCAGCCAGTTACTTGACTTCTGAGATTCCTTTCCACACCCACCTCGCCTCCAGATCCACCCAGCTAGAGCTTGGGGTCTGAGATTCAAATGCTGCTCCCCCACCTCAGGGCTTTCAACAGGGGCAGAGCAGCTGTTCAGTGAGAGATTAAGTTCTGCTGCTCAGGTGGGGGCAGGGTCACCTCTCAGGGCTCAGTTCCCTCAGGGGGTTTATGCAGAGACCTTCAACAATGGATCTGAGCTCCTGTCTGCTTTGGGAGCCCCTGCTTGCTGCTGAGGTGCTGCTGCCTCCCAAGGGGGCCTGAGTTATGGAGACACCGCGCTCCCCTTTCGGCCCACCAAACAGTCTCTCTCACTGACCTGTGTGCCTGTGGGTGGAGCGAAATGCGTGGGTGCTGGAGATTCAATCCCTGAAGCCTGCTCGGATCTGCTCCTCTCGTTACCAAGCAGGCAGGGCAGGTCTGGGCTCTGCTCCTGTCCCGTGCATAATGGACCTTTGGTGATGGTTTTTCAGGTCTCTCTGGAACACAAATCTCCTCCACTCCATTGTTCTGTGGCTTCCACCACTCCAGAATTTGTTCGGAGTTGTTCTTTACAGATATTTTATAGGCTGTGGTTTCAAAGCTAGCATATGTGTGTCTTTCTACTCTTCCATTTTGGCTCCTCCCCCTGTACAGAAAAATTTATAGCAACTCTCTTTGTGGTGGTCAACATCTGGAAATCGAGGGAATGCCCATTAATTGGTGAATGACTGAACAAGTAATGGCATATGAATGTAATGGACTACTATTGAGCTGTAATAAATGATGAACAGAAAGCTTTCAGAGAGGCCTGGAAGGACTTACATGAACTGATGCTGAGTGAAAGGAGCAGAAAGAGGAAAACTTTGGACACAGTAACAACCACAGTCTAGGAAGAACTTTTCTGGTAGACTTAGCCCTTCATAGAAATGCAAAGACCTAAAGTATTCCCAAAGGATACTCCAGGCAAAATCCATCCACATCCAGAGAAATAAGTATGGAATAGGAAAGCAGAATGAAGTAGAATATTTTCTCATGTCATATTTTGTTTAAGTTTGCTTTTTCTCATGGTTTCTCACATTCATTTTAATTCTTCTATGTAACATGATTAATGTGAAAAAGTTTTCAATCAGAATGTATGTGTAGAACTCATATAAGACTGCATGACATTTAGGGAAGGGAAGGAGAAGGGAGGAGGAGAAAATCTAAGATATATGGAAGTGATTGTAGAAAATTGAAAACAAATAAATGGATAATTTTTATAAGGAGATGTCACTTGCCACATAACCTTGGTGCCCTTCATCAATGAAGGACAAACAAACAAGAGAAGGAAAAACCCCAGGATCAGTATCAAGGGAGTTGAATTCTTGTTTCATTTCTGCAACTTGGATGAATTGACCTTGGATAAATTACATGCTATGATTTCAGTTTTCTCTTCCTCACAATGTGGCAGTTGCATTAGCTAAGACTCTTCAAATTTTCTAGTTCTGAAATTTCCCTGGCCTTAAGGAGATTTTCAATGCAAAGATTTTTGCTTCCCTTTCTAACATTTTATATTTCTTTCCATAGGTCCCTTAGTATTGATAGCACATATCTACATGTTTTCTTCCTCCTTCCTTATCCCCATAGATATTGTTACTCTTAAATCTTTTGTCTACATTATTGCCGTCACTTCCCCCCTTTATTCTTGTTCCCTTCCTTTCATTCTTTTACTATGACAGGGTCTGTGTAAGGTTAGTATTTCTCAATATTCATTTTCCCCAGAATAATCCCCATCCCTGGCAGAATACTCTTACAAGCTTAAAAGGTTGTCAAAGACAATAGCTACCTCGCATTAATTTCATCACCAGCCTTGAGTAAAATTTTTATGTTATTTTTTAAATTGCATTTTTTTAGTGTTCTGCAATCACTACCATAATATTAAGATTTCATCCCTCCCACACCTACCACCTATTACCCACCTCCCTCCTCACAAGAATATGCAATTCTGTATAGGTTCTACATATACTTTCCTAGTCAGTACATTTTGACTGTAGTCATGCTATGTAGTTGAACTAAAATCAATGGAAGAAGTCATATAATAAATCAAAACATAATGCACTAAAACACACACATACACAAACATGATCTACTACATTCTGCGAATGACTTCCATATTTCTTTCTCTGAGTGCAGAAGGCATTTTGCCTTAGATAACCACCATTGGGATTTTTTTTAAATAAGTTTTTGCGTTATTATGAAGTTCCAAGACCGCCAGAAAAAAAACTTTCACACACTGTGGTCATTGCTGTGCACAAAGTTCTCCTGGTTCTGCTCCTTTCACTCAGCATCGGATTATATAAGTCCTTCCAGGCTTCCCTGACGTCTTCTTGTTCATCATTTCTTATGGCGAAATAGTACTCCATTACATACATATATCATAATTTATTCAGTCATTCCCCACTTGATGGGCAGCCCCCTGATTTCCAGTTTTTGCAACTACAAAGAGTGCTGTTATAAATATTTTTGTACAAGTGGGAACCTTTCCAATTTTTATAATCTCTTGGGGATACAGTCCTAGTAGCAATATCACTGGGTCAAAGGATATGCACATTTTTGTAGCCCTTTGGGCATAGTTCCAAACCATTCTCCAGAATGGTTGGAGGAGCTCATAGCTCCACCAGCAATGAATTAGTGTTCCAACTCTCCCACATCCTCTCCAGCATTTATCATTTTCTTGTTCTGCCACGTTTGCCAATCTTGTAGGTATGATGTAGTACCACAGAGTTGTTTTGATTTGCATCTCTCTAATCAATAGTGACTTAGAGCATGTTTTCATATGAATCTAGATATCTTTAACTTCTTCCTCTGAAAATTGCCCGTTCATATCCTTTGACCATTTGTCAATTGGGGAATGACTTGTATGGTTATACATTTGAGTCAGTTCTCTATATATTCTAGAAATGAGGCCTTTACCCCTGAGCTTAGCTGTAAAAATTCTTTCCCAATTTACTACATCCCTCCAAATTTTGGTTGCTTTGGGTTTGCTTTTGCAAAAACTTTTCAGTTTAATGCAATCAAAATTATCCATCTTGCATTTCATAAGACTTTCTATCACTTCTTTGGTAAAAAATTCTTCCCTTCTCCATAAATCCATAAAATACACTATTCCATGCTCCTCCAGTTTATTCATGGTATCAATCTTTATACCTAAATCATGTACAAATCTGGACTTTATTCTTGTGTATGGTGTCAGGTATGGGTCTATGCCTAATTTCCACCACACTGTTAACCAGTTTTCCCAGAAATGTTTTTCGAACAGTGAGATCTTATCCCAGAATCTCGGGTCTTGGGTTTATGAAACAGGAGGTTGCTATATTCCTTGCCTACTGTGTCTTGAGTGCCAAGTCTATTCCATTTGTCTATCCCTCTGTTTCTTAGCCAATACCAGGTGGTTTTGATAATTGCTGCTTTATAATACAATCTGAGGTCTGGTAGTGCTAGGCCACCTTCCCAAGCATTTCTTTTCATTAGTCCCTTTGATATTCTGGACCTTTAGTTCTTCCAAATGAATTTTGATATTATTTTATCCAGCTCTATAAAATAATTCTCCGATAGTTTAATTGGTATGGCACTAAATAAGTAAATTAACTTAGGTAGAATTTTCATTTTTATAATATTCGCTCGGCCTACCCATGAACAACTGATGTTTTTTCACTTACTTAAATCTGACTTTATTTGTGCAAAAAGTGTCTTGTAATTGTGTTCATATAGTCCCTGGGTTTGTTTTGGCAGGTAAACTCCTAAGTATTTTATAGTGTCTACCCTAGCTTTAAATGGGATTTCTCTTTCTATCACTTGCCGTTGGACTTTGTGGCTAATATATACTCATGCAGAAGATTTGTGCAGGTTTATTTTGTAACTTGCAACTTTGCCAAAGTTGATTATTATTTCAAGTAGTTTTTTTACTTGAATCTCTAGGATTCCCTAAATATGTTATCATATTATCTGCAAAGAGTGATAACTTAGTTTCTTCTTTGGCTATTTTTATTCCTTCAATTTCTTTATCTTGTCTAATTGCAACAGCTAACATTTCCAGTACCAATTGAGTAAAATTTTTCATTTGACCTCTGTTCTTTTCATTCATCATTTTTTTAAACTTAGAGTCAACAAATATTTTTCATTAAATCATTTAGTAACCGAGATACAGAGAAAGAGAGAGACTCAGAGAAAGAGAATATTATCTTCTGTATTCTGCAACTAGCAACTAACGACCCTGTCTTAGTAAGAGAGTTATTTGAGTGTTATGGGTGTTCTGATAATTTTACATAGCCTTTTCAGTATCTAGTTACTCATCCTATCTTGGTTCAAGAGAAAAAAACTAGGAAGAAAGCAATGGATATATTTCCTCCATTCACTACTTTGTTCTTTGTATACCATGCTGGTCAATATGGATAAAATATTCAACAATTTTTCCTAGAGAATTGTTGATTTTATTTTCATGCTTGCTTATGTAGTATATATCAAACTTTCATTTTATTCAGAGTATTAGGATTCAAGAAGTCTTTAATATTTTAATATGTTACAAACCTAAGGGATCTAACTTACCAATTTTTGAAATGTGGGTAACAGTAAAATATATTTGCCATTAAATATACAGATAGGAGCAATAATGGCAAAAGAGAGAGAGATAATTGAAATTTAGTGTGACTGGTCAGCAAAGAAACAAAGAACTTTCTAATCAATTGAACATTGTCTTGCAATCTGATTATATATTTACTCTTCCTTTTTATTAGAAAGATTCAAGTTTTATTTGTCCTATATGACACTTTTATCTGTCTAGACTCTATCAGTCTTTATTGATAGATATGCATAGTCACAAAGTAGTTTTTTCAAAGCTACAGAGAAATAGTAATAAAATATGCAAATAGAACAATGTATACCCAGATAATAACATCCTATTAAAATATCTCACCAAAATTCTAGTAGATTATTTAATTCAGGAAAATATTATAAATAGTTTTATATAATAATATCTAATTCATCAACATATCAAAGATATAAGGCTTTGTAGGTATAAAATTGTTCTTTGCTAAAGCAGATGATAATTTGTCTATAAATTAGTGAAATATACTGAACGTAGCTAAGCCTCAGTGGGATTATATGATTTACCCATAGTCACGTAGTCAACAAGTATAAAAGTCCAGTAGAAATCAGTGCAGAACTCAGGTCTTTTGATTTCCAGAAAAGCATTTTATCTGTCATATCATGGCTATTCATCATTAACACATAGTAGTAATATTAATGAATCTAAATAAATTGTTTAAAACCCAACAAACCTTCCTAATAATGAATGTATACATATTTATAAAAATATAGGTGACTAAAATGTATAACACAAAAGTACTGAGAAGAGACATACTTAAAGAAATACTATTACTTCCTCAACCAAGTATCTTTCATTTTTCAATGTTTTCCAGAATCCTTGGGGAAAACCCAACATACACATACATAAACCAATGGTCCTTAGGACCAGTAGCCATAATGAACTCACCAAATTATTTTTCTACCTGCCTCTCTCTCCTTCTGTCTCTGCCTCTGTCTTTTTCTCCATCTTGGTCACACACACACAAACACAGACGCACACACACACACACACACACACACACACACATGCACACACGCACACACCTTTGAGGTAATTGAAGCCGCTTAGTAATTATGAAGTCCTGAATCAAGATCAGTTTTACCAAAGGCCTAAGTTATATGCTTTGTATTTTTTAAATTAAATTTTATTTTTTAATTAGCACTTTATTTTTATCTTCTATCCATATCTTCCCATTCCAGTGAAAAAGGGAAAAGATAAAGACAAAAGAAATACCTTCTAGCACATTGTTGTTTTGTTTGTTCCTTGTTCTCCAAGAGGACCATGACATCAAGGATGATGACATGACTTGCAGAGCTCACTTTGATTTCAGTGAGGGAGCTCTGTATAAGGTCACCAGCCTCACTTTCTCCTCTACAGCCATCTGGGTCCAGTGGTCTGATATTCATAAGTATGACTGAAGATGGCCCAAGATGCAAAGACTAAGTTGTTATCAGATTCTCATTTTGAATCAGATACACTCATTCAATGAATATGCCTCTTTAAATAGTTACTCATGTGATGGCCCCTTTTAATAAAAAAAAAAAAAAAAACTCAAACTGGGGAGGGAAAGACCCTCAGGGTTCCTGTGTAAAAGAGAAACAGTTACTACTTAGTATTTACATTCACTCTGTGGTAGGTGGCGGGCAGGGAACTGTTGTCCAATCTTTGAGCTCCAGGGTGAATTGAGTTTAAGGCTTGGTCTTTGGGCAAGCAATCTAGCCAGTAAATCTAAAGGAAAAAAGCAACTTTAGATCATGGAAGTGTACCTTTGCTGGGTAGAGCACCCCAGGCAAGAACTAAGAGGAGAGGAGAGGGGAGGGGAGGAGCTGCTACTCACTCACAGGTTGTGTTTGTCCTTCATTCTTGAAGAGGACCATGACATTAATATGATGACATAACTTCCATTTGACTTTAATTTGAGTGAGGAAGGGCTGAGCAAGTTCACGAGCCTCACTTTTTCCTCCATAGCAAATTGGCTCAAGTGGCCTGATATTCATAAGGACCAACATCCAGTAAATATATAAAACAAATCCCCACCTAGGCAACATCTAAATATGTGTTAGCAGAGAGAGAGAGAGAGAGAGAGAGAGAGAGAGAGAGAGAGAGAGAGAGAGAGAAATATAGATTTAAATATACACACATTTAAGTATGTGCGTGTATATATATATGTATGTATAAACATATACACATACACACTCACATGTACATTGTTTATATTTCAGAAGGAGGATAGAATTCTACATAAAGGCAGATAGGTGGCATAATGTTTTGAGTGCCAGACTTGGAATCAGGAAGATTAGAGTTAAAATATGGACAAAGATACTACTTTTTGTGACCCTGGCCAAGTGATTTGACCTCTCCAAGCCATGGTTTTCGCAACGATGAAATGTAAATAATGGTAGTACCTTGTTTTCAAAGTTGTGAAGATAATGTATAAAATATTTCCCAAACTTTAAAGCTCCATAATAATAATATTAATAATAATAATAATTTTATTATTAATGCCATTTTATTAGTATTAATTTTATTCCTCTGATATCATATTACTTATTGTGTTGTTCAGAGTTCTAAAAGTTTTTCAAAGTTATTCAGTTTTACATTTTGTTATTATAGATTGTTTTCCTGCTCCTGGCCTGTATAAAGAATCAGATATATGTGGCATGAAGCGTGGGGATCAAGGCTTTACATCACTGTATGAGTCATCTTTCCCTGAAAATTTGTATGCAGGTGACATATGGCCAAAGTAAACATCAATGAGAGCCAAGCAGGAGCCAAAATAGTATCATAAAGAGACTAAAACAGCAATGGGAAGCATTTGAATGTAAGGGAAATCAACAAACAAAAGATTCAATGGATGATCTTTTCATTAGAACTTAATATATGAGAAGCATATATTGAGTACTGCAGATACAAAACCAGAGAAAAAGTTGACCCTATCTTCAAGGACCTTAGATTATATTTTAATAGAAGAAAGGCAAATCTGAGAGATGGGCAATCATGGTTGGAGTGTGAATCAGGTTGGTATTAGGAATAATAATAATTAAAAAAATACATTTCCTTATCCGCTGCCATCTTATTACCAAACATCTGTTCTCCCAACAGTTAATGATACAATAAATATCAGAGCCGTCACTTTTCAGCTATTCTGCAACAAATTGACTTATACATACGAAGAATTGACAATGTCTCATTGTCCAAGTCAGATAGCACACTTGGTTATTATTTCCATCTTTATTATTCAGTCTTCACTATTTCAGCTTTTATTTTAAATATACTAATATCAAAAGACTAAAGTGCAATGCTCCTTATCCTGCCTTGTCTGCATTGTCTCTATAAAGATTATATCTCTCATGGCCTAAGAGATCATTTTAGTAGTGTGATCTGGGTTGTTTTTTTATGACATTGTAGTGATCTTGAAAAGTTAAATTAAATTACATGAGCAAGTGTTTTTTAAGCTCTTATTGTATACTCAGTACTACATTAAGCTCTCCATAGAATATCGAAGGAAAAAATGTAAAAGAAAATATGTGCACTCCTTTGGAGGAGCTGAAAACACACACACACACACACACACACACACGCATGCACACACGTGTGTATATTTATAAAAAAAACAGCTATGATAGCATAATCAAATCAAGGGAGTGTGAAATACTCCTCTCAGATTTACGGATAAAGGATCAGGCATAGAATTAGAAATCTGGTTCAAATCTGGTCTCCAATATTTTCTACCTGTGTGTTCCTGGTAAGTCACTTAACCCAGTTTGCCTCAGTTTTCTACTTTGTAATATGAGCTGTAGAAGAAAATGTCAAACCACTGCAGTATCTTTGCTGAGAAAACCTTAAATAAGGTCACAAAGAGTTGTATACAATTGAAAATGCCTCAGCAACAAATCTGAACTAAGACCAAAGGGCTTTAAAGGTATGTATACTCTTTGATCTATCAATACCACAACTAAGTCTGTATCCCAAAGAGATCAAAGAAAAAGGGGAAAAAGAGACCTATATTACAAAAAAATTTGATAGTATCTCTTTTCTGTGGTAGTAAAGAACCGGAAATGGAGGGGATGCCAATCAATTTGGGAATGGTTGAATAGGTTGTGCTGTATAATTTTGATGGAACACTATAAGAAATATACTATTAAAAATGAGAAGAATTTTTACAACCAATGTCTCTGATAAGGGCCTCATTTCTAAAATATATAGTGAACTGAGAAAAATTTATAAGAATTCAAATCATTCCCTAGTTGAAAAATGGTCAAAGATATGACCAGACAGTTTTCAGAGGAAGAAATTAAGTCTATCCATAGTCATATGAAAAGATGCACTAAATCAATATAGATTAGA
This sequence comes from Bettongia penicillata ogilbyi, assembly GCA_023548195.1. Lineage (NCBI taxonomy): Eukaryota > Metazoa > Chordata > Mammalia > Diprotodontia > Potoroidae > Bettongia > Bettongia penicillata. The sequence continues at coordinate 297,214 of JAJHZJ010000126.1, read as the reverse complement.
GAGATGCAAATCAAAACAACTCTGACATACCACATCAAATCTATTAGGTTGACTAACCTGACAAAACTGGAAAATGATAAATGTTGGAGAAGATATGGGAGAGTCTGAACACTAATTCATTGTTGGTGGAGCTGTGAGAGCAGTTCTGGAGCAATTTGTAACTGTGCCGAAAGGGCTATAAAAACGTGCATACCATTTGATGCAGTAATATCACTTCTAGGGCTGTATCCCAAAGAAATCATAAAAATAGGGAAATGGTCCACATGTACAAAAATATTTATAGCAGCTTTTTGTTGTGGTCAAGAACTGGAAATCGAGGGGATTCCCATCAAATGGGGAATGGCTGAACAAGCTGTGGTATATAAATGTAATGAATACTATTGCACTATAAGAAATGTTGAACAGGCAGACTTCAGAAAAACCTGGGAAGATGTATAGGACCTGATGCTGAGTGAAATTCACAGAAGCAGGAGAACACTGTACCCAGTAATAGCCACAGTGTGCAATGACCGATTTTGATGGACAGCCCTTCTCAGCAACACAAGGACCTAAAACAATTCCTAAGGACTCAGGATGAAAAATGCCATCTACCTCCAGAGAAAGAACTATGGAGTTGGAATGAAGAGCAAAGTAAGCTATTTTATTTTTTTGATCTGTTTTTACTTTCATTGTCATGATTCCTCTCATTCATTTTAATTCTTCTAAGCAACATGACTAATGTGAAAATATGTTTAGTAAAAATGTATATGTGAAGCCTATATCAGATTGCTTGCAATCTTGAGGAGGGGGAGGGAGAGAGAAAATTTAAAACTTATGGAATTGAATGTTGAAAACCAAAAATTAATTAATTCATTAATTAAAAAAAAAAAAGAAATGATGAACAGGATGCTCTCTGAAAAACCTAAGATTTACATGAAGTGACACAGAGTGAAAAAAGCAGAATCAGGGGAATATTTTACACACTAACAGCAATATTGTACAATGAACAACTGTGAATGACTTTGCTAGTCTCAGCAACACAATGATCCAGGACAGTCCCAAAGGATTCATAGTCAAAAATGCTATCTGCCTCCAGAGAAAGAACTTGTGATACCTGAAAATAAACCGCAATGTCTTTTTTTCAGTTTCCTTTCTTTTTTCCTTCCTTTCTTTATCCCTTCCTTCTTTCCTTTCTTTCTTCCTTTCTTTCATCCTTCCTTCCTTGTTTTATTCCTTCCTTTTGAGTTTTCTCCCACAAAATGACTAATATGGAAATGTTTTACATTATTCCAAATATATGACCTGTATCAGATTGCTCATCTTCTATAAAAAAGGGACTGTGTGGAAGGAAAGGCAATCAAACTTGAAAAAAATTAAAACTTATTTTAAATGTAATTGAACAAAATAAAATATTAATTCCAAAATATGAAAAATTGTTTTTACAAGAAATTGAGTAAAATAATAATAATAAAATCTCTCACTAAAAAAAAGTAATCTCTCTTCCCAAGAACTTTGACAGGGAAATCTCTGTTTATTGCTGTATATCAAGGCATTGTCATGAGTGAATAACAAAGAAGAGAGAAAAGAGTTTTATTTCTCAGTAGTCATCTATTGGGAATGGATTATTTGTGTGCTATTAAATTTCAATTTCAAAAAAAAGTAATAGAGGACAGTTTCACTTTGCTTTACTTAAAGGAAATTTAAAAAAAATAAACACCTTTTTTGTATTTAAGTTTATTTATTTAAGTTTTCAACATTCATTTCCACAACATTTTGAGTTCTAAATTTTCTCCCCATTTCTCCCCTCTCCCCAGCCCAAAATGCCAAGCATTCTAATTACTCCTATCACCAATATGTCCTCCCTTCTAACATCCCTCCCTTCCCTTAGCCCCATCTTCTCTTTTGTCCTATAAGGCAAGATAAATTTCTATACCCCATTACCTGTATTTCTTATTTCCAAGTTGCAAGAACAGTACTCAACAGTTGTTCCTAAAACTTTGAGTTCCAACTTCTCTTCATCCCTCCCTCCCCACCTATTCCCTTTGGGAAGGCAAGCAATTCAATAGAGGCCATATCTGTGTAGTTTTGCAAATGACTTTTATAAAAGTCATGTTGGTAAGACTAACCATATTTCCCTCCATCCTATCCTGCCCCCCGTTTGTCCTATTCTCTCTTTTGATCTGATCCCTCCTCAAGAGTGTCCCCTTCTCCCACTGCCCTCCCTTTCATTATCCCCTCCACCCTGCTTATCCCCTTCTCCCCCACTATCCTGTATTGTAAGATAGGTTTTCATACCAAAATGAGTGTGCATTTTATTCCTTCCTTTAGTCGATTGTGATGAGAGTAAGCTTTGTGTTTTTTTCTCTTACTTCCCCCTTTTTCCCTCCACTGAAAAGTCTTTTACTTGCCTCTTTTATGAGAGATAATTTGCCCCATTCGATTCCTCCCTTTCTCCTCCCAATAGATTTCTCTCTCACTGCTTAATTTCATTATTTTAAGATATGATTCAATCATATTCAGTTCACCCTGTGCTCTCTCCATCTCCCTCCCCCCCCTCTCCCTCTCCCCCTCCTTCTCTCTCTCTCTCTCTCTCTCTCTCTCTCTCTCTCTCTCTCTCTCTCTCTAATCCCATCAGCTACCCAGATACTGAAAAAAGTTTCAAGAGTTACAAATATTGTCTTTACATTCCTACAGGAATGTAAATAGTTCAACTTTAGTATGTCCCTTATGACTTCTTGTTGTTTACCTTTTCATGCTTCTATTCATTCATGTGTTTGAAAGTCAAATTTTCTTTTCAGGTCTGGTCTTTTCATCAAGAATGCTAAAAAGTCCTCAATTTCAAAAAAAAAAAATTTTCCCCTGAAGTATTATACTCATTTTTGGTGGGTAGGTGAGTCTTGGTTTGAGTCCTAGTTCCTTTGACTTCTGCAATATCATATACCATGCCCTTCAATCCCTTAATGTAGAAACTGCTAGATCTTGTATTATCCTGATTGTATTTCCACAATACTTGAATTGTTTCTTTGTATCTACTTGCAATATTTTCTCCTTGACCAGGGAACTCTGGAATTTGACCATAATGTTCATAGGAATTTCTCTTTTTCGATCTGTTTCAGGAGGTGGTCAGTGGATTCTTTCAATATTACTTTGCTCTCTGGTTCTAAAATATCAGGGCAGTTTTCCTTGATAATTTCATGAAATATGATGTCTTGGCTCTTTTTTGATCATGACTTTCAGGTAGTCCCATAATTTTCAAATTGTCTCTCCTGGATCCATTTTCCAGTTCAGTAGTTTTCCAAATGAGATATTTCACATTATATCCAATGTTTTCATTCTTTTGGTTTTGTTTTGTGATTTCTTGATTTCTCATAAAGTCGTTAGCCTCCATCTGTTCCACTCTAATTTTTAAAGAATTATTTTCTTTAGTGAGCTTTTGAACCTCCTTTTCCATTTGACTAATTCTGATTTTTAAAGCATTCTTCTCCTTTTTGGTTTTTTTGAACCTCTTTTGCCAGTTGAGTTATCCTATTTTTAAAAGTGTTATTTTCTTCAGCATTTTTTGGGGTCTCCTTTACCAAGGTGTTGACCTGTTTTTCATGCTTTTCTTGCATATCTCTTGTTTCTCCTCCCAATTTTTCCTCCACCTCTCTTACTTGATTTTCAAAATCCTTTTTGAGCTCTTCTATGTCCTGACCTCATTGAATATTTATTTTGGAGGTTTAGGATAAAGAAGCCTTGACTTTTATGTCTTTCCCTGATGGTAAACATTGTTCTTCCTCATCTGAAAGGATGGGAGAAAATATCTGTTCGCCACGAAAGTAACCTTCTGTAATCTTATTTATTTTCCCCTTTTTTGGCATTTTTCCCAACCAGTTACTTGACTTTTGAGTCTTTTGTCAAGAGTAGGATATACTCTGGGAATCTGGAAGATCTCAGTTCCTCCAAGGTGGCACAATCAAGCATGTACTGGTCTGGGCTTAGTGTAGGATTTTTGTGCCTAGAATCTTAGCAGTTACCTCTCCACAGCCCCCTGGTCTCCAGTTCCAACAAGTCGGCACTGGGGCCTGATTTTCAGATAAGCTGGATGGGAAGGGCCACCATTCAGTGTGAGACAAGGACCAGCTCCCTCAGGGCCTCCACACAGGACTGAGGAAAGAATCAGCCCCTCCACACCCCCAGGGTTTTTATGCTCTAACATTGGATCCCACTGCTGTGCTTGCTGATGTGGCCTCTGCAGCAGCTGCCTAAGACCAGAGCTATGGAAGGCCCTTCTCCCTTCCTCGCCAGCTAAAAAAACCCTGTCACTGATCTTTGGTGCCTGTGGGTTGAGGGATGTATGAACCTGCTGTTATTGGGACTGGGGATTCCATGACTGGAGATTCCACCCCCAAGGGCTGTTTGCTGAGCTGTGCGCCATGACCACGGATGGGCCGGGCTCCACTCCATGTCTGGTGCAACAGACGTTACCTGTGGTCCTTCCAGGTCACCCTGGGCCAGAAATCTCTTCCATTTTGTTGTTCTCAACTTCCACTCCTCCAGAATTTGTTGAGGGTCCCTCTCTTCAGGTATTTTATGGGCTGTGTGGGGAAAGCCTCTGATCTTTGTCTTTCTACTCTGCCATCTTGGGTCCCCCCCCAAACCTTTTGAGACATGAGAGGAACAGGAATTCCTCATCATGTCACTTGTCCCAGCTTGGCACTCTATAGACTTAAGGGAGTTTTTCCATTTGGGTGAAATCATAGACACTCACTCTTCGTTGAGTTGTCTTGCTACCAACAGGAGTACTCCTTCATTCTATATTTTCTGGTATATATTATCTTTTGTATACTTTCTCTTATTTCTGTTTTGCTGTGATTTGGATAAATAAGCTTCTTTGCTATTCAGTAATTTTGGTCATTGTGGAAAAGTTGTTAAGTGGGAAAGGAGTGAAACATCAGTATACATGTTCCACCCCCTCACTCTACCATTGCACAATCAATGATCAAAGAACAGTCCTAGATTGTGTGATATAGATAATGAATGCTACAATAATTCAGAAAAAGAAAGATAATTATAGATTTTGATGAGTGTGAAAAGCCAAATTAGGAAAAGGAACTGGGATCCATCTATATATTGTATGACAGGATGCCTTCATATACATATTTGTCTCATTTGGTCTTTATAAATACTGTGTGAAGGAGAAAGATCAGAGCTTAGAACATTGTTTTAACAGCTAAGAAAACAAGCTCAAAGTATTAAAAAAATATTCTTTCCCAAAGTCAAACAACAACAAATAATAAAACTGGTACTAGAACCAAGGTCTTTGTATTGTGAAGCAAACTTTGGATGTGCTTCTTGTCCTACCATACTGCCTGAGCACAGATAAGCACTTTAGGAACATTTTCTAATGGACTCTGATTTTATTTTTACATTTTTCAATGCAGTATGTTGAAAACTCAGACTTATTCAAAAGATTTAGAGGCCAGTTTATTCTTAACAATTGGATGTCCTGTTATCCTGAATGATTATCATATGGTGATATGGAATGTTAACTTTCAAAATCTTAGGCTGCTATAAATACATCATGTCAAATATGGTGCAACTGTGTCAAATGTGATTTGACAGGTTTTTTTTGGTTGATGAAGAAGGTTATACAGAGGCTTAGGAACAACTGTCATTAGTGGAGAAAAAAAAGGTAAAGGATGGAAGTTAAAGGGTTTTGTTTTTCTCATTCTAAATTGCACTATAAATTTCTGTGTGTATTTAAATTCATTTGTAAATCTGAATCATTTGAGTTCTCCAAGTGTTTATTTTCTGTCTAAAAGGTAATTTCTTACGGTAATTTGGATTATCCTGTAGTATGATGAGATATAGATTCAATTAATTATGTATATATTAAAAGATTAGTCAGTTTTAATACAATTGAATGTAAGGAAGAGAATTTCACCTTTCCTTTGATCGTTTTAGGTCAATCACTTCCACACAATGGGACATTTGGAGGAAGAAGGTAACTAAACTAATCACTATAATTTAGCATTACCAAAGAACATGACATGCTAGCAATGAGTAATAAGGAATAGTGCACGTAGCAGGTGGGACTACAAGCAGGGGTTGACATATTTGATGACATTCAGGAAGCTAGGTGACACAGCAAATATATTACTGGAACTGGAGTCGGGCAGATCCAAGTTCAAATTTGGCCTCAAACACTTCCTAGCTGTATGACTCTTAACCAGTCACTTAAGTTTTTAAATTCTTCCTTAAGTACCTCAGGAATAAAATAGGGCTCTAATATTAACCTTACTTCCCCATAGTTGTTGTGATGCTCCATTGAGAAAATATTTGTAATGTACCTGGAATATGATAGGTGCCATGTAAATGTTACTCATCATCAACATCATCATCATTATTATTGTTTTTTATATCTTGATTTTCTGTATGCTTTTGGATTTTGGCAAATTCAGAGATTGAAAAAAAGGCTATTTTCTTGATCTTTCTGACACAAACAGTCAAATGACACAATAAATCTCACAAGACAGCTTATTTCCTAGAAAGTTTGAACCTGACCTCCACACCAAATAGGTTCAAGAACATTTTAGATAACTGATTGCTTTCAAAATGATTTTTTAATGCTCCCCCATTTACAGTTATGAGCTTTTCCTGAATGGACACTAAAACAACAACCTCCTCAAACACAGGATTCATCAGTTGTTAATGAAATCTTAATATTAATTTGATCAATTCAGTCTCATCTTTAGGATGTCACTTTAGAGTCCATCTGAGCACTATGTAACATATAAAAGTGCTCATTTAATAAATATCATCCTGGTGTTCTAAGACCAATAATGCAGCTTCCAAAAATGCCTAACTTAAAATTTCTATGTGAGTTAACAATGGGGGAAAACTTCTTAGAGGCCACTATTTTCATTTTAACTCACCAGTAAAGGTCTGCCTACACTGCAACAAGACTGACAAAAAAATGAATCTCTCAGTTGTACCAACCATGTCAAATATACCGACTGTGCATGGAATTTGTGAGACTAAGTCAAGGGCTGCAATTAGAACAGATCTATAAACATTTTCACTGACCAAAATAGCAGTAATAAAACCAAAATGTACTAGATCTACTAAAATCTTTAAGATAAATTTCACATTAGATCAAGGAGGACATAAGATGGTGGAGTGTGAGCAACTAACCAGGTGAACTCTCCTGATATTTCCCTACAACTTTAAAATAACATCACACATAGAATTTTAGGGCAGCAGACCCCAAAAAGGTAAAGGTGAGGCATTTTTCTGCCTAAGAAAATAAGTTTGACAAGAAAATCTATGACACCAGTGTGAAGACCTGTTCAGACCCCACACAGGCAGTGGAGGCATAGTAGTCAGAGCAATAGAAACAGCTTTAGGAACTTTCAGTCCAGATACAGTAAAGGGGTCAGACAAAAAGACAGATCAGAAAGAGAGTACAATCGAAACTTTACTGGTACTGCATACAGCTGGAGTTGATTAGCAACTCTATTGTCCAAACACAGTCCTTGGTCACAGTTCAAGGACAGAAAGAAATATTAGTTGTTGGTCACAAGGCAATAGAAGCCCTGGTTACAGTTCCAATGCAAAGAGGAGCACTTATAGCTGCCGGGGACCAGGGAGTTTTCAGTGTACAGACCAGAGTACAGACCAGGAAGACAATAAAGCATTAAAATTTGCTGATCTCAAGAACAATCTCTGCAAGCATAATGCCAAACATGGCAGCACACCTGAATATTGCTGTAATTTTAAGAGACTAATTTAATAGTTTTTCTAACTGTATTCAGCAACTAGAGTTCAATAAAATAGAACATAACATTCATATCAACATCCTTAAGCAAAACATCATCTATTACATATAAAAATCTCATAACACTCAGTATGTCACATGGCATATATCATTGGAGTCTCAAAGTCAGGTGTTCCCAGGGTAGGATCCTCCCTAGAATGATGCATCCTTAAAGGATGGCAGAAAACACCACACCATCCACCCCTAAGTCACTAAAATAAAAATCTCCTTAATCAATACACAATATCCAAGTAAAGATCTCGCTTATCTTGACTCAAGACTGACTTCCAGACCCCATGACTCCTACTCAGTGGGCCTATTCCAGCTCTCTCCTGGGTTCACACACAGGCAGCTCAATGGTCCTGCTCCTTGGTTCACCCCACAGGGACTGTTTCACTTCAGACTCTTCCTACTTCTGCCTCACAGCAGGCTCCAGTGGCACCTACTAAAAGCCTACTAAAGAAAATAATTCCTTAAACATTGGAATTGAGGGAGTGGAAGTTCACGACTCAATGAGACATCAAGAAATAACAAAATGAAGTCAAAAATGATATATATCTCAATGAAAAAAGCAACTAAACTGTTAAATAGATTGAAGAGAGAATTTAAGAATTATTTGACTACTAAAAACAATTGCAAAAGCAAGCACCCCTACATACACAAGACAGCCTGCTACACAGGCTCTTTGTTTTTCTAAATGGAAAGGCAAGTTTTGAGGGGTCACTTTAATCAAACACATTTATCATTCACTTAATTCAGGGGAAAAGGTCAGAACCCTGAACTTCAGAGAAAAAATAAACAGAGAAAAAAAAGATCAACCAGCAGGCAGGACTTCCAACTAACAGACAGACAACTGTCTGACTATGCATATATAGTTACCAGAGAGAGAGAAGCACTAACATCTGGATTTTCAAAACCAAAGGATTCCTTAGTGACTGCAAAGAGTCTTGTCTGGCCAAACAAGCATTTCCAGTGAATAAGCTCCAAAGTAAAACCTCACCTCAGAGTATTTATACACTTTTCAGAGCCAGAAGGCATCATAACAGTGAGAACCAGAGTTTCATTACTAAAAGATGTTGACCTCCCCTAATCAAGCTTTCCTTAATGGGTGAGGGAAATCTTTAATCTCATTAGCATTACAACAACCAGTTATATGACATTTATTTACCAATCCGAAGCCCACTCACAAAATAATTTTAATTTCATTTTTCAGCTGTTTCAGGTCAACCAGGAACAAAGCAATTTGATTCTTAAATCTACATATATATATATATATATATATATATATATATATATATATATACACACACATTTATGTATATACACATATATGCATATGTATGTATGTATGTACGTATGTATGTATTGTGATTAAGTTGTGAATTAGGTTCCAGGAACATAAGTGAAAGTCATTTACTTAATCAAATTTTGTTAATGAAAATTTGAGTTTTCATGCTTCCTTGAAGTTTTTTTCTAATCAAAGATAGACATATTGGATTGATTTTTAATTAAAAAGAATAAAAAGTGATAGAAGTGTCTCACCACATCCTGAAAAAAAAAATTAAGTATCTGTTGTCCTGAGCCTATTTAGGCCACAATTAGTATCAGTTTATTCTCTTGGATATAACCTTATCATTACTTTAAAATGTATTTTACTCTAATCAAAGCAACATACTTTGAAGTTATTCTTTGAGCCAATAAAGTAGAATTATTGAATGTTAGTCTTCAACCATTCTATTCTTTTTATATGCATTTGTGAAGCACTTTAAATGTATCAACCACTATGTTACACATTGGAGATGTAAAGAATAAAATAAACCAATGCCTTCACTTGAGGTCTTTACATTATAATGAGAAAGACCATATGTATATAAAGCAGCATTTTGAAGATATGTAGAGATTAAATAGTAAATAACTTTATGGGGAAAGGCAGAATAATCTTGAGGGAATCACAAATTATCTACTATACGTGGTGTTTGAACTTGAAGGAAGTCAAGGAATCTGAGTTAGAATTGATAAGGGAGAACCTTACAGGTAAGGGAGAAAACCTGTACAAAACCTCTACTGCCTTGTGACCAACAACCAATGTTTCCCTCTGTCCTAGAACTGTGACCAAGGACTGTGTCTGGACAATAGAGTTGCCAGTCAGTGCCAGCTGTATGCAGTACCAGTAAAGTTTCTACTGGCAATGAGGTGCCATGTGTCTCATTTTTAAGTAGTATTTTTTTTTCACCAAGTGTTAAAACAATTTTATCACTGATTTTTATAATTTTTCAAGTTCCAAATTTCCCCCCGGCTCCTCTCTCCTCTTCTGAAACTGGTAGGCAATTTCATATGTTATACAGGTACTATCAGGTAAAGCAAATTTTCTTCTTAGTCACAGTTATGAAAGAAGAAACAGGTCAAAACAAAAAGAGAATAAAATAAGAAAAAAAAATATGATTCAGTCTGCATTCAGAGTCCATCAATTCTTTAGCTGCATGTGAATAACATTTTCAGTGAATCCTTTCTACTTGTCTTGGATCATTGTGTTGCTGAGAAGACCTGAGTCATTCATGATTAATCACCACAGTTCGTTGCTGATAATGTGTTGCAATGTTTTCCTGGTTTCGTTCATTTCAATTCACACCATTTCATGCATATTTTTTCAGGCTTTTCTGAAATCAAACTGTTCATTGTTTCTTGTTCTAAAATAGTATTACATTGTATTTGTATACCACAGCTTGTTCAGTCATTCCCCATTTAATGGGCATCCCCTCAATTTCTGATATTTTGCCACCATGATAAAGGACTACTACAAATTTATATACTCTCTTTGGGACAGACTTTGTAGTGTTATTGCTGAACCAAAGGATATACATGTTGCTCTTTTAGCAGAGTTCCAAATTGCTCTCCAGAATGATCAGATCCATTTACAACTCCACCAACACAGCATTTATGTCCCAATTTTCCCATACCCTCTCCACCATTTATCTTTTTCCTTCTTGGTCATACTAGCCAATGGGACAGTTGTGAGGTGGTGGTACCTCAGAATAGTATTAATTTCCATATCTCTAATCAAAAGTGATTTAGAACACCTCTTCATATGCCTATACATAGCTTTGATTTCTACATCTGAAAACCACCTGTTTATATTCTTTGACCTTTTCTCAATTGAGGAATGGCTTGTATTCTTGTAAATTTAACTCAGTTCTTTACAAATGTTATAAATGAGATTTTATAAGAAAAAGTTCTGTATAAAGATTGTTTCCCAGCTTTCTCCTTTCCTTGTTTGCATTGGTTTTGTTTGTACAAAATTTTAAAAATAATATAATCAAAACTTTCGATTTTATATTTCATAATGCTCTCTCTCTGTAGCTCGATTATGAATTTGCCCCTTCTCCATAGATCTGACAGGTAGGCTATCCCTTGCTCTTCTATTTGATACCCTTTATGTATAAATCATGTACTTTTTTTTATCTTATCTTGATATATACTATGCAATGTGGGTTGATACCTAGTTGATGTCCCCTTTGTTTTCCAGTTTTTCCAGCAAGTTTTATCAAATAGTGAATTCTTATCACAGAAGCTGAAGCTATTAGTTTTATCAAACACAAGGTTTCTATGGTCTTTTAATATTGGATCTTACATACATAATCTATTCTTCCAACACTCTGTTTTTTAACCAGCACTAAAGAGCTTTGAAAATTGTCAAATTATAATATAGCTTTAGATTTGGTATAGCTAGATGAAATTCCCTTATATTTTCCCCATTAATTCTCTTTATGTTCTTGACCTTTCCTTCTTCCAGATAAGTATTTTTTGTGATTTTTTTTGTAGTGCTCTCTCTCTCTCTCTCTCTCTCTCTCTCTCTCTCTCTCTCTCTCTCTCTCTCTCTCTCTCTCTCTGATTGTTGTGGTCCTGAAAAAGTAAATTTCCTTGGACAGAATTATCATTTTTATTTTATTGGCTCAGTCAACCCATGAACAATTGATATTTTTCCAATCGTTTAGGTCTGATTTTATTTGTGTGACAACTGTTTTGTATTTGCTTTCATATGGTTCATGGGGTTGTCTTCATAAGCAGACTCTTATTTTTCCCTCTGTAAAACTAGATCCTTATTTTATTTATTAGTTAAAAAGTTTTATTTTTCCTTTCTTTAGACTTTATTAATCTCAAATTTGATTTTCAGAAATTTCCCATTTATTTCTTAATTGGGATTTTTATTAATTTTTCATTTTTGAAATTTCATGACCATTTCACGGATCTCTTCTTTCTCTATTTTACTGATGTAAGAATATAGAGAAATGGGAGCCAAGATGGCATAGTAGAAAGATAGATTTACTCTAGCTCTCCCCCGAAACCCCATAAAATACCTGTAAAAAAATGACTAAACAAATTCTAGAGCAGCAGAAGCCACAGAACAACAGAGTGAAAGAGATTTCCCAGACAAGACTGGAAGGCTGAGAGGAAAGATCTATCACATCAGGCTCAGAGGAGAGTGCAGCCTACCTTTGGGTATGAAGTATGGCATGGACCATACTGGAGAAGGCTTCAGGGCATGGAATCATGGGCTGCAGCTGCAGTTCCCTCAACTCACAAACACCAAAGACAATTTGGCATATTTCTGATTATCATCCTCTTTAATGAAGTTATTGTTTGTATGATTTGTTTTTTGGTTCACTTATTGTTTAGGATTAGATTATTTAGTTTCTAATTAATATTATTCTAACTTTCCACTGCCTTTTGTTAAATGTAATTTTAGTACATTATGATCTGAAAAGAATAGATTTAATATTTCTGTGTTTCTGCATTTGAGTTTGAGAGTTTTATGCCTTTTTACATAATCTATTAAAAAAGTGAAGGCAAACAAAAGCTCCACAAATTTCAGAATAGTTGACATGTGAAGGAACTTTTGCATTGTAGAAACTGACACTTTTCCATGTAAGTCACTAGTTCATAAGTATTATATCTATTATATTATGTTATATCATGTTACGTTATATCATGTTATGTTACGTCATGTCACATAAAATCATGTCACATCACACCACATCATATTGTATCATTATATATCATTTTTTTTATCAATTTTCCTTATGTCCACAAGAGACCACAGTTCTTAAAAAGCAGATATCCATTTTAAGTGCAACCTTTTTATATAGTTTTGCAGGCCCCCAAATCTGACATTTCCAGTTTAAGGAATAAAATGTGGCTAGACTCCAAATTAAAGGAACCATTAAACAACATTGCATTGAGAGTGACTAAATTGTCACTCAATCCTCAATCTAATCTTCTTTGGACTATTTTGAATTTTGGTGTTTTGATCCTTTGAATTTTATGTACAATATATTAATAAATGTTTTAGCTCCCCAATCTTGTATTAAGTCAACTAGTTCTCTGTTAATTGGGAGGGAGTAATATAGGAGAGGAAAGGGAGTAAATATTTATATACTGCTTCCTATAGACTAAACACTGTTCTTAGGACTTTAGAAATATGGTCTCATTTGGTTGCCAAATCTAACGGACATTTTTCAAACTTCATCATACTTGAAATTTCTGTAACCTATGACAGTCTCAATCACCTTCTTGCTAATTTTTCAAGAAAATGCACTTCTTTGGTTCTCCTCCCTGTCTGGCTGGTCTCCCAGTCTTTGCTGGATCTTCATCTATATTCTATCCGCAAATGACAGATATCCACCAAGGATTTTTCCTGGTCTGTCTTTCTGTTTGTGATCCTATTAACTCAAAATGCAAAGATATAAGGTTTATTAAACCTAATTCTCTCTCCCAGCCTCCATTCTCACAATTTCAATTACCCACTGGACATCCAGAATTTAAAGTTCCTTAGACATCTTAACTCACCATTGTCAATACTGAACTCATTATCTTTCTCCAAATAAAACCTCTTCCCAATGATACTATTACCATTAGAGTGCCACAATCCTGCCTGTGATTTAGTCCATTTTTCTTGGCTGATACCTATGTCTTGAGGTTTTTCCCTCCTTGCCTCTGCATCCTGGCTTAGTTCTTGTTTGAAATCCATCATATTCTTCCTGTGTGTTTACACCCAACATCTGACACACATTAGGTGCTTTATAAATGCTTGGTGATTATGCAGTAAAGAAGATCCTGTGCTTGTTTTAGCCACTCATATCCTCCTCTCTATTGAGAATCATATCACACCCCTACCAATAGTTCTTTTCTAATTGTCTCATATATTTATCACTTCTACAGCTTTTTTTAACATGAAGCTACCTCAATATCTCAGCACTCCCACAATTTCAAGTTAATTTCAAACTGTTGGATTGAGGTAGTCTGAACAAAGGAAAATTAATTTTTGAGATGCAGCTAACTCACCTACCTTAATTTTTATTTTTCTTAATTTTTGCTCATCTATTTATTTTTAGATTTTGACATTCATTTCCACAAAATTTTGAGTTCCAATTTTTCTCCCCATCTCTCCCCTCCCCCACCCAATAATACTTTACATTATGATTAGCCCTTCCCTCAACGAACCCTCTCTTCTATCATGCCCCACCCTTCCTTTATCCCCATCTTCTCTCTTTTCTTGTAGGGCAAGAAAAATTTCTGTTCCCCATTACCTGTATCTTATTTCCCAGTTATGCACAATAATAATTTTCAACATTCGTTTCTAATACTGTGAAGTCCAACTTTTCTCTCTCCCTCCCTCTGTATCCATCCTCACTAAGAAGGCAAACAATTCAATACAGGCTATACATGTGTCATTTGGCAAAAGACTTCCATAATAGTAATGTCGTGTAAGACTAACTATATTGCCCTCCATCCTACCCTGCCGTCCCTTTTTTTTTCCTATTTTCTCACCTGAACTTGTTGCATCCCAAAAGTGTTTACTTCTAGTTGCTCCCTTCTCCCATTTGCCGTCCTTTCTATGATCCCCTTCACCCCACTTGCCCCCTCCTTCCCTACTTTCCTCTAGTGTGAGATAGGTTTTCATACCAAATTTAGGGAGCATGTTATTCCCTCCTTAAACCATATGTGAAGAAAGTAAGCTTAGCTTTTCAACCTCATCTCCTCCCTTTTCTCCTCCCAACTTTTTCTCCCTCACACCTTAATTTAATTTATTTTTTTTTTATGGATATCATCTCTTCTGATTGAACACATCCTTTACTCTCTGTCTATGTGTGTGTGTGTGTGTGTGTGTGTGTGTGTGTGTGTGTAATCCCTCCACTTACTCAAATACTGAGAAAAGTCTCAAGAGTTACAAATATTATCTTTCCATGTAGGAATGTAAATAGTTCAGCTTTAGAAAGTCCTTTATGATTTCTCTTTCCTATTTACTTTTTCTTGCTTCTGTTGATTCTTGTGTTTGAAAGTCAAATTTTCTATTTAGTTCTGGTCTTTTCATCATGAATCCTTGAAAATCCTCTATATCATTGAATGACCATTTATTCCCTTGAAGTATTTCACTCAGTTTTACTGGATAGGTGGTTCTTGGTTTTAATCCCAGTTCCTATGACTTTTGGAATATCCTATTCCAAGTCTTTCAATCCCTTAATGTAGAAGCTGCCAGATGCTGTGTTATCCTGATTGTATTTCCACAACACTCAAATTGTTTTTTTTTCTGTCTGCTTGCAACATTTTCACCTTAACCTGAGAACTCTGAAATTTGGCCACAATATTCCTAGGAGTTTCTATTTTCAAATCTCTTTCAACAGATTTCTAGAATGTCAGGGAAGTTTTCCTTGATAATTTCATGAAAGACAATATCTATGCTCTTTTTTTGATTAAGGTAGTCCCATAATTTTAATATTATCTCTCCTGGCTCTATTTTCAAGGTCAGTTGTTTTTCCAATGAGATGTTTCATATTATCTTCTATTTTTTCAATCTTTTGGTTTTACTTTTTAATTTCTTGGTTTGTCTCATAGTCATTAGCTTCCCAGAACTCCAGTCTCTCTGTTAAATAATCATTTTGTTCAGTGAGCTTTTGAACTGCTTTTCCATTTAGCTAATTCTCCCTTTTAAAATCTCCTTCTCTTCATTGGCTTTTTGGACCTCTTTTTCCATCTGAGTTAACCTATTGTTAAAGTTGTTATTTCCATCAGCATTTTTTTTTTGGTTCTCTTTTAGCATGCTGCTGACTCACTTTTCAAATTCTTCTATGGCTTGATCCCATTTCATATTCATTTTTGAGGTACTGGAGACAGAAGCATTGACTTCCTCTGACAGTATGCCTTGCTCTTTCTCACCCAAAAGGATGGAAGGAGATGCCTGTTCACCAAGAAAGTAGACTTCTAGTCTAATTTTTTCCCCCTTTTTTGGGTATTTTCCCAGCAAGTTACTAGACTTGTGAATCCTTTGTCAAGAGTAGGGACCTAGTGCTCATCCTCCCCGCAGTACCATCCTCAAGGCTGAGATTCAGATCAGCTGCTGGATTCCCCAGGGCTTTGTGTGGGGGTGGGGCCACCACTGAGGGCTGAGGTTCAGATCAGCTGCTCACTTCCCCCAGAGGCTTTAAGATGAGCTGCCTGGACAATGGACCTAGGCTGTTTCCTCAGCTATTTTAGCTACCTGCTATCTGCTGCTACTTCTCCTGCTGCCACCTCTGCTGGGGGCGGGGGGAGCCTGATCCCCTCTTGCCCATCTGGGAAAGCCCTCCCACTCTGACTTGTGGAGCTTTCTTTGCTGCTTGTGGGTTGAGGGATCTGGACCCCTCCCTGCTGGAAATTCTGATCTGGAGGTCCATTCAGGTCTTGTTTCTCTCCGTGCTGTTTGATCAGGGCTGGGCATTCCTCTGCTCAGCATACAGTGAGATAGACCTCTCCTGGCGAATTCCAGGCTACCTTTGGCTGGAAACCTCTTTCACTCTGTTGTTCTGTGGCTTCTGCTGCTCTAGAATTCATTGAGAGTCATTTTGACAGATATTTTGTGGGCTGTGGAGGAAGCACTAGAGTATATGTGTCTTTCTATTCCACCATCTTGGCTGCACCCTAGAGTAAATATTTCACTCCAAGAAGGCTACCCTGCTACACACGAGAAGGTAATTTTATTTAACCCTCCCCACTTTAGGAGACTATATGTATTATATCTCTCTCTTTGGCATCTCTGACATTGTCAATACCTCAAGTTATCCTTGTTTCAGATAAAACATCTGTTTTAAATGCTAAATAAGTCAGAGAAAATTTGTTTCAAGTACTAATGCACTGAAGTCACCCAGATATGATGACTACTAACAGAAACACAGTTAAAGATAGAATGAAAAGGGTACCACTTTTTGAAATCTCAGGTAATTTTACCTCTAAGTGTTTAAATTCAGACCTGTTTTTCGTTTCCAAGGAGACTAGAGGAACAAACTACATCAAAAAAGAAACTGAAAACAGAGAAAAAGAAAATAGTCATGTATCTGGGAAAATAAGTTACTGATTTTTCAAAAAAAGGCAAAACATGCCACAGAATCTCTAATTATGAAAGAAAAAATTACTTTCCTACAGTATAGAGGGGAAATATTTTTAGGATAAAGATGTCAAGGAAAATCTGCATATATATAGGACAGATTCTTTATTACCTTAAGTGATTGAATGTATTATGTTATTTTAATTCAAATAGTTCAAATCATAGGTAATTTCATTTCTCACCTTGGTAAGTATAATTAGTTCTTTAATATAGCTTATTGATTTAACAAACACTATCTAAAGCAGGAACAGAAACTACTGATTATATGTTTAACTATTTAAACAAAGCCCATCTCTTAATACAAATGAAGCAAACTGCACTTGAAATGACCTCCTTTAACTAAAATCCTTCAAATTCAGAGGTGGATAGCATTTTGTTTCCTTAGGGAAAAAGAGCTATTACTAGTTCTTTACTTATTTTCTTTTTTCCAGAGACACCACAAAGATTAATGAGGCATGTTTTTTTCCTGAATTCTTCAAAATGAAAGAGCAAGAGAAAAATACACCATTGTGTAGTATTATATAATTTAGTGACACACTCTCAATAAACCAATGGTCAAAATACCACAGGTGACAAATATGGTGATTATGAATAGGACACATGACTGGTATTCAAAAGAATGGAACAAAATAGATGAATAAACACAAATTGACACATTGAAAAACATGATTAAGCTGTCTTTATGACCTACATGATATTAGAATTTGCTAGAAAAAGGACCTGGGGGTGGTGGAGCCAAGATGGCGGAGTGAGAGCAATGACTCACCTAAGCTCTCAGACAGACTCCTTCAGGTACCTCTGAAAGGAGAATCTGACCAAATTTTGGAGGTGCAGAATACAGTGGGAGACAGGCTGTGATGGATTCGGAGCTCAGGTTGGACTGGAAGGTACACGGGAAGGATCTGTTCCGTGGGGTGAGCCCACAGCTCACAGCACAGTGTGGCCAGCACAGTGGAACACAAGGGACATGAGAAACTTGAGCAGTGGGTGGAACCAGAGGAGAGGAACCCAGGGCAGGAGACAAGCCGAACAGAGTCAGTGAGAGCCGGTGAGCACCAGATATCAGTGCAGCAGCTCCTGAGACCTTCAGTCCGCAGAGCAAACTTGGGTAAGTCACCTACTTGAACTTCCAGGAGCCAGGATGGTGGAGTGATAAGTAAATGCTCTCTCCTCCCCCCTTTATGACTGTGAAAAAAACATAAAATATTTTCCCAGAAAAACCCTAGATCAGCAGGAACAGCAGGAGGAGGCCAATAGTCTCATAACACCTGAGGCGAGGAAAATAGCTAAGGGGGATTCCTCCTACTGTGGCAGAGGCAAACCAGAAGGACAGAGGACCCAGGGCAGAAAAAACTTGCATTAGGACCCAGGCAAGCCTCATTGGCAGGAGGGGAGCCCCAGGAGGGGTGGGAACACACATTAGCATCTAGGTGTGGCTCAGCTGTCCAGGGAAATCAGAAAGACAATAGGGCAGTTGGGATTATCAGCCCCTGAGCTTGCCTTTGCCTCAGTTCAGTGAAATCTCCTCTGACTGGACCACTCCTCCCCCACACTTAACAAGCTAAACCCAGGGTTGATTGGGGAAACAAACAAAAACCTGATTTTAGTTTTTTCACACATCAGCTCAGCAAAATGTTCTGTAGCTTCTGACTGAAAGAACCAGAAGCCACAACACTCAATCAACATCATGAACAAGAAAAAGCAAAGGGCCTAAAGAAACAGAATCTTTCTATGGGGATAAGGACCAAAACACAAACACTAAAGAGGTCGGAGCTGAGACTGTACTTCCATCTGAAACTTCAGAAGGGACTATGAACTGCTTGCAAGCACAAGCAGCTCTCCTGGAACAACTGAAGAAGGAAATAGCAGATAAACGGGCCAATGATTTTAGAATAATTAAGAAAGAATTCACTGATGAGAACATCTTTTTGAAAAGGAAAATTGAACAAATGGAAAAAGAAGTTCAAAAATTAACTGGAGGAAATAGCTCCTTAAAAGGAAAAACTGGGCAGATGGAAAAAGAGAAGCAAAAGTTAACAGAAGAAAACAATTTGATGAAGATTAGAATTGGGCAAGTAGAAACTAATGACTCAAGGAGATAGCAAGAATCAGTCAAATAAAATCTAAAGAATGAAAAGAAAGAAGAAAATGTAAAATATCTAATTGGAAAAACAACTGACCTGGAAAATAGATCCAGAAGAGAAAACATAAGAATTATTGGCCTGCCAGAAACCCATGATGGAGAAAAGACCCTGGGCAATATCTTCCAGGAAATCAAGGAAAACTGCCCAGAAGTACTAGATCCAGAGGGCAAAATAGTCATTGAAAGAATCCACCATTCCCCTCCTGAAAGGGATCCTAAACTCAAAACCCCAAGAAATATAGTTGCCAAATTCCACAGCTATCAAGTGAAGGAGAAAATATTACAAGCAGCAAGAAAGAAACAATGTAAATATCAGGGAGATACAGTCAGGATTACACAGGACCCTGCAGCTTCTACATTAAAAGATGGAAAGAATTGAAACGCAATTTTCTGTAAGGCAAAGGAGTTGGGACTACAACCAAGAATCAACTACCCAGAAAAGTTCAGCATAACATTTCAGGCGAGGAGAAAGTCATTCAACGAAGTAAGGGATTTCCAGAGCTTCCTGACAAAATTGCCAGAACTTAATAGACAATTCGATCTTCAAATGCAGGTCTCAAGAGAATCATAAAAAGGTAAACGGGGCCAGGGGAAACAACTTGTTACTCAATTAGGGCAAACTGTTTACCTCCCTATAAGGGAAGATGATACCTGTTAATCTTGAGAATTGTGTGGCTATTTTGAAATATAAAAGGGATATGCATGGGGGAACGAGTATAAAGTAAATGATATCATGATAAAAAATATGATTTAAGTATGAGAAGGGATTGTAATAGGAGGTGTGAAAAGGGGGAAACAGAAAATGGCAAATTATATCACACAAAGAAGTACAAAATCATAGTAGAGGGAAAGAGGGGAGGGAGATGAGCATTGTGTGAGAGGTATGCTCATCTGATTTGTTTAAAGGACAGAACAATAAACTTAAGTAGATAATCCTAACTAGCTCTATAGGCAGCAGGAGGGGAAGGGGGAAGAAAGGGGAGGGAAGCTAAAAGGGAGGGAAGAAGCAATAAGATTAAAGGGAAGTAAAACGGAGGGGGGCTAAAAGAAGGAGGGAAATGCAGCAGGAGGAGGTGATGAAAAGTGAATACTATTGAGGAAGGGAAGGGAGCCAGGAGAGGTAAAAGAACAAATGGTGGGAAAGAAGATGGAGGGAAATACATAGATTGTAATCATAACTGTGAATGTGAATGGAATGAATTCTCCCATAAAACAGAGATGGATAGCAGAATGGATTAAAAGCCATAATCCAACAATATGCTGCTTACAAGAAACACATTTGAAATGGGGGGATACACATAGGATAAAGGTAAAAGGATGGAGCAGAATATATTGTGCTTCAGCTGATGTAAGAAAGGCAGGAGTAGCAATCCTAATCTCAGACAAAGCAAAAGCAGAAATAGATCTAATTAAAAGGGATATTGATGGAACCTATATACTGCTAAAAGGCACCATAGACAATGAAGCAATATCATTACTAAAAATGTATGCTCCAAGTGGTATAGCATCCATACTCTTAGAGGAGAGGTTAGGGGAGTTGAAGAAAGAAACTGCCAGCAAAACTATACTAGTGGGGACCTCAACCTCCCTCTTTCTGAACTTGATAAATCTAACCTCAATATAAACAAGAAAGAGGTTAAGGAGGTAAATGAAACTCTAGACAAGGTAGATATGATAGATCTTTGGAGAAAATTAAATGGGATTAGAAAGGAATATACCTATTTCTCATCAGTACACGGAACATTTACAAAAATTGACCATGTACTAGGACATAAAAATCTCAAAATCCAGTGCAGAAAGGCAGAGATAATCAATGTATCCTTCTCAGATCATAATGCAATAAAAATTATATGTAATAAAAGGCCATGGAAAGATAAACCAAAAATCAATTGGAAACTAAGTAATCTAATCCTAAAGAAGGAATGGATTAAAGAAGAAATCACAGAAACAATCAGCAACTTCATTCAAGAGAATGAAAATAACGAGACAACCTACCAGATGTTATGGGATACTGCAAAAGCAGTTCTTAGGGGAAGTTTTATATCTTTGAACGCCTACAAAAATAAAATAGAGAAAGAGGAGATCAATGACTTGGGCATGCAGCTGAAAAAGCTTGAAAAAGAAAAAAATGAAAATCCCCAAGAAAATACCAAAGTAGAAATACTGAAAACCAAGGGAGAGATTAATAAAATTGAAATTAAGAAAATTATTGAATTAATAAATAAAACCAATTGTTGGTTTTCTGAAAAAATTAATAAAATTGATAAACCTTTGGTCAATTTGATTTAAAAAAAAGACGAAAATCAAATTACTAATACTAAAAATGAAGGGGGTGAACTCACCTCCAATGAGGAGGAAATTAAAACAATAATTAGAAATTACTTTGCCCAAATTTATGCCCACAATTTCGATAATCTAAACGAGATGGATGAATATTTTAAAAAATACAAATTGCCTACATTAACAGAAGGGGAAGTTGAATACTTACACAACCCAAACTCAGAGAAAGAAATTGAACAAGCCATCAATGAACTCCCTAGGAAAAGTTCTCCAGGACCAGATGGATTCACGAGTGAATTTTATCAAACCTTTAAAGAACACTTAATTCCAATATTATATAGAATATTTTTGAAAATTGGGGAAGAAGTACTCCTCCCAAGTTCTATGATACAAATATGGTTTTGATACCCAAACCAGGAAGAGACAAAACAGATAAAGAAAATTTCTCTAATGAATATAGATGCGAAAATTTTAAACGAGATTTTAGGAAAACGAATACAGCATCTTATCACGAAAATAATACATTATGATCAGGTAGGATTCATACCCGGATTGGAGGGCTGGTTCAATATTCGAAAAACTACTACCATTATTGATCGGATCAACAACAAAACTAACAAAAACCACATGATTAATTTTAATAGATGCAGAAAAAGCTTGGGACAAAATACAACACCCATTCCTATTAAAAACTTTGGAGAACATAGGAATAAAGGGAAGTTTCCATAATATAATAAGCAGTATCTACCTAAAACCTTCAGCAAGCATTATATGCAATAGGGATAAACTAGATGCATTTCAAATAAGATCAGGGGTGAAACAAGAATGTCCAATATCACCACTATTATTCAATATGGTACTAGAAATGTTAACTGTAGTAATTAGACAAGATAAAGAAATTGAAGGAACAAAAATAGCCAAAGAAGAAACTAAGCTATCACTCTTTGCAGATGATATGATGATATACTTAGAGAATCCCAGAGATTCAAGAAAAAAACTACCTGAAATAATAAATAACTTTAGCAAAGTTGCAGGTTACAAAATAAACCCACACAAATCTTCTGCATCCCTATATATTAGCAACAAAGTCCAACAGCAAGAGATAGAAGGAGAAATCCCATTTAAAGCTAGGGTAGACACTATAAAATACTTACGAGTTCACCTGCCAAAACAAACCCAGGGATTATATGAACACAATTACAAGACACTTTTTGCACGAATAAAGTCAGGTTTAAGTAAGTGGAAAAACATCAATTTTTCATGGGGACCCGAGCTAATATAACAAAAATGGCAATTCTACCTAAGTTAATTTACTTATGTAGTGCCATACCAATTAAACTATGAGATAATTATTTTATAGAGCTGCATAAAATAATATCAAAATTCATTTGGAAGAACAAAAGGTCCAGAATATCAAAGGGAATAATGAAAAGAAATGCCCTGGGAAGGTGGCCTAGCGCTACCAGACCTCAAATTGTATTATAAAGTAGCAATTATCAAAACCACTTGGTATTGGTTAAGAAATAGAGGGGTAGACAAATGGAATAGACTTGGCACTCAAGACACAGTAGGCAAGGAATATAGCAACCTCCTGTTTGATAAACCCAAAGACCCCAGCTTCTAGGATAAGAACTCACTGTTAGACAAAAATTGCTGGGAAAACTGGTTAACAGTGAGGTAGAAATTAGGTATAGACCGAGGCCTGACACCATACACAAGAATAAAGTCCAAATGGGTACATGATTTAGGTATAAAGATTGATACCATGAATTAACTGGACAAGCAAGGAATAGTGTATCAGAATTTTTCACTAAAGAAGTGATAGAAAACATTATGAAATGTAAGATGGATAATTTTGATTACATTAAAATGAAAAGTTTTTGCACAACCAAACCTAATGCAATCCATATTAGGAGGGATGTAGTTAATGGGGAAAAATTTTTAAGGCTAAGCTTGGGGATACAGTCCTCATTTCTACAATATATAGAGAACTGACTCAAATGTACAACCATCAAGTCATTCCCCAATTGATAAATGGTCAAAGGATATGAACAGGCAATTGTCAGAGGAAGAAATTAAAGATATCTATAATCATATGAAAAAGTGTTCTAAATCACTACTGATTAGAGAGATGCAAATCAAAACAACTCTGAGGTACCACATCAAACCTATAAGATTAGCAAATATGACAGAACAAGAAAATGATAAATGCTGGAGAGGATGTGGGAGAGTTGGAACACTAATTCATTGTTGGTGGAGCTGTGAGCTCATCCAGCCATTCTGGAGAATGGTTTGGAAGTATGCCCAAATTGCTACAAAAATGTGCATACCCTTTGACCCAGTGATATCGCTACCAGGACTGTATCCCCAATAGATCATAAAAGTGGGAAAGAGTCCCACATGTACAAAAATATTTATAGCAGCACTCTTTGTGGTAGCCTAGAACTGGAAATCAAGGGGATGCCCATCAATTGGAGAATGTCTTAATAAATTATGATATATGTATGTGATGGAGTACTATTTTACCATAAGAAATGATTAACAAGAAGACTTCAGGGAAGCCCGGAAGGACTTATGATCTGATACTGAGTGAAAGTAGCAGAACCAGGAGAACATTGTGCACAGCAACAACCACAGTGTGTGAGACTTCTTTTTTCTGGTAGACTTGGAACTTTAAAATAATGGAAGAAGTTATAAAAAAAAAATCCCTATGGTAGCATTCTAACACAAAATGTCTTCCACACTCAGAGAAAGAAATATGGAAGTCATTTGCAAAATGTAGCAGATCATGTTTGTATATGTGTACTTTTTAGTGTATCATGTTTTGATTTGATATATGATTTCTTCCATTTATTTTAGTTTGACTACATAACATGACTATTGTGAAAATATACTCAATAGGAAAATATGTGTAGAACCTATACAGAATTGTAAGCTATCATGGGGAGGGAGGTGGGTAGTGGGGGAAAGGTGGGGGATGGGGGGGTAAAATCTTAATTTTAAGGCAGTGATTGTAGAACACCAAAAAATTAAAATAAATTAATTAATTAAAAAAAGAAAGAAAAAGAAAAAGGACCCAGATTTTGGATGCCACAGAAAAGTATTAGAAAGGAGAGAATAAGGAAGAAGGACATAAAGAGGAGAAGAGAATGATTACAATTTATTACTAAAAATCTATTAGAAAGAGTTAAGATCTTAAGAATAAAATTTTGACAACACAGTCACAAATTATTCAAATGAGTAAGAAAACAATGAGATTCCTTAAAGATGCTAATGTGATCAAACAAAAATACCTCAACTAACTCAGATTTCAAAAAAAAAATTCTTCTACAAACTCAAGTACAGAAGATAGAAGGAGGTACAGGTAATATATGAAGAAGATAATGGTAGGGTCATGAAATTCTATCTCAAATAATTAGTTGGAGATTTAGGCATTTTTAAAAAACTCACTAATTCATAGAACAATACCTCAAGAAGAAATTATTAATTAGTGGTAGTTCAATTAGCGTTGAACGCAAAGATGCAAACCTCATGAATTAATAGTAGAGGATATGCATGCCTAATCTCTTTTCTCTCCTTCCCTACTCGTACACATTCAGAGTCTGTCAGGATCTTTAAGTGATCTGCAGGTGTGTCCTTTCAGACTCACAGAAAATCCATCTCTTACTTTAGATTTAGTACGTACATCCCACCTATGACCATTACACACCCCATTTCAACAAAAAGAAAACATTGTATCTGCTTATTCGTTTGAGAAACAGTGAGAAAAAGCTAGGGGAAGAATGAGTTTCCTTTCTAACCCCCAAAAATGCTAAAGAAAATAGCTTTAAAATGGACTAACTCAAATGAGAAAAGAGGTCCAAGAAGCAAATGAGGAGAAGAATGCTTTAAAAAGTACAATTAACCAAATGGGAAAGGAGGTTCAAAAGCTCATTGAAAAAAAAAGAGTTCTTTAAAAATTAAAATGGAGCAGATGGAAGCTAATGACTTTATGAGAAACCAAGAAATTACAAAACAAAACCAAAAGAAAGAAAAAATAGAAGATAGTGTGAAACATTTCATTGGAAAAATACCTGACCTGGAAAATGATACAAGAAAGACAATTTAAAAATTATGGGACTACCTAAAAGTCATGATCAAAAAGAGAGGCTAGACATCATCTTTCATGAAAGTATCAAGGAAACTTACCTAAATATTGTGGAACCAGATGGTAAAAATAAATATTGAAAGGGGAGGAGTCAAGATGATAGAGTAGAAAGATTAACATATGCTACCTCCAAACCCACAGCTCATAATTACCTGTAAAGAGGAAATCTCAACAAATTCTGGAGTAGTGGAAGCTGCGCAGTAACGGAGTGGAGGAGATTAATGTTCCAGAGAGACCTGAAAAACTGACCCCAAAGATCCATCATGCACTGGACCTGGAACGGAGCCCAGCCCTGCCTTGGCCGTGTGGCCCAAGAGGAGCAGATCCAAGCAGCCTTCAGTGACAGAATCTCTGGTGGCCACAAAATTCCCTCCACCCACAGGTGCTACAGTTGAGTGAGAGAGACTTCTGGGCTGGCTGAGAGGGGAGCAGGGTGTCTCCATGACTCGAGCTCCCTTGGGAGGAAGCGGTGGCCAGGAGGTCCCGGAGCAGAAAGGAGCTCATTTCCATTACTGAAGGTTTCCACATAAACCCCCTGAGGGAACTGAGCCTGAGAGGAGGCCCTGCTCCCACCTGAGAACTTGAACTTAATCCCACTGAACAGCAGCCCCACCCCCTGCTGAAAGTCCTGATGCTGGGAAGCAGAATTTGAATCTCAGACCCCAGGTACTAGTGAGGCAGGGGTGGAGAGGAATCTCAGAAGTCAAGTAACTGGCTGGGAAAATGCCCAGAAAAGGGAAAAAAAAATAAGACCATAGAACATTACTTTCTTGGTGAACAGATATTTCCTCCTTTCCTTTCTGATGAGGAAGAACAATGCTTACCCTCAGGGAAAGACATAGAAATTAAGGCCTTTGTGTCTCAAACATTCGAAATAGATATCCAATGGGCTCAGGCCATGGAAGAGCTCAAAAAGGATTTTGAAAATCAAGTTAGACAGGTGGGGGAAAAACTGGGAAGAGAAATGAGAGAGATGCAAGAAAAGTATGAAAAACGGGTCAATACCTTGCTAAAGGAGATCTAAAAATTGCTTTAGAAGATAACACCTTGAAAAATAGGCTCACTCAATTGGCAAAAGAGGTTCAAAAAGCCAATGAGGAGAAGAATGCTTTCAAAAGCAGAATTAGCCAAATGGAAAAAGAGGTTCAAAAGCTCAATGAAGAGAATAGTTCTCTCAAAATTAGAATGGAACAGATGAAGTCTAATGACTTTCTGAGAAACCAAGAAATCACCAAACAAAACCAAAAGAATGAAAAAATGGAAGAGAATGTGAAATATCTCATAGGAAAAACAACTGACCTGGAAAAGAGATCCAGGAGAGATAATTTAAAAATTGTGGGACTACCTGAAAGTCATGATCAAAAAAAGAGCCTAGATATCATCTTCCATGAAATTATCAAGGAAAACTGCCCTGACATTCTACAACCAGAGGGCAAAATAAGTACTGAAAGAATCCATCGACCACCACCTGAAAGAGATCCCAAAAGAGAAACTCCTAGGAACACTGTGGCCAAATTCCAGAACTCCCAGGTCCAGGAGAAAATCTTACAAGCAGCTAGAAAGAAACAATTCCAGTATTGTGGAAATACAATCAGGATAACTCAAGATCTAGCAGCTTCTACATTAAGGGATCGAAAGGCATGGAATAGGATATTCCAGAAGTCAAAGGAACTAGGACTCAAACCAAGAATCACCTACCCAGCAAAACTGAGTATAATACTTCAGGGGAAAATATGGTCTTTCAATGAAACAGAGGACTTTCAATCATTCTTGATGAAAAGACCAGAGTTGAAAAGAAAATTTGACTTTCAAACACAAGAATGAGAAGAAGCATGAAAACATAAACAGCAAAGAGAAGTGATAAGGGACTTACCAAAGGTGAACTGTTTACATTCCTACATGGAAAGACAATATTTGTAACTCTTAAAACGTTTCAGTATCTGGGTAATTGGTGGGATTACACACACATACATACACACACACACACATGCTCACACACACACTCACATATATAGAAAGAGGACACAGGTTGAATTGAATAGGAAGGGATGATATCTAAAAAAAATAACATTAAGGGGTAAGAGAGAAATATATTGAGAGGAGAATAGAAGAAATGGAATGCAACAAATTATCTTTCATAAAAGAGGCAAGAAAATAGAGGGGAAGAGGGATGGTGAGAAGCAAAAAGTGAAGCTTACTCTAAACACATTGGACTTACAGAAGGTACAATCCTTACACTCAGTTTGGTATGAGGATCTTTCTTACACTACAGCAAAGTAGGGGAGAAGAGGATAAGTGGGGTGCAGGGATGATAGAAGGCTGGCAAATGGGAGGAGGGAGTGACTGGAAATAGATACTTTACAGGAGGTACAAGGTCAAAAGAGAGAATGGAACAAATAGGAAGCAGATAGAATGGATCGTTAGTTTTTCATAACATGAGTATTATGAAAGTCTTTACCAAAGCTACACATATATAGCTTATGTTGAATTGTTTGCCTTCTCAGTGGGGATGGGTGGGGAAGGAGGGAGGGAGAGAAGTTAGAACTCAAAAGTTTTAGGAACAAATGTTGAAAGTTGTTTTTATATGTAACTGGGAAAGAAGAAATTCAGAAAGTGGGTATAGAAATATATCTTTCCCCTCAAGAAAAGAGAGAAGATGGGGATAAGGGAAGAGAGGGTTTTGTCAGAAGGGACAGTAGATCAGGGGAAGGGGAAATCAGAATGCACGATGTTTTGGGGTGAGTGAAGGGGGAGAGATGGGGAGAAAATTTGGAAATCAAAATTTTGTGGAAATGAATGTTGAAAGCTGTAAATAAATAAATAATTGCAATCAAGTGAGAAAAAAAAAGTGTTTGAAACAGTCTTGCAAAAACGCAGAAATGACCTGAACAGAATATTCTCTGTCAATATTACATATGAAGGCTAGAAAATGTGTTTATTCTTTCTAATGCACAATTTAACCTCTTTTATCCCTGGACCTTTTCTTTCCATGCACACTTGTTGTTGATTCATTTTTGATATTTTCCCCTATTTTGATGTATTTCATGTTCTTTCACTGTAGAAGTTGTTAGGTCTTGTGAAATCCTGATTGATTTTCCTAAACAGTATTTAAATCGTTTCTTTTTTTCTTGCTGACTACAACATTTTCTTTTTAACTGGGGAATTTGGAATCTTGACTATGACATTTCTGAACTTTTTCTTCCTAGGATTCATTTAAGGTGATTCTTTTTATTTCTATTTTGTCATATTTTTCTAAAACTTCCGGGCAATATCCTTTCATAATTTCTTATGATATTGTATCCAGGTTTTTTTATCACAACTTTTATTTAGTCCAACAATTCTTATTTTGTCTTTCTTTGATCTGTTCTCTAGAACTCTTATTTTTTTTCCAATGAGATGTTTCAGAGTCTCATATTTTTTTCTAGTTATATATCTGTAACATCATTCAATTTCATTTGCACAATTCTAATATTTAAGGAGCTATTTTCTTCCCTAAGATTTTGTTTCTCTTCTTCTAACTGGCTAAATTTCTTTTCACAATTGTCTTGATTTTTTTCTATTTATTCCTTATTCTTATCTGATTTTTGAATTCTTTTTCATTTTTCATTTGATTTTGGAATTCCTTTTTTATTTGCTTCCTTAAAATTTTGTATCTTTTTAATGGTTACATATCTTTGCAAAATTTTGTTGTATTGCTTTTATTTTTTTTATTTCGTCTTCATTCTCTCTTATTTGGTTTTTGAATTCCTTTTTAAGGTCTTCCAATATTTCTTTTTAGGACTGTTGCCATTTCATATTACTCTTTGGGGTAGGAGAGGCTTATTTGCTTTGTACTTTTAAACCTCATCTATCTTCCTCTTTTACTCCAAAGGTACCTAACAAAAGAAAGGTTTCTTTTTACTTTGCTTACTCATTTTTACTTTTAATTTTTCATTCTTTATTTTTAGCAACTTAATACTATCAAATTTTTTTATCCCAAACTGTAGATAATGTTGCCCTAGGACTCAAGTCCTTCAAACTGTTGTTTTGTAAATTATACACAGGGACTCAACCTCAGGGATTCCTATCTTCTTTCTCTAAATCCTAGCCATGATGTCTCAAAAATTATTCCTGTGGTAAAGTATTCATCAGGCATGTGACCACTCCCAGTTTTCCACAGCCACAGTCCAGGATCATATCTGGTCAGTACTTCTAGACCTGACTTTTTGAAAGAACAAAGGATAGGGTCCTCCAATCTTTCTCCACTCCCCTATCTACTGTTCCCTAGAAGAAAATTTGTGAGATAAAAATTCCTGAGGTGAAATTTCTTGAGGTCATGAATAATGTGAGAGTTGATGTGAATTTTCTTGAGGCCCATTATGCTTCCCTCATTGCCTACTTTTTGTTGATTTGCTTGCAATTTTTATAATTATAAATTATAATTTTTAAGGATTTGCTTCCTTCAGTTGGTTTTTGCTCCTCCTTTTCCATGTGGCCAATTATTTTAAAGGAATTTCTTTCTTCAGTGGATTTTTGATCTTATTTTTACACCTAACCGATTATACTTTTTAAAGAGTTGATTTCTTCTTCCAAGTGGAAGGGAATTTGAAAATAGTCTCTGCTCCTTGATAGGTACATGTACTATGCTTTGAACTCTGGCCTAGCCCACAGTTGGAGTCACATGGAGTCAAAGGTGGGAAGAGCTTGTCAAATAGGTGAAACAGGAAGGGTGCAGCAGGGAGTGAGAGTTAGGTAGAGGGAGGAGAAATCAAGCAGAGTAGAGCACAGCAGCCAGCATGTGTGAGTGAGGGAATGTTTTTGCCTAAGGAAGCTTGTTTGAGGGGGAAACTGATGGAGGAAAGTCCTGGATATGGCTGTGCTCCCTTTATTAGTAATGTGTACAGATTTTGTTATTACCATTGTGGAATTAGCTTTCTGACTGTACAAATATTTTACTTTTGTCTTTGAGGAAGAGAGTTTATGTTTTGTGATACACATGTATATCCATAGGGGCTACTGTGATTATTGCATTTGCACTACAAATGGAGGTGACGGTGGGATCACAAAATATAAAACTTCTCCTTAGAAATAGGAAGGCTCTAGGGAAGGAAATGAGTAACCTGTGATGGGAGTATAACCTTATTCATCCATGGCAAGAGAATGGGATAAAAGCACAGGACTTTGTGAAAACTGGGAACCAATGCTACAGAAGGAAAAACCTAGAGATTTATAGAGATGTTTGCAAGGAATACCAATAGAAGTAAGGAAAGAAATGGATAGGCACAAGAGGATGGGCACTGTTAACAATCTATCACATTATATTCAAAAATAGAGACAAATTGCTAGAGAAAAAGGTTCAATAGAAAAAAGAGTTAGCTAGTTTGCTTAAGAAGTTTTCTATGCTACAGCATCCAATCTATCCTTTTTTTCCTTTTGTTTATATTCTATTTTCATTTTTAACACAGTTATAACAGATAAAACAATTCAAAATTTTGGTCATCTCATACTCATTTTTAAAACATTTAAAATATGGGCCACAAAAGAAGTTGTTTTTTTTTTTTAACATTAACCAACTGAGACAGAAATAATATTTATGTTGCTAACTTCACAAGCTCTTGACCTAATTGTCTCCACAGTATTACTAAAAATTAAATGATCTTAACTTATTGTTGTTGGTCTAAAGTCCTATGCCTAATAGATTAATTTTAGACTTAACCTATCAATAATCTAAAATTTAAGAGATCCAGTGTTAAGCTTATAAACATTTTGATTATAGGAAATTGCCACCAAGAGTAGGGACATAGTAGGGAATCAATATCTCCCCAACTTCATGTCAGTTCCACGCAGGATTAGATTGTCCACTTGCATTCAGTGAGGCTTAAAGTCTTCCAGGTGTCAGTGGGGAAACTGAGTCAGAAGAATCCCACCCCAGCCCAGGCTGAACAGTCATTCTCCCACCCTTCCCATGAGATCACTTTTGGCAGTTCATACCAGCATCTCACAGGCTTACTGGCATCATGGATTGGAGGCTCAGACAGCCTTTCTTGCTATCCATACCTGGAATTAGACTCAGAATAACAGTTACTTGATAGACCCATAACATTTAAAAATGGCAAATTCCAATAACCAGATTTCAAATATAATTATAATTTCACTTAGGCTAAGGAACATCATAACATCATTTGAGCCCAGTCCTAAATGGCTTACATCCCTTTCTATACATGTTCTAGTTCCTGATTAAATAGAAATCATAAAATAAAATTTACCATTAAAACCTTAACTTTTCTATCAATGTCAAATTTTACCCAAGGTTACCTTCCTTTAGGAAATTTAGACTAAAATTATTTCCCCCAAACTAAAGATGTCATTGATTTATTCTCAGTAATCAAGGAAATTATTTTAATACTTATTGCTTTTACCTCACTTTGTAAAATTTCCAATTTTTCTCCCCTTCACTGCCCTCCCCCCTCTTCCAAATGCCTTGCATTCTGATTACTCATTCCCTCAAGGTGCGCTCCCTTCTATCAAACCCTGCCCTTCCCTTATACCCATATTCTTTATTTTCCTGTAGGGCAAGATAAATTTTTTACCCCATTATCTCTGTTTCTTTTTTCTTTCTTTTTAAATATAAATTTATTTATTTAACTTTTTACATTCATTTTCACAAAATTTTGGGTTCCAAATTTTCTCCCCATTTATCCCCTTCCCCCACCCCAATACACTGAGCATTCTAATTTTCTTCTACATCCAATCGACCCTCTTTTCTATCATCCCTTCCTTCCCTTGTCCCCACCTTCTCTTTTGTCCTGTAGGGCCAGATGACTTTCTATTCCCCATTACCTGGATATCTTATTCCTAGTAGCAAGAACAATACTAAACAGTTGTTCCTAAAACTTTGAATTCCAAATTGTCGCCATCCCTCCCTCCCCACCCATTCCCATTGAGAAGGCAGGCAATTCAATATAGGCCATATCTGTGTAGTTTTGCAAATGACTTCGATGATAGTCATGTTGTGTAAGACTAACTATATTTCCCTCCATTCTATCCTGCACCCCATTGTTTCTATTTTGTCTTTTGATCCTGTCCCTCCTCGAGTGTTGACTTCAAATTGCTCCCTCTTCCATTGCCCTCCCTTCCATCATCCCCCCAACCGTGCTTAACTCCTTCTCCCCCACTTTCCTGTATTGTAAGATAGGTTTTCACACCAAAATGAGTGTGCAATTTATTCCTTCCTTTAGTCGAATATGATGAGGGTAAACTTCATGTTTTTTTCTCATCTCTCCTCTTTTTCTCTCCACTATAAAGTCTCCTGCTTGCCTCTTGAATGAGATATAATTTATCCCATTCCATTTCACCCTCTCTCATCCCACTACATTTCTCTCTACCATTTACCTTAATTTCTTTTAAGATAGGGTCCCATCCTATTCAAATCACTCTGTGCTCTCTGTCTCTGTATGTGCATGCACGTGTGTATGTGTGTGTGCATGTGTGCATGTGTGTGTATATGTGTGTATGTGGTCCCACCAACTACCCAGATACTGAAACGTTGTAAGAGTTACAAATATTGTCTTTCCATGTAGGAATGTAAACAGTTCACCTTTGGTAAGTCCCTTATGACTTCTCTTTGATGTTTGCTTTTTCATACTTCTTTTCATTCTTGTGTTTGAAAGTCGAATTTTCTTTTCAGCTCCGGTCTTTTCATTAAGAATGCTTGAAAATCCTCTGTTTCATGGAAAGACCATATTTTCCTCTGAAGTATTATACTCAGTTTTGCTGCGTAGGTGATTCTTGCTTTGAGTCCTAGTTCCTTTGACTTCTGGAATATCCTATTCCACACCCTTTGATCCCTTAATGTAGAAGATGATAGATCTTGTGTTATCCTGATTGTATTTCCACAATACTGGAATTGTTTCTTTCTAGCTGCTTGCAGTATTTTCTCCTTGACCTGGGAATTCTGGAATTTGTCCACAATGTTCCTAGGAGTTTCTCTTTTTGGATCTCTTTCTGGTGGTGATCGATGGATACTTATTTTGCCCTCTGGTTCTAGAATATCGGGGTAGATTTTCTTGATAATTTCATGAAAGATGATGTCTAGGCTCTTTTTTTGATCATCTCCTTCAGGTAGTCCCATAATTTTTAAATTGTCTCTCCTGGATCTCTTTTCCAGGTCAGTTGTTTTTCCAATGAGATATTTCACATTCTTTTCCATTTTTTCATCCTTTTGATTTTGTTTGGTGATTTCTTGGTTTCTCAGAAAGTCATTAGCCTCCATCTGTTCCATTCTAATTTTGAGAGAACTATTCTCTTCAGTGAGCTTTTGAACCTCTTTTTCCATTTGGCTAATTCTGCTTTTGAAAGCATTCTTCTCCTCATTGGCTTTTTGAACCTCTTTTGCCAGTTGAGTTAGCCTATTTTTCAAGTTGTTATTTTCTTCAGCATTTTTTTTGGGTCTCCTTTAGCAAAGTATTGACCTGTTTTCATGCTTTTCTTGCATCTCTCTCATTTCTCTTCCCAGTTTTTCCTCCACCTGTCTCACTTGATTTTCAAAATCCTTTTTGAGCTCATTGGTCTGAGCCCATTGCATATCTATTTTGGATGTTTGTGATACAGATTCTGTACTCTGGGTGTGTGTGTGTGTGTGTGTGTGTGTGTGTGTGTGTGTACAATCTCTCCATCTACCCAAATACTGAGAAAAGATTCAAGAGTTATAAATATTTTCTTTCCATGTATAATATATACAGTTAAGCTTTCGAGATTCTTTTATTATTTTTCTTTCCTGTTTACTTTTTCCTGCCTCTCTTGATTCTTGTGTTTGAAAGTCAAATATTCTATACAGATCTGGTATTTTACTCAATGTGAATGATTAAAACTATTCTATATCCTTGAGTAACCATTTAGTCCCATTTAGTCCCTTTAAGTGTTATACTCAGATTTACTGGGTAGGTAATTCTTGGCTTCAATTCCAGATCCTTTGACCTCTGGAATATCCCATTCCAAGTCCTTAGATTACTCATTGTTGAAGCTGCTAGATCCTGTGTTATCCTGATTGTATTTCCACAATTCTCAAATTGTTTCTTTTTAGCTGCTTGCAGTATTTTCTCCTTGATCTGGGAACTCAAATATTTGCCCACAGTATTCCTTGAAGTAGGAGATTCTCTTCTTGGGTCCCTTTAAGGAGATGATTGGTGGATTCTATCAATATTTATTTTGCCCTCTGGTTGTAGAACATCAGGGCAGTTTCCCTTGATAATTTTATGGAAGCCAATGTCTAGACTCTTTTTTTGATCATGACTTTCAGGTAGTCCCATAATTTTTAAATTGTTTCTCCTGGATATATTTCCTAGGTCATTTCTTTTTCCAATGAGTTATTTCACATTGTCTTTAATTTTTTCAAACTTCTGGTTTTGTTTACTAACTGCTTGGTTTATCTCATAGTCATTCATTTCCCTGAACTCAATTCTCTCTTTCAAAGAGTTATTTTGTCCAGTGAGCTTTTGAACCTTCTCCTTCTTTTAGCTAATTCAGTTTTTTAAAGTCTCCTTCCCCTCACTGGCTTTTTGGATCTCTTTTTTCAATTGAGTTAGCCCCCTTTTAAAGCTGTTGTTTTCCTCAGCATTTTTTGGGTTCTCCTTTAGTAAGCTACTACCTTGTTTTTTAAGGTCTTCTATTGCCTTGTTCTTCCTCCTCCAAATAGATATGGGGAGACATCTGTTCTTATTAGTTTTCCATTTTGGGGGCATTTTCCCAACCAGTTACTTGACTTCTGAGTTTCCTCTCCACAACCACCTTGCCCCTAGTTCTACCAAGCCAACACTGTGGGCTGAAATTCGCATGAGGTGCTCCAAACCTTCGGGGGCTTTAGGCAGGAGCAGAGCTGCTATTTAGTGTGAGAATAAGATCAGCTGCTCAGGTTGGTGAAGGGCCAACACACAGGGCTCAGTTCCCTCAGGAGGTTTACTATGAGACCTTCAGCAATAAATGGGGGCTACTGCCTGCTTTGGCAGATCCAGACACTGCTGTCTCCACTGCTGCCACCTGAGGAGGCCCAAGTTATGAGGACTCCCTGCTCCCTTCTCCATCAGCTGAAAATACCCTCTCACTGACCTTTGGCACCTGTGGGTTGAGGTATCTGCACTGCCACTGGAAATTCTGTCCCTGAAGCCTGCTCGGTTCTGTTCCTCTTGGTGCCTTGTGGCCAAGGCTGGGCTGGGCTCTGCTCCATGTCTGGTGCCACAGATCTTTCCTGTCAGTCTTTCAGGTCCCTCTGGGCTGGTAATGTTCTCCATTTCTGTTGTTCTGTGGCTTCTGCTGCTCTAGAATTTGTTGAGATTTCTTCTTTACAGGTATTTTATGGGCTGTGGGGTAAGAGTTAGTGTATATGCGTCTTTCTACTCTGCCATCTTGGCTCTGCCCCAATCTATCCTTTCGAAGAGCAAGGTAAAAAGTAGCAGGGGGTAATAGTTATGAGAGTGACTCAGAAAAAAGTGAAGGGGAAATTTAACAACAGGAAAGTGAATGCAACCCTTTCATCTGCCAGGCCTGACTGGGACTCAGACAGACACATGGGAGGGAGACTCAAGGAGGGAAAATTAAACAAATTTAATTCAGTAGCCTTCTAGGAATGTGGGTACATGTCCATTAGTATGAAGGAAACAGAGAACCAGGGGTCATACAGTGCTTACAGAAATAATTCAGGATTATATTCAGCAGGAGGTCACCAATATGTTAAGTCCACTCACACACACACACACACACACACCCTGCCACAAATGGGAGAATCATTAGTACCTTGGATGCTGAGAATCAGTGACCAAGAGTCTGGAGGAGTATGGATAGATAACACGGACTGTTTGAAATTCATAGGTATTAGTAAGAATTATTTTATACAACAAGCTTCTAGGGATTACTAAGGGATATTTAGGGATATTCAAGGTAGTTAACAACATCTTTAGTTGGTAAGATATTCAATAAGCAGTATCCCACTGACTCTATGTGGTCTAGTGGAGATAGACCCTGATGGAGGGAAGGCTTGGAGATGGCTGTGCTCCCTTTCACTTAGAGACTATATGAGGAAGGTAAAGGAAGAGGTAATGAAAACCACAATAATTGCTGGAGATGCTAATGTTTACCATAGCACTCCCTTAACAGTTTTCTCAAAGGAATATAGTAGTGAAAACTGCTCTTCCTGCTTATAAGCACCTGATTCTGATGCTCCTAATTTGGGTAATGAGACACCCGGTTTTGGAGGTGCTGGGTGACTTAGGAGAATGGGGAAAAGATAAGTTTCCTCAACAATAAGAGCAGATAGACAGAAAATTCAAAGTCAGAATAGGCTAACAAGGAGAGAAATGTTTTACTGCTTTATTAAGAGGATGATTTTGGAAGAATACATGGTATTCCAACTAATGAACTATGTAAGATGTATCAAGAAAAGGGACTTAATATGAGATGGAATTAGGGAAGTAAGAACTACCCCTACAGATTCTCCTAAATCATTGTATCCAAGTTCATCATACCTGCAGGGAGAATAGGAAATTGGCCAAGGCTTAGCTCAGATTCAAGAATTACAGAGATGAAATAACAGACCTCATATTAGCTTATGATTATACTGGAAAAATAGATCAACTGCTATAACTGAGGCATTAATAGGTCCTGGAGCAGGGGCTTTCCTTATATATGGATACCATTCGTTGAGAAAGATAGAAATTGGTGAACTTTCAGAGAGTTTATGGACTCCAGAAGCATGATTCACACTATATTTAACCTGCTTCTCATTATTGTTTCCTCATTCTCTTTCACCTGTGTCTGTTTGTTTAACTTGTTTACTAAATTTGTCTTCAGTGAGCTTAGTGCCCTCCACTTTTAGATGACTGACTATTTAAGCCAGATGTCACCCTCTGTCCAAGACTGTGATACATCACCTCTGGACCTGGCATTGAGCAGACTATGCATACCAACTCTTATATGTCACCCTTAGATATGGCATCAACCAAGCTTTGGATACTGGCTAAAGAACTGACACCTTGAATTGGAACCATTCTCAGCAGAAAATAATTATTGAAGAAAAGACCTTTGCCCCTTACCCCAAGAGATTTTAGGTCCCATTCATTTAAATGGATAATGGGATGCTTTTGCTCAAGTTCCCACCCTAAGATTGTTTTATGTGTGGTTTTTTCTCTGTGTGTTATCCCTATTATATTATTGTGAAGTTATGTTGATACCAATTACCTGTAAACTCCCATTAACCTATTAATGGATAGGAAAGATCTTGGAGCCAAATAGAATGGTAAGGAAATTTGAAGAACTTCCTTGCTCCTTAATAGACCCATGTGACTTGCTTTGAGCTCTGGCCCAGCCCACAGCCTGAGTTATATGAAGCCAAAGGTGGGAGAAGCTTACCAAAACTGATGAAACTGGAAGGGTGCAGCAGAGAGAGAGTGATGCAGAGCTGAGAGAGAGGAGACAGTGCAGAGCAGAGTAGAGCAGCTAGTGTGAGTGAGAGAGGGAGTGATTTTGCCTAAGGAAGCTTGTTTATGGAGAGGCTTGACAGAGGGGAGGCTTGGGGATGGCTGTGTCCCCTTTATTGGTAATGTGTACAAACTTCATGGTTACCATGGTGGAATTAACTTTCTGGTATCTGAATAAATATTTTGATTTTTGTCTTTGAGGAAGAGAGTTTATGTTTTGCAAATTTAACCTGGAAATAAGCATGCATATCCATAGCAGCTATCATAGATATTAAATTGAAGTTATATATGAATGAATCAATGAAATGAAGAATATATGAAGTTATTGACTTTTTCATGATTCTTTTAGATAACTTACATTTCTTCACCCAATTTTCTTCTACCTCTCTTATTTAATTTTTAAAAACATGTTTGAACTCTTCTAGGAAGACTTTTTGAGCCTAAGACTAATTCATATTTTTTCCTTGAGATTTCACATATAGGCATTTCAATATTGTTGTCCTTTTTTGAGTTTTTGTTTTCTTTTTAAAACTTGAATTAATTTGTTTACTTTAGTCAGCATTCATTAACACAAGATTTTCAGTTCCAAATTTTCTCCCCATCTCTCCCCTCCTCTCCATCCCAAGATTGCTTGCATTCTGATTACTCCTACCCCCAGTCTGCCATCCCCTCTATCACCTCCACTCCATTCTCCTCCTCTTCTTTCTTGAAAGGCAAAACAGTTTTCTATACCCCATTTCTTGTGCATCTTATTTTTCAGTTGCATATAAAAACAACTTATAACTTTGCTTTTAAAAATTTGAGCTGCCAATTCTCTCCTTCCCTCACACCCAGCCTCATTGAGAAGGCAAGTAAATCAATATAATTTATACATGTATGGTTATGCAAAACACTTTCATAATAGTCATATTGTAAAAGACTAACTATATTTACCTCCAACCTTGCCCCATTTATTCTCTCTTTTCACTCTTCCCTTTTTCAAAAGTGTTTAATTTCTGACTCCCCCCTCCCCCACTCTGTCTTCCCTTCTATCATCCCCCCTCAAACCTCCTTCCACCTACTTTTTTGTAGGCTGAGATACCCAATTGAGTGTGTATGTTATTACCCCCTAAAGCTAAATCTAATGAGATTAAGGTTCACTCCTTCACTTTCATGAGTTTGTGTTTTGATTTTTGTGTTGCCATAGTAT
The DNA here is from genome assembly GCA_023548195.1 of Bettongia penicillata ogilbyi. Classification (NCBI taxonomy): domain Eukaryota; kingdom Metazoa; phylum Chordata; class Mammalia; order Diprotodontia; family Potoroidae; genus Bettongia; species Bettongia penicillata. The sequence goes on along the minus strand of JAJHZJ010000126.1, from coordinate 257,817 downwards.
ATTTCTATGGTCAGATTATTTTTGTTCATTTTCTAGCTTGTTTCATGAATTTTAAAAGTTTAACTCTGTTTCTGAGTTACAGGGGGCACTATCCAAAGCTTCTAGGGTGGGGGCAAGGTGTGAAGAGATCTAGTCACTGACTGTGTGCACTTTGGCCTCCTAAACTGGCAGTTTGCAACTGCACTGGAGGCTGTGGGCCTGCCAGACCTGATCTCTAGCCTGTTTTACTGAGCCAACCTCAGAGTTGGCTCTCTGTGCAGCTGATCTGCTGAGCCAAGACTACACGGTCTTGGTTGCTGATCGGTTCTGGGGTCAGGGGCCTCCTTTACCTTCCTTTTTTATTCAGTTGAGACAGACCATTTTTGGCAGTCCTTCTAAGTTATTTTGCCCCATCCTTTTGTGAGTTCTGTCACTCAAGAATTCACTTTCAGGCCTGATTTAAAGTTGATTCAAGGGAAATTTCACTGCCATCTTTGCTCCACTCAATAAATATAATTATAAAAAAAATAAATAGTGACATACTTCATCTCATATGAAAAATAATGCTATTTTTGATTAAAATTGTGGAGAAAATAAGTGCTTTTTTAAATTAATTATTTTTTAGTTTTCAAAATTCACTTCCACAAGATTTTGACTTCAAAATTCTCTCCCCATCTCTCCCCTCCTTCCACTCCAATATGGGATGCATTCTGATTATCACTTCCCCCAATCTATCTTTCTTTATGTCACTAAACCCTTCTCTTAACCCCTTCTATTTTCTTTTATATACTTCTATATCCCTTTCTATTTCTCTGTAGGGCAAGATCAATTTATATACTCCATTGCCTGTATATCCTATTTCCTAGTTGCATGTAAAAACAAATCTTAACATTTTTTTATAAAACTTTGAGTTCCACATTCTCTCCTCACCTACCCTCAATGAGAAAACAAGAAATTGAATGTAGGTTTTTTTTTTTTATTGAAGAAGAAATGAAAACTAAAAGCGAAATGTTTAAAAAGTAGAGAAATAGTAGTACGGGAGTATACCTAAGACATCATAGAAACCCTGACTACAGGTGAATAAGTATATTTTTGAGATCAATTGCAGTCTAAGATGTATAAATGGGTGAAATAGAAGCAGAAATAGAGAAGAATTTGATATATAAGTAACAAATGCATAGGTAAAAAATGATGAGAAGATAGTTTCTTTAGCATCTCAGCTAGAAGACAGGATACAAGAGAATAGGAGAGATGATAAAAAGGAATGATTGAAATATGGGTAATATAAAGGGGAAGTCTATGTATGATGGAGAATTTCATTGTATAGTATACCTGTGTGGGAAAAGTTTCTAGTAACGGGAGATAGACGCCTTACAATGGGTAGTAGCAGTTTTTGGACAACGTTTATTCTGAGAGAGTGTTGTGTCCATTAGTACAACATTTTGCTTTACAATAAGTAAAAGCAGAGCTGCTTGGGGTAGACTGACATCCACAAGGGTATGATGGCTTGAATCCAGGAATTATATTAAATGGAATATGAGGAAGAAAATAATCGTAAAAATGACCAGGATTAGAATTGGACCACAGAATATAGAATTCAGAAAAACTTACCATGAAGAAAATGTTTGTATCCTCTCTACTACCTTCAGAAACTGATACTTTTATAAATGAAATATGTTCAAAGACAGAGGGATTAGATATAAAAAAAAAGATATAGAAATTAGAAAGTAAAGCATTTCAATAGCTTTAATAGCATGTGCATCACAAAGAATCTAATGAAGGATAAATAGGGGTGGAGCCAAGATGGTGGACAAAAGACAGAGACTCATGTAAGTGCTCCTAAATCCCGTACCAAAAGTTTAACATAATACCTCAAAAGAAATTCTGGAGTGAAAGAACACTCAAGAGAATGATTACAATAATTTTCAGCCTAAGATAGTTTAGAGGGATAGCAGGAAATGTCTACTTCACTGTGGTGAGAATGGAACACAGTTTAGCACAGGTGAGGCTTCTGTAAGGCAGCAGTAGGTCTTAGAGGCAACTGAATTCACAGTAGCAGCTTCTAGGTTTCTCAGGCTAAGGATGGTAAGGGAGTATAACAACTGAACAGAAGAAAATTATAGGAGTCCCTTTGCAGGCACTGGGTGGAAAACTCTTGTATTTTCCATATGTGAATTCAGATCAAGTTTTAAGGAAAAGAGAAACATTAGTACACCAGAGCTGGTGGTTGGTTGCAGGGGGATTGAGGACACTGTTCACAATTTCAGGATGAAAACAAGTGATGCTGATCACTCACAGACCTTATCATAGGCAAGAAGAATAATCTTAGATCACAGCATCTTGAAAGAAATGAAAACTCACAGAACCCCAGAACTAACTCTGGAAACAATTACATTAAAAAAACAAATGAACACCTCAAGCTTGGGACAGTGCCCTCTCTATCACAAAAGCAGATTACAATATTAATATAAAGCTAAAAGTTAAGAAATGGAAATAAATGAACAAACAACAAAGAACTTGATCAAAGAAAATTACAGTGTCACAAATAATTTATATTAATGTATTTATTTTTATTTTTAAACACTTAAAATTTTTAAAAGATTCTGAGTTATAAATTTGTCCCATTCATTCCCTCTATCCACTATCATTTGTCCCATTCTATTCCCTCTATTAAGATGGCATGCTATCTGATAGAGACTGTATATGAATAATCATGTTAAACATATTTCAACATTAGTCATGTTGTGAAAGAAAAATCAGAACAAAAGGGAAAAAAATCCAAGAAAGAAAAAAAAATAGAGAAAATAATATGCTTTGATTCACATTCTAACTCCATAGTACTTTCTCTGGATGTGGATAGCACTTTCTTAGTGCAATTCGTTGCTGAGCTAAGTCTATTAGAGATGGTCATTGAATGGTGTTACTGTTACTGTGTACCATATTCTCCTGGTTCTGCTAACTTCACTCCATGTCAGTTCATGAAAGTCTTTCTTTTTTCTGAAATTCACCTTCTCATCATTTTTAATAGAACAACAATATTCCATTATTTTCATACATGACCACTTTCCTATTCATTCTCTTTTGATTGGCATCCCTTCAATTTCCAATTCTTTTCCATCATGTAAATAACTACTATAAATATTTTTGTAAATATGGGTCATTTTCCTTTTTGCTAATGATCTCTTCAGGATACAGATCTAGAAGTAGTATCACTGGATCAAAAGGCACATAGTTCTAAATTGCTCTCCGGAATGATATATCAATTCACAACTCCACCAATAAAGCATTAGTGTGTCAATTTTCCCACATCTTCTCAAACATTTATCATTTTCATGTTTTGTCATGTGAGTTAATCTGACAGTTGTGAAGTGGTACCTCAGAGTTGTTTTTACTTGCATTACTCTCGGGAGAGGGAATTTAAAAAAACACAAGAAAGAAGCCCCAAAGTTCAACTACTACTTCCAAACCTCTCCTTCCCCACCAAAGTAAAATGTGAATTGGTCATAGCTCCAAAAAGAATTCTTGGAAGAACTCAAAAAACATTTTGAAAATTAAGGAAGAGAGGTATAGGGAAAATAAATAAGAGTAGTGAAAGAGTCAATATCTGGGTAAAGGAGGCACAAAATAAATACTGAAGAAAATAACACCTTAAAAATAACAAAATAGGTCACATGATAAAAGATGAATGAAACAATCAATGAAGAATACTCCTTAAAAATTTGAATTAATCAAAATGAGGGGAAAAAGAGATACACAAAAAATTACTGAAGAGGACATTTTAAAAAATCAAAATTTGACAATGGAAACGGAGGTAAAAAAGCTTATTGAACCATACAATCTCTTAAAAAATTGAATTTACCAAGTGGGACCTAATGACTCCACAAGACATTAAAAACAATAAAAAGAAGAAGAAAACAGGATCTCATTGGGACAATAATTGATCTGGAAAACAGATCCAGGAGAGATAAATGGAGAACTATTACATTACCTGAAATCAATGGTAAAAAACAAAACAAAACAAAAAAGCAACCCTTTACAATCTTTCCCCAAACTATCAAGGAAAACTGTCCTGGTTCTAGAAAGATAGGGTAAAATAGAAATTGACAAACACATTAATCATCTCCTAGATAAGATTCCCAAATGGAAATTCTCAGGAATATTGTAGCCAAGGTCCACAGCTCCTAGGTCAAAAAGAAGATATTTCAAGCAGACAGAATGAAACAATTGAAATATTGTGAAGGCATAGTCAGAATAACACAAAATTAACCACCTTCTACATTGAACACTTGGAGGGCTTGGGATATGGAATGTGAAGGTGTTAGATTACACCCAAGAATCAAGTACACCACAAGACTGGATATAATCTTTCAGGGGAAAAATGAATATTCAATGAAATAGTGAACTTTCAAACATTATTGATGAAAGGCCAGGCCTGGAAAGAAAATGTAACTTTCAAATACAAGACTCAAAAGAAAAAATAAAAAAGTAAACAGGAAAAAGAAATCACAAGATATTCAATAGTATTAAACTGTTTATGTTCATTGACAGAAAAAAAGATTCTTCTAACTCCTAAAATCTTTATCATTATTAGGACAGTTGGAAGGAGTATGCATAGATTGAGCACATGATTGTGATTTGAATATGATAGGATAATATCTGCAAAAGTAAAATTAAGGGATGAGAAAAAGCAATGCACTGGGAGTAGGGGAAAGGGAGAAGTAGAATTGGATAAATTATTTCATATAAAAGAGATATAAAGAGTTTTTACAATGGAGAGGAATATAGGGGAGGTGGAAGGGAGAGCTTGAAACTTTCTCTTATCCAAATTTGGTCGAAGAGTCATAACTTACAAACCCACCATCCTACAAGAAAATAGGAGAGGTAGACACCTAGGGAAGGAGGTAAGTAGAAAAGGGAGGGCATATTGCGGGAGGTGAAAGTCAGAAGCAAAAAACTTTTGAGGAAGGACAAGGTTGAAGGAGAGAGAGTAGGAGGAAAAATTATAATCATAATTTACTAATTTACATAATTTATTAATTTAATTTACTAATCATGAATGTGAAAGAATTACAGCAAATTTCCTCGATAAAGATCTTATATCTCAAATACATACAGAACTGAGTCAAATTTATAAGAATATAAGTCATTCCTCCATGAATGGTCAAAGGATTTGAACAGGCAGTTTTCACATAAAGTAATCAAAATCATAATAATCAAGGGAAAATTTTCAAGTAATTATTAGGAAAATACTAATAATGAGATGAATTAGTAATTACTGGAAATTAGAGTAAATTTGTAATTAAAGGAAACTAAAACTAAAACAACTCTGAGATACCATTCCATATTTACTAGATTCACTAATATGAGAGAAAAGGGAAATGACAAAGTTGGAGGTGAAAATGAAACCCTAATGTTCTGCTAGAGTTGTGAACTGCATTAACTATTCAGAAAAGCAATTAGAACTATTCCCGATGGACTACAAAACCATACATATCCTTTGACACAGAAATAATACTACAAGGTCTGCATCTGAAAATGAAAAAACATAATCAACATATATGTACAAGAAATTTTACACCACCTTTTTGTGGCGTCAAAGAATTAGAAATGAAGGAAATGCCAACCAATTGGGGAATGACTGAGCAAATTATATTTTATGATGATGATAGAATAGTAATGTGCTATAAAAATGATGAGCAGGATGTTCTTAGAAAAAGAAAACCCAGGAGAAATTACATAAACTGAGGAAAGTTAATTGAGCAGAACCAGGAAAACATTGTACAATGGAAGATAATCAACTGTAAATTCCTTCACTATTTTCAGCAATATATTTAAACAAGAAAATTCCAAAAGATTTATGAAACATGCTATCCATCTCCAGAGAAGTAATTTATGGAGCCCGCATGTGGATCAAAACATCCTTCTAAAACTGTTCCTTTATTTTTTTCTTATTTTTTATCTGTTTTCTGTCACAATATGACTTGTTGGGCATGACTGTACATATATAATCTATGCTATATTGCTTGCCTTCTCACTCAGAGGGAAGGAGAAGGAGTGAGGGCAAGAATTTCAAACTGAAAAAAAATCAAAATGATTGCTAAATATGTTTTAAATGTAATTTGGAAAGACAAAATATTAAAATAAATGAAACATCAAATGAGGATCGTGAATAAAAGAATGACAATAAATAGTAAAAAAAGCAATTCCTTCTTTAAAGAAGTCACATACATATGCAAAACATGTAAAATATAATAAACAGAAGAACATGGAGGGGAGAAAAAAAGCTGGAAAAGAGCTAAGTTTAACACTCACTTTACTGGAAGACGTAAGTATAAAATATTGGGGAATACTTAGAATTAAAGGAATTTTTAAAAAATCAATGTTAGAAAAAACACAAAGTAAGGAAATAGTTGATAAATGAGGAGAAATTTTTGGGAAAGAGAATTTGTAAGAATAAAGTTTCATCAAAATAAATTAAAACAAAAAATCATGGTTCACTGAAAGTTTTGGTTTTAAAAGGGAGAGAAAAGTCTGGTTTGGAAAAAAAATGATTAGTCATATAAAGGGAAGAAAATGTTTTTGTTGTGTTCTGTTTTGTTTTGGTTTTTTTTCTGGTTTATTAAACACCAGAAAGTCAGATCCCAGTACTAGAAAGTCAGATCCCAATACCAGAAAGCCAAATCCATCATAGTAGCAAAGAAATTTATACACAATAACACTGCAGGGGCCACGACCATCCCCAAGTCTTCCCTCTGGTAGGCTTCCCACAAACCAGCTCCCCTAAACAAATCACAAACAAGCTCTCTCACTCACATTAGCCAGCCACCCTGCTTTCTCATCCTCAGTTCTGATTACTCTGACCAATTTCCTCTCAGCCCTTCTCTAGCTCTGCCTCTTCCTGTTCCATGTGACTTGACTCATGTGACTCAGGCTTCCATGTGACTTAAAGCAGGTCACATGGGTCTATTAATGGGTGGTAAAGATCTTCCAATTAAGAAGTAAAATTATATTAGCAATAAGCAAAAATGCATTAACAATGCAGAAGCCACTAACATTAAAGAGGGCTCAGTCATTTGTACAAGATAGAATTTTAGCTAGGGCTTCAATGAAGCTGGAAAGTCCAGGAGACCAAGAAGAAGAGGGATAAAATTCTAGCCACGAAAGACAGCCTGCAAAACTTTAAAGTAGAAAGACATAGTGTCTACAAAAGGAACAGCAGGAAGGAGCAACTGAGTCAAAGAATATGTGGAGGAGAATATGGTATAAGAAGTCTGGAAAGGTAGGAAGGAAATAAGTTATGAAAGTTTGTTTCAGAGTTTTAAAAGCCAAAAAGAAGATTTTATATTTGATCCATCCTGTAGGTAACAAAGAACCAATGGGATTTTTTGAAGAGGACAGTGACATGGCCAGAACTATGCTTTAGGAAGTTTCCCTTCTTGGTGTTAGTCAATCATATGGGAGCTTTGTGTACAGCTTCTGGCCATATGTTGACCCAGCATTGGAAGAACCTGGGGTTTTGTTATAATATGACAAACCCTGAGTAGTTACTTCCCCCATCTACCAATCACATCAACTCACCGAGTTCTACCTAGGCTCTGATACTAATTTAAGATCATTTAAACCCCAATAAAGGCCCAAGCCTGAACTAATCAAACAGACGTGCTTTGCTTTGCTCTAAAAATGCCTTTTCCTTTGTCAGCAACTTTAAGACCAGATGAGGGTGACCAGGAGCATTCTTTCTCTTCAGAGCCACTAAAGGACAAGATGTCTAGGACCAGACACTGTCTTAAATAGTGGGACTTTACTTATTTCGGTATCCTCTGGATGTATACTATAAAGGGGAAATACAGATACCCTGAGATTGAAATGTCAATGTACACTTTGTCTTTTTTTTTAGTTAAATTCATTTATTTAGCTTTTTACATTTGTTTTCACAAAATTTTGGGTTCCAAATTTTCTCCCCATTTGTACCCTCCCCCAACACCAATATGCTGAGCATTCTAATTTCCCCTCTCACCAATCTGCCCTCTCTTCTATCATCCCTCCCTTCCCTTGTCCCCACCTTCTCTTTTATCCTGTAGAGCCAGATAACTTTCTATTCCCTATTACCTGTATTTCTTATTTCCTAGTAGCAAGAAGAATACTCGAAAGTTGTTCCTAAAACTTTGAGTTCCCACTTCTCCCCATCTCTCCCACCCCACCCATTCCCTTTGGAAAGGCAGGCAATTCAACATAGGCCATATCTGTGTAGTTTTGCAAATGACTTCCATAATAGTCGTGTTGTGTAAGACTAACTATATTTTCCTCCATCCTATCCTGCCCTGCCATTGCTTCTATTCTCTTTTTTCATCCTGTCCCTCCCCAAGAGTGTTGATTTCAGATTGCTCCCTCCTCCCATTGCCCTTCCTTCCATCATTCCCCCAACCCTGCTTATCCCCTTCTCCCTGACTTTCCTGTATTGTAAGATAGGTTTTCATACCAAAATGAGTGTGCATTTTATTCCTTCCTTTAGTCGAATGTGATGAGAGTGAACTTCATATTTTTCTCTCAGCTCCACCCTTTTTCTCTCCACTAAAAAGTCTCCAGCCTGCCTCTTTTATGACAGATAATTTGAACCATTCCATTTCTTCCTCTTTCCTCCCAATATATTTTTATCACTGCTGAACTTCTTTTTTAAGATATGATCCCATACTATTCAATTCACTCTGTGCTCTCTGTCTGTGTGTGTGCACGTGTGTATGTGTGTGTGAGTGTGTGCATGTGTGTGAGCATGTGTGTGTATGTATGTGTGTGCAATCCCACCAATTACCCAGATACTGAAAAGTTTCAAGAGTTACAAATATTGTCTTTCCATGTAGAAATGTAAACAGTTCAACTTTAGTAAGTCCCTTAGGACTTCTCCTTGCTGTTTACCTTTTCATGCTTCTCTTCATTCTTGTGTTTGAAAGTCAAATTTTCTTTTCAGCTCTGTTTTTTTTCATCAAGAATGCTTGAAAGTCCTCAATTTCATTGAATAACCATTTTTCCCTTGAAGTATTATACTCAGTTTTGCTGGGTATGTGATTCTTAGTTTTAGTCCTAGTTCCTTTGACTTCTGGAATATCATATTCCATACCCTTCAATCCCTTAATGTAAAAGTTCCTAGATCTTGTGTTATGCTGATTGTATTTCCACAATAGTTGAATTGTTTCTTTTGAGCTGCTTGCAATATTTTCTCCTTGACCAGAGAACTCTGGAATTTAGCCACAATGTTCGTAGGAATTTCTCTTTTTGCATCTGTTTCAGGAGGTGATCAGTGGATTCTTTCAATATTACTTTGCTCTCTGGTTCTAAAATATCAGGGAAGTTTTCCTTGAAAATTTCATGAAATATGATGTCTTGGCTCATTTATTGATCATGGCTTTCTTGTAGTCCCATAATTTTTAAATTGTCTCTCCTGGATCTATTTTCCAGGTCAGTAGTTTTCCCAATGAGATACTTCACATTATCTCCCACGTTTTCATTTTTTTCTTTTGGTTTTGTGATTTCTTGGTTTCTCATAAAGTCATTAGCCTCCAACTGTTCCATTCTAATTTTAAAAGAACTAGTTCCTTCAGTGAGCTTTTAAACTTCCTTTTCCATTTGGCTAATTCTGCTTTTTAGAGCATTATTCTCCTCATTGGCTTTTTGAACCTCTTTTGCCAGTTGAGTTAGCCTATTTTTAAAGGTGTTGTTTTTTCAGCACATTTTTGTATTTCCTTTAGCAATGTGTTGACCTGCTATTCATGCTTTTCTTGCATCTCTCTCATTTCTCTTCCCAGGTTTTCTTCTACCTCTCCAACTTGATTTTAAAATTCTTTTTTGAGTTCATTCATGGCCTGAGCCTGCTGAATATTTATTTTGGATGATTGGGATACAGAAGCCTTGATTTCTATGTCTTTCCCTGATGGTGAGCATTGTTCTTCCTCATCTGAAAAGAAGGCAGGAGATATCTGTTCACCAAGAAAGTAATCTTCTATGATCTTATTTTTTTTTCCCCTTTCTGGGCATTTTCCCAGTCAGTTACTTGACTTCTGAGATTCCTCTACACACTCACCTCACCTCCAGACCAGACCAGCTAGTGCTTGGGGTCTGAGATTCAAATGCTTCTTCCCAGCCTCAGGGCTTTCAGCAGGGGCAGGACTGCTATTCAGTGTGACATTAAGTTCAGGTGCTCAGATGGGGGCAGGGCCTCCACACAGGGCTCAGTTCCCTCAGGGTGTCTATGCGGAGATCTTCAGTAATGGATCCGAGCTCCTTCCTGCTTTGGGAGCTCCAGTCTGTTGCTACCTCCACTGTTGCCTCCTGAGTGGGCCTGAGTCATGGGGACACCCTGCTCCCCTCTTGGCCAGCCATAAAGACTGTCTCACTGACCTCTGAGCCTGTGGGTGGAGGAACCTGTGAGGCTGCTGGAGATTCTGCCCCTGAAGCTTGCTTGGATCTGCTACTCTAGGTTCTGCGTGGACAAGGAAGGGCTGGGCTCTGCTCCAGGTCCAGTGCACGATGGACTTTGGTGCCGGTTTTTCAGAGCTCTCTGGAACATTTGTCTTCCACTTCGTTGCTGTGTGACTTCCACTGCTCCAGAATTGGTTGGGAGTTCTTCTTTACAGCTATTTTATGGTCTGTGGGTTAGGAGCTAGTATATGTGAATCTTTCTACTCCACCATCTTGGCTCCTCCCCTCAAGGGAAGAAAATGTTAACCAAACTCATAACTAAAACATGAGTGGACAAAATAATACTCCAATAAAATGAAAGAGTTATAGATTTTTTAGGAATATATAATCCCACAAATTTCCTTACAAAACACGTACATAGAAGAAAAGTTTTACATAGGAACACAGTGACAACCTGAAATAAAATTTGCTTTGTATGCAATGATTACTCCAAAAGCAAGTTTCTAATCCTGATATCAGACACTACAAAAACTAAAAAAATTCTAAACATTAGCAGAAATACATAAATTACATTACATTGCACTCTTAGAGCACTCATAAAGCACAATTGTATTTGCATTATTTTATATTTAAATCCATAAATGAATAACTAACTTAATGGCAAAAAGAGATATAAAGACTGCAGATTTTACAAAAAAAAAATCTGAATTCCCTCTCAGAGTTGGACAAAAAGAAAATATTTTTAAAAAGCCTGAGAATTTATTTCTACATCATTCATGAAAATTTGTGAATGGGAATGATTAAAAATATGTATTTTTTCATGCTAATATGGCACTTTCAAAATGTTGAATATTAGGACACAGATAAATTACAAAGAATTATTTGAACGGTAAGAATTCCAAACACATACTCTGCACGCTAGAATAATCTTGAAGCAATACTAAATTCCAGGAGAATAAATAAGTCAAAGGTGAGACATGAATATAGTGATACTCACAAAATCCAAATCAATGAGTGAGCCAAAGCAGATATCACAGAGATATTAAATATTTTAAAGAACAGTAGACTTTGTTATGATTGGATATAAATATACCACTAATGTCCAACCAGAGAATCATATAATTAAAATACTATTAAAATAAAAAAGTAGGATATGAGTTAAAATAGAAAATCAACAAATAAATATTCAAAATAAATGCAAAAGGAACAGTCTTTAAAATTAGAGAAATAGATGTGATGGAAATTCTACTTTTTCATTTATTTTTTTTGTTTCATTATTTTATTTGTTTTCAGTGTTTTATAACTGCTTCCATATAACTTAGATTTTATCCCCCTCCCTCCCTCTCCTTTTCCCTTCCTTCCCCCTCCCTCCCCAAGACAGTATACAATTTTATATATGTTCTACACATATATTGGTATTAAATACATTTTCTCCTTAGTCATGTTTCATAGAAGAATTAAAATGAATGGGAGAAATCATAAAACAAACAAAAAAGAAATACAAAAGTAAAGAGTCTGCTACATTCTGCGATCGAATTCCACAGTTCTTTCTCTGGATGTGGAATGCATTTTGCTTTAAGAGAGCACTGGAAATTATTGAGGTGCTTGCATTGCAATGAAGTTCTAAGTCTACCAGAAAAAATTCTCTCACACTGTGACTGTTGCTGTGTATAAAGTTCTCCTAGTTCTGCTCATTTTGCTCAGCATCACTTTATATAAGTCTTTCCAGGCCTCTCTGAAGTCTTCCTGTTCATCAATTCTTAAAGCACAGTGGTATTCCATTACATTCATATACCACAACTTGTTCAGTCATTCCCCAATTGATGGACATCCTCTTGATTTACAGTTTTTGGCCACCACAAACATTGCTGCTACAAATATTTTTGTACATGTGGGACCTTTCCCCATTTTTTTGATCTCTTGGGAATACAATCCTACAATCGATATTGTTGAGTCAAAGGGTATGCACATTTTTGTAGCCCTTTCGTCATAGTTACAAATTGTCCTCCAGAATGACTGCATAAGCTCACAGCTTCTCCAACAATGAATTAGTGTTCCAATTCTTCCACATCTTCTCCAACGTTTATCAACTTCCTGTTTCATCGTGTTAACCAATCTGATAGGTGTGTTGTGGCATCTCAGAGTTGTTTTGATTTGCATTTCTCTAATGAATAGTGATTTAGAGAATTCTTTCATATGACTATAGATAGCTTCAATCTCTTCCTCTGAAAACTGCCTGTTCACATCCTTTGCCCATTTATCAATTGGGGAATGACTTGTATTCTTGTGCATTTGACTCAGTTCTCTGTATGTTTTAGAAATCAGGCCTTTATCACAGACATTAGTTGCAAAAATTCTTTCCCAGTTTTCTACTTTCCTTCTAATCTTGGTTGCATTGAGTTTGTTTGTGCAAAACTTTTCAATTAATGTAATCAAAATTAAGCATTTTACATTTCATAATGTCTTCTGTCTCTAGTTTAGTCAAAAATTCTTCCTTTCTCCATAAATCTGATAAATCCACTATTCCTTGCTCTACCAACTTGTCCATAGTATCAATCTTTATACCTAGATCATGTACCAATTGGGACTGTATTCCTCAGTATGGTGTCAGGCATTGGCCTGTGCCTACTTTCTCCCACACTTCTATCAAGTTTTCCCAGCAATTTTTTGTCAAACCGTGAGTTCTTATCCCAGAAGCTGGGCTCCATGGGTTTATCAAACAGTAGAATGCTATATTCATTGACTCTTGTGTCTTGGACACCTAAAATATTCTACTGGTCTGCCCTTTTGTTTCATAGCCAGTACTAAGTCGTTTTGATAATTGCTGCTTTATAATAGAATTTGAGATCTGGTAGAGCTCGGCCACCTTCCCTAGCATTTCTTTTCATTACTTCCCTTGTTATTCTGGACCTTTTGCTCTAACATATGAATTTTGATATCATTTTTATAGCTCTACAAAATAATTATCTGATAGTGTCATTGCTATGCCACTGAATAAGTAAATTAATTTAGGTAGAATTGTCATTTTTATTATATTGACTCAGCTTACCCATGAGCAACTGGTGTTTTTCCACTTACTTTGATCTGGCATTATTTGTGTGAAAAGTGTTTTATAATTGTGTTCATATATTCCCTGGGTTTGTTTTGGCAGTTAGACTCCTAAGCATTTTACAGTGTCTACCGTAGCTTTAAATTATAGTTCTTGTTCTATTTTTTACTGTTGGGTTTCTCTAGTAATACACAGAAATGTAGAAGATTTGTGTGTATTTATTTTTTAACCTGCAACTTTGACAAAGTTTTTTTATTATTTCGAGTAAGTTTTTACTGGATTGCCTGAGATTCTCTAAGTATATTATCATATCATCTCCAAAGAGTGGTTCCCTTAGTTTCTTATTTGCCTATTCTAATTCTTTCCATTTCTTTTTCTTCTCTTAATGCTACAGTTAAACTTTCTGCTACCTAATTGAATAATAGAGGTGATTGTGGACATTCTTGTTTCACCCCTGATCTTATTGGAATTGAATCTAGCTTATCCCCTTGCATATAATACTTGCTAAACCAATCATTTATGCAGATACTGATCATTATTTTATGAAAATTTCCATTTATTCCTATGTTCTCCAGTATTTTCAATAGGAATGGGCATTGTATTTTGTCAAAAAATTTTTCTGCGTCTGTTGAGATAATCATGTGGTTTCTGTTAGTTTTGTTGTTGATCAATAATGCTAATAGTTTTCCTAGTATTGAACCAACCCTCCATTCCTGGTATAAATTGTACTTGATTATAATGTATTATTCTCATGACTAGTTGCTGTATTCTTTTGGTTGAAATCTTATTTAAAGTTTTTGCATCTCTTCATTAGAGAAATTGGTCTAAACTTTTCTTTTTCTGTTTTGGCTCTTCCTGGTTTAGGTATCAAAACCATATTTGTGTCATAAAAAGAATTTGGGAGTACTCCTTCTTCCCCAATTTTCCCAAATAGTCTTTAGTATATTGAAATTAACTGTTCTTTAAATGTTTGTTTGAAATCACTTGTGAATACATCTGACCTTGGAGGTTTTTTCCTGGGTAGTACATTAATGGTTTGTTCAATTTCTTTTTTCTGAAATGGGATTCTTTAAGTATTCAAATTCCTCTTCTGTTAGTCTTAGTAATTTCTATATTTTAAAATAATCATCCATTTCATTTAGGTTGTTGAATTTATGGACATACAGTTGGACAAAATAATTTCTTAATATTGCTTTAATTTTCTTCTTATTGGAGGTGAGTTCACCCTTTTCCTTTTTGATATTAGTAATTTGGTTTTCTTCTTTGTTTTATTTTTTAATGAAATTGACCAAAGGTTTACCAATTTTATTTTTTTTTTCATAAAACCAACTCCTACTTTTATTTATTAGTTCAATAGTTTTCTTAATTTCAATTTTATTAATCTCTCCTTTGGTTTTCACTATTTCTTATTTGGTATTTACTTGAGGATTTTCAAGGTGATCTTTTTGAAATTTTTTAAGCTGCATACCCAGTTCGTTGATCTCCTCTTTCTCTATTTTATTCATGTAGGCACTCAAAGATATAAAACTTCCACTAAGAACTGCTTTTGCAGTATCCCATAAAATTTGGTAGGTTATTGTTATTTTATTATATTATTGTTATTTTATTATTTTTGTTACTTTTTAACAATATTGTTATTTATTATTATTGTTATTTTCTTCAATGAAGTTGTTCATTGTTTCTATAATGTGTTGTTTAACCCACTCATTCTTTAGGATCAGATTCTTTAGTTTTTAGTTAGTTTTTGGTTTAAGTTTCCAAGGCCTTTGAATACATAAAAGATTTATTGTATTATGATCTGAGAAGGATGCGTTGGCTATCTCTTCTTTTCTGCTATAGATTATGAGGTTTTTATTGACTAGTACATAGTCAATTTTTGCATATGTGCATCTTACCACTGAGGAAAAGGGGTATTCCTTTCTATCCCCATTCAGTTTTCTCCAGAGATCTATCGCATGTACCTTATCCAGAGTTCTATTCACCTCCTTAACTTCTTTCTTGTGTATTTTGAGATTAGCTTTATCACATTCAGAGAGAGGGAAGATGAGGTCCTTCACTAGTATAGTTTTGCTGTTTATTTCTTCCTTTAATGCTCTTAACTTCTCCTCTAAGTATTTGGATGCTATACCACTTGGAGTATATATGTTCAGTAATGAATTTTCTTCGTTTTCTATGATGCCTTTCAGCAGGATACAGCTTCCTTCCTCATCTCTTTTGATTAGATCATTTTCTGCTTTTGCTTTGCCTGAGATTATGGTTGCTACCTCTGCTTTTTTTATAGTAGATGAAAAATTCTGCTCCAACCTTTTACCTTTACCCTATGTGTATGTCTCCTTTTCAAATGTGTTTCTTTTAAAACATATATTGATGGATTATGGTTTTTAATCCATTCTGCTATCTGTCTCTGTTTTATGGGAGAGTTCATGCCATTCACCTACACAGGTATGAATCATATTTGTTTCTTTCCCTCCATTCCCTTTCCCTTTGTTTATGCTTTTAGTTCTCACTTCTCCCTTCCCCTCCTCAATAGAGTTTTAATTTTTTACCTTCCCTCAATCTCCCCTCCCTTCTTTCAGCTCCTTCCCTTTTAATCCCCCTTTCCCTTACTATTTCTTCCCTCGCTTTTAGCTTCCCCATTCTTTTCTTTCCCCCTTTCTCTCCTATCACCTATAGAGCTATCTGTACTTCTATACTTAACTAAATGTGTTGTACCCTCCTTTAATCCAATCAGAGGAGAGCACAAGGCTCACCTCCTCCCGTCTTTCCATTTATTTTTCTCTTTCTTCCTGTGATGAAATTTATTTTTTTCTGCCTCCTCCTTTTCACAACTCCAGTTACCATCCCTTCACACCTTTAAATCACATTTTTTATCATCACATCATTTAATTTCTATCCATTTCCTCTATCTATGTATATTCCTTTTACATTTCATAATAAATATATAATTTTCAAGATTAACAAGTATCATTTTCCCTTATAGGGATGTAAATAGCTTGCCCATATTGTGTAACAAGTTGTTTTTTTCCCCCCGGTTCACCTTTTTATGTCTCTCTTGAGGCCTGAGTATGAAGGACAAATTTTCAATTGAGTTCTGACCCTTTCATCAGGAAGGTCTGGAAATCCCTTATTTCACTGAATGTCATATCCCTCCCTGAAATATTACGCTCAACTTTGGTGGGTAATTAATCCTTGGTTGTAGTCCCAGCTCCTTTCCTTTGTAATATCGTAGTCCATTTCCTTCAGTCTTTCAGTGTAGAAGCTGCAAGGTTCTGTGCGATCCTGACTGTAGTTTCCTGATATTTGAATTGTTTCTTTCTGGCTGCCTGCAGTATTTTCTCCTTCACTTGATAGTTCTGGCCGTTGGCAACAATATTTCTTGGTGCTTCTAGTTTGGGATCCCTTTCAGGAGGTGAACTGTGGATTCTTTTGATCACTATTTTGACATTTGTTCTAGGAGTTCTGTGCAATTTTACTTGATGATTTCTTGGATGATATTGTCCAGGCTCCTTTTTTTCATCCTGGCTTTCCAGTAGACCAATGTTTCTTCTATTTTCTCTCTAGATCTATTTTCCAGGTCGGTTGTTTTTCCAATCAGATATTTTACATTTTCTTCTATCTTTTTATTCTTTAGATTCTGTTTGACTGAATCTTGATGTCTCAAAAAGTCATTAGCTTCTACTTGCCTGATTCTATTTTTTATCAAATTATTTTCTTCAGTTAACTTTTTCATCTCCTTTTCCATCTAGCTAATGGTTTGTTTTATGGAGTTATTTTCACCAGTTAGGTTTTGCACTTCCTTTTACATTTGTTCAATTTTCCTTTTTAAGGAGATATTCTCTTCAGTGAAATCTTTTTTTCATATTTTTAAAATCATTGGCCAGTTTTTCTTTTATTTCTCTAATTTGGGTTTTAAAATCCTTCTTTAGCTCTTCCAAAAAGGATCTTTGTGCTTCTGATCAGTTCATATTCCCTTCTGAAGTTTCAGATGGCAGTCCATTCTTAAAGCTGACCTCTTTGGTATTTGTATTGTGGTCCTTGTCCCCACTGAAAAGTTCTATGGTCCTTTATTTTATATTTTGCTTTTTACTCATGATAATAACCCTTTTCCTGGCTCTTAGGGTAGATTTGTGAGTGTGTGGAACAGAAAACTCTGTCCCACAGTTCTTGTACCTAATATATGAGGCTTTGTGTTCTGGCCTCTGGTTCTCTCAGCTAGAAATTAAATGTTTTGTGACTTATCTGGTGCTGAATTGACTGGTGTTTGAAAGCGGTGGCCCATTAGGTCTTTTGGGGTTTCCTTACAGTTACCCTGGAGTTAAATCTTTAAGTGTGGGTCAGGGGTGCTCTCAACACTGGAGGCTCCTATGCTGAGCTAGAGCATAGGCAAGCTTAGCTCTCTGTGCTAGTGTCTTCCAGATCCCATTGGGGTACTGAGCCATTCCTGGGGTCCTGGTGTTGGCTGTTGGTGGCTTCACCCCCCTGGGGTTCAGGATCTTGTCCTGGTTTGAGGTTGGGTCTGTCTGGGACAGATCTGATCCTATACTCATCGCCTTCAGCCATATCAAGAGGAACCCTCCTTAGTGGTCTTTCTAGCCTCCTGGAGTGAAAGTCTGTTTACCCCTTCTGCTGCTTCCAATGTTCCAGGGCTTTTCCTGGGGACAAGGGGAGAGACATAGCAGTCACCTATCACCTAGCCATCTTGACTCCCAGAACCAAAAAAAATGGAAACTCTAAAGAATATAAAAATAATATACAAACTAAAAATTTCAAAGTGGGAAGTAGATAATAGTAATTGTTTAAAAAGGGTAAATTGAAAACCAAGTGACATAATCAAAATGTTGGATGCCTGCTAAGTTTTCTCTCTGGTTTCCATTTGCGCAAATACTTATTTAATGTCTATTATGTTCATGACTACTGAGGTGATTATACAGAGACAAAATTACATAATAGCTTTTGTTCTATTGGTAAGTTATTACTGATGATACTGAAAAAAAAATAAAATCTTAGAATTTATATTTACAGGAGTCCCTTCAACTAGCCCAAAGTTTTCATTGTGTAGATGAACAATCTGAGGCCTAGGGAAGTTAAATGTTTGCCATGATTGGGCAGGTACCAATTAGAAGGACCTCGATAGAAATCCAATATGCTTTCTTCTGTCACATGTCAACTATTATGAAGTAATGTCAGGGGACAATAGATGGACAACTATTTCACTTAAGTGGCTAATCTCTGATTCTGATGCAATGGTCTTTGCCATCATATATCAATTTTCTTTTTACCTTTGAAGGTTCTTCTTTTTCTTTGGTCCAACTGTGGAAGAATCTTTTTATTCCTCTGGCAACATTCTCCCATTGATTCTTCCAGAATCAAAGTTAGTTTTAGGAGAGTTCCAGATTAATCATCCTTCATTTCACTTCCATTCCGTACAGAAACTTTAACTCTATGGACTTTGCCACCATTTTTTCTAGGAAGGTATCACTCTCACATTCCCAATTGCTGGAGTGACAATGACAAGAACATTTTGAAGATGTTCTTACTTTGTCCTCGACTTTGTTATAAATGAAGGGATATTAATAGTGCATATTCTGACATGCATCCCATATTTTGGAAAAGCACAATTCAAAGATTTCAGAGAACAAGTTTTACTTAAAGTTATTTAACCTGAAGATTTTAGAATGGCACTATTTATCTAGATTTTAGATACTCATTTCATATAGTGTCTCATACTAGTATTAAAAATGATGTAGGTAAATTGAGTAGATGATAACAATTAAATGGATTTGAAACTATGTGAATAGTCACACTCAAAGAAAAGTTAAAGTATTTAATTTCAATTTATAGAGAGCAGGTTTTCAGTTGAATGGCATGGCAATTTGTGCTTGACCCTATGCTTTAAAATATATTTCTTGATGACTTAGAAGAAGTTTGATGGTACAATGAATAGAATGTTGGGCCTGAGATCAGGAAAATTGGAGTTCAAATCCAGCTTTAGATACTTTCTAGCTAGATGACCTTAACAGGTCATTTAAATTCCATCTTTCCTGATTTTCTTAAATATAAAATGGCGATAATAACAGTATCGAACTTGTTGGATTATTATATCAAATGAGGCGATATTTCTAAAGTGCTTAGCACAGTACCTTTCACATAATAGATACTATATAAATATGCATCCTTTCATCCATCCCCATTGAGATAAAGATATGGATTGATCCTCAAATATGCTAGTGGCAGTAAGTGATGGGATGCAAAGTTGGATGAGTTGTCAAACACACTAGTGAATAGAAATGCCATCCAAAGAGATCTTTCACATCAACAGACTAAATAAAATCTAACATGATAAATTTCACTAGAAATAATTTAAGCTTTCTGTGTATTCAAAAATCAACTTGGCACAATGATATTAGGCTGATTAAAACTCTACTCTCAAATCTGTGACTCTTTTTCTGTTATTTTGTGGGAAAAGTTCATTAATGCCTCAGGGGATCATGGAAGACTTCATAGAAGAAGTAATATTTTAGATGATGTTGGAAAGATGAATAAAATTTGATAAATAGAGGCTGGGAGAAGCGATACTAGGGAAAAGGGAATATTATAAACAAAGGAAGAGAAAAGAGGTAGTTCAGGTTTATATAAGGGACTGACAGCAATCCACATCATCTGGAATCCACAGTACATAGCTGGGGGGGAGGGGGAATTAATAGAAGAGAGTATAAGTAGGATATAAATTATTGAAGGGGATTTTTAATACCATATTAAAGACTTTGAACTTATCTTGGTAGGCCAAAAGGAGTTTTTGAATATAGAACTGGCATGACTATACCTCTCCACATTATCTGGCAGTAATTTGAAGAATGGTCTGGAAGAAAAAAAGATGTAGGATAGTAAAATCTATTAGGAGCTTGAAATAGACACTTACTATGGTGATTGCATTATTAAATCTGATGATTAGTCCTGATCTTCTCAATTGTACATATCAATTGCCTGACTTCACTCAGAAGATTCTTATTACCCCTTGCTAGGCTACCAATCACCATGACCTTTTTTGTTGGTAAAAATGTATAGAAAATTAGGGCAAGCTTCAAAGAGATGCACCTAGAACTGCTTATGCCTGACAACCAGAAACTCTTTCATGCTTCACCCAGATACATTCACACAAATTTTGAACTGTTATGAAAAGTATTAACCATTATAAATTTTTTATCAAAGTTAAGAAATCATGAGGCTGGTCAGTTAAACAGATAAGGTATAAAATGTAGAGAAGCAAATAAGTGTAATAGTATAACATTTGATAAACTTGAAGATCCCAGTAATTGAGGAAAGAATTCACTATTCAACAAAATTGAAAGAACTTGAAATTAGTCTGGCAGAAACTAAATCTATATCAGCATCATATATTACATACCAGGAGAAGACTAAAATGACTACATTATTCATACATAAATAGCAACATCATAAACACATAAGAGGAGCAAGGATACATTAAATCTATACATAGTATAAAAATGTGATAGAGGCACATACGAGGTAAAATCATTTTAATTGCATAAAGTTAAAAATTCTTTTTTTCCCCCCACAAACAAAACCAGTGCATGTTAAATCAGAGAAATGATAAATTGGAGAAAATCTTCACAGAAATTTTCTCTGATAAAGACCACATTTCTAAGATACGTAAGAAATTCATTCAAGTATAAATGAATACAAACCATTCTCTAAATGATAAATGGACACAAGATATGAGACTATTTTTTTAGAAGAAATCCAAACTAATTAACCAACTAACTATGTAATGTTCTATAATAGTAATAACTACGGGAATTAAAATTACAAAAAATCCAATGTATTGCCTCATATATATTATATTGGCAAATTTTAAAAGAAAGAAAATAACGAATCTCACAGGTGATGTGGGAAAACAGATACATTAATGGATGGTTGGGGAGTTCATGAATTTATCTAGCCACTCTTGAAAGCAATTTAGAACTATGCCCCCAAAGTTATTAAACTATGCTTATAGTTTGGCCCATTGATACCACTATTAGGACTTTAGTCCAAGTAAATCCAATGAAAAAGAAAAGGATACATATGAACAATGATAGATAAATGCATGCATTATGTGTATAAATTATACACAAGTATATACACGTATATATGTATATATAATTATATATATATATATATATATATATACACAAATATGTGTGTTTATGGGCATGTGTTACATACACATTCACACACACATATTTGAACATGTCTAATATGGAGTTTTTTTCCTTGACCACATAGATTTCCAATTGATCTTGTCTTGTTTTCTCAATGAGTGGAGGAGAGAGAGAACTCATAACTGAAACCAAAATCAAACTAAAATGAGAAAGGAAGACTTGTGTTTGGGGAGGGGCAGATTATTATTATGTATTTAAAATGTTGAAAGGACATTGCAAAATATAAATTGGACTAACACTTTTTTACTGGATGAGAAGAACATAAGAGAGGAGTTTGTATTATATTTTATAAGTAGTAGGGAGCCTTTGGAACATTTTGATCTTGGGGGTGATATTATCAGGCCTATAATTCAGATGCATTAGTTTGACAACTGTTTGGAGTATTGATTAGAGAGTGGAGAAATACTTGTGTGAGAACAGTTGTGAAACCGTTATGATAGTATAAGGAAGAAGTAATAAGAGCCTTAGCCAGGGTGATAGCCATTTAAGCATAGGGAACATAACAGATACATTAGATGTGGTGAAGATAGACCAACAGAGAAACATCCTAGTTCAGGGTTTCATTACTGTTCACCTGTACTACTGCAGTTTAGATTCTCTACATAACACTACATAATACATCCACCATAAAGCTGCCAAAGAATTTTTGTTTAGTTTGCCTGTGATCCAGGAACTCCCTTGCATTGAAAAGTACAGTGAGTCCCTATTTTCTCTGGGTTCAGATGTGATCTCCTTTCTTTAACATTTAAATTTCTTCACAGCATGGGCTTATCTTACCTATACATTCATGTTATATAATATTCCTTAGCTTTTACTGCACTATGCAATCACACAGGTAAACTTAATCTTACGCACAATATACATCTCCCAAATCTGAACTTTTGGAATGGATTGTTCTTTATGACTAGAATTCATTCCCTTAACACATTTGCTTCTTGAAGTTCCTAGTATCTCTAGGAATCCCTAGTTTCCTTCAGGATTCATCTCAAATACCACTTCTTACTTCAAGTTTATCCTGCCTCCTCAGATACTAATGAATTTCATTCTGAAAATAAATATTGTGAAAATTATAAATATAATATGCATGCAAAATACATGCAAATAAGTTCGTTGTAAATGCACTTGTGTATAAACATGCATATAGATCTATACATGCATGCAAACACATGATTAATTGTATTGATATACATATTGTATCACTGTTGTATCCATCATCATAATATAATCTCCCACGGTAAGAAATTATTTCATTTTTTTCTTTTTAGCCCAAGAGCTTTTCATGGTGCTTATCACATAGAAAATAATTAACAGCTTCCTATTGATTGGCATAACAACTGATTGGTTGCTGATAAGCAAGAAATAGAAGAGTTGAATTTATTTTACTCAACTAAAAGCATCCCATATAACCAAGTCTGATCATTGTTCTGTGCCAGTAATAGGTAGAAATGTATAAAAGAGAAAAAAATCACATTTTATTTGCAGCCCTTGACTCATGGCCCAAAGCTAGATTTTTTAAAAATATTTTCAATAAAAAAAATAAAACCAGTAATATAACAGACTAATGATATGTGGGAGCAAAGTGTATTGATTGGTGCCAAAAGCCACAGAGAGACTACTTTCAATCCTGGCTCTCTTTTTTAAGTTATAAATAAATTTCTATTGAATTACAACTAGCCGTCTTGTCATACAGGGTTGCAATATTGGGTTCTGCTTGTTTCTTTGTTGTTCTTCCTACACCACCCCCTCCCCATATCCAATTAGATACAAGGTTTTGTTGATTTTACCTAAACAATAATTCTCACATCTTTCCCCTTCCTTTCTTAACTCCCATAGTCACCACTCTTTTTTCTGATGATGATAATCATCATCATTCTTCTTCAGTATCCTCTAATTCAATTTCCATTCTGAAATTTATGCTCACTACAGTAATCAAAATATCCTTCCTGAAGAATGGGTCTGGCTATATCGATTAACTTCTCAGGAAGTTTTAGTGACATCCAACTATTTTTATGATAAGTAGAAACTATTTAACTTTTCATTTAAAGGGAAATTGGGGTCTAACTTCTATTTCCAGAGCCATCTCACCTTCATTACTTTGCTCACACATTTCATATTTCAGGCAGCTTGTCCCTACTCACTGAACTCTGAAATCAAATTTCCATCTTCTTTCTCCATGTTTTTCCAAAATATGCACCCCATGGACATAAAAAGAAAACTATGTGCAACTAATCACATTGATACAAAAACTTAAAGTAGAATATTTGAAAAGGGTCTAAAGCAACATATTTGAAAGATGGTGTCCTATTACCATGCTGAAATTACATCCAAAATGAAGTATAAACATACCAAAACAAAACAAAAAAATAATGTTATTTCATAGTACTTCAAGTATTGTGAAGCAACTTATGAAGATAAAAGTTTATTCTTATTCAATGGAGAGGCAGGAACCATTATTTACCCCATTTTAACTTGTGAAAACTGAGATCGATGACAGTTAAGTGATACTTAGTTTCATGAATACAGTAAATGTCTTAAATTGTCATGATTCCAGGTCTAGTACTCTATCTACTGTGTCAACTATTTGTGTGGGAAAACTGGAAACATAATAGAATATGTTAATAACAAAATATTTCAAAGTATATTTTACCAACCCTAGATACTAAGAAAAAAACATTTTGACAAAATGCGATACCAATTTTATTTTTAAAATAATAAAACAGAAGGATAAATAAACCTTTCTTTAACATTTTAAGTAGTATTTTCCAAAAAAATCAGACTATATCTTATTACCACTCTTGCTGGAAATAGCAAGCAAATATTAGTTAAAGTAATAATATGGGGGGAAATAGATCAAAGGAGTAAGTACAGAAAAAATTAAATAAAGTTATAGATTTATTTTTTACAGATGATGTGATGGTCCCTCCAGTGAAGTTGAAAGTGTAAATGATAAAATGAATTGAAACAATACCTTCAGAAAAGTCTCAGGATATAAAATAAACCATACACTTTTTTATTTCTATCTATTTTCAACAAAATCAACATTGATTTTCAATAAAATCATCAATATAAAAATCCATTAAATTATAGAATTTAGAATACATAATCTAAAATAAATAAATGTAAAATAAAATGATACAAGTAGGCAAGGTTGGTTCAATATAAGGCAGACCAAAAATATGTACAATAATATTAATGCCAAAAGAATACAATAGCATCAAAAATACTAAAATGAATTTGAACATCAGAGTAATAAAAAAGGCATACTGAGTATAATAAATAGGATTTATCTAGATGTAATGCAAAAGTGCTACAGAAAACTTAATGATATTTTCAACAAATTCAAAGGTGAAGAAATATGCCTATTATAACTATAATTTAGTGTTTCCCTATGGTGATTGTTTCATATTGGGGAGATATTTGTTTGGTTTTCAAAGTTGATATCCTGAGACTTCCACTGAGAAAGTGAAAAGCAATATTGTAATGATTCCAGGAGAACTTAGGTTTAGGAGTAAGCATAGATGTGACAATTACTGATTTGAAGGGATCCGATGATTTCAATTCAGAAATAAGAGCAGTACAATGACAGTTTAAATTTACGATTGGTATTTCCAAAACTGTGATGTAAATTCTATTTGTGGTGTTCCAAGAAATATCACATTTTGGAAATTCAGTAAGCCCTTAACTCAAAAATTTTGCTATAGTTCTGGGTAGTGCTATTAAACTTGCTAAGAAATCTGAATACTGCAGTACTCATATACTACTTAATAATGTTCACTTCTACTTTCCAGGACTTAAATATTTTCTCTAGGCTGAAGTTGTTTATAAATACTACTAAACTAAATATTTATTTATTGGATTATTTCATTATCATAATGAGGAATAAAAATTATTAAGAATGATAGAAACAAAGAATTAATTGAAGGGTTATGCTATTTTATTTTAAATGGCTTATGAATAAACAGAAAGAGAGCAGAGTGAGGTACAAAACATAAAGTTCTGATCATATTAAATTTAAAAATTTTGTACAAATAAAACCAATGTAGCCAAGGTGAGAAGGAAAGCAGGACATGGGAGAAAAGAATTTGAAATTTCTCAGATAAAAGTCTCATCTCTCAAATATACAATGGCTTTGTCAAATCTATAAGAATGTTAGTCTTTCCTCAAGTGATAAATGGTTAAAGGATATGAATAGGAAGTTTTCCAATAAAAAATTAAAGCAATTCATAATTATACATAAATATTCTATATCATTATTAGAAAATTCAAATAAAAACAGCCTTGAGGTATCATTTAACACCTATCAGATTGACTAAAATGATTGAAGGGGAAAGTGAGAAATTTTGGAAAGGATGTGGAAGAATTAGACTAATTCATTGTTGGTGGAATTGTGAATTATTCCAACAATTTTGGAAAGCACTTTGGAATTATGCCTAAAGACTTATTAAACTGCCTATGCCCTTCCACCCAACAATATCACTACTCAGTCTATTTCCAAAGATGATTCAGAAAAAAAGGGAAAGAACCTCTGTATTCCAAAAATGTTTATAGCAGTTCTCTTTGTTGTGTCAAAGAACTGGAAATTGCAGGGATATCCATCAATAGGGGAATGAATGGAAAAGTTGTGGAATATGCTTATGATGGAATACTGCTGTTTATAAGAAATGAGCTCAATAATCTTAGAAAAAATATGGATAGATCTGAACAAAAATATGAAGAGCAATGTGAGCTTCTGAAAACCAAGAGAGTATTATATATAGTAATGTCAATATTAATTTAGTAGCAACTTTGACTGAATCAGTCATTTTGACTACATATTAACTACAAATGAAACATGAAGGAAGACACTATCTGTATCCAGAGAAATAATTGATGAACAGAAGCATATACAAAATTATTTTACATAAATAAACATATTTGAGTCTAATACAGTGGGCAGAGGGAGGTGGAGAAGGAATAAAAAACAAATTCATCATATAAATGCATTACATATTTAAAAGGCTAGCAAACTGTACATGGTAGATTTGGAATGTCATGAGCAAGCATATTTTTAAATCATACCATGTTATGAAAATGTTTGTTTTATTCTATAAGTTAAAATTAAATGTAAAAATAGAATAAATTAAAGAAAATTAACAAAAATTGCCATATTTTTAAAAGCAATTTTCAGAATATGTTGATTCATAATATAATAAATCATATATTTTGATATAAACATGTAAAACTCTGAAACTTACTGTGAACTCATCACAGAAACATGATTCATTTTTTAAATTACGGTACCTAATTATAATTAAAAATAATATAACAACAGAACAGCATAATTTGGGGAATTCCCAAAATTACCTATAAATTAGATTCTATCATTCCCAATTTCCATTGGAAGCATTATGCCTATTTTGTAGCATTTCTACAAATATTTGCAATAGGAAAGAACAAGAAACCGAAATTGAGGAGAAAAAGGTAGGCAAAGAGAAAATTAAATTATGCCTTTTATAGATGATATTGCAGAGATCTCAAAGCACCCTAGAGATTTAACTAAAATTAATTTAAATAATTGATAAGCTCAGAAATATTGTGGAATAAAATAAATTAAAATAAACCATTCACATTTCTACAAGGAGTCAACAAAAACTGACAAGAAAATAAAGAAATATAAACTATATTCAAAATAACTATAGAAGTTAAAAAAAATTTGGATTTGTATATCCTAAGATTTACTCAGAGGCTACAAGAATTAAGCTATAAATTTTACAGAAATAAGGACAGAACTAAATAATTTAAGAAATATTAATAGCTCATCGGTTAGCCATGTTAATATAATGAAAATTGTAACACTATCTAAGTTAACTCATTTATTCTGTGTTGTACCAAACTCCAAAAATATTTTAGAAAAAAATTCATATGAAGAAACAAATATTAAAAATCCCAAGAATAATAAGGTAGAAGAAAAGGGACAGAAGGAGATTTATCATGATCTGATCTTAAATGACTATACCTGATACTGTTTGACAGAGACAGAGACGGAGACACAGAGAAATAGACACAGAGAGACACAGAAAAACAGAGAACAAAAGCCAGTAAAGAATAGAGTGATAAGTGAAAAAGAATAGAATCATAAAATACAGAAGCAAATTAACACTTTTAGGTTTGATAAATCCCCAGACCCCAGTTATTGAGGTAAGGACTCCCTATTAAAAAAATATTTCTGGGAATGCTTGACAACAAAGTGCCTGACAAAATTAGCATTAGATCAATATCTCAAATTAAATACTAAGATAAACTCCAAATGGATAAATGAATTAAATGCAAAAAATTATATCTTCAAGCAAACTAGAGGAACGAGAAAGAAATTATCATTTTTATCTCTGGAACCAGAAATTTGTCATGGTTCAATCAGTCACCTTTTAGAAGAAAATAAAGTGACCAATTTTGATTATATTACTTCAAAATGTCTATATGAAAAAATCCAATGGAGCAAAAAAAAAAATAAAATAAAAGAAGAAGAGGAACAGTTAACGGGAAAAAATATTTGCAATAAATATTCCTAACAGTGTTCTCTTTTCCCGTAAATATTTGAGGACTTTTTTAAATTTATAAGATGAAGAGCCGTTCCCCAACAAAGAAATGGTCATAATAAATGAAGTTTTCAAAGAATGGAACTTCATCTACTAAAATTCATCCAAAAATTATCTAAAGCATTAATAACTAGTGAAAATCAAATTAAAACAACTTTGAAGTTCTATTTCACACATATACTGGCAAAGATGACAAAAAAAAAAGGAGAATAACAAATATTGGAAAGATTTGGGGGGAAAAGGCATACTCACACACTGTTGGTGGAACTGTGATTGTTCTAGACATTCTGGAAAATAACTTGGAACTATATATGGAAAGTTAACAACTTGGACATACCTTTGACCCAATAATACCACTACTAGTCCGAAAACCTAAAATATATTTTTTTGGAAAAGGAAAGTATTTATAGGTTAAAAATATTTATATGAGGTCTTTGCATTGTAGCCAAAAAGTAGAAATTAACAGAGTCTCTTTTTATTGGGGAGTGGATAAGTAAAGGGCTATATATGGAATATAATTGTGTCATAAGAAATGTTACAATAGATTGTTTCCAAGAAACCTAGGAAGATGTGTATGAATTGATGTAGGATGAAGTGAGAACAACAACCCAACAATTTATAAATACCAACCTTGAAAAACTTGAGAACCCTGATCAAAGACATGTAAAGTAAATAATTAGTCTAAAAGAATAAAGATGATACACATCTTTCACTTTATAACTCAAAATGTTTGAACTTTAGAGACAGTCTTTTGTTGAGAGTTAATTTGAAATTTTGTTCTACTGTATTTGAATGTATGCAGAGCAGAAATATGTTGCAGTATTAATTTGTTGTGGTGGTGGTTCATTTTTATTTTTCATGATGGTTGTGGAAGAGATAAATTAGTGTTTAAAATACTCATTATTTGGGGGAAAATAATTAGAAAATCTGAAAGTAGAGGAAAAGTCAAGTAGAAATGGATTCTCCAAAATCAGAAATCTAAGCACAGAATATTCTCATCTCATCCAATTCATTCTTGTGCTTCAAATGGACTCTGACACCTCTGGATAATTCATCAATAGTTAGGTTGTCTTTGCTATTCAATCTACATGCTAATTTAAAGTTACTATGCTTCCCGAAATTTCATGTTAGAATTACAGATACTCCTAACATATGTTTCTATAAATCAAGCAACTTCCAACATGATTGTCAACTCAGAGACATCAACAAACTCTTATATGTAAGCTACTCTGTTGTACACTGGATATATTCACAATTTATCTGTGCCCTGAAGGCCTTATCACTTGTTAAAAGGGATGATTGGAGAAAAAAAGGATGATAGGGGTGGGACCTATGACTTCATGTATAAAGGGAACCCAGAGTTAAGGAAACTCTTGATAGGAACACAGGTTGAAATATACTCTACAATTTGTATTATTAGAGAGCTCTACAGGGTTCTGACAGCATACACGGATTGTCCAAGGTCACATAGCCTGGTTGTTACAATCAAGACTAAAATCCTCTTTGAAGGATGCTCTGTAGTCACTACACCAAAATATTATGGAGAAATTCATGAATGGTAAAAATCCATAAGGGCCCTACCATTCCTTCGATAAATGGAGAAGGAAAAAAATGAAGTGCGAAACAGACATCAAGTTAAAAATAATACTAAACATGTATAACATTTTAGAGCACTTTTCCCTTCTATTGAGAACTATTCCAACAATAAGGGATATTGTCCTTATCTACTTAGAGCTAGAAGGAGGCTTAGAGATGTTGAGGTTAAACCCATTCAAATTATGAATGATGAAACATAATCTCAAAAACATTATATCATTTCCCCAAGGTCACATCAGTACTAAAGAAACTAAAAGGATGGAACATAGTTTTGCTTAGCTATTTTTGCATCCCTCTATCCTTGGTCTAGGAAAAGAAGGAAACAGAGGGTGGAGCCAAGATGACAGAGTAGAAGAAGGATCTGCTATAGCTCTTCCCCCCATAGATCATACAATATCTCTAAAAATGACTCTAAACACACTCTAGATCGGTAGAAGCCACAAAACGACAAAGTAACAGAGATTTCCAGTCAAAGACAGTCTGAAAGGGCAACAGGAAAGACCTATCATACCAGGCTCTGAGCAGAACCTAACTCAGCCTTGTTCACATGGCACTGGCAGGGACAGGACTGAAGGAAACTTCACAGCATGGAAAAACAGGAAGTAACTGTAGTGTTCAGATGTTTTCAACTTATAAAGGCTAAAGACAGCTTTAAAATTCAGTGAGAAAATGTTTCGTCTAGGTGAGAAGGGAAGGAGGTCTGACCTCGGCTCACAGCTACAGAAGTCACTGAGGTAGCAACATCCATTTTAGGAGACCTCAGTCTAAAGATCCTGGGGTAATTGAGCATCTGCTCTGGGTCTCAGTTCTGAGAGGCAGTCCTGGGGTGAGGAGGAGCACTGACAAAAAGGAGAGGGTAGAGGCTCTGGAGAGGAAATTCCACTAACAGATCCATGGCAGAAAAGCTTGTGGCTGCTCCCAGAACAGAGCACAGGCTAGTAGAGGAATAAACACCTCTCCCTTCATTGTGCCACTTTGGAGGAACTGAGGGCTTACACGTTCCTAGAGTATGACCTCCACTTGAGAAAAGACTCAAAAGTCAAGGAACTTGCAGGAAAAATGCCCCCAAAGGGCAAAAAATTAAAACTAGAGAAGGTTACTTTCTTGGTTAACAAGTATTTTCTTTCTTCCTTTTGGATGAGGAAGAGGACATACCATCAGAGAAAGACATAAAAATCAAGGCTTCAGCATCCAAAACCTCAAAAATAAATATTCAGTTGTCTCAGACCATGGAAGAGCTCAAAAAGGATTTAGAAAATCAAGTAAGAGAGGTGAAGGAAAGACTGGGAAGAGAAATGACAGTAATACAAGAAAATCATGAAAATCAAGTCAACAGCTTGCTAAAGGACACTCAAAAATGATGAAGAAAATAACTTTTACAACAGACTAACTCATATGGCAAAAAAGGTCCACAAGCCAATGAAGGAAAGAATGTTTTAAAAATCAGAATTGATCAAATGGAAAAGGAGGCTCAAAAACTCACTCAAGAAAATTGTTCTTTAAAAAATAGGATGGAGCAGATAGAAGCTAATGATTTTATGAGAAGCCAATGAACTAAATAACCAAACCAAATGAATGAAAAAATAGAGGATAATGTGAAATATCTCATTGGAAAAACTACTGACTGCAAAATGGATCCAGGAGAGCCAATTTAAAAATCATGGGACTACCTGAAACCATGATCACAAAAAGAGCCTAGACATCATCTTTCAAGATGTTATCAAGGAAAACTGCCCCAATATTCTAGAACCAGAGGGCAAAATAAATATTTAAAGGATATACTCATCACCATCTGGAAGATATCCAAAAAGAAATCTCCTACGAATATTGTAGACAAATCAGAGAGCTCCCATGTAAAGGAGAAAATATTGCAGTCACCCAGAAAGAAATAATTCAATTATTGTGGACTTACAATCAGGATAACACAAGATTCAGCAAGCAACTTCTACATTGAGGGATCAAAACACTTAGAATATGATATTCCATAAACCAAAGATCTAGGATTAAAACCAAGAATCACCTAAAGAGCAAAATGGGGTATAATTCTTTGGGGGGGGCATGATCATTCAATGAAATGGAGAAATAGAAAATTTGACTTTCAAATAAAAGAATCAAGAGAAATATGTAAAGGTAAAAAGGAAAGAGAAATCATAAGGGATTTATTAATGTTGAACTGTTTACATTCCTACATGTCTTTGCAATTCTTGAAACTTTTCTCAGTATTTGGGTAGTTGAAGGGATTATATATAGACAGAGTGCAAAGGGTGAGTTGAATAGGAAGGAATGAAATCTCAAAATAAAATGAAAGCTTGAGAGAGCAATATATTGGGAGGAGAAAGGGAAAAATGGAATGGGGCAAATCATCCTTCTTAACAGAGGCAAGAAAAAACTGTTCCAATGTGGGGTGGAAAGGGAAGGTGAGAGGAAAAATGTGAAGTTTGCTGTCCTCATATTTGGCTTTTGGAGAGAACAACATGCAGACACAATTTGGTATGAAAATCTATCTTACACTACAGAAAAGTAGGGGATAAAGGGATAAGTGAGGTGTGTGGGAGATGTTAGATGGGAGGGCATATGGGAGGAGGAAGTAATTATAAGTAAACACTTTTGGGGCAGGACAACGTCAAAATAGTCTAAGTAAATGGAGAAGGGTGGAACAGGAAGGAGGAAAATATAGTCAGTATTTCACAATATGAATATTATGGAAGTCTTTTGCATGACTACACATATATAGCCTGTACTGAATTGCTTGCCTTCTCAGTGTGAATGAGTAGGGAGGGAGGAAGGAAGAGATGTTGGAACTCAAAGTTTTAGAAAGGAATGTTGAGAATTGTTTTTGCATGCAACTTTGAAGTAAGAAATACAGGTAATAAGGTATAGAAATTTATCTTGCCCTACAAGAAAAGAGAGAAGATGAGGATAAGGGAAGGGAGGGGTGTGATAGAAGGAAGGGCAGATTGGCGAAAGCTGTAATCATAATACATGGTGTTTTGGGATGAGGGGAGGGGAGAGATGGGGAGAAAATTTGGAACTCAAAATCTTGTGGAAATGTTCAACACTATCAATAAAATATTTGAAAATATAAAAATAAATTTGAAAAAAATATAAAAATAAATTTGAAAAAAAGAAATAAAAGAAAACAAAAAAGGAGATCATAATCATCAATTAGTGTATAAATAGTAAAACTCAGAAATTAATAACTGATTTCACAAAACATGTTATCCGTCTATTTTGCAACGCTGGTTTTCATGTTTTACTCCATATGCCCGAACCAGCAAATCTTGTGCTTCAAGCATGAGTATTTCCACCTCTCATCTATAAATATTACTTCAACTTCTGCAAAGATCAAAATCTCTCTCTTTTTTCACTTCCTTGTCCTAAACATGTATTGAAATAGCTTACCACAGGAGAACTTCTAAAAGAGATGTCAACCTGTATCTAACTTAGAAGTTTGTCTTAGAAAATAGTGCCAAGTTCAGAGAAAGTAAGTGACTTTACCATGGCCAACCATCTGTTAAATTTCAGAATAAGGATTTTTTCTCTGTTTTGCCAAATGCCAAGACTCCCTCCCACCACCTCTCTCTCAAAGATAGGTTAAGAAAGAAAATTTTGTCTTCAATTCAATGAAAATGTATTTAATATGTGTATGCTAGGTCCCTTAGGGGCAAAACAAATACTGAAATAAAAAGTTCCTGCTCTGAAGGTTCCTATAAGCTATTAGGTGAAAGAATGAGAATAACTAGAATCCAAAGATGAAATATAATATGGTGATTAAGGGAAGGAGACTTTTCTATGGGAATCAAAGAACAGGCTATTGATATCAAAAAGAGATTAATAAAGAAAATGAAGTCTAATTTGGTCCTGAAAGATTGAGTTGTGCTCAAGTAGGTAAAAATGGGAATGGGGTTGAAGAAATGGGAGATAATTTTAGACAAAGGTAAAAAATGTGTTTAAACTATTTACATTTTTCCGTCAGGTCACAAACATTTAAGGGACACTGAAAGATTCTGAAATCTTTCAGTTAATTAAGAATAACTAATTACAGTCTCCAATTAGCAAGAATGGTTATGTAAAACCTTTCAACTACCCCTCCATATGGTTGGTGGTTGTCCTTTTTCTTTGAAAAGGACCAAAATGACATCACCATTGTAAAGTGAAATTTCCGTGTGTCCCACTGTGGCTGATCAGATCAGTATAAGCTCGGGAATGCTCTAGCACAGGTTGGGCACAGATAGTCCATATGAATATTTTGGATGGATATCCCAAATTTGCACATCCCACGTTTACATTGTGCTATCTCATTTCTGCTTTGCTGAAAGAGCACAGTACCTCTTCTTACGTGAGCACATCATGCTAAGTAGTCCTGTGCCAGTGTCTCCCATGCTGCACAGTCAAATCCAAAATTCTCGAGAGAGACCTTGAGAGTGCGTTGTATCATTTCTTCTGGCCACTATGTGATTGCTTACCCCATGCAAGCTATCCATAAAATAGTTTTTTTTTTTTTTTGGGGGGGGGGAAGCGTACATTTGCAATTCAACACAACACTAGTCATTAACTCCTATTTGTCCTCAACAGCAGCTTTACAACATGAAAGACAATATAACTACTATAGCAATTCTTGTGCCTAGCACCAAAAATACTAGTTTTTAATTCACTTTTAGGAATTAGTAATTTAAAATTGTTTTACTTTCATTTCATTCTGTGCTTTACAATTCCTGACACTTTTATTACAGGTTACTTTTGAAATTAGTAGAAAATGATTTGCGAACAAAGTGATGAGATTTGCCCTTTTTTGGGGAAGTATATGATCTTATATTCCATCTCTTTAGACTAACTCAGGCCTTTTTCACAAAAGATAGTATCAGACTAATTATTTCTTTGAGAAAATTTTAAAAAGCAGAGCACAAAATTAATTCTTAAATATGGTTTATTCTTATTTTTTAAGAATATCCTAGTGAATCTCTCTAGAGTGTTTACCAAGTACAATCATATTTCAAAAATAATATTTCCTGCATACTCTTTGAACAACAGCATCTTCTGAGATGCAGCAATCTTTCATCTTTCACCTTCAGGGCCCTCAGGCAATGAATAAATTCAGTGCTAGCAGAGTTGCAGGTTTGTTTAATTAGATGATATTAGTACTAATTTGCAGTCCAGCGCTAATAAAATGTTCAACACTCATATACTTTGCATAAAAGCAAACTTTAATCAATTTAGCCATTATCCACCATATTTTCATAAGTTTCAAATGAATGGTTGTAGAACAAACCCAATCATTATTTTTGTTTTCCCCAGTACAGTGAATCTAGTAAAACATAAAATGCTTGGTGGTGCCTTGAATAAAACATGTCACAGTCTGTTTTAAAGGGCTCATCTAAATTGCAGTGTTTCTTCCCTATGGTGTAGGTAAATGTTTGTTTTGTGTTAATTAAGAAGTCATTTAGACATCTGCTCTTTATTTTATGAATGTCTTTAAAGTACAAAATCTGTTTTCCCCATGAGAACATTTTATGTTCCCAAGTGGTAATTTCCAAGTAAAGTGTCTCCTTTTCAGGACAGAAAGCCTAGTGCACAAAGGTTTCGCCATCTGTTTAGTTCCACTTGTGAGTGAGGTGTTTGATTAGGAGAAACAAATGCAGAGAATGATTTCACACAAGATGGAGAAAACAAAGGAGAAGTGAATGTATACATTTATGACTCTTCACACAATTGTCATTTTCTCAAAACATGTATTTAGAAAGGGAGGCAGGTTCCAAAGTTCAATAGAATAGTGGTATTTCAGAGTTGAAAACAATTCAAGAAAGCACCTGCTTGACCTATAACTGATCAGGAGTCATGTCATTATGTATAATAAGAGGATATTTAGACTACCCTCTAATACCTTGAATTAAAAGAAATTGGCTCACTCTTAAAACAACTTATTCCACTTTGAAATATTTAGAATTATTTCACGGATGCAAAATAATTTTCTTTCTAATTTCCATAAATTTTTCATAATTAATTATCCTGGACTTTAGTTCTTTCTCCACAGTCCATAAAATACCTGTAAAAAATGACTCTCAACAAATTCTAGAGCAGCAGAAGCCACAGAACAACAGAGTAAAAGAGATTTCCAGTCCAAGGTAGCCTGGAAGACTAGTAGGAAAATTTTATCATACAGGGCATAGAATGGAGTGCTGCCCAGCCTTGGCTGCATGGTACAGTGAGGAACAGGACTGAACAGGCCTTTGGGGCAGAATCCCCAGCAGCAACTGTGATTCTCAGATCCCTCAATCCACAAGCACCATGGACAACTTCAAAGGTCAGTGAGATGTCTTTTTCAACTGGGTGAGAAGGGAGTAGGGTACTTCCCTAGCTCCAGCCCCAGGCAGTGGCAGCAGAGGCAGCAGTAGCTGTGGCAGTGGCAGTAGCAGCAGCAATAGCTTCCATTTGTGGAGCACTCTACCTAAAGCCCCTGGGGGAATTGAGCAGCTGATCTGAATCTTCAGGCCAAGGAATGAGGAAGACTGCTGGCATGGAAGAGTTGTGGAGAGGGAATTCTACTGCTTGCAGATTCTGGGCCGAAAAAAATTTTGGTTGCTCCTAAAGTAGTGTGCAGGTCAGGAGAGGAGTAACTCCTCTTCACTGATTGTGCCACCTTGGAGGAGCTGAGAACTTACAGGTCCCCAGAATATACCCTCTCCTTGACAGAGGATTCAAAAAAGTCAAGTAACTGGCTGGGAAAGTGCCCAAAAAAGGGAAAAATAGATTATAGAAGTTTATTTTCTTGGCAATCAGGTATTTCCTATCATGCTTTTAGTTGAGGAAGAACAATGTTTACCATCAGGGGCTGCCAAAATAAATACGCAGTGGTCTCAGGGCATGGAAGAGTTCAAAAGGGATTTTTAAAATCAAGTAAGAGAGGTGGAGGAAAAATTTGGAAGAGAAATGAGAAAGATGCAAGAAAATTATGAAATGATAATCAACAGCTTGCTAAAGGAAATCAAAAAAAATGCTGAAGAAAACAACACCTGTAAAAATAGGCTAACTCAACTGGCAAAAGAGGTACAAAAAGTCAATTAGGAGAAGAATGATTTAATCCTTTAAAAAGCAGAATTAGCCAAATGGAAAAGGAGGTTCCAAACCTCACTGAATAAAACAGTTCTTTAAAAATTAGAATGGAGGGGGGCGGAGCCAAGATGGCGGAGTAGAAGGACGCACATTTACGAGCTCCGAGCCCACAACCCATGGAATTGAGGTAAAAGGAGATCCCCATAAATTCTGAATCTCTGCAGGGGGTGCATAAACATAGGGGAAGAGATTTCCGTTCCACTGAACCCTGGAGAGCCGTCCCAGGGGTCCATCGCACTCCGGAAAGCAGACCCCACCCCCACCCCTGGCCGAGGCCCCAAAGAAGCTGACCCGAGCAGACTTCAGAGAGGAAAGCTCCGGGGGAAGCTCCGGCAGCCGGGAAAGTCCCTCTGCCCACAGAAGCTACAGGTCAGTAAGAAAGAAGGCTGCGATAGGGGAGGGGAGCGGAGCATCTCTGTGACTCGGGCCCCCTCTGGAGGAAGCAGCGGCGGCAGAGACGGGGCAGGAAGCGGCGGAGGCAGGGGCGTGGGCGGGCGGCCGAGGCGGCAACGGCCGGGGACTCAGGAATCCCCCAGCAGCAGGTAGGATCTTCAATACTGAAGGTCTTTCCAACCTGAGGGAGCCGAGCAGGGGAGACGGCCCTGCCCCCACCCTGCTCTACTGCTGAACGCCTCTGAATAAAACCCCCAAGGGAGCTGAGCACAGCAGGCGGGGCCCCCCACTCCGCCCCCACCCGCTCCGTTCCTGAAAGTCTCTGCAGAAAGCCCCTGAGGGCCCAAGCTTAGGAGGCTGCCCTGCCCCCACCCCTGCGCCAGAACTAAAGCTTGCCGCAGGAAAGCGCATTTGAATCTCAGAGGCCAAGCACTAGCTGGGAGGATCCAGGCGGGGGTGGAAAGGAATCTCAGAAGTCAAGTAACTGGCTGGGAAAATGCCTCGAAAGGGGAAGAAAAATAAGACTTTAGAGAGTTTTTTTCCAACAAATGCAAATGATCCCGACCTTCGGATCTGATTGGGAGGACGAGAACGTATTTTTCCCATCAGGGAAAGATGTGGAGGGCGGGGCCTCAGTACCCCAGACACCCCAGGGGGGTGTTGGGTTGGCTCAGGCCTTGGAAGAGCTTAAAAAGGATTTTGAAAAGCACGTTAGACAGGTGGAGGAAAGACTGGGAAGAGAAATGACAAAGATGCAAGAAGAGTATGAAAAAAAGGTCAATATCTTGGTAAAGGAGACCCAAAAAAATGCTGAGGAAATTAACACCTTGAAAAATAGGCTCACTCAATTGGCAAAAGAGGTTCAAAAAGCCAATGAGGAGAAGAATGCATTCAAAAGCAGAATGAGCCAAATGGAAAAAGAGGCTCAAAAACTCACTGAATTTAATAGTTCTCTCAAAATTAGAATGGAACAGATGGAGTCTAATGACTTTATGAGAAACCAAGAAATCACCAAACAAAACCAAAAGAACGATAAAATGGAAGAGAATGTGAAATATCTCATGGGAAAAACAACTGACCTGGAAAATAGATCAAGGAGAGACAACTTAAAAATTATGGGACTACCTGAAAGCCATGATCAAAAAAAGAGCCTAGACATCTTCTTGCATGAAATTATCAAGGAAAACTGCCCTGAAATTCTAGGACCAGAGGGCAAAATAAGTATTGAAAGAATCCATCGATCACCACCTGAAAGAGATCCAAAAAGAGAAACTCCTAGGAACATTGTGGCCAAATTCCAGAACTCCCAGCTCAAGGAAAAAATCTTGCAAGCAGCTAGAAAGAAACAATTCCAGTACTGTGGAAATACAATCAGGATAACCCAAGATCTAGCAGCTTCTACATTAAGGGATCGAAGGGTGTGGAATAGGATATTCCAGAAGGCAAAGGAACTAGGACTGAAACCAAGAATCACCTACCCAGCTAAACTGAGTATAATACTTCAAGGGAAAATATGGTCTTTCAATGAAACAGAGGACTTTCAATCATTCTTAATGAAAAGACCAGAGCTGAAAAGAAAATTTGACTTTCAAACACAAGAATGAGAGGAAGCATGCAAAAGTAAACAGCAAGGAGAAGTATTAAGGGACTTACCAGAAATGAACTGTTTGCATTCATACAGGGAAGGACAATATTTCTAACTCTTAAAACTTTTCAGTATCTGGGTGGTTGGTGGGACCACACATACACATGTACACGCATGCACACACATACACACATGCATTCACATGCAGAGACAGAGAGCACAGATTGAACTGAATAGGATGGGACCATACCTTAAAAGAAATTAAGGTAAATGGTGAGAGAGAAATGTAGTGAGAGGAAAGAGGGGGAAATGGAAGGGGGTAACTATATGTCATATAAGAGGCAAGTAGGAGATGTTTTTAGTGGAGGGAAAAAGAGGAGAGCTGAGGAAAAAAAAAAACAAACAAACAAACAAGCAAAAGTTTACCCTCATCACATTTGACTAAACGAAGGAGTGAAATGCACACTCATTTTGGTATGAAAACCTATCTTACAGTATAAGAAAGCGGGGGCGAAGGAGATATTGGGGGGGAATGATGGAAGGGAGGGCAAAGGGAGGAGGGAGTAATTGAAAGTCAACACTTGGGGAGGGACAGGATCAAAGGACAGAAGAGAAACAATGAAGGGCAGGTTAAGAGGGATGGCAATTCAGTTAGTCTTACACAACACGACTATCAGGAAGGTCATTTGCAAAGCTACACAGATATGGCCTATAATGAATTGCCTGCCGTACCAAAGGGAATAGGTGGGGAGGGAGGGATGGGGAGAGTTTGGAACTCAAAGTTTTAGGAACAATTGTTTAGTATTGTTGTTGCAACTAGGAAAGAAGACATATAGTTAATGAGGAATAGAAAGTCATCTGGCCCTACAGGAGAAAAGAGAAGATAGAGACAAGGGAAGGGAGGGATGACAGAAGAGAGGACAGATTGGAGATAGGGAAAATTAGATTGCTTGGGGTATTGGGGTGGGGGGGAGGGGAGAAAAGGGGAGAAAATTTGGAACCCAAAAATTTGTGAAAATGAATGTAAAAAGCTAAATAAAAAAAATAAAATAAAATAAATTAGAATGGAGCAGATGAAAGATAATGACTTTATGAGAAAGGAAGAAATTGCAGAACACAACCAAAAGAATGAAAAAATAGAAGATAATGTGAAATATCTCATTGGAGAAACAACTGACTTGAAAATAGGTTCAGGAGAGACAATTTAAAAGTTATGGGACTATCTGCAAGCCTTGATGGAAAAAAGAACCTAGATATCATCTTTCATGAAATTGTCAAGGAAAACTGCTTTGATATTCTAGAATCAGAGGGCAAAATAAATATTGAAAGAATCCACCAATGACCTCCTGAAAGAGATCCAAAAAGAGAAACCCCTAGGAATAGTGTAGTCAAATTCCAGAGTTCCCAGGCCAAGGAGAAAATATTGCAAGTGACTAGAAATAAAAAATTCTAGTATTGTGAAAATACAATCAGGATAACACAAGATCTAGCATCTTCTACATTAAGGGATCGAAGGGCATGGAATATGATATTCCAGAAGGCAAAGGAACTAGGATTAAAACAAAAAATCTCCTACCTAGCAATACTGAGTATAATATTTCAGAGGAAAAAATGGTCCTTCAATGAAATAGAGGACTTTCAAGTATTCTTAAAAATACCAGAGCTGAAAAGAAAATTTGACTCTCACACACAAGAATCAAGAGAAGCATGAAAAGGTAAACAGGAAAAAGAATCCTAAGGGACTTCCTAAAGTTGAACTGTTGACATTCCTACATGGAAAGATAATATTTGAAACTCTTGAGACTTTTCTCAGTATTTGGCAAGGTGAAGGTTTTATACACACACACATGCACACACACACACACACACACACACACGCACACACACACAGAAACACCCATACAGACAGCACAGGGTGTATAGAGTGAATTGAATAGGAAGGGATGATATCTAAAAAAATAAATGGGAGGCAGGAGGATGGAGGGAAATACAGTTAGTCTTGCATAACTTTACTATTATGGAAGTCATTTGCAAAAGTGCACATATATAGCCTATACTAAAAAAATAACAATTTAGTATTCTGTAGAGAAGTCAAACTTGCTCCCGATTCTTCATGAAATTTTTTCTAATATAATGAAAAGAGCTATTACAGAACAAGGTTGTTACCTTTTTCCCTTTATAAAAATGAAATGTGTTATGATTTTCATTTTGTTCTTTTGTTAATTTACTTATTTTTAGTTTTCAACATTAGCTCCCACAAGGTTTTAGATTCCAAATTTCCTTCCCATCTCTCCACTCTCTCTACCTCAATATGTCATACCTTCTGATTACTCCTTCCCCCAATCTGCACTCCTTTATATCACCCTCCTCTCTTCTCCTATCCCCTTTTCTTCTATTTTCCTGTAGAGAAACATAAACTTTTATATCCCATTGCCTGCATATCTTATTTCCCAGTTGCATGTAAAAACAATTTTTAACATTTGTTGTTAAACCTTTGAGCTCCAAATTTTCTCCCTTCCTCCCTCCTCACCCACCATGGGGAAGGCAAGCAATTTGACATGGGATACACCTGTGTGTTCATGTAAAAAGCTTCCAAATTATGATGTTGTCAAAAACTAAATGTATTTCCTTCCATCCTATCCTACCCCACTCCATTGATTCTGTTCTCTAATTTGACTCTGTCCCTCCACAAAAGTATTTGATTCTGATTACTCCTTCCTCCAATCATCCCTTCCTTTTATTATTCCCCCTCTCTTATCCCCTCCCCTCTACTTTCCTGTGGTGTGTATGTTGTTCCCTCTTTAAAGCCAAGTCTGATGAGAGTAAGGTTCTATCATTCCCTCTCACCTCCCTCCTCTTCCCCTCTATGGTAAAAACATTTTCTTGACTCTTTTATTTGAGATAATTTACCCCATCGGGCCTGTCCCTTTCTCCTCCCAGCACATTCCTCTCTCAGCTCTTATTCCCTCCAAATACCCTAATACTGAGAATGGTCTCATGAATTACAAATATAATAATTCCATGTATGAATGTTAACACTAAGTTTTACTTGGTAGATGATTCTTGGTATTGATCATAGTTCCATTAACCTTCAAAATATCTAAGCCTCCTAGCCCCGTAATATAAAAGCTGCTAAAGTTTTTGTTATCCTGATTGTGTTTCCACACTACTTCAATTGTTTCTTTCTGGCTACTTGCAATATTTTCTTATTGACTTGGGAACTCTGAAATATAATTATTCAGGAAGTGATCAGTGCATTATTTCAAGCTCGATTTTACCCTCTGGTTTTAGAACATCAGGACAGTTTTCCTTGATAATTTCTAGAAAGATGATATCTGGGCTCTTAATTAGATTATGACTTTCAGGTAATCCAATCTGTTTTCTAAGTTGTTTTTACAATGAGATATTTCATATTGTCTTCTATTCTTCTGTTTTCATACCATTGGTTGTATTTCATAATTTCTTGATTTCTCAAGGAGTCATTTGCTTCTATTTGCCCTATTCTAATTTTTAAGGAATTGTTTTCTTCATGGAGCTTTTGGATTTCTTTTTCCATCTCACCCATTCTGGTTTTAAAGGCATTCTTCTCCTCATCGAAATTTTGAATCTCTTTTGCCATTTGGGTTACTCTTTTCTTAATGGTATTATTTTCTTCAGCATTTTTTTGTACTTCTTTAGCAAGCTGTTCACTCATTTTGCCTGATTTTCTCACATCACTCTCATTTTCCTTCCAAGTTTTTTTTCTACTTCTCTTATTTGCTTTACAAAATTCTTTTTGAGCTCTTCCATGGTCTGAGAAGAATTCATAATGTTTTTGGAAGTTTTGAATGTAGAACCTTTGACTTCCTTGTCTTCTTTAGGTTGTATATTTTAATCTTCCCTGTCACCAAAGTAAGATTCTGTACTCTGAGTTTCTTTTTCACTGTTTCCTCATTTTCTGAGTCAAATATTTGACTATTTAATTCTTTGTTAAGGTAGGACTCTGCTTCCGTGGTGGGGGGAATACTTTCCCAACCTTCAGGGTTTGTGCACAGTTGTTTTGAGAAATATTTCTAAGGACCTGCAAATTTTCAGTTCTTCCAAGGTGATATGATCAAGGGAGAGGTGTTTAACTACTCTCTTGGCCTGTGCTCTGCTCTGTGAGAGAATATAAGCACTTCTTTCTGCCTTAGAACTGTAAGCAGGAATCCCTCTATACCACTGCCACAAGCTCCACCATGCTTGTATTCCTCCTTACCCCAAGACCACAATACAGGACTGCGACCCAGATCTAAGCATGGGCCAAGCAAGAAAATGCTGCTTTGGGGTGAAGAGCCAAGATGACGGAGTAGAAATATTCACATATGTATTGGGGTGGGGGGAGGGGAAAAATGGGGAGAAAATTTGGAACACAACATTTTGTGAAAATGAATGTAAAAAGTTTAATAAATAAATTTTTAAAAAGAAAGAAAGAAAACAGAAAGGAAGGAAGGAAGGAAGGAAGGAAGGAAGGAAGGAAGGAAGGAAGGAAGGAAGGAAGGAAGGAAGGAAGGAAGGAAGGAAGGAAGGAAGGAAGGAAGGAAGGAAGGAAGGAGGAAAGAAAGAAGCAAAGAAAGAAAGAAAATGCTACTTCAGTGCCAGCAAAGAAGTCTTTGCAATTCCTCTCTGCTCAGTCATTCCATCTACCCACTGTCTGTGCCTGAGAACTTCAGAAGTGGCTGCTGCCACTGCTGCCACTGCTAACCCAGGAATGGGGCCAGACTGTGCTCCTCTTTCACCTAGGTATGACAGACATTTCCTATTGATGTTCTAAGTTGTTTTTGGTACTCGTGAGTTGAGAAGTCTGTAAACCAAAACACCTGACAGTGATTCAGTCCCATGAGGCCTACTCAAGGCTTGTTGGAGTCCAATTTGTGCTGGTATGTTTTGCACTGGTCTATGCTCCTCTTGCAGACTAGTGTAGGAACTTTTTTGTTGACCTTCCTGGTTGTCTTGAACTGGAA
This sequence comes from Bettongia penicillata ogilbyi, assembly GCA_023548195.1. NCBI lineage: Eukaryota > Metazoa > Chordata > Mammalia > Diprotodontia > Potoroidae > Bettongia > Bettongia penicillata. The sequence continues at coordinate 213,913 of JAJHZJ010000126.1, read as the reverse complement.
ATATATTTCATGTTTTGGGAATTCTGCAGCCCTAGACTTTGGTTAGAGTTATTTTTACAAGTATTTGGAGGGGTTTGGGGGAGAGCTCAAAGAAGTCCATCTTTTTACTCTGCATTATTGATCCTGCACCCTCAATCATTTCCATTTATAATTTAATCTTATCCAGCTCTAAAAGGAAGTCATCTTTATAGCAAAAAGCAATAACCAAATGGGGGGACTCAAATGAATGTAATAATACATTCAGTGTTCTCCATCCAAATCCCCTTCTCCAAATAAGCTGGAGATGGAAGTCATCATTCATTTTTTTTGAGATTAACTATATCCTTATAATTGAAATATTTCATTTCATTTTTTGCTTCTTCATAAAGTTATGCTGCATGTTGTCTTATTTCTTCTATCTTTACTTTAAATCACTTCATAACATTCTATGTTTCTTTGAATTCTTCAAATACTTTAGTTCTGTAACACAGATAATATTTGTAGATATACATTGAGCACTTTGTGGCAATATTCTTGAGTAGAGTAAGGAGCTCACCTGAATTCTCTAACATTTTCCAATTCTCGAGCAGTAAACCAACAAAATTTTGGGTTGAAACAATATAGCAAGTGGGCAGGAAATGTTTGTCACATCAAGGTGGTAGCCAACTCCAAAGCTAAGTGAAGACTGTGCCCCTGTGACAACCAGGATGCTTTGAAGGAAGCTGCATCAATGGTAGCAGTACCTTCAAGAGCTCTCAACAAAATGAGGCAAAAAATTAATGAAAAAAAATTACAGGCACTCTTTTACTGGTACTGAGTTCAGGAAGCTGTTGCTCTTTCCCCATATTTATCTCTGAGTCACAGTCCTAGAGTGAAAAGGAGTATTCTGACTGCAGGTTCATAGCAATCCTAGTCACTGGTCCTAAGCAGATAATAATGCTTGTGGTGGGGCGCAAGAAAGTAGGGAACCTGGTCTGAAATTCAAGGCAAAAATAGGACTATTTCTTATGGTTGCAGGAGAGCAGGGGACCTGATCACAGTTCTAAGGCCAACAGGGGTGCCACAAATTGTAGCTGCTAGGGAACAAAATAACCTCCTTGGTAAATACCAGAGCACAGGCCATGAGCAGTGAACATAGCTCTCCTTACCACCTTGTAAGCACTGAAAACTTATAGCACCCACATAACTAGCTCTAAGAAGAGAAATAAAATAAACTAGAAATTGAGCGAGTTCTCTCTCGAAACAGAGAGCAGAGCCCAGCATTAACATAAAGCTCCAAATCAAGATATAACCTAGAAAAATGAGTAAACAACAACAGCAAAAAAAGAACTTGGCCATAAAAAATACTATAGTGACAGGGAAGATCAAGACAGATTCAGAAAATCTCATCAACAAACTCAAAACACCTACAAGAAAAACTTCAAGGAAAAAAATGCTCATTGGACACAAACTCAGACGTATTTTCTGAAGAAATAGATCTTCAAAAAAAGAATACGAGAGGTAGAAGGAAAATTATGAAGGAGAATGAGAGTGATGCAAGAAAATTATGAAAAAAGTCAACAACTTGATAAAAGATGTATAAAAATAATGAAAAAATTGATATCTTAAAAACAGAATTGGTCAAATGGCAAAAAGAAGCACTCATATCTACTGAAGGGAAAACTCTTTAAAACGCAGAAATGGTCAACTGGAAAAACAGAAACAAAAATGCACTAAGGAGAAGACCTCTTTAAAAATCAGAAATATTCAAATTGAAGAAAAATTCTCTTTTTAAAAATTAATTTAAGTTTTCAACATTCATTTCCACAAAATTTTGAGTTCCGAATTTTCTCCCCATCTCTGCCCTCCTCCCATCCTAAAAAGCTGAGCATTCTAATTGCTCCTTCCACCAATCTGGCCTCCCTTATAACACCCCTCCCCTCCCCTGTCCCCACCTTCTCTGTTGTCCTGTAAGGCAAAATAAATTTCTATATCCCATTACCTATATTTCTTATTTCCCATTTGTAGGCAAAAACAACTCTCAACATTTGTTGCTAGAACTTTAATTTTCCACTTCTTTTCCTTCCTCCACCCTCCCTCCCCATCCCCACTCAGAAGGCAAACAATTCAATATAAGCTATATATGTGTTGTTTTGTAAATGACTTCAATAATAGTCTGGTGGTATAAGATTAATTATATTTCTCTCCATCCTGTCCTCCCCCCCCATTCCTTCTATTCTCTCTTTGGACCTTGTCCCTCCCCAAGAGTGTTTGCTTCCATTTGCTCCCTCTTTCCATTTGTCTTCCCTTCAATCATTTCCCCACACTGCTTATCCCCTTCTTCTCTACTTTCCTGGAGTGTAAGATAGCTTTTCATGACAAATTGAGTGTGCATATTATTCTTTCCTTCAGCCAAATGTGATAAGAGTTAAGCTTCACTTTTTCCCACTCACTTTCCCCTTTTTCCCTTCCATTGAAAAAGCTTTTTCTTGTCTCTTTTATGAGAGATAATTTGTCCCGTTTCATTTCTCATTTACTCCTCCCAATATATTCTTCTCTCACGCCATAATTTTATTTTTTTAGATATGATCCCTTCCTATACAACTCACCCTGTTCTTTCTGTATCTCTGTCTTTCTCTCTTCATATATATGTGTATGTATGTGTGTGTGTGTGTAATCCCTCCAACTACCCAGATACTGAGAAAAGTTTCAAGATTTACAAATATTATCTTTCCTTATATGAATGTAAACAGTTGAACTTAAGTAAGTCCCTTGAGATTTCTCCTTCCGGTTTACATTTGCTTTTTTTTCTTTCTTTCTTTTCTTTTAGGAATTTCTTCTTTTTATTTATTTCATTTTATTTTTAATACAAATTTATTTATTTAACTTTTTAAATTCATTTTCACAAAATTTTGGGTTCCAAATTTTCTCCCCATTTATCCCCTCCCCCACCCCAATACACCGAGCATTCTAATTTCCCCTATCACCAATCTGCCCTCTCTTCTATCATCCCTCCCTTCTCTTGTCCGCATCTTCTCTTTTGTCCTGTAGGGCCAGATGACTTTCGCTTCCCCATTAACTGAATTTCTTATTTCCTAGTAGCAAGAACAATACTAAACAGTTGTTCCTAAAACTTTGAGTTCCAAATTCTCCCCATCCCTCTCTCCCTACCCATTCCCTTTGGGAAGGCAGGCAATTCAATATAGGCCATATCTGTGTAGTTTTGCAAATGACTTCGATAATAGTCGTGTTGTGTAAGACTAACTATATTTTCCTCCATCCTATCCTGCCACCCATTGTTTCTATTCTCTTTTGATCCTGTCCCTCCCCAAGAGTGTTGACTTCAAATTGCTCCCTCCTTCCATTGCCCTCCCTTCCACCATCCCCCCAACCCTGCTTATCTCCTTCTCCCCCACTTTCCTGTATTGTAAGATAGGTTTTCATACCAAAATGAGGGTGCATTTTATTCCTTTCTTTAGTCGAATGTGATGAGAGTAAACTTCATGTTTTTTTCTCACCTCTCCTCTTTTTCCCTCCACTAAAAATCTTCTGCTTGCCTCTTGAATGAGAGATAATTTACCCCATTCCATTTCACCCTCTCTCCTCCCACTACATTTCTCTCTCACTGTTTACCTTAATTTCTTTTAAGATATGATCCCATCCTATTCAATTCACTCTGTGCTCTCTGTCTCTGTGTGTGCCTGCATGTGTGTATGTGTGTGTCTGTGTGCGCACGCATGTACATGTGTGTGCATGTGTGTGTATGTGTGTGTGTAGTCCCACCAACTACCCAGATACTGAAAAGTTTTAAGAGTTACAAATATTGTCTTTAAAATAAGCAAAACTTACATAGCAAAAGATTTTTGAGCGACTGGAATCATTTCTACCATATAATCGCTTATGAAGTATGATTATCAAAGGAGTCATGTTCCCTTTCCAACAACGACAAGAAGAAATAAGAATTTGATCCAATGTCGTCTCCAAATCCATTTCTCTTTCCACTATAGCATCTTGATCTATCAATCTAGTAAGATGCTTAAAGTGCAATAATTATTGTTGAGAAACTATCTCTTGATGCTATCTCCTACTCTCCAAACCCTTCACATTTCTTAATAGCATTCATGTAGAAATATCATCAGTCTTCATGGAGATAATGAGGTCATCTTCTGAAGATTATAATTTCTGGGTTTCCCAAACTTATTTGACCTACTGCTGCTTTTAAAAATCTACTTTCTTTAACCCTTTAACAGTTTTTATAATTTGTGTAACTTCAAAAAATGTGTAAAATACACACTTTTTAAAATGATGCATCTTAAATTTAACGATCTATTGTAGTTTATGTAATTTCCTCTATTGAAATTTTAATGAAGCAACATTGTATATACCTATATATGATACTATAAATAAACCATTACACCCACATATTCCTGTGGACACATGTTAGATTTCCTGACAACACATGATAGGTTCACCTGCCAACACTTACTTCTTAAGACCTGTTATTGAATTCGACTACTATTTGAGTAGAACTTGAATTTTGTTTTTATTATCTGGGAAAAAAAATTACAAATCATTATTAAGCAAAGCTTAAAATAATAGAAACAAGGGTACTCATTCTAAGTGGCAATGAAGTAGAGGGGAGAACATAGAGTAGAACAAATTTTTCATTTCTCCCTCAGGTTCAACAACTAACTATGATTCAGTCTTTTTCTCTTGGATTCTTTCAATGAACATATTGTGAATAAATGAAAATAAAAAGGCTCTATCTACTACAAGATGTAAAGTCAGTCAATTTGAAAGTGTATTTCATCTTCTATTCCTTTTACTGCAGTCTCCCTCCGATGTTTTCTCTCCATTATCCCTCTCTAAATACAATTATAAATCTGTTCCTGTAGAGGAAAATGCCATCTTGATCTTCAAAGTCCCTGTCTTTATTCTAGAACTGGGAAGAAATACAATACTTTAAGAATATACAGAAAGATGATAGTCACAGGCTTAACACTATAAGTGTAAAATATTTATAGATGTAACTTCAAGGGAAGATAGTTTATAAGTACTGAATATTTAACAACTAAACTTTTACTTATATTTCTTTTTTAATTAATTAATTAATTTTTAGTTTTCAACATTCATTTCCACAAAATTTTGAGTTCCAAATATTCTCCCTGTCTCGACCCTGCCCCATATCAAAACACCATATATTCTGATTGCCGCATCCCCCAATCTGCTCTCCCTTCTATCAGACCTCTCCCTTCACTTATGCCCATCTTCTCTCTTTTCGTGTATGGCAAGGCAGATTTCTATACCACATTACCTGTATTTCTTATTTTCCAGTTGTATGCAAAAAGAGTTCTCAATATTCATTTCTAAAATTCTAAATTCTCTCCCTTTCTCCTTCCCTGTTCTTTCCGAGAGAGCAAGCAATTCCATATAGGCTATATATATGTAGTTTTGCAAAAGACTTCCATAATTGTTATGTTGGGAAAGTCTAACTATGTGTCCCTCCATTCTATCCTGCCTCTCATTTGTTCTATTCTGTCTTTTAACCTTTTCCTTCCCCTAAAGTGTGCTTCAAATTACTCCCTCCTTCCATTTACCCTCCCTTCCATCCCCCCCACCCTACTTATCCCTTTCTTGCAAGATGGATTTTCATAACAAATTGAGTGTGCATGTTATTCCCTCCTTAAGACAAATGTGATTTGACTAAGTTTCACATTTTCCCTCTCACCTCTCGCCATTTCCCTTCCACTGAAAAAATCTTTTTCTTGCTCCTTTTAGGAGAGATAATTTGCCTCATTCCATTTCTCCTTTTCGACTTCCAATATATTCCTCTCCCACATCCTAATTATATTTTTAGATATCATCCCTTCCTATTCAACTCACCCTGTGCCCTCTCTCTCTCTCTCTCTCTCTCTCTCTCTCTATATATATATATATATATATATATATATATATATATATATATATGTATGTATGTATGTATGTATGTACACATATATACTCACATGCATATATATATACCTTTGTATACTATAAATCTATGTATAGATATACATACATACATATATACACACACATATATGTGCGTGCGTGTGTGTGTGTATGTGTGTGTGTGTGTGTGTGTGTGTAATCCCTCCAACTAGCCAAATACTGAGAAAAATTTCAAGAGTTACAAATATTATTTTTCCATGTAGGAATGTAATCAGTTCAACTTTAATAAATTCCTCATGATTTCTCTTTCCTGTTTACCCTTTCATGCTTCTCTTGATTCTTGTGTTTGAAAGTCAAATTGTTTTATTCAGCTCTAGTCTTTTCATCAAGAATGCTTGAAAGTCTACTATTTAATTGAATGACCATTTTCCCTCCTGAAATATACGCAGTTTTGCTGGGTAGGTGTTTCTTGGTTTTAATCCAAGTTCCTTTGAATTCTGGAATATCATATTCCAATCCCTTTGATCCCTTAATATAGAAACGTCTAGATTTTGTATTATCCTGATTATACTTCCACAATAATTGAATCATTTCTGTCTGGGTGATTGCAATATTTTCTTCTTGACCTTGGGACTCTCTAATTTGGCTACAATATTCCTAGGAGTTTTCTTTTTGGATGTCTTTCAGGTGGTGATCAGTGCATTTTTAAATATTTATTTTAGACTCTGCTTCTAGAATATCAGGGCAGTTTTCCTTGATAATTACTTTAAAGATGATGTGTAGGTTCTTTTTGTGATCATGGCTTTCAGATAGTCCCATAATTTTTAAATTGTTTCTCCTGGATCTATTTTGAAGATCAGTTTTTTATCAAATGAGATATGTCACATTGTGTTCTAGTTTTTCATTCTTTTGGTTTTGTTTGGTAATTTCTTCATTTCTCATAAAGTCATTAGCTTCCACCTGCTCTATTTTAATTTTTAAAGAACTATTTTCTTCAATGAGCTTTTGATCCTCCTTTTCCATTTGACTAATTGTTCTTTTTAAAGTATTTTTCCCTTCACTGGCTTTGTGGAACTCTTTTGCCATTTGAGTTAGTCTATTTTTAAAGGTCATATTTTTCAGTATTTTTGCATCTCTTTTAGCAAGCTGTTGGCTTGTTTCTCATGATTTTCCTGCATCACTCTCATTTCTCTTCCCAATCTTTCCTCCACCTCTCTTACTTGATTTTCAAAATCTTTTTTAATCTTTTCCATGGCCTGAAACCATTGCATATTTATTCTGGAGGTTTTGGATACTGCAGCTTTGCTTTTATGTCTTCCTTTGATGGTATGCAGTGCTTTCCTCATCTGAAAGGATGGGAAAAAATACCGTTCACCAAAAGAGCAGCTTTCTATATTCTTATTTTTCCCCTTTTGGGGCACTTTCCCAGCCAGTTACTTGACTTTTGAGTGCTTTGTCACATGGTGGGTATACTCTAGGGACCAATGTGCTCTCAGTTCTTCCAATGTGGTAAAATGAAGGGAGAAGAGTTTGCTCCTCTCCTGGCTTGTACTCTGGTCTGGGAGCAATAATAGGCTTTTCTGCCTAGTATCTGTGAATAGAATTCCCTCTTCAGAGCCCCCACCAGCTCCATCACACCAGCACTCTTCCTCATTCGAGGACAACTACTCAGGGCTGAAATCCAGTTCAGTAGCTCAATTGCCCCAATATGTTTAGGCTGAGTGCTCCAAAAATGGACAATGCAGCCACCTGGGGCTAGGTCTAGCGCTAAGGCTAGGGCTAGGGCAGAACTCTACTCCCTGCTCACACAGGTGAAATAGCTATCTCATTTACCTTTAAGATCTCTTTTGCATTTGTGGGTTAAGAAAAGGGGAAACCAAGATGGAGGAGTGAGAGCAATGACTCACCTAAGCTCTCAGACAAACTCCTTCAGGTACCTCTGAAAGGAGAATCTGACCAAATTTTGGAGGTGTGGAATCGAGTGGGAGACAGACGGTGAGGGATTTGGAACTCAGGTTGGACTGGAAGGTCCACGGGAAGGATCTGTTCTGCAGGGGTGAGCCCACAGCGCACAGCGCAGGGCGGCCAGTGCAGCAGAACAGAAGAGATCCAAGAAACCTGAGTGGCAGGCGGAACCAGAGGAGCGGCACCCAGGGTGGGAGATAACCCGAACCGAGTCAGCGAGAGTGCCCAAGCACCAGATTATCAGCACAGCAGCTCCTGAGACCTTCAGCCTGAAGATTAGACTTTGGTAAGTCACCTACTTGAACTTCCCAGAGCCAGGATGGCGGAGTGATCAGTAAATACTCTCTCCTCCCCCCTTGATGACTGTGAAAGAATCATAAAATATCTCCCCAGAAAAATCCCAGATCAGCAGAAATAGAAGAAGGAGACCAATAGTCTCATAACACCTGAGATGAGAAAAATAGCTAAGGGGGATTCCTCCTATGGTGGCAGAGGCAAACTGGAAGGACAGAGGACCCAGGGCAGAGAAAACTCACACTAGGACCCAGGCAAGACTCAGTGCCAGGAGAGGAGCCCGAGGAGGGGTGGGAACACCCATTAGCATCTAGGCATGCCTCAGCTGTCCAGGGGAATCAGAAAGACAATAGGGCAGCTGGGATTACCAGCCCCTGAGCTTGCCTTTGCCTCAGTTCAGCTGAGGAGATCTCCTGTGACCAGACCACTCTTTCCCCACACTTAACAAGCTAAACCCAGGGCTGATCAGGGAAACACCAAAAAAAACCCTGCTTTTAGCTTTTTTACGCATCAGCTCAGCAAAAAGTTCTCTAGCTTCTGACTAAAAGAACCAGAATCCACAACACTCAATCAAAATAATTAACAGGAAAAAGCAGAGGGCCGAAAGAACCATAGAATCTTTCTATGGGGATAAGGACCAAAACACAAACCCCAAAGAGGTCACAGCTGAGACTGTACTTCCATCGGAAACTTGAGAAGGGACTATGAACTACTTGCAAGTACAAGCAGCTCTCCTGGAACAGCTGAAGAAGGAAATAGAAGATAAACTGGCCAATGATTTTAAAATTATTAAGAAAGAATTCACTGATGAGAACATCTCCTTGAAAAGGAAAATTGAACAAATGGAAAAAGAAGTTCAAAAATTGACTGGAGAAAATAACTTTCTAAAAGGAAAAATTGGGCAGATGGAAAAGGACATACAAAAGTTGACAGAAGAAAACAATTTGATGAAGATTAGAATTGGGCAAGTAGAAACTAACGACTCAATGAGACAGCAAGAATCAGTCAAACAAAATCTAAAGAATGAAAAGATAGAAGAAAATGTAAAATATCTAATTGGAAAAACAACTGACCTGGAAAATAGATCCAGAAGAGAAAACTTAAGAATTATTGGCCTGCCAGAAACCCAGGATGGAGAAAAGAGCCTGGACAATATCTTCCAGGAAATCATTAAGGAAAACTGCCCAGAAGTACTAGATTCAGAGGGCAAAATGTCATCGAAAGAACCCACCGTTCCCCTCCTCAAAGGGACCCCAAACTCAAAACCCCAAGAAATATAGTTGCCAAATTCCAGAGCTATCAAGTGAAGGAGAAAATATTACAAGCAGCCAGAAAGAAACAATTTAATTATCAAGGACATACAATCAGGATTACACAGGACCTTGAAGCTTCTACACTAAAAGATCAAAAGAACTGGAACCCAATATTCCGTAAGGCAAAGGAGCTGGGACTACAACCAAGGATCAACTACCCCGCAAAGTTCAGCATAACATTTCAGGCAAGGAGAAAGTCATTCAACGAAGTAAGGGATTTCCAGAGTTTCCTGACCAAAACGCCAGAACTTAATAGACAATTCGATCTTCAAACGCAGGTCTCAAGAGAATCATAAAAAGGTAAACAGTGGGGGAGGGGGAACAACTTGCTACTCATTCAGGTCAAATTGTTTCCATCCCTATAAGGGAAGATGATACCTATTAATCTTGAGAACTGTGTGTCTATTAAGAAATATAAAAGGGATATGCATAGGGGGAACGGGTATAAAGTAAATGATATCATGATAAAACATATGATTTAAGTATGAGAAGGGATTGTAATAGGAGGTATAAAAAGGAGGAAGCAGAAAATGGCAAATTACATCACAGGAAGAAGTACAAAATCATAGTAGAGGGATGGAGGGGAGGGAGATGAGCATTGTGTGAGAGGTACTCTCATCGGATTTCTTTAAAGGATGGAAAAATAACCTTAAGTAGAAAATCCTAACTAGCTCTATAAGCAGTAGGACAGGAAGGGGGAAGAAAGGGGAGGGACGCTAAAAGGGAGGGAAGAAGCAATAAGAGTAGAGGGGAGTTAAAGGGAGGGGGGCTAAAAGAAGAAGGGGAAGGTGGCAAGAGGAGGTGGTGATAAGGGAATATTAGTGAGAAGGGGAAGGGAGACATCAGAGCTAAAAGCATAAATGGTGGGAAAGAAGATGGAGGGAAATACACAGATTGTAATCATAACTGTGAATGTGAATGGAATGAATTCTCCCATAAAATGGAAATGGATAGCAGAATGGATTAAAAGCCATAATCCAACAATATGCTGCTTACAAGAAACACATTTGAAACGGGGGGATACACATAGGATGAAGGTCAAAGGATGGAGCAGAATATATTGTGCTTCAGCTGATGTAAGAAAGAAAGGCAGGAGTAGCAATCCTAATCTCAGACAAAGCAAAAGCAGAAATAGATCTAATCAAAAGGGATAAGGATGGAAACTATATCCTGCTAAAAGGCACCATAGACAATGAAACAATATCATTACTAAACATGCATGCACAATATATTGTGCTTCAGCTGATGTAAGAAAGAAAGGCAGGAGTAGCAATCCTAATCTCAGACAAAGCAAAAGCAGAAATAGATCTAATCAAAAGGGATAAGGATGGAAACTATATCCTGCTAAAAGGCACCATAGACAATGAAACAATATCATTACTAAACATGCATGCTCCAAGTGGTATAGCATCCAGATTCTTAGAGGAGAGGTTGGGGGAGTTGAAGGAAGAACTTGACAGCAAAACTATACTAGTGGGGGACCTCAACCTCCCTCTTTCTGAACTTGATAAATCTAACCTCAAAATAAACAAGAAAGAGGTGAAGGAGGTAAATAAAACTCTAGATAAGGTGAATATGATAGAAACAAGCATGCCCATTATCACCATAATTATTCAATATGGTACTAGAAATGTTAGCGGTAGCAATTAGACAAGATAAAGAAATTGAAGGAATAAAAATAGCCAAAGAAGAAACTAAGTTATCACTCTTTGCAGATGATATGATGATATACTTAGAGAATCCCAGAGATTCAAGTAAAAAACTACTTGAAATAATAAACAACTTTGGCAAAGTTGCAGGTTACAAAATAAACTCACACAAATCTTCTGCATTCCTATATATTAGCAACAAAATCCGACAGGAAGAGATAGAAAGAGAAATCTCATTTAAAGCTAAAGTAGACACTATAAAATACCAAGGAGTTTACCTGCCAAAACAAACCCAGGGATTATATGAACACAATTAGAAGACACTTTTTGCACGAATAATGTGAGATTTAAGTAAGTGGAAAAACATCAGTTGTTCATGGGTAGGCACAGCTAATATAATAAAAATGACAATTCTACCTAAACTAATCTACTTATTTAGTGCCATACCAATTAAACTATCAGATAATTATTTTCTAGAGCTGGATAAAATAATATAAAAATTCATTTGGAAAAACAAAAGGTCCAGAATATCAAAGGGACTAATGAAAAGAAATGCTTGCGAAGGTGGCCTAGCACTACCAGACCTCAAATTGTATGATAAAGCAGCAATTATCAAAACCACTTGGTATTGTCTAAGAAACAGAAGGGTAGACAAATGGAATATACTTGGCACTCAAGACACAGCAGGCAAGGAATATAGCCACCTCCTGTTTGATAAACCCAAAGATCCCAGCTTCTGGGATAAGAACTCACTGTTCGACAAAAATTTCTGGGAAAACTGGTTAACTGTGTGGCAGAAATTAGGCATAAACCCATACCTGACACCCTACACAAGAATAAAGTCCAAATGGGTAGATGATTTAGGAATAAAGACTGATGCCATGAATAATGTGGAGAAGCGAGGAATAGTGTATTTATCAGATTTATGGAGAGGGGGAGAATTTTTTTCTAAAGAAACGAAAGAAAGCATTATGAAATGCAAGATGGGTAATTTTGATTACTTTAAACTTAAAAGTTTTTGCACAACAAAACCTATTGCAACCAAAATTCGGAGGGATGTAGTAAATTGGAAAAAAAAATTTTTACTGCTAAGCTCGGGGATAAAGGCTTCATTTCTAGAATATATAGAGAACTGACTCAAATATATAACCATACAAGTCATTCCCCAATTGATAAATGGTCAAAGGATATGAACAAGAAATTTTCAGGGGAAGAAATCAAAGATATCTATAATCATATGAAAAAGTGCTCTAAATCACTATTGATTAGAGAGATGCAAATCAAAACAACTCTGAGGTACCACATCACACCTATAAGATTGCAAACATGACAGAACAAGAAAATGATAAATGCTGGAGAGGATGGGGGAGAGTTGGAACACTAATTCATTGTTGGTGGAGCTGTGAGATCATCCAACCCTTCTGGAGAACGGTTTGGAACTATGCCCAAAGGGCTACAAAAATGTGCATACCCTTTGACCCAGAAATATCGCTAGTAGGACTGTATCCCCAAGAGATTATAAAAACGGGAAAGGGTCCCACGTGTACAAAAATATTTATAGCAGCACTCTTTGTAGTTGCCAAAAACTGGAAGTCAAGGGGATGTCCATCAATTGGGGAATGGCTGAGTAAATTATGGTATATGAATGTAATGGAGTACTATTGTGCCATAAGAGATGATGAACAAGAAGACTTCAGGGAGGCCTGGAAGGACTTATATGACCTGATGCTGAGAGAAAGGAGCAGAACCAGGAGAACTTTGTGCACAGCAACGACCACAGTGTGTGAGAGTTTTTTTCTGGTAGACTTGGATCTTTGTAATAACACAAAAACTTACTGAGAAAAAAAAATCCTAATGTTGGTCTTCTAAGGCAAAATGCCTTCCACACTCAGAGAAAGAAATATGGAAGTCATTTGCAGAATGTAGCAGATTATTTGTGTGTGTGTGTGTGTGTGTGTGTTTCAGTGTTTGTTTTGTTATATGATTTCTTCCATTTATTTTAGTTCGACTACATAGCATGACTATAGTGAAAATGTGCTCAATAGGAAAGTATATGTAGAACCTGTACAAAATTGTATGCTGTCATGGGGAGGGAGGGGGGCATTGGGGGAAGGATGGGCGGGATAAAATCTTAACTTTAAGGAAATGATTGTAAACATTAAAAAAAAATAAAATAAATAAAATTAAATTTAAAAAAAGAAAAGGGGAAACCACAGATGCTATCCAGGATCCTGTGCCCTGAAGCCTGCTCTGATCCTGTCCCTGCCAAATTGCACAGCTAAAACTGGGTGCACTTTGCTTGGACCCTGATGAGATAGACCCTTCCTGTCAGTCTTCCAGGCTGCCTTGGGCTGGAAATCTCTTTAACTCTATCGTTTTATGGCTTCTGCTGCTCTAGAATTTGTTTAGATTCATTTTTTGCAGATATTTTATGGACTATGAGGAGAGAACTTCAACAGTTCTGTCCTTCTACTCTGTCATCTTGGCTCCATCCCCCTACTTATATTTCTTTAGAAACATAAAAGAAAAAAGGTAAAATCATTAATAAGATTTGAAAAAATAATAGCTAGGATGTGTATAGTGTTTTGGAATTTGCAAAGTACTTTATATATATATATATATATATTATCATATTTAATTATCATCACAGCTCTCAAAAGCACTTACTACACATCTTATTGTTTCTATTCTAAACATTAGGAAAATAAGGTTGTGAGATATTAAAGGATTTTCCTTAGCAACACAGGTAATAATTATGAGAAAGAGGATGCACACTTAGGTCAATCCTGTTTCCATAGCCTCTTTCCACTATGAAATGATAGCTCTCAAATGTAATTAAGTAATTTTGAAAGAATGTTTGAAACATTAATGCAGTATTTGAAAATTTAAACAGAAGATAAAGATGTGACAAGAATTTGGTTTTTACCAATATGTTATTTTTAATGCTAAGTTTGTTAACCTTACTATTAAAAAGCAATAAGCACATATTGGAAGACTAGTACCTTGCACATGGTAAATGAGTGATATATATTTGTGGACATTGACTCAAAAAGCATACATGAATGTCCTAGACATAAAGGAGTATGATTTCAGGAGGAACTTTTCAGCAGTTTATAATTCCTTTCAGTTCGAACATTTTGAACTTTAAGCTCTGAGGATATTTCTTATTGTCATTTTCAAGAATACCGAATTTGAAAATTACAGACAATGGCTAAATTGTTTCTCCCTATTGCAACTATTGCTAAGCAGGGGTAGAGCAACCTTATGGCATCTAAAAATCAACTATTTTTTACCTTCATGAGTTCTGCAGCTATGCTTTCATAGCAGGGATCTAGGACTAGGATAATATAAAACTAATGTCACCACTTCAAAATCTCATATGGATTGGATATCTTGATATCATTTAAAAAATTTTTGTCATATTTTGTGGTAGTACATTGTGCTTTCACTTATTCATTCAGTTATCCAGTGTAGAAAGGGAAACTTTCATATGAATGTTATTTTGCCATGTTAACATTATACATATATATACATTCCATATATATATATAAAATATATTTATTACTTAAATAATTAATAAATAAGGATAGAAATGACCAGTACTGTACTAAAATATTCTAAAGAATATGCAGACTTCAAGTGTTCAAAAGGTACTTAGATGATCATATAGTCCAATACCCTTCCTAACAATATTTTCTACAACATACCTAGGAAGTGACTATAGAACTTACCTTTTCAGTGCAACATAACCCAAAAACCCATAAGGTAACCCAATGCTGCTTTAGGAAATCTTCAATTATGTTTAAATATTTATTCAAACTTATTAGAATTTTTTCACCTAAAACCAAATTTAAATTTGTTTTTGTTGTTGTTTTGGCTTTCACCTCTTCCTGGTTATTCTTCCTTCTGGGACCAAACAGAAGTTAAATTTTTCATCTGTATGACATGACATTATTTAAAATGTGTGTGTGTGTGTGTACATAGGTACATATACATCTATAATTATCATACTCATCAGAGTCTCTTCTGAGACAGCTCTTCTAATTGATCCTTCTGTAATATAGTCTTCAGACTCCTCATCATCCTAGTTGTCTTTATGTCAATGCTCTCTAGAAAATTAAGAGTTTCTTTTTTAGTTTCCATGGCAAAGCAAAGTACAATATTTTAATTATGATGGGACTAGGTCAAAATTCATTGGAATGAGGATCTCATGTCTCTTAATGTAGCCCCTCCATTGATGCTTATGTATCTCTCCTAAGTTTCTTGCTTGTGCTACTCTTTATCAATATCTTTTTTTAGAATTTTATGTTAAGTTTCACAAGCAGAGATTGATCTAACAAATTAATTAAAATCTAAAGTCTTAAATAACGATACATTAGTATTTTACTAATTATTATCAGGTAGTTTTCCTAGAGTTTAATGCAAAAAATGTAAGAGATGCTGAAGAAATATTGCCAATTTTACTTTTGCAAACCACATATTAACAATATGCAATAGATCACAGTTTTGCCAATAACCCTGTTATTTGTGTGATTAGCAAGTGGATCCAGTAATTGCTGTCTAAAATGGCTTCTACATTTTTTCTGCTTCCCATTTTCGATGGCTAGATTGGGTGACTGCTAAAGATGTATATCACAAATATTTGGTAGTGAATTTTCTGAAGCCTTTAATACTTTCTAAGGAGAGAAGATAAATAAATAAGGGCTAGAATATAATAAAGTGCATTTGGAATTGTTAGAATGACCCAACTCAAATATTATCCATTAATAATTTTGTATCAAAATAAAGTCATGGTTTTAGATGAATATTCAAGGGATCTCTCCTTTGTCCTATGCTTTTTCATGTGGTCTTTTGGGTGACCAGTTCACTTATTTGTGAAATGGTATCGTTGAAACTATATATGGCATACTTCTTAAATTAGCACAGGTCATAAGATCTCAAAGTACATCTGGGCCATGGGGCAAAAGACCCAGGACACAAAATATATAATACGCCTAAAAGTATAAACTTAATTTAATGGAATGAAAATAAAGAGAAATGTAAATCTTGTCCTTGAATTTAAAAGTTTTACTGCACATGTATGATATAGAAGACATATGTCTAAACAGCAGGACACACAAATAAGACATTGATCTTTTCTGGACTGGAAGGTCAAACAGAATCAATAGTGTGGCGTAGTAGTTAAAATGTGATGAAACTTCAATTCACATTAATTGAGAAACAATTTTCAGAGTTACCAAATAGGGGATAATATATCTGTGTTCTTCCCCTGTAAGGTCACTTTAAAAAATCATGTTTAGGGCTGGGCACTGCATTTTAAAGACACTGGAAAGATAAACATGTCCATGGGAATGGATGGCAAGGAGATTGAAGACTCACTCTGACATATAAGAATGAGTAGAAGTTACTGAAGAGTTTTAGAATGGCTAAGAGAAGAATTAGGAGCTTATGGTAACTGTGATGTAGCTGAAGATATGTCAAATGAAAAAGGAAAAAAAAAGCTTTCTCTTTGCCCTAAAGGAAAAAACTAAGCAGAGCAAATGCCATAGAAAGGCTGATTAGAGATCTGCGTATGGAATGATTTACTTAGAATAAGAATGAGTCAAAAATGAAACAGAGAGATTTGATTGATTGTGGGTCTCTCCACACAAAAGGTCTTAAAATGAAAAGTGAATGTTCACTCATTAAGTATACATAAAATTCTTAATTAGGTATAGGTTATATTAAATAGGAGATGATCTTTATGTTTCTTCTAAGTTTGTGATGTTGTTTATCCGGATTTCATTTAAAATACTTCTTTCATTTATTTATATATTTTGAATATTTTAAATTTTAATGGATAATTAATCAACAAATAAGGATTTATTATGCACCAGGCACTGTGCTGTTTGTTGGGGATAAAAAGAAATAATAATGATACCATACCTACTCTTGAAGAATTTGCTATAAATGGAAACCACTATTAGGAATATAAACAGATACAAAATCGATACAAGTTAAATAAATGATAATTTCTAAAATGTGGGAATAGGAATTGAAGCTCTAGTAACTCTGTAACTGGAATGGTCTTATTTGGTAGATACTATTTCAGTTGAATCCTAAACAGTCCTATAGAACTATGCATACAGATGAACTAGCCAAGTTCGGAAAGGCTTATTATGAGGCTGGACACAAAGTGATGCATTGTTAGGAGCGCTCAATAGTCGCCTACCATATCAAAAATGTTTGCTATCAGTATTTGTGGAAGAAAGATCCAAGCCAATGAAAATACATATCCTTCTGTATATTCATACAAAAATGGGAGAATTTGATAGGCTCTTTGTAAACTCAGAATGCTATACGAATGTTTGTAAAGTGCTTGCCAATACAGTATATCATCTGATACTTGAAAAACTTGTGGGAGGGATGGAACAGATATTATTTCTGTTTGACAAATGAGGAAATTAAGAATCAGAGAAGCTATGTGAGTTGACTGAGGTCACATAAATATTGAATGGCAGAGCTGAGACTTTTACTACAGGCTTCTAACGTTAAATGCAATGCTTTCTCTCCATATTACAAACCATAGTAACCGAATTTTGTTCAATAACTATTTTAAGAAAGATACAGATATCCATACATCCCTAGACACTTCATAAATACTGATAATTTTTGGTCTTTAGTGATGCAAATTTAATTATTATAATGTTCGAGGATTCAATTTTTTCATCCAAGACAAAGCATTCACTGGAGTTTTCTGGGTAAAATTAAGACTATTCAGGTAATTAAGCTGAATATGACTTCTGTTGTAATACATATACATACCTATAAACCTATACATACCAATCTATAACTACACATGCATACATATTCCTATACATGCATACACATGCACACATACATACACACACATGCATATATATATTCTCTTTGTATCCCCAGTGCTTAAGCCAGTAATTAGCACATGCTGAGTGCATAATCATTATTTATTTATTAATTCAAGTAGGTATACTATGGAACCTGATTTTTTGGGTAGACAGGTCCTAAGTTAATGTTGGGAGAAGGGGTGTGGTGTTATCCAAGATGCTTACTTTACCAATACTTTGTGCCCAAAGGCCTTCTTGAATTCACTTTGTAGACAAAGCAATAGTCTGACAACATCTCACTAGGATCAAAACATTTAATGCATTGTGAAATGTACCTCATATGACAAAAAGGAATATGCTGTGTTGTGGTTTAAAACACCACCAAATGAAACTAAAAAATCATTGAGCTTTGTATTTCCAACAACAATACACCCAATAACTGTCGGAAAGTTCCATGAGCCACTTTCTTTTCATCATGAATTATTTATTGTAACTTACTTGTCAACCACAAATGGCATATCATCCTATTTTTTATCTTAGTGATACACCTGATTCAGGTGAAATAATAGGGATTTCACAATAGAAATACATCATTGTGTAGGTAAATAGCATCAACTAGAGGAAAGAAGAGATATTGATTTTCCTTACTATTGGTCTCTTTCTCCTCTAACACATTTCCACATTACTGTCAAAATATATTTTAAGCATAATTTGCACTAGTCCATCTCCTCTAACAAGTAAGCATTTTCATTGACTTCATATTGTCTTTGGGATAAAACAATAACTCCTCAGCATAGCATTGAAAACCCTCCACAATACAAATCTGTTCTCCTTTTCCAGGATTCTTATATTATACTCCCTTTTTTCACACCATAGATTCTAACCAAATTGCCCATGAAGAAAAGGGACTGCTGTCCATTTTATTTATTCCTCAATCACCTAACACTGTGCTTCACCTGGTATAATACATTTACATATAGAATACATTTAATAGAGGTGTGTTATACTATTCTGAACATGCAGAAGTAAAAATAAGAAAACAAATATATCTTATGTGAAACTCATTAAATAAAACCTCTAAAAATTGGTATATAATACAGGTTATCTCTTGGACCAATACTTCTCGAAAAGACCTAACCATGATATTGTCTCTTCAGGCCACTTACCAGGGATAGTTACTAACTTAGCTGTGAGGTTGAACTACAAAATCTTTTTCTACCCAATGTATATTCATATATAGTTTTAAAACAGGCCTGTGATTCAATCAATTCAATGAACTCTACCCACCAATACTTATGGACAAATCATTTGTAAAGTACAGTCCTAGAGAATGACTTGATGTGGTGGATGATTAAAATGACTTGCTATATGTTAAAGACAGGACTTGAAGGCCATTTTTTCTTCTTAATTCAAACCTCTACTGACTACAGAACAATTACTTTTCATTAAAAACATTATTTGATCCTATACCTCTCCAACCTTATCATCCATTTTTCCTTTACATGAATTTTTAGATTTAAATTTGTAAAATAGTTATCCCTTGTACATGCTTAAAATACATACATCTGTACTCAAACACCTTTCTCATCTTATTCACTTTTTTTTAGCTATTTTCCTCCTTTCCTGGAATTCTCCTTTTATACCTTTTTATGAACTGCATTTCTTTCAGCTTTCAAGGACTAGCTAAATGCCCATCTCTTCTGTCAGACTCTCCAGACTATTTTCCAGAGTGGACTTGCTCTCCTTTGTGTTCTTAGAGGGATTATGAGGTATATTGCTTGTAAAATTGTTACTATGTGTTACTTCCTATTATTAGTTATCCTCTGTCACTGAGATGAGACACCAGGACTAATAGTGTCACTGTTCTTTTTTCATCCCAAACATATTTCATAATATTTTAAATATGGTAGTATCTCAATAAATAGACAACACAACATAGTGAATAAGTCACTGAACTTGGCTTCAGAAAGGCCTGTATTTAAACTCTGCCTGAGACATTTATTATTTGTGTGAACCAAAGTAAATCATTTATCTTCTCTAAACTTCAGTTTCCTTATTTGTAAAGCATAATAATAACGACCTCTACCTCTAAAATTTTAATAAGAATCAAGTAAAGACAATGTGGTAATAAATGTAGCCACTTATAAATATCTATCTATCTATCTACACATATATGTACACATGTACATATATAATGGTATAATGTGTATATATAGTCTTTTTTTTCCTTATTAGAGCCAACTCTCAATAATTTATATGGTGTTTGTCCTCCACACTTTATAGAATATCCATGGCAAATGTCTAATCATAAGGTGGCTTTCTCCTGCCCTTGAGCACACATTGGGCTTGCCTTTTGCTTTCCCTCACTCACTGTGTGATTAGGGAATACAAACTAAAGATAATATGATCCTAAATCAGACAAAATTGGGAAGGCACAGTTTCCCCCTGTAAAGTAATTATATATTCTATTCTATAGTAAAATAGAATTTAAAAAATTCTTCGTTGAGAATATCCATGTTAGTGCTCCTCTTCGCATTAGAATTAATTATATTTTACCACTTTTAATCTTGTGTCCCTCATGTGTTATATTTTCTTAACAGTTAATTGACTTAATTGTTATACCCAGACTTGCTTCAAGATATCTTTGTCCTTCTCTGAATGTCATGCAACTGAATTCTCCCAAGGCACAACTTCTTCTCCCTTTGAATGTTCTTTTCCTTACATTCATTTTTTGGTATGCTATGATTATCTTCTGATTTTAAATTTGAAAATTGAGTATTCACTCATAAGTATAAAAATCTATTCATCGTTTGATTCCATAACTTGAATTTATTTCATTCAAATCAATTTTCCAATTTACTATAGAAACAGAATGCATGTCCTCCTCCTTCTACATTGCTATGTATATTATAAGTAAAACCTGGACTTATATGTTTAAGATGGTAACTTTCTCTATTTTTATCCTTTCTTCAGTCGAAATACCACAACAATGCCCCGTATGACTCTAGGGAGAGTATAATTTCCCTAAGGTTTTAGTTTTCAGAAAATTCTGCATTCACTCCATTGCTACTGAGACCATAGTTATTTTTCATTTTGTGTGAGTAAAAACAATGACAAATCTCTCATGTAAATAGTGGAAGTGAATCCACTCAGTGAAATGTCCCACCAACATAAGTTTTGGCAACTTTGGTGCTAGAACTACTGAGATTTCTATCCAAAATGATTAATTATGAACCATCTGTTTGGCTTTGTTGTTATAGATGCATCCAGCACTATGGGCCAAGGATAAAAACACTAACAGTTAGTACAAAATGTGGGGAAAATCATTAGAGCCCTTGCAGCTGGGTTATATCTTCTTGCTGCTGTGTCAGTGATTGTAGTATAACCCAAAATGCAGAAGGAGGGAGGGCTTTCTGCAGAGCAAGTAGATTTAACTAAATGACCATCTGTTATGCCTTTTAGGCAGTATGAGTTGTTCACAGAAGGGGAGTAAGATCTAGTTGAGCTTCCAAGATATAGGAAGGATTGTTCAAGGAGAAATTTCACTGAAATTAGTGTCCCTGTGCTTCTTCCTTACTGTGATAACAGAAAAGAAGTGAGGGTTGTGTGAGGATGCTTCCCTAGGAGATAGATGTTATAAAAAGTTAGTTCTTGCTATCATCTCCACATGGAATGGGAGTAAATATTCAGGTAAGAACTGAATCTCTGATTGGAAGACATTTTAAAGACATTTTTAACTGCATGTTTATTACTTCTTCTGATATGGAAAAAAAAAACAATAACAAACAAAAAAAGGCCTAAAGTTATATTTGAGAGTACAGTGATATCATCTTCAATGATACTTTCACTGATGAAGCATCAAAATAGGAAATGATCTAATGTCCCCCATAGTAATATCTCGGATTTGATCTTTTATTGTCAGGCAAATGTATTCAAATACATAAGAAAGAACAAAGAAACAGAAACAAAAGAAATCAAAATAAAATAAAACAGTAATTGATTATATGTGTGCCTATGGACTACAATGCTTCAAAATCTATCTCTTTTTTCTTAACTTCTATTTCTACTTTTCTAACCAAGTTCTGTTCTATATTTCAACATTTCCATCTAGATTTCTTACTGGCCCTTAGTTTCAACATGTCTAAAATTAATCAAATTATTAAAAATTGAATCTTCCTCCTGCCATCCGATATTACTAGAACTTCTATAAAACTTATCCTTTCTGTGTGTGTTTATATACATGTGTACATATATATATATTCATTATATAATTTGTGCCCCTTAAATACATATTACACATACCACATATAATGTTATATATGTGTACATGTATTTAATATCATGTGACAGAATGGTAGTGAGAAATGTACTCAACTTGGAGTCAGGTATACTTTGGTTCAAATCTTGTCTATGAGGTTCTATTAATTGTCTCTGAGACTTCTTCTGATTCCAAATCCATAATCCCATTAGATCCTGTGAAGTTTCTCCTTTTATTTTCCCCTCAGATACAATCATTAATCTATTCCAAAAATTTTTCATTTGTTTCATATTTCATAGGATCATAGCTTTAGATCTGAAGGACAATCGATTAACAAGAATATATTAAGTGCCTACTGTGTGTCAGGACCTATGCTACTTTTTAGCAAAAAATGAAATCCTTATACACAATAAATCTGTTCTAATCAGAGAGCTAAGCAATATATACATAAATAAAACAAAAAAATTAATGTAACAATGATTTACTTATACACACACATATCCATATGCAAACACAAAGTGGTTACATACAACATAGCTTGGGAATGAGGATATTAATAGTTGGGAGTGGGAATGTTTTATGTCAAAGATGACAACATAATAAAGGAAGAGACATAGGTAAGGAAGGAGTACATTTGAGATAAGGGAAATGACCACAACAAGGCAGAGATGACAGAGTGTCATGTGTGAGGAATAAAGAAAAGTCTAATTTGCCCAGATCACAGAGCGTAATAGCAACACAATGATCAATGAGAAATATATGCTAAGACCAGGCTATGCAGCAATTAAAAAGTTCAGCAAAATTATGCTTTATTGTAGAGATAACATGAAGTCACTAGAGTTGATTAAGTAGGGAAGTCGCATTGTCAAATTTATACTTAAAGAAAGTCACTTTGATAGGACTTTATAGAAGAGACAGGAGTTGTAGAAAATTTAAGACAGAGAGATTAGTTAGGAGGCTGCTACCTAGTGTTTTTTTTTGCAATATTCGAATAGCATATAATACCCCCTCAAAAAAACCCCACAAAGTTTATGAATGATTTTGATAAAATAGAATGGAAATACTTATATAATAAGGAAAAATCATAACCACTTCACTATTCAAATATACCAATGGTACTCTGATCATATGGATATATTTTTTACAGTGATGCAAATTTTTAAAACATATTTTCTTATATTTTCATGTCACCTATGTTTCGTGATCATGGACTTACATTTTCCCTCTATTTCTTATTACAGAAACAAATGGAGAAAAAATAACTCAGTAAAATTAACCAAAACATCAACCAAGTCCAACATTTTGTATTGCATACCACACTCACAGTACTGAATCTCCACAAAGACTAGAAGTAGTAATATTCTTTTATGGCTTCATTGGGACCAAATTTTGTCATAATTTCATAGTATTTGATTGCTTCATTGCTATTTGTTATTTCCATTTGCATTATTTAATGATTGCATGTGTGGTTATTTATTTTGTATCATTTTATAAATTTACCACTTTTCTGTATTTAAAATATTTCTGATGCTGTAGAAGCCATATGATAATAATTCCAGCTGTAAATATTAGGCAAGTTTTTTAAAGTTCTGAGACCTTCTTCTTGACATGGTTGTTTCAGGGAACTAATAAAGATTAAAGGTATTGATTTCACTTCCTCTTCATCTAAATACAAACATTCACAAGAAACTGGGGGTGGGAGTGGGGAGTGGGGGTGTGTGCTGAGGCTTGCATGGTAGATTACAACAGATAACACATGCAAAGGAGCTTCCCTCTGCTGAATCTACTTGAATGTTCTCATTGTCTAATTAAATATATTTCCTATCTTTGCTAATGTATTTTTATTAACTGTTGACCTATATGTGTCTCATTTTCTTTCAATATCAAACAAACTATGAGGAGAAATGCTTGAATTAGGTCAAGGCCACAATACAAGATTCCTTATAGTATAGTAATAATGTATTAAATTAAAAATAAAAACACACAACCCCTCTGCCATTACCAAAAAGCATCCATGTGTTTCCACTTTTTGCTAAAAACATGATAATAATAATAATATATGTATATGTATGCATATTGTATATAAAACCTCTGTTTTTTTCTTTGCAAATTTTTCACTTCTTGGGGCACAAGCTTAAAATGGGAGTACTCAATTAAAATGCACAGATTTTTTTTTTCTTTTTCAGTTTTGTAGCATTATACTTAATTCTTTTCCAGAACTGCTAGACCAATTTACTTTCTGCTAAAAGTGATGTAGTGTGCTTTTCTTTTCACAAACCCTCCACATTGTCCATTTTCATTTTTTTTGCCATCAGTGCCAATTTTATGGATGTGGAATGAAAGCTCAGAATATTGATTGGCTTCTCTCTTATTATTTCTAACTTGGAATATTATTTCATACAGTTATTAATAGTTTAAAAATCCTCTTTTGAGTATGTTTGGTTTAGTGATACAGATTGTGTCACATTTGTTCATATATGACTTGTATAAATTTTCCTCATTACTTCCAAGAACATTCCTGGGGTAAAACCAACATGATGGTAGAATATTTCATTTCTTCTAGTGTCCGCGCTCTGTCCCTGCCGGACCTCAGGGGGTACGTCGTGACCTCTGCTTCCACCTAACTAACGGCGGCTTCGGACGTCTCCGGTCCCGACCCCAGGGGCTGAGGACGGGCAAAACCAGACACTGGCCAGAGTGGTAGAGCAAAGCAGGTGTTTATTCAGTAGTTCACATCAGTCCAGTCCCCCTTGAGCAACCCAGGGCGTTGCCTTTTATTCCTTATCCCTTCCGGTTCTTGCTATCTGGCCCCTGATTGGAGAGCTCAGCCTGCTGTCGCCCCAGCCCCCTCCCCTTAGCTGGTTGTATCCTGTGGCAATAGGGCAGGAGTCTCTCTGGACCTTCCCTCCCCACTCGGACCATCTGCTTGGTCCTATCACAGGTGGCCAGGTGTGTTTTACTCTCACTGGGGCTTCCTCAGCACCTCCCAGAGGGCGGTATCGTGCCTTGTACACGAGCCTTTCCTGCACCCTTAGCCCAGAAGTCACGGGTAAGGCACATGATTGCCGGGGAGGGGCAGGTATAGACTCCCGGCCGTTACCTCTCTGCCCAGGAGGTCCGGGGACGGCCCCTGACAACTCCCCCTTTTTGTTTTATAAGTGAGAGAATAGGTCATGTGGCCTGTCTCCATGCCTGGTACCAAAAGTGGGCAGGGCCCCCTGTCTTAGGCTATGTGGGTGGCTCCCACCTCCAGCATTTCTGGTAGGTGGACCCACAATAATCCCGTCATTGGGTACCTCTGCAGCCAGTGGGTCTCCAGGTCATGGAGCCACAATATTCCTGTAGAAAGCTTATTATTGATTATAGTGGGGCATAGGGATGCTTTTGGGGCTGAGGCGAGAGCTAGCGTCTCTCTAAAGCTGTGATCCAAACTTGTGGATTAGAGTGATTTGTCAGGGAGCGGAGAGCCCACGCGGTATATTGCCGCTGTTGCGTCTGCCTCTGCCGAACCTGGCGTAGGCAGAGCAGGAAGCCCATGGCAAGGAGAAGGAATAAAGAGGCGGAGCCCACATAGCTTTTCACCCATGTAGATAGAGTAGAAAAGATAGAACTAAAGGTGGTGGTAACAGCGGGATCAATTCGGGTGGCATTGATGTTGGCAACCTGGTGCCGGAGGGTGTAGAGGGTGCTCACAAATCTGCGATAGTTTGCGGGACAAATTGGCAGCATGGGAGAGGTTTTGTTTGAATAAACACTCTCCCTACTATCTTTGGTCCTATACATGCTTGTACAGAACAATTCTGGCATGTAAAATTGAAAATTCCTGTCATGTTCTGATATATCTCTAGTTTAGATCTGTAGTCTCTGTCCCATAGAAATATATGTGTGTTCCCTAGACATACTTCACCCATTAAAGTAATGTTGTTAGCTTTCTTTGGTGATGCTGCAGCAGGCATTCCTGCACTGTTTGTCCTCTCATAGCTAGAATAACTCTGTCTAGTCCCTGAACAGGTCTTTCAACCTCAGGAGACCCTTTATAATTGATGTACATTTGTCTAGGAAAGTTTGCTGCATATTTTTCCTCAAGTAAGTATGTAAGATTGTGACATGAATATAACATTTCTATGTAGTTTCCCATAATCAATTCTTTCTCCTGACAGGTATGTTGTGACAATTCTCAAATGGTAAAAGCCCCGTATACAGATGCCAAAGGGTTACATTTCTCTTCTTTTGTAAGTTACAAAATGGCCTAAATTTCATCCCACGAATAAGTCCCACAAAGTCCTTGTCTGACCAAACTACTATTGTCCCATTTATCCTCCAGGTGAATAGATTATAAGCGTGTAATGTATCTTTCTCATCCAATGTCTCTTGTCTGTCCACAATAGTGGCACACCAGGGATATCCCTCTGTTCCATTCACCTGTGTGTATTTAAAACCAAACCCATTCCAATTCCCAGAAATACCCTTCTATAGACAAAGTGGGAAACCTGTGACTAGTCCTGAAAAGTTAGTGTCTTTGAAAGAGTCCCATTATTATCATAGTCTAGTCCATCATCTTTAAACATGTGAGAAATATTGCCTTGGATGATAAATTTGGTTATTGTCTCACTCCATGACATCACCCTTAACCATGGTGGATTCGTGAGGAATGCCCATCTCTGTTGTTCCTTCGGTGCTGGGTCGATGGACGCAGTGTTCTTTGAGTGTCATGATAAGTACGAGAAAAATGAAAGGAGTCATTGTGATCTAGTTGATTAAGTTTCTCCAGAAGTTTTTTCATCCGCCGCTGATAGCACCTCCTCACTCCCATCCTTTTCACTGGAACCCAAACTTCTTTATTATCATCTGTTGAAACACAAACATACCCTTTTCCCCACGTTAGCACTGTATGAGGACCAAATCAATTTTTATTCTCATCGTGCCACATTACTTTACTGGCTGCTTTCAGGGCACTTGTTATTGCTGATTCATTCTTTGCAGACTCCTTATTAGGAAATGTTAAGAATTTCATAGCAGCCAATAAGCCATCATTATAGAATTTTAAATAATTTAGAGTATAAACAGCCAAACAGCCAATTGTAATTTATCATCAATTTAGAGTATAAACAGCCAATTGCGAATTTATCAACTCCTGGTCCAACTCCTCCTTTTTCTTTTTGCAAGTAAGTGTCCAGGGATCGATTTGCTCGTTCCACTATAGCTTGACCAGTGGGATTATGGGGGATTCCAGTGACATGTAAAATGGAAAATTCCACCATGAACTGTTCAATGGCTTTACTGATATAAGCTGGACCATTGTTTGGTTTAATGCCTTTTGGTACTGCATGATTTAGAATGTGACCGAGTGTGTGTGATATAAAAATATTGTTGTTTTTGCCCTTATTGCTAGTTGAACTTCCATAGTTATCTGTTTGATACTATCTACCCTATCAGGAATATAGGCTGACTCTACTCTAGGTATCAATGGTACTGTATAATTTCTGTCTGTGATGATATTGCAAGGTTCTTTCACATATAATAATGCTTGCAATACTTCATATAATTCATTTTGTTATGTAGAAGTAAATGTTGCTTTAAATTTATGCATCTCCTTTTTAGATGGAATATACATAGATGCCCTAAAATTTTTTTGTTGCATCTGTAAAAACATTAACTCCCTCTACCAGTGAGGAAGAGCATTTGTTGGCCCAAGATCATGGCCACGTGGCAAATTGCCACCCAGAAGGAATTGGGAACCCGTGTTGGAAATTCTGATTAATCAATATCTGCCATTCCACAAACTCTTGTATGCAGTTCTCTGTTTGTTGACTTGTATACATAGTATATATTGTGTGAGGTTTCTGTCCTATTAACATCCTTACTCTCTTCACTGCCTTATGTATGACTTGGGCTACCAGCACAACATAAAGCACACAAGCTCTGTTCTTTAGCTGAGCCAAATGTACCCACTCAATAATCCCTTGGTTTTGATGTAAAACTCCAGTGGGTATTTTTTTCAGTGAATAAAATTGTTACTTCCAAGTCCTGTGATTCTAATATCCTGCTAATAGTACACCCCATAATCTTTTTCTGCACTAATTTCAAACATTCCAGTGTTTCATCTGTCCATTCTCTGCATGAGTTTAATTGAGAAGGACCTTTCAATAAATCATATAATGGTTTCATTTGATCAGTTGTAATTCCCAACTGTGGCCTACACCACTGAATTTCTCCTATCAATTTTCAGAAAGTCATTTAAAGTTGTAACCTTTGTAGAATCTATGATAGGTGACTTCAAACTTAAGCCTTACCACCTTACATCATTGTTTCACAGGGTAGTTTCTCCTTCTCTGATTACATTTACTCTGAAAAAGAAACTTTTTAGAAATTAAGTTGTTAATAAGTTCAAACACTAAATTTAACTTTTGCTTAAGCCAAGGAATGACTACAAGTTCAGATTAAAAGAGCAAGATCTTTTCTGCTTCATAGACCATTACATATTAATTTATCAATACATTGTCTTGAAAATGAAAATTTAAAACCGTTTAAAATTTCTCCTGTTGTTAACAGTCATTAAACTTTTACAAAAATTAGTTGAAAACCTTCAAAATAATAGTTCTCTTCTCTTGATCTAATCTGGAATGATAAAAGTTACAATTCACTGTAGACCCAGCTGAATGATAGTTGGGACTGCAGGGCAAAAATCTTAATGGTTCCATCCTTTACTCAAGTAAATTTTATTTCTGTGTCCACTCCTTAAGAACTTCTTTGATTGAGAGAGTTTTTGAATTCCTCAGCTGAAGGGAGGGAGACTTCTGGACAACTGCCCAGTGGCGCCAAGTCTGTTCCATTCTGCTGGAGAGTTTCAAAAGCTTTATCTCTGCTGAGGTGTCCCTTTAAGATTTATGCATATTTCCAATTTGCCTAGTGCCAAATAATATAACAAATCCTGATCTGTTTTAAACATCCAATTAGGAGTGACACGTTTCACTTAAAATGTGAACAGAATAACTACCTTTTGGTTTACTTCTCATTATACAAAATACTTTTCTTTTAGGTGAGATTTAGGTGAAAATGCTGATCAGCCTGCACCAGATCTCCTCTCGTCTCTCCCTCCACCCTCACAATTTGGCCAGAATTGGAGAGTAAAGCGAGAGAGAGTTTAACCAAAAACTTTCAAATAATTTCCAAAACTTTTATGCTTTCCTTAAACTTCATATCCATGTTGTTTTCCTAATGGGTTTTGATTAAAGCCCCCTTTTAAAACTGCACAGACACTATGTCCCTGCATTTCCCATCCAAGACTACACCTTGCAATCACATAAACTAAATAATATAAGATTAGTTCCTCTCTTTCTCTCTCCCATACTTCTCCCCGATGCTGCAGTCATCAGAGAGAAGGGAGGAGGGGGAGGGAAAGAGATAACATTCCAAGGTCCAGCTACCATGGAGCTGACCGTAATAACTCACAAACACACGCACACAGAACATGTAAAGACAGAACACATATACAGACAATAAAAGAATCCAAAAAACTGAGAAAAAATTGTCAGAAATCCTCTGTACACATTATAACTCTGGCTTAATTTCTATCACTGTGTCCGGGCTGCTGAATTCTCCACTGTGCCACAAATCCTGGGCAAATTTTTTGCTGTGCCACAAAACCAGGCCCTGGGCCAACTCTGGATGTATTTCCTGGTTGAATTTCTGACTGCACCAACTCCCTCTTTCCTCTCTGTCCTATCTGGTCATGATTGTCTCCTGAGCTCCCAGACCGCCAAGATTGTATGACTGTCTGTACATAAGCAGAGCCGGGACCATATTTTGCAGCGGCCTCTTTAAGATCTCTTAGGAATTTGTAGAGGAACTGTCTATGCACCCTTTGAGGCTGTCCGCCCTGTTCTGGCTGAACAAGCACAGGGAATAGGTTGGCCCCTTCCCAATCTACCTCCTCTCTATTTTTCTGCTGCTTTATTAATCGGCAACGGGTCGGATCAATTCCTGTATGCTCTACCCATGGACTGATGGTTATTATTTTCTCGACCCAATCTTGGCAAATTCTTATGTGTATTTTTATCCCATTCTGCTTGCAGAGTTTGTACACTTGGCAAGCGAGAATGCCTTTATCCTCTGGCTTAACTTCTGTATTTCCCATAACTAAACTGCCTTCGGGACTAGAGGGGAAAACCCGAAAGTCCCGGTGTGCCTGGTCCTTCTGACCCTCGCCTGCGAGGGACAGGAAGGCTCACAACGTACCTGAACTGTAGTGTCCCTGTTCGGGCGCCAAATGTCCGCGCTCTGTCCCTGCCGGACCTCAGGGGGTACGTCGTGACCTCTGCTTCCACCTAACTAACGGCGGCTTCGGACGTCTCCGGTCCCGACCCCAGGGGCTGAGGACGGGCAAAACCAGACACTGGCCAGAGTGGTAGAGCAAAGCAGGTGTTTATTCAGTAGTTCACATCAGTCCAGTCCCCCTTGAGCAACCCAGGGCGTTGCCTTTTATTCCTTATCCCTTCCGGTTCTTGCTATCTGGCCCCTGATTGGAGAGCTCAGCCTGCTGTCGCCCCAGCCCCCTCCCCTTAGCTGGTTGTATCCTGTGGCAATAGGGCAGGAGTCTCTCTGGACCTTCCCTCCCCACTCGGACCATCTGCTTGGTCCTATCACAGGTGGCCAGGTGTGTTTTACTCTCACTGGGGCTTCCTCAGCACCTCCCAGAGGGCGGTATCATGCCTTGTACACGAGCCTTTCCTGCACCCTTAGCCCAGAAGTCACGGGTAAGGCACATGATTGCCGGGGAGGGGCAGGTATAGACTCCCGGCCGTTACCTCTCTGCCCAGGAGGTCCGGGGACGGCCCCTGACATTCTAGGCATGATTTTTTTTGCCAACCAGACGACCCTTCCCACTGGCACAGTGAAATTTCCTAGTAAAAAATCACCTTAGAAATGTATAGCAGCACGTGGTATTCAATTCTTATCTTGGGCCTTAAAAAGTTGCATCTTGCTTAGGGTCATATAATATGCAGCAGAAGTGATACTTAACCCTATTGCTTTCTGCCTACTGTGCAAAAGTCATATATATATATAATTATGTCTGTCAGTATACAGCATATAATACAGACATTAGGATTTAATTCTGGAAAGGTCCTTAGAAATTACTTAGGCAAAGCAAGGTAAAAAGCTAATATAATTAAAATGATACTTCTACCTTAATTATCTTACTTTGTTTCAGTGCCATACCAATCAAACTTGCAAAAAATTACCTGGAAAAAGAAAAGATTAAAAATTTAAAAGGAATTAATGAAAAAAATGCAGAACCAGATGTCCTAACTTTGGCAGATCTGAAACTCTGTTAAAATATGACAATCTCCTAAATTATTTGATACCAGTTAAGAAAAAGACTGGTGGATTAATGGAATAGGTTAGATAAACAAGAAAAAGTAGTTGATGACTACAGTAATCTTTTGATAAACACAAAAAATCCAGCTGTTGGGATAAGAACTCACTATTTGACAAAAACTGCTTGGAAAACTTTAAAATGGCATGATAGAAAGTAGGCATCAATCAACATTTCACACCTTATAATAAGATAAAATTAAAATGGATACATGATTTAGACATAAAAGGTAATACCACAAGTAAATTCAGAGAGCAGGGAATCATTTACTTATCAGATCTATAAAGAAGGGAAAAAATTATGGTCAAACAAAAGAGAGAACATTGCAAAATACAAATTGGATAATTTGATTATATTAAATTAAATAGTTTTTGCAGAACCAAAGATTAGAAGGAAAGTAGAATACTGGGAAAAATTTTTTCCAACAAGTGTTTCTGATAAAGACCTAATTTCTGAAATATATACATGACTGAATCAGTTTTTTAAGAATACAAGTCATTCTCCAATTGATAAATGATCAAAGGTTATGAACAATTTTCAAATGTAGAAATTAAAATCATCTACAGACATATGAAAAATTGCCCTAAATCATTATTGATTAGAGAAATGCAAATTAAAACAACTCTGAGATACCAGCTCACACCAATCAGATTGGCTAATGTGACAGAAAAGGAAAATGATGGTAGAACTATTTCCAAAGGTCTATAAAATGATGCAATATCACTACTAGGTCTATTTCTCAAAGAGATCATAAAAAGGAGAAACGAGACAAATGCAAAATAATATTTGCAACAGCTCCTTTTGGAGGGTACAAAAATTGGAAATTGAAGGGATTCCCATCATTTGAAGAACAACTGAACAAGTTGTGGTATACAAATATAATAGGATACCATTGTTTTAAAAAATGATGAAGAGGCAAAAACCTGAAAAGACTTACATGAACTGATGCTCAGAGAAGTGAACAGAACAAGGAGAACATCGCACACAGCAATAACAACATTTTGTAATGATTAAGTATGACTTCTTGCAATAAAATGATCCAAGATAATCCTAAAAGAATCTCCATGGAAAACACTAACCACATTCAAAGAAAGAATAATGGATTCTAATGTAGATTGAAAGACATAATTTTTGTTATTTTTTCCTTTCTCATGTTTTGTTTCTTTTTTTCTGATTTTTCTTTCTCAACGTGGAATTTTTAAAAGTATGATTATACATGTATAACCTATTTTGTATTGTTTGCTGTCTTGAGGCTTGGGAAGGGAAAGAGAAAAATTTGGACCTCAAAAATCTTAGAAAAGCAAATGTTGAAAACTCTACACAATTAGAAAAAATGAAATGTCATTAATTAAAAATAAAACTAAATGATCCTAAGTGATCTGCTTATTTTTATATACAGCTAGTAGCAAAGTCAGAATTTGAACCCTAGCACTCCTTTATCTTGAAATGCATTGTTGTTTCCACTACATTATATTTAGCTTTTTATAGTTGGTAATGGTTCCTGGAAAAAAAGAACAAAAGAGCAAAACAAACAAACAAACAATAACCTCTCAAAATCAATTTTCTTCAAATTACTTTTCACTACAATTTTCTATTTGAGAAATTGTTTTTCTAATTGCATGGCCCCAGTTCTGAGATTTTTCTTGTCATAGTATGTCAATTCCTAAACAATGCAACATTGACTTTTTTTTTCTCCCTACCAACAAAGCAAAGAATATTATGTCTATTATTTGGAGTCCAGATGTTAACACCACTTTGCATGGTTTTAACTATGATGATTAAGCCTCACATTAACTTACCTCCTACTGAAGAATAGACAGCAATGGAAGAGATGTTTCCATACTTGGAAAGCTGTCCCTTCATGCATGCTGCCTGAACTAAAACAGTTCCGTGGATAATGGCACCCTGGAATCATTATTTCAATTGGCATGTCCCTAAAAAAGATTCTCACTAGGAATTCCAAGAGATCAGGGTGGGGCATAGGAGAAGGCTGTGAGCCAGATTTTGAGGGGTTATTTGTTTTTTTTTTATTTTGTTTTGTAATTCACCCAGAAATCTAGAATTTTATAGTAAAGTGCTGTGCAATATACAGAACTTGTATCCTTTGGGGTTTTTACTAAGATAGAGTATCTGTATTTTTAAAATTTATTTCTATACGGGACTATATTATTCCTCCTGAATCATTATAGTTCAAGAGACTAAATTAAGTCAGTATGCTACATGATCTCATAATAATGCCACTAACACAGAATGATTATGGTGAATGGATCTGATAGAGTCTGCCAAGATCCATGCCAGTGGCTACATGGCAAATGATGCCAAACTCATAACAAATTATTGTTTGCAAAAAGATTATGAAGCATCAGTTTATTTTGGAGTTGTTATAACTAGTGTTGTAGACTTTGCAAACATTTTGAATCTTTCTGAGAGGGGGAGGCATAATTTGGACATAATATCAATTAGTCATCTATTACAGTCATGTTGAGCTAAAGCAACGTTTGTAGAACAATATAGGAATGTAGTGGCAAATGTTTAACCACTAGACTCTTGAAAAAATATGTATGCACATGACTTTTTAATTTTGATTTCCATCATTAACACTTTCTTAACTCCAAAAAGATCAGTAAAACAACAAATCATGTCCTGATTTGTAGTTTCTGCCAATTTCTGAGATATAAAGCTTCACATCAAACATTAAACAATCAACTACTTAAACTTGGCTCCAGAATATCAGGATATCACTCTTTCTAAATCTTTGAATATATGTTTAGAATAGGAGAAACTGCTCACATTATCATGAAATAGAGACTTATTTTTCAGGTTTTTGTATACTTTATAATCTATAGCTGTCCATGGATATTCATTTTTAAATCAAGTAAGGGAAGATAACTTAGTAGGAAATTTGCTCTCAACAATTTTTTTTTTCGCATAGGGCCTATCAATAAGGCATCATATTCAGTAGTTTCATAATAATACCATAAATTTGGATGTTGAAAAACTGGAAGCAACCCCAGTCCAATCAAGTCCACTTTCCTCATTTTCCAAATCAGAAAACTGAGATCCAGAGAGGATATTCTATTTGTTCAAAGTAGGAATTAGTAAAGGTGGGATCTAAAGTCATTTCCTTAGGTTACAAATCTCTTGCTTTTGCTAGCATATGCCAAAGTGAGTTTCCAAATTCTTCACTTATCAATAAAAACCTCAGGCCCAGAGAAGTATAGTGGTTTACCCAAGATCATACAGGTAATTAAGAACCAGAGTGAAGATTTCAGCCATACATAGATTTTATCTGATTTTGCTTCTCATAAATGAGAATGCACTGGTTTGCAGAGAAAGGAAGTAGAAGAGAAAGGAATCAAATTTAGTTCATCTTAATAAAGAGCTGGTGGGCTTTTGATTAAGCCTCATAGCTTCTTGATCTTCTAGGACTTCAAAAAAGTGAGAGTTTTGCCTAGATTCATACAGACTTTTTCAACTAGTTAACAAGTTTCTTTCATGATTTTCTCAGAGCATTTACAAATGAAGCTATTTAGCTTTCTTCCATGAGCTGGAAATGATGACGGCATCTGCGACAGTCATTAAAGAATAGCTAATCTTGACATACCATATTTTCTCACAGTTGCCCTACTGAAGCAAGTACTGCTTATATTATTAACTCCATTTAATGAGTAACAAAACTGAGCCCCTGTGAGATGTCCAGGATCATGCTGCAAGCAAATATTAAGGAAAGATTGGGACCTGGGATAAGTCTTGACTCCAAGACTTATTCTGTGTCCACTGTGCCATGGAATTTCCTCATGAAAAGTGGGAAGAGTGGGGTGGAGCCAAAGTAATGGAATGGAAGCACAGACGTGTGCTAGTTCTTCCCACGAAGCCTTTAATATACCTATAAAATGACTCTCAAACAAATTAAAGAGCAACAGAAACCATAAAATGACAAAATGAAACAGAGTTCCAGCACACCCTGGAAGACCGACAGGAAAGGTCTATCACGTTGGGCTCAGAGCATAGTACAGCCCAACATGGGCCATGCAGCACAGAGAGGACTAGAGTAGGCTTCCGGGTGCTGAATCACGGGTTGGTGCTGCAATTTTCCTATTTCTCAACCCACAAACACCAAAGACAGCTTCAAAGATCAGTGAGAAAGCTCTTTCACCTGAGTGAGAGGGGAGCTTGGACAGGCCCTGCATCCAGGGTGGCAACAGTTACTGCAGTAGTAGTGGGTAATTGAACCACTGATCTGAGTATCATTCTTGAGTGGGGATCTTGGGAGCAGGAGGAGTGCTTGTGCAGTGAAACTGGGGACAGCTGCAGAGAAGGAATCCTACTCCCAGTTCCAAGGCAGAAAAGAGTGCTACTGAGTGCTCACAGGCCAGAAAACAGACCAAGAGAGGATTTACGACCTTGTTTTGATCATACCACTTTGGAGGAACTGAAGACTTGTAGGACCCTATGGATATTTCAGAGAACAGTTGCACAAAGCAACTGAAGCCTAGTGTACCATACCCTCCACTTGACAAAGGACTCAAGAATCAAGTAACTGACTGGACAAATGACCAAAAGGGGGAAAATAAGACTATATAAGGTTGCTTACTTGATGAAAAGGACTTTTCTTTCATCCTTTAGGATGAGGAAGAGCAAAGTAGATAATCCGAGGAAGATAGTGATGTTTTGCATCCAAACATCTTACATCCTACACCCAAAGCCTTCTCCCCAAAATATACAATAGCCACAGGCCAAGGAAGAGCTCAAAAAGAATTCAGAAAATCAAGAAAGAGAGACTAAGGAAAATTTGGGAAAAGAAGTAAAATCCCAAAAATGCTAAAGAAAATTACATCTTTAAAAACAGATTAATCCAAATGACAAAAGAAATCCAAAAAATGGGGAAGGACTCTGGTTTGCCTGAGGCAACAGCAGGCAGAATGGTGGAGTGGCAGCCCAGGGCAAGAGACCAGTGGAGCTGAGCAACTGACAGCTGTTGAGCCCCAGATATCAGCTGCAGCAGCTCCTGAGACTTTCAGCTCTCAGATTAAATGTCTGTAAATCATCTATCTGAACTTACAGGAGCCAGGACGGCAGAGTGATCAGTAAATGCTCTCTCATTCCCCCTTGTTGACCTCCAAAGAACCATAAAATATTTCCCCAGCAAAATCTTGGATCAGTGGGAACTGCCAGGAGGACAAACAATCTCATAACACCTTAGGCTAGGAAAATGTCTAATGGGGATTCTTCTTGCTGTGGCAGAGATGAACTGGAAGGAGAGGAGATGTAGGGTGGTGGCAACTCTCACTAGGATCTCAGTGTGCCTCAGAGCTAGGAGATGAACTCCAGAGGAGGTGAAAGCTCACACTAGGACCCAGGTGAGCCTCAGCACTAGAAGAGGAGCCCCAGGAGGGGTGGAAATTCACACTAGGACCCAGGTGAGTCTCAGTGCTCCAGGGGAAAAGGGAAGACAATAGGACAGCTGGGATCACAAATCCCTGAGCTTGCCTTTGCCTCAGCTCAGATAAGGAGATCTCCCATGACCAGACCACTCCTCTCCCACACTTAATAAGCTAGCTGAAGGACTGACCATGGAAATACAAAACAAAAAGATAAAAAGGCATCTGCCCTTAGATTTTTCATTCAAGCCTGCTCAGCACCAAGTTCTACAGCTTCTAATTGAAAGAATCAAAAGCCACAACACACAATCACCATCAAGAGCAAAAAAAAAAAAAAAAAAAAAAAAAAAAGCAAAACAAGGTTGAAAAAAAACATGGAATCTTTCTGTAGGGACAAAGAACAAAACACAAATACCAAAGAGGTCATTAGTGAAACTACTCCCATCTGAAACTTCAGAAGGAACTATGAACTGCTCGCATGCACAAACGGCTCTCCTGGAATGGCTGAAAAAGGAAATAGAAAAGAAACTGGCCAATGATTTAAAAAGTATGAAAAAACTGTGAAGAGACCATCTCTTTACAAAGGAAATTTGAACAAATGGAAAGGGAAGCACAAAATCTAACTGGGAAAATTGTACAAATGCAAAAGGAAATTCAAAAACTAACTGGAGAAAATAATTCCTTAAAAGGAATAATTGGACAGATAGAAAACGAGATGTAAAAGTTAACTGAAGAAAACAATTTGATAAAAATTAGAATTGGGCAAGTAGAAACATAACTTTGTGAGACAGCAAGAATCAGTCAAACAAAATCTAAAGAATGAAAAGATAAAAGAAAATGTAAAATATCTAATTGGAAAAACAATTGACCTGAAAAATAGATCCAGGAGAGAAAATTTAAGAATTATTGACCTGCCAGAAAGTCATGATGAAAAAGAGTCTGGACAATAACTTCTAGGAAATAATCAAGAAAAACCACCCAGATGTGCAAGATCTAGAGGGCAAAATAGTCATCAAAAGAATCCACCATTCACCTCCCTAAAGGGATCGCAAACTCAAAATCCCAAGAAATATTGTTGACAAATTCTAGAAGAATCAAGTGAAGGAGAAAATACCACAGGCAGTCAGAAAGAAATCATTCAAATATCAAGCAGTGACAGTCAAGATCACACAGGACCTTGTAACTTGCACATTAAAAGATTGAGGGAATTGGAATCTAATATTCCATAAGGCAAAGGAGTTGGGACTACAACCAAGAATCAATTACCCAGCAAATTTCAGCATACATTTCAGGCAAGGAGATGGTCATTCAACAAAGTAAGGGATTTCCAGACATTCCTGACAGAATGGCCAAAATTTAATAGAAAATTTGATCTTCAAATGCAAGTCTAAAGAGAGGTATAAAAAGGTAAACAGGGGAAAAACAAACAAACATGTCACTCAATTTAGCCAACTTTTTACCTGCCTATAGGGGAAGAAGATTCTTGTTAATCTTGAGAATTGTACATCTCTTATGTAATATATAAAAGACATACATAGAGGGAGCAGGTTCAAAGTAAATGATGTGATGAGAGAAATATGATTTAAGCATGTGAAGGGATTGTAATAGGAGGAGTGAAAAGGAGAAAGCAGAAAATGATAAATTACATCACAGCAAGAAGTACAAAATTATAGTAGAGGGAAAGAGGGGAGGAAAATGAGCATTGTTTGAGAGGTACTCTTACCTGATTTTGTTCAAGGAGGGAGAAAGAGACTTAAGTATATAATTCTACCTAGCTCCATAGGAAGCAGGAAGGGAAAAGGGAAGAAAGGGCAGGAGAAGTTAAAAGGGAGGGAAGAAGCAGTAGGGGTAAAGGGGAGTAAAAGGGAGGGGGGCTAAAAGAAGGAAGAGAAGGCTACAGGAGGTGATAGTGAAAAGTGGAAACTATTGAGCCGGGGAAGGGAGACGGGTGAATTAGAAGCACAAACTATGGGAAAGAGGATGGAGGGAAATACACAGAATGTAATCATAACTGTGAATGTGAATGGAATGGACTCTCTCATAAAATGGAGATGGATAGCAGAAAGGATTAAAAGCCATAATCCAACAATATATTGTCTACAAGAAGCACATTTGAAACATGCAGATACACACAGAGTAATGGTCAAAGATTGGAGCAGAATATATTACGGTTTAGTTGATGTAAGAAAAGTGGGAATAGCAATCAATCCTCATCTCAGACAAAGCAAAAGTAGAAATAGATCTAGTCAAAACAGATAAGGAAGGAAACTATATCCTGCTAAGAAGCACCATAGACAATGAAGCAATATGATTACAGAACATGTATGCTCCAACTGCTATAGCATCCAAATTCTTGGAGGAGAGGTGGGGGGAGCTGAAGTAAGGCATTCACAGCAAAACTATACTAGTGGAGGACCTCAACCTCTCCCTCTCTGAATTTGATAAAACTAACCTCAAAATAAATAAGAAAGAGGCTAAGGAGGTAAATAAAACTCTGGATAAGGTAGATATGGTAGATCTCTGGAGAAAAGTGAATGGGGATAGAAAGGAATATACCTTTTTCTCAGCAAAACATGGCACATATACAAAAATTGATCATGTACTAAGACATAAAAACCTCACAATCCAGTGCAGAAATGCAGAGATAGTCAATGTATCCTTCTGAGACCCTAAGGCAATAAAAAAGTATATATAATAAAAGCCCATGGAAAGATAGACCAAAAATTAATTGGAAACTAAATAATCTAATTCTAAAAGAGTGGGCTAAATAATAAATCATAGAAACAATCAACAACTTCATTCAAGACAATGACAATAATGGGACAACATACCAAATCTTATGGGATATGGCAAAAGCAGTTCTTAGGGGAAGTTTTATATCTTTGAATGCTTACATAAATAAAATAGAGAAAGAGGAGATCAGTGACTTGGGCATGCAGCTGAAAAAGCTAGAAAAAGAACAAATTGAAAATCCACAAGAAAATACCAAACTTGAAATACTGAAAACCAAAGGAGAGATTAATAAAATTGAAATTAAGAAAACTATTGAATTAATAAATAAAACCAATAGCAGGTTTTATGAAAAAACTAATAAAATTGACATACCTTTGGTCAATCTGATTAAAAAAAGAAAGAAGAAAATCAAATTACTAAGATTAAAAATTTCAGGGGTGAACTCACCTCCAATGAGAAAGAAATTAAAGCAATAATTAGAAATTACTTTGTCCAACTTTATGATCATAAATTTGAAAATCTAAATGAAATGGATGAATATTTTAAAAAATACGAATTGCCCAGATTAACACAAGAGGAAATTGAATACTTAAACAACCCCATCTCAGTAAAAGAAATTGAAGAAGCCATCAATGAACTCTCTAGGAAAAATTCTCCAGGAACAGATGGATTCACGAGTGAATTCTATCAAATATTTAAAGAACAGTTAATTCCAATACTATATAGAATATTTTTGAAAATTGGGGAAGGAGTCCTCCAAAATTCTTTCTATGATACAAATATGGTTTTGATACCCAAACCAGGAAGAGACAAAAGAGAGAAAGAAAATTATAGACCAATTTCTCTAATGAATATACACGAAAAAATTTTAAACAAAATTTTAGGAAAACGAATACAGTATATTATCACGAAAATAATATATTATGATCAGGTAGTATTCATATCAGGAACGCAGGGCTGGTTCAATATTAGAAAAACTATTAGCATTATTGATCATATCAACAACAAAACTAACAAAAACCACATGATTATCTCAATAGATGCAGAAAAAGCTTTCAACAAAATACAACACCCATTCCTATTAAAAACACTGGAGAACATAGGAATAAAGGGAACTTTCCATAAAATAATAAGAAATTGAAGGAATAAGAATAGCAAAGAAGAAACTAAGTTATCACTCTTTGCAGATGATATGATGATATACTTAGAGAATCGGAGGGAATCAAATAAAAAACTACTTGAAATAATAAACAACTTTGGCAAAGTTGCAGGTTACAAAATAAACCCACACAAGTCTTCTGCACCCCTATATATTAGCAACAAAGTCCAACAGCAAGAGATAGAAAGAGAAATCCCATTTAAAGCCAGGGTAGACACTATAAAATACTTAGGAGTTTACCTGCCAAAAAAACCCCAGGGATTATATGAACACAATTACAAGACACTTTTTGCACAAATAAAGTCAGGTTTAAGTAAGTGAAAAAACATCAGTTGTTCATGGGTAGGCCCAGCTAATATGATAAAAATGACAATTCTACCCAAATTAACTTACTTATTTAGTGCCATACCAATTAAACTATCAGATAATTATTTTCTAGAGCTGGATAAAATAATATCAAAATTCATTTGGAAAAACAAAAGGTCCAGAATATCAAAGGGACTAATGAAAAGAAATGCTTGGGAAGGTGGCCTAGCACTACTAGACCTCAAATTGTATTATAAAGCAGCAATTATCAAAAGCACTTGGTATGGTCTAAGAAACAGAGGGGTAGACAAATGTAATAGACTTGGCACTCAAGACACAGTAGGCAAGGAATATAGCAACCTCCTGTTTGATAAACCAAGGACCCCAGCTTCTGGAATAAGAACTCTGTTCAACAAACATTGTTGGGAAAACTGGTTAACAGTGTGGCAGAAATTAGGCATAGATGCATGCCTGATACCATACACAAGAATAAAGTTCAAATGAGTGCATGATTTAGGTATAAAGATTGATACCATGAATAAAATGGAGGAACAAGGAATAGTGTATTTATCAGATTTATGGAGAAGGGAAGAATTTTTTTACTAAAGAAGTGATAGAAAGCCTTATGAAATGCAAGATGGATAATTTTGATTACATTAGACTGAAAAGTTTTTGCACAACCAAACCCAATGCAACCAAAATTCTCAGGGATGTAGTAAATTGGTGGGGGGGGGGGGATTATGGCTAAGCTTAGGGATAAAGGCCTCATTTAATTATATAGAGAACTGACCCAAATGTATAACCATACAAGTAATTCCCCAATTAATAAATGGTCAAAGGATATGAACAGGCAATTTTCAGAGGAAGAAATTAAAGATATCTATAATCATATGAAAAAGTGCTGTAAATCACGACTGATTAGAGAGATGCAAATCAAAACAACTCTGAGGTACCACATCACACCTACAAGATTGGCAAACATGACAGAACAAGAAAATGATAAATGCTGGAGAGGATGTGGGAGAGTTGGAACACTAATTCATTGTTGGTGGAGCTGTGAGCTCATTCAACCATTCTGAAGAACGGTTTGGAACTATGCCCAAAGGGCCACAAAATTGGGCATACCCTTTTATCCAGTAATATAGCTACTAGGACTGTATCCCCAAGAGATCATAAAAATGGGAACGGGTCCCACATGTACAAAAATATTTATAGCAGCACTCTTTGTAGTTGCCAAAAACTGGAAATCAAGAGGAAGTCCATCATTTGGGGAATGGCTGAATAAATTATGGTATATGAAATTAATAGAGTACTATTGAGCCATAAGAAATGATGAACAAGAAGACTTCAGGGAGGCCTGGAAGGACTTATATGATCTGATGCTGAGCAAAAGGAGCAGAACCAGGAGAACTTTGTGCACAGCAACGACCACAGTGTGTGAGAGTTTTTTCTGGTAGACTTGGAACTTTATAATAACACAAGAATTTACTAAAATAAAAACAATCCACATTCGTGGTTTTCTAAGGCAAAATGCCTTCCACACTCAAACAAAGAAATATGGAAATCATTTGCACAATGTAGCAGATCATGTTTGTGCGTGTGTGGGTTTTAGTGTATTGTGTTTTAATTTGTTATATGATTTCTCCCACTTAATTTAATGCGGATACATAGCATGACTATAGTGAAAACGTACTCAGTAGGAAAGTATATGTTGAACCTATAAAGAATTGTATTCTGTGGTGGGGAGGGAGGGTGGCAGTGGGGGAAAGGGGTGGGGTAGATAAAATCTTAATTTTAAGGAAGTGATTGTAGAACATTAAA
Organism: Bettongia penicillata ogilbyi; assembly: GCA_023548195.1. Classification (NCBI taxonomy): domain Eukaryota; kingdom Metazoa; phylum Chordata; class Mammalia; order Diprotodontia; family Potoroidae; genus Bettongia; species Bettongia penicillata. The sequence goes on along the minus strand of JAJHZJ010000126.1, from coordinate 170,924 downwards.
AAAAAATAATAATAAAATAAAAAAAGATTTTGTAGGCACCAGTGGAGCCCAATATCTATTGAACTATCTTTCACTCTTTAAAAAAGAAAAAGAACAAATTGAAAATCCCCAAGTAAATACCAAATAAGAAATACTGAAAACCAGAGGAGAGATTAATAAAATTGAAATTAAGGAAACTTGAATTAATAAATAAACTCAATACTTGATTTTGTGAAAAAATAATAAAATTCATAAACCTTTGGTCAATTTGATTAAAAAAAGAAATAGAGAAGCCAAATTGCTAATATCAAAAATGAAAGGAGTGAACTTAGCTCCAAGGAGGAGGAAATTAATACAATGATTAGAAATTACTTTTCCCAAGTTTATGACCATAAATTTTACAATCTAAATAAAATGGATGAGTATTTTAAAAAATAAAAATTGCCTAAATTAACAGAAGAGGAAATTGAATACTTAAATATCCCCATCTCAGAAAAAGAAATTGAACAAGTTATCAATGAAATCCCTAGAAAAAAATCTCTAGGGCCAGATGGATTTAAAAGTGAATTCTATCAAGCATTTAAAGAACAGTTAATTCCAATACTATATAGACTATTTTTGAAAATTGGGAAAGGAGACCTACCAAATTCTTTTTTATGTATCCTGAGAATAATACCAGAGAATAATAATAGGCTATATGCCTGCAATACAGGATGGGTCAATATAAGGAAAACTATCAACATTACTGATCATATCAATAAGGAACCTAACAGAAACCATATGATTTTGTCAATAAATGCAGAAAAAACTTTTAACAAAATACAATGTCCATTCTTTTTGAAAACATTGGTTTTCATAGGAATATATGGAGTATTACTTAAATAGTAAGCAGTATCTACATAAAACCAGGAGTAAGCATTGCATGCAATGGGGAGAAGGAATTTCCAATAAGATCAGGGGTGAAACAAGGATGTCCATTATTACCACTGCTATTCAATATACTACAGAAGAAAAAGGAATTAAAGGAATTAGAATGGGAAAAGAAGAAACTAAATTACCACTCTTTACAGATAATATAATGATATACTTAGAGAATCCTAGAGAACTAAATAAAAAAATAAAAATTAAAAAAAAGCTACAATTAACATCTTTGGAAACTTTGCAGGTCACAACATAAACTGATATAAATCATCAGGATTTCTATATGTTACTCACAAAGTCCTGCAGTAAGAGAAAGAAAGGGAAATCCCATGTAAAGCTATGGTAGACACTCTAAAGTATCTGTAAGTCTATCTGCCAAAACAAACTCAGGGACTATATGAACACAAGTATAAAACACTTTTGTCACAATAAAGTCAGTTCTAAGTAATTGGAAAAACTACAGGACCTCATGGGTAGGCCAAGCTATTATAAAAAAAATGACAATTCTAGCTAAATTAATTTACTATTCAGTTCCATACCAATCAAAATACCAGAAAATTATTTTCTAGAGATATAAAAAATAGTGTCAAAATTCATTTGGAAGAACAAAAGTCCAGATTATCAAGATAATTAACTAAAAGTAATGCTAGGGAACATAGTCTAGCCCCACTAAATTTCAAATTGTATTATAAAGCGGCAATCACCAAAACCACTTGGAGATGGATAAGAAATAGGGGGCTAGATTAGTGGAATAAGTTAGGTGCTCAAGACACAGTAGTCTATGCATATAGCAGCCTATTTTTTTTTTTATAAACCCAACAGCCTCAAAGAAAAGTGGATAACAGTGTGGCAGAAAATGGGCATGGACCAATGTCTGTCAGTGTACCGAAGAATGAAGTTCAAATGGATATATGATCTAGGTATAAAGACTGACACTATAAACAAATTTGGGGAACAAGACACAGTGTATTTGTCAGATTTATGGAGAAATTTATGACCAAATAATAGATAACATTATGGAGTGCAAAATGGATAATTTGGATTAAATTGAAAAGTTTTTGCACAAACCCAATTAATCCAAGATTAGGAGGGAAACAGAATACTGGGAAAGAATTTTTGCATCTAGTGTCTGTGATAAATGCCTCATTTCTAAAATACATAGGAACTGAGTCAAATTTACAAGAATACAAAGTTATTCTCAACTCATAAATGGTCAAAGATATGAACAGGCAGTTTTCAGAGGAAGAAATTAAAACTATCTATTGTCCTATGGAAAAAAATCCTTTAAATCACTCTTGATTAGAGAAAAGTAAATCAAGACAACTCTGAGGTACCACATCACACATCACACCTATCAGACTGGCTACCATGACAAAACAGGAAGATGATAAATATTGGAGAAGATGTGGGCGAGTTGGAAAACTAACTCATTGTGGTGGAGTGTGAGCTGATCCAACCATTCTGGAGAGCAATTTGAAGCTATGTTCAAGGGGCTACAAATATGTGCACACCATTTTACCCAGCAATATCATTTCTAGGACTATATCCCAAAGAGATCATAAAAATGTGAAGGCATCCTACATGGACAAAAATATTTATGGTAGTTCTCTTTGTGGTGGCCAAGAACTAGAAATCAAGGGGATGCCTATCAATTGGGGAATGACTGAAAAAGTTGCAGTATATAAATGGATTACTATTGTCCTATAAGAAATGATGAACAGAAAGACTTCAGAGTGTCCTGGAAGGAGTTATCTGAACTGATGCTGAGTGAAAGGAGCAGAACCAGAAGAATATTGTACACAGTAACAATCACAGTGTGTGAAGACTGTTCTTGATAACTTTAGTGCAATGCAAGGACCTAAAATATTCCCAAAGGACTGAAGTCAAAAAGCCATCCACATCCAGAGAAAGAACTATGGAATTGGAACACAGAAAGAAACAGACTAATTTCACTTCTATAATGTTTCATTTTCTTTTGGTTTCTCCCATTATTTTTACTTCTTCCATGCAACATGACTAATGTGAAAATGTGTTTAATAAGAATGTATGTGGATGACAGAGCCAAGATGAAGTAGTAGAAAGACAGACCTATAGAAGCTCCCCCACATATCACATAAAATACTTATAAAAATGACTCTAAACAAATTCTAGAGCAGCAGAAGCCACAAAAAGACAGAGTGAAAGAGATTTCCAGGCCAAGACAGCCTTGAAGGCCAGCAGGAAAGGTTGATTATACTGGGTACAGAACAGAGTGTAGCTTGGTGTGGGCTGTACGGTACAACAGGGACAGGACCCAGAACAGGCTTCAGGGAACCACCTGCCACTGCTTTTCCCAGACTGCTCAATCCAAAAATTCCAAAGAGAGCTATAAAGGTCAGTAAGAAAGCTACTTCATCCAGGAGAAGGGAATGCTGTCTGTACTGCTCACAACAGCTACTGCAGTGGCAGTGTCCAGTTTTTGGAGCCCTATGCCTAAAGCCCCTAGGGGACTTGAGCAATTGATATGAATCTCAGAGGGTGGAGTCAGTATGGCAGAGTAGAAAGACACACATATGCAGGCTTTCCCCACATATCCCACAAAATACCTGTATAGAGGGACTCTCAAAAAATTTTGGAGCAGCAGAAGTGGAGAACAACAGAGTCGAGGAGATTTGCGGCCCAGGGTAACCTGAAAGGCCCACAGGAAATGTCTATTGCACTGGAGCAGAGCCCAGCCCACTCTTGACCTTGCAGCAAGGCATGGCCCTTGGAGGAGGACGCCTCAGGGGCAGAAGCTCCTATCTCAGTAGCAGCAAATCTCTAGTCACAGTAGCAGCGATCTGCAGATTCCTCAACTCACAGGTGCCAAAGGTCAGTGACAGGGTTTTGTCAGCTGGCTGGGAAGGGAGAAGGGACTTCCCATATCTCCAGGCCTCATGCAGTGGCCACAGAGGCCACATCTGGCAGGTAGAAGCAGTTCCCACCATAGCCCCTACAGCAGCCCACATCCACTGTTGGATCATAAAACCCCTGGGGGCACTGAGGAGTTTAATGTTACCTAAGCCCCGGATAGAGGATCTGAAAGAGCTGATCTTTATCTCACACTGAAAGGCGACAGAACTGGAGGCCAGGTAGCTGTGGACAGAAAACTTCTAAGATCCTGGGCACAAAAATCTCTATCTGCTCCCAGACCAGTGTACATGCTTGATTGAGCAACCTTGGCGGAACTGGGATCTTACAGATTCCCAGAGTACACCCAACTCTTGACAAAGGACCTCAAAGTCAAATAAGTTACTGGGAAAATGCCCAAAAGAAGGGGAAAAAATAAGACTACAAAACGTTACTTTCTTAGTGAAGAGATATCTTCTCCCATTATTCAGATGAGGGAGAACAATGATTGCCATCAGGGAAAGATATAAAAGTCAAGGCTTCTGTACCCCAGACATCAAAAATAAATATTCAATGGTCTCAGGTCATTGAAGAGCTCAAAAAGGATTTTGAAAATCAAGTAAGAGAGGTGAAGGAAAAATTGGGAAGAGAAATGAGAGAGATGAAAGAAAAGCATGAAAAACGGGTCAACACCTTGCTAAAGGAGACCCAAAAAAATGCTGAAGAAAATAACACCTTGAAAAATAGACTAACTCAAATGGCAAAAGAAGTTCAAAAGGCCAGTGAGGAGAAGAATGCTTTAAAAAGCAGAATTAGTCAAATGCAAAAGGAGGTTCAAAAGCTCACTGAAGAAAATAGTTCTCTCAAGATTAGAATGGAACATATGGAGGCTAATGACTTTATGAGAAACCAAGAAATCACCAAACAAAACCAAATGAATGAAAAAATGGAAGATAATATGAAATATATAATTGGAAAAACAACTGAGCTGGAAAATAGATTCAGGAGAGAAAATTTTAAAATTATGGGTCTATCTGAAAGCCATAATCAAAAAAAAAGAGCTTATACATCATCTTTCATGAAATCATCAAAGAAAACTGCCCTGATGTTCTAGAATCAAGGGGCAAAATAAATATTGAAAGAATCCACTGATTACCTCATGAAAGAGATCCAAAAAAATATACTCCTAGGATCATTGTGGCCAAATTCCAGAATTCCCAGGTCAAGGAGAAAATATTGCAAGCAGCTAGAAAGAAACAATTCCAGTATTGTGGAAATACAATCAGGATAACACAAGATCTAGCAGATTCTACCTTAAGAGATCAAAAGGTGTGGAATAGGATATTCCAGAAGTCAAAGGAACTAGGACTCAAACTAAGAATCACCTACCCAGCAAAACTGAGTATAATACTTCAGGGGAAAAATGTTCTTTCAATGAAACAGAGGACTTTCAAGCATTCTTGATGAAAAGACCAGAGCTGAAAAGAAAATTTGACTTTCAAACACAAGAATCAAGAGAAGTATGTAAAGGTAAACAGCAAAGAGAAATCATAAGGAACTTACTAAAGTTGAATTCTTTATATTCCTACATAGAAAGACAATATTTGTAACTCTTGAAACTTTTTTCAGTATCTGCGTAGTTGGTGGGAATACACACACACACACACACACACACACACACACACACACACACACACACACATATATATATATATATATATATATATATATATATATATATATATATACAATAGACAGAGAGCACAGGATGAATTGAATAAGAAGGGATGATACCTACAAAAACAAAATTAAGGGGAGAGAGAGGAATATATTGGGAGGTGAAAGGAAGAAATGTAATGGGGAAAATTATCCCCATAAAAGAAGAAAGAAAAAGCTTATTCAATGGAGGAGAAAAGGGAGGAATCGAGAGGGAAAAAGTGAAACTTACTCTCTTCATATTTGACTTAAGGAGGGAATAACATGCTTACTGAATTTGGTAAGAAAATCTACCTTACACTGCAGGAAAGTAGAGGAGAAGGGAACAAGGGAGGTGGGGGAATGATAAAAGGGACGACAAATGAGAGGAGGGAGTAATTTGAAGTAAACACTTAGGGGAGGGACAAGGTCAAAAGAGAGAATAGAATAAATGGGGCACAGGATAGGATGGAGGGAAATATAGTCGTACACAGCATGACTATTATGGAAGTCTTTAGCAAAACTACACACATATAGCCCATCTTGAATTGCTTCCCTTCTGAGTGGGAAAGGGTGGGGAGGGAGGAATGGAGGGAAGTTGAAACTCCAAGTTTTAGGAACGAATGTTGAAAAATGTTTTTGCATACAACTGAGAAATAAGAAATACAGGTAATGAGATATAGAAATCTATCTTGCTCTACAACAAAATAGAGAAGATGGGGATAAGGGAATGGAGAGATGTGATAGAAGAGAGGGCATATTGATGGGAGGAGCAATCAGAATGCAAGAAGTTATGGAATGAGGGTAGGGGAGAAATGGGGAGAAAATTTGGAGCTCAAAATTTTGTGGAAATGAATTTTGAAAACTAAAAATAAATAAATTTCCACTTAAAAAAGAATATATGTGGAGAACCCATATGCAATCACATGCCATCTCAGGGAGGGAAGGAGAAAGGGGGAAGAAAATTTAATATTTATTGAAGAGATTGATGAAAACCACAAACAAATTCATATAAAAATATAATTAAACGTAGAATCTGTTGGGGAAGAAATTGGGCAATAAGCCTGGAAAGGTAGAATATATTCAAATTGTGAATTTAAATACTTGGATTTTGGATTTGGTCATAAAAGAAGAGGGGGCCACAGGAGTTGTATAAGTAGAGGACAGATCAGGTCTGTCACTTAAGAATATCACTTTTGCAGCTTGTGAGCATAATTCATGAAGGTCAGACACCAGTAGTCGGTATACCATTAGGAAACAAGTATTGTTGTTTAGATGAGGGGTGATGAAGAACTAAATTATGGTGTTCTTTCTGTCTACATATCCTTTAAACTCCAACGCTGTGTGTTTACATTAATATTCATCCAGAGGTAAGAATTAGTTCAAAACAAAAAAAAAAACAATAAAATGTTATATTCAGAAAATCGTACTAAAATATTTCCCATATAAACATGAGGTACATTTTCTTATAAATATGTGTATTATCTGTGAAGTCAATGACAGATTAAAAACACACATGGTGTTGCTTTCAGAGGATATGGGTTGTAATCAGGGACCACAGGGATGATGATCATCACAATGTAGTAAAAAAAAGATTAACTTTAAAAAAAATTTGATACCAGTTAAACTCCCATTAATAGCAGCAAGAGAAAAGCCTGAAAACAACCACTATCTCTGCCACCAAACAGTATGAAGCGAATTTATTTATTTTATTTTTGATTTCCTTTCATTAATTTTATTATTTGAGACTTAAATCCATTCTTCCTGCAACATTTTTAATTGAATAACTGTCTTCTGTTAATATCCTGACCAAAACCTGACTCACTGAGAAAGATTGTTGAGAAAAAAATATTTGGCATTCCTCTGACATAAGCCAAAGAGGAGTTCAACCTTTCAAAAGTAATATAAGTTATTTGAAGAAGAATTCTAATTGTTACATTCTCCTTGGTTATCTTCACTTCATACAAATCCCCTTCTCCTTCAGTCAATTTATTATAAACTTTCTAAAGTAGCTTAATAAGTATCCTGACTTTCTTACCTAAAGAGTGTTTAAATTGTTTTTTTTCCTTAAAGGAGGTATGATATTATGATTCTGCATAACTGTCTGTTCAACATTTAGAACATGAAATAAACATGGTATTATGAATGTGTTCTTTTTTTAAACTTTCATAGACTAAAATAATATATGAGATTACAACAAATATGCCACTCTGACATAACTTTATCTATAATAACCTCTTCATAATGCTAATCTTAACTCAGGGCTTTGTTTTGTTTTAAATCTTGAACTTGTTCTTAAGCATACTAAAACCTACCTCTAAAATTTCTATATTGTGTAGATTTATTACAACTGCCATTGTAATAACCAACAAGCAAATGTGAAGAGGGTATATTTCTCTAGTAATAGTTACCTTCCAAGATCACTGACTTGATTTGGATGGAGGCTTCACAAAACCAACTAAGATAGTCCATATATTTAATCCTCTCTTATGGATGTGTGTATGTGTCTGTTTATGTGCATAAATGTATATATGTATGCATATTCATATATATGTATGTGTGCATGCATGAATGTATGGATGTATGGATTGTGTGTGGATAGTCAAATAGATCACATAGGCACTTACCCAACATTGTAATAAAAAGAACTTTTATTGAAGGTGACAGAAAAAAAATGTTTAAATAGTGAAGATTATGTTTGTAATGAGTGAGGGAAACCCTGGAAAAATACCTACCAAGTAGCCTACTATGTAGAAATATCTGGCATCATGGGCTTGATCTGGAAGGAGGTATCAATGAACACATTAAGACAGTTCCTTTCATTCAGATCATCCTGACTTGTGAAACCTTTGGGATAACCTAAGTCTATATGCAGTTGTTAAAAATTTATGGAGTTGCATGCGCTTCCATGGGTCAAATGTTACACACAGTTCCACTGAGTGAATTCAAGCAGTGGTCATTACTACAGCTGAAAATGTAAACAAATGTTCATTCTGTCTTTCTATTGAAAGTCCTTACAAATTTCCTTTCTCGCCTATACAAGCACAAATTTAAGGAATGCATATAGCTAGGACAACAGCATAGAAAGGCATGCACGTGATAAACATAGGTCAGCAGGATGAGTATGTGTAGAAGTTCATTCCAACAATACTGCAGTGCTATTGATGTCTTCTGGTGCTGTCATTTTGTTGCTTCTACTCTCTGTTCCCAGATTATCAATTTCCATTGGTGTTGGTACCTCTGTCAGGTAGTGTTCCCTTGGGATTGTAGTTGCTGCTGCATTTTGCTTTACCTGGGTACATGATCTCATCTAGAATCCATTCTATTAAGTATTACTCTGCTAAAGGGAAAATCTCAGATGAATGTTGTCAAGCATGGCCCCACTGGGCGCATACACTCCTTTTGAATATTTCTTTGCCTTCCACTTCTGACAGTAGTTGAAATCTTAGTTTTTGTTGCTATATCTTCACGTGAAGAGGGACTTTCTCCATTTAAAAACAAGAACAGTATATTTCTCAAGACTAACAACAGCAAGAAAAACTATCACCTCCTTGGGTAGGGAAGAATGGGGATGCTAGGGGAGTGTAGAGGAGATACCCTTTGGCTTTTTACCTTAAGTAATGTCCTTTCAAATTTATTTTATAGTCTTCCTAAAAGTCATCCTAAAAAGCAAGAGATTCTTTGCCATAGATGTAAAGATCTTCAAAGAGAAATGGCAGAGATACTATTTCCTAAATAAATCAAGTGCCCTAAGTTCAATTCTATTTTTGAATTTTATCTCTTGGTCCTATATTTGGTTTTCCATAAGCAAAGTCTAGCATGAGTTAGCTATTCCACTTGCTTTGCATTTTTAATAAATGAAGGCTAGATTACACCTTCTCATCCTCATATTGTCCCAGTAACATCCGAAGTCTTTGAGGGTCCCATGGTCTCCTAGTCATTCAACTCCAAAACCCTTCTTTCCTCACATGCAGATAAGAGAACAGGGGAAAGTACAGAGTCAAAATTAAGCTCATGGGGATAAAGTGATTCTCTTGTGTTTTGCTGCAGACCTTGATTTATAAACAGATTTTTCATGTATATATGCATATGTGTATGCACATATACATTCACATATATATGTACATATAAATTATATACACATCTCATTTAAAATCCCATCCCATCTATAGAAATCATTTTCTGATCTGACTTCATGATATTGCCATTGCTCTTAGATTATCTCCAATTTATCATAAACTGATCTTATTTCTACATAGTGATCTTCATATTTTCAGCCCCATTAGACTTTGTGTCTTTTGATGAAGGAGAGAGAGAAAGTCTCAATTAGACTTTGTGTCTTTTGATGAAGGAGAGAGTTCAATTCCCAGTTCCACTATTCACTACCTAAGTGACTGCTGTTGTTCAGTTATTTTAGTTGTATCCAACTCTTCCTGGCCTCTTTTGGGGTTTTCATGACAAACAAACTGAAGTGGTTTGCCATTTCCTACTCTACCTCATTTTATGGATGACGAAACTGAGGCAAACAAGGTTAAGTGTGTTGTGCAGGTTCATATAGTAAGTGTCTTAGGCTGGATTTGAACTTGGGAAGATAAGTATTCCTGTTTCCAAGCCCAGCACTCTATCCACTGTACCACTTAACTGCCCTAATACATGTGTCCTTTTCATATAGTAGGCACTTGATAAATTTGGGTGGATTTAACCTTACATATAAAGTACATGCTTATCCATACCTACACTCATACACATACATGTATACATTTTTAAATATGTATATATTAATATGCATTTATACAAATGCGTGTATGATGAATACCACATGTGACATGTATGTGTATGTATACACAATATGTATCTACATATACACACATGCATATATGTATATATTATGTGTATAGAAGTAGGACAGGAACTATCATATACATAATATGTGTGTATATATATGTATGTATGTATGTATGTACATATGTATATGTGTGTGTACCTGAATAAAAATTCCTGCTAAAGCATACCTGACAAATTGTTATCCAGCCTTTATGTAAACATCCTAATTTAGGAGACCTTAATTTGTCCTTAAGTGTCCTATGTCATTTTTCAATAGATCAAGTTTTTATGTAATTGAGTTCTAACCATACCTAGACCACCTAAGATGGCATTACCCTTGTGAAAAATGCTAGTGAACTGCTTTGGGGAGACTGGCAACCTTGAGGAACAGTAAACTCTGTGCTGGCCTACTACACATTGGGAACAGTCTTTATTTCTATTGATTGTAGAGTCAGAACTATTGGAACCTTTAAAATGGCCCAAGTCAGTAACAGATGGGGCTTTCACAACAGTAGTTTGAGGGTTAAGGTGACTCTTCTCTTCATAACATGAGGTAAGGTGTCTCACCTACTCCCTCAACATCTTTCGAATGTGTAACACTGAGAGGGCCTAGGCTTTCAGTTTTTTCATACTTTCTTTTCTGTTCTAGGTGCAGGGAATGGAGTCCTAACTCCAGACTGGGAGCACAAGCCATAGGGATCTAGAAGTCCAGGATCCAGTCTAGCTATTGCAGTCAGCCTGACAATGACTCCCTGAGGAACAAAAGTTTCCACCCAGGGGAAGTCAGCATTCTGGGCTTTGGACATTTGGTGACACATGAAGGAGGCATAGTGTGAATTATTGCCCCAAGGTACTGGAAGAAAAGTAAATTTGTTGTTATATTTTTCTAGTAAATGTCCTTTTGTAAAAGTTAAATTTTATATTAAGTCATTGAATGAAACAGTTGTTCTACTTATCAGGTTTCTATGACTTCAGACAAATCTCGGAAGATTTAAATGAGTTGATTCAAAGTGAAGTGAGCAAAACTAAGAGATCTTTAGACAGTACCAACAATAGTATAATGATAATCCACTGTGAAAGACCTAGCTATTCTGATCAACAAAATGATTCATAACGATCCCAAAGGAATCAGGATGAAAAATGCTATCCACCTTTAGAGAAAGAACTGATGCACTCTAAATGAAGATAGAAGTTATTACTTTCATTTTCTTTATTATACTTGATATTTTCATAAAAAGGTTAATAAGGAAATGTTTCACATAATGTAATATGTAAAATATGCATTGTATTTCTTGCCTTCTCAATGGGTAAGGAAGAATTAGAGAAAGGGAGAAAATTAAGACCAAAGAATAAAAATTAAAAAATAAGCAAAATATTAGAAATAAAAAAAAAATTCTGGACTTCTAAAATACAGGGAGAAGGGGAGGAAAATGAGAAGTGAAGTATGAGACAATGACAGAAGATAAATGTCCTAATGTGATGTAATGTACCTGAGAAACTTGGAGGTGGGTGGCAAGTCTTTGAAATGGGTCTAGTCTTTGAAAAAGAAACAAGAATCAACCATGTTGATCCAACCTCTGAGATGAAAGAAACAATTCAAATTTGCATTCCACCTGTTTGTCCACTAAGTACTAGACACACTAAGTCTGTCTTTTCCCTAAATCCTAAGAGATCATCATTGTATCCCCCTATGTCTTCTCTTCCCTTGGTTAAAAGCATTTAGTATCTCTTAACTATCCTTAAGAACCATATGGCTCTTCAGTATACAGTTATCCTCAAGATATTCTCCAGCTTTTCAGTGTCTATTAGAGGCAACTGGTTTGTGCAGTGAATAGAGCTCTGAACCTACAGCCAGGAAGCTCAGAGTTCAATTTCATCCTCAGACACTTACTAGCTGCATGACCCTGACCAAGTCACCTGACCTATCAGTTTCTTCATATGTAAAATATGGGTGAAAAATAACTTCTACCCTCAAGATGGTTATGAAGATCAAAGTAGATAACATTTATAAAGCACTTAGCACAGTGTCTGGCACACAGCAAAGGCTTAATAAATTCTTGTTCCCTTCCCTTCCCCATTCTAAATAATGGCACTGAGAATAGACAATAGTACTCTAACTGTGGTCTGAAGAGGGTAGAATATTGTGAGATTAGTACTTACTTATTTTTGGATGCCATGTCTTGTTTAATTCAATAAGAAGCTTTAATCAACAGTTCAAAATTGTCTTGTTTAAACAAAGATCAAAAGAGATTCTTCTATGCCAGTCAAGATTAGAAGGGAGTATCAATCATTCCTAAAGGTGTTTGCAGTCTTTTGGATTTGGTCCATTGTTCACAAATATACAATAGACCTGTGCCAAATGAAGAAAACCCAGCAATGTTAGGGTTACAACTGACTGGGGATTCTGGCTCCTATACCCTCAGATTCTGCACATCACAGTGGTTAGACCTCTCAAGTACAAAGGAAGGTAGTAAACTTGATTTAAAATAGCTAAAGGCAATAATTGAGCTGTATTTTTCCTTTTTTTAACAAAACAAAACTGAAATATGAATATTGATGTCAGATATTTGATGAATTCTGTCCAAATAGTTTCATTATATATGTAACCAATCAAAAAAGAAATAGATATATATCTTAGACTTGGGAATCGGAAATCCCAACTGCCTTCCTTCATACTAAATAAACAAAAATCATTCTAATTTTATTTCAACTAAGTAATGAATTTAATTTTGAAAATGGTTACTTTCTTTGTGAAAGTTAAACACATGAATGACTCATTCAAAAACAGTTTACTTATGTTATGGAGTGCTATTTTTAATATCCTCTCTTACATATGAAAATGTTGTCATACAGACTTATTGGGTTATTCAGGATCTCCCGAGGGATACAAATAAAACAATTATTTATCAATTGAAACCTACTTTGGAGATCCATAATTTAAAATCTTCATTTAATCCCACTATATCTCTATCTATCTTCTTGTGTCTCTCCTACCCTAAAGTCTTTGAAAAGGCAGTCAATAAGTCGTACTTCCACTCTAAAGTTCTGTCACAGAACTTATTCTTTTCTTTCTTTATGCTTCTTTAATTGATGATTTCATCAGATCTCATGGATTAAATTACTATTTCTATGTTGAAGATTCTTAAATCTACTTATCCTGCCTCACCCTTTCTGCTCATCTCTAACCTCATATCTTTATATCTTTTAGATATCTCAACATATATCTCAACGATATCTCAGATAAACTCAACAAACCCAAAGTGAAACTCATCTTTCTCCCTAAGCATTCTTTTTCTACTAATCTCTCAATTATTCTGGAAGGCAAGACCATCTTCCTGGACCCCCAGGTTCACAGTCTAGGTGTCATCCTTGACTCTTCGATATCTTTTGGCACTCCATATCCAGTCTATTGCTGAGGGCTGTTGATATCACTTTAACAATATCTGTTGAGCATATGCTTGCTTCTCTCTCCTGACACTGCCACTCTTCTGGTAGAGGTCCTTATCACCTCACCATGGACTACTGAAATAGCCTAATTGTAGTTTGTCATTTCTAAAGTCCTCCCAAAACCAATCCATATTCCAATCAACCACGAAAGTGATTTTCCTTAAGAGCAGTTTCAATCATTTGCACACCCCTGGATGTCCACTCAATAAAGTGGTTGCTCACTGCTTCTAATATCAAATAAAAAATCCTCTATCATTCAATTATACCTTCATGACATTCCATTCTCTTATTTTTCCCATCTTTTTTTTTTAAAGCCAAAGAAAGCAAAGTTTATTAAAGATTCACCAAATTGGGTTGCCTCTTAAGGAGCCTAAGCATTTGTAACGCTTGTTTTCACAAGCAGACCAGATAGAATCCTAGTTAGACAGAGTCTGAGCTGGGTTGAATCTGAGCCCCCATCTTCTTATACTTTATTCATGAACTGCCTACCATGTATTCTTCAATTTGGGTATACTGGGCTCTTTTCTGTTATGCATACAAAACCATCCTCTTGATCTCAGGCATTATCTCTGGCTATCTGCTCTCTATATGTAGAATAGTGTCCCTCCTCATGCCTGCTTATTAGCTTCCCTGGCTTCCTTTAAGTCTCAACTAAAAACTCATTTTCTGCTGGAATCCTTTACCAATCTCTCATTTAATCATGTCCCATTTATCCTATCTCTATATGACTTATTTGCATGCAGATTTTTAGCCCTTTTAGGGCAAGGATTGTCTTTGCCTCTTTTTTGCATCCCCTGGGTTAAGTACAAAGCCTGGCACCTAGTTGGGCTTTAATAAATGTTGATCAATTATGTTGATCAACTAAAGTTGAATGTTGATCAAAGATAAAAAAATTGGTCTTTATCTCTCTTTTCTAAGGAGTGTGTAATCTTATTTTTCCATGTGACTGAAACAGCCCTCTTTAAAATTATAAATAATCATTTAATTGTCAAATCAAATTGACTTTTTAAAAAAGAAAATCCTGATCCTTCTGTAGTGTCAAAGTGATACTCATAGTGTCTACAGTGGTCATGAATATCCCAGTGCAATTCTGAATCACAAAATACAACAGACTGCACGTGGAAGACAGAACCAAAACAGACACCAAAAAGCCAAATCCATTATAATAACAAAGACATCTATGCACAATAACAACATAGAGGGCAACACTAGCCCCAAGTCTTCCCTTTGTTAGACTTCCCACAAACCAGTTCCCTTAAATCACAAACAAAATACCCTTCTCTCATTCACAGTCAGCTGTGAGCTTGCCTGCATTCTTAAGTTCCAACTGATCTCTCTCACTAATTTCCCCTCAGGCCTGCTCTAGCTATACCTCTTCCCATTCCACCCTTCCTGTTCATCTGTTCAGCAAGCTTCTCCCACCACAGGCTCCATGTGACTCACACTTCCATGTGACCCATACAGGTCACATGGGCCTATCAATGAATGGGAAAAATCTTCCCATTCAAATTACCATTATACCTCTTGTCCTCTGTGTAGTATTTGAAACTATCAACCACTTGGTTCTTCTGGATATTCTTTCCTCTTTGTTTTATGACACTCTCCTCTCTCCTAGTTCTCTTGTCTGTCTAATTATTGATTCTTAGACCCGTTTATTGGTTCTTTCTCCTCTTCATTCCTGTGAACTATATTTCCAAAGGATTTATCCTAGGCCCTCTTTCATTTTCCTTCCAAACTATCTGAATTAAAATCATGTGTTCCTGTGCTATGATAGAACCAAGGTGTTTTGTTTTTTTTTAATAGGGATTATTTTCCTTAAAGGACAACAAAATTTTCACTTGGACATGATTGACTCTTTCCCTTATACACTTTTCTGATTGACTTGGGGAATTGCTGAAGACTACAGGAATTGCCACAGAGCCTGCCACTTTAATAGGTGGGGAGAGGTCAAAGTCTTCTCTCCTGGCAAAAGCTTTGGATATACACAACATGAATTTGGTAAGAAAGCAATGACAACTAGTTCAAAAATGTGCTAATGTAACTCTACAAAGAAATTTAAGTATTCTTGATAAAAGACCAGAGTTAAATAGAAAATTTGACTTTCAAATACAAGATTTCAATGTAAAAAGATAATCAAGTCAGGGAGATCACAAGAGACTTAATAAAGTTAAACTGTTTACATTCCTACATGGTATGATAATATTTGTAACTCATAAGACATTTCTCATTATTTGGGTAAGTTAGAAGGAAGATAGATAGATAGATAGATAGATAGATAGATAGATAGACAGACAGACAGACAGACAGATAGATAGATAGGTAGATAGATAGATGATAGATAGATAGATAGATAGATAGATAGATAGATAGATAGATAGATAAAGAGCATAGGTGTGATTTTAATATGAGAGGATGATATCTAAAAATAATTAAGGTGTGAGAGAGGAATGCACTTGGAGAAAGAGAAAGGGAGAGAGAATGAGGTGAATGACTTCACACAAAAGAGGCAAGTCAAAACTTTTCCAATGAAGGGGTAGAGGCGGGGAGCTGAGAGAGAGTGACTGAACCTTTCTCTCATTAGAACTAGCCCAAACAGGTAATAAGATGCGCAGGCAATTGGGTATAAAAATCTGTCTTACTTTGCAGGAAAGTAGAAGGGACAGGGAATAAGAGAGGATGGGGTGACAGGAGGGAGAGCAGATTTGGGGAAGGAGGAACTTTTCAGGAGGGAAAGGATAAAAGAAAAGAAAGAATAGAGTAAGGGAGCCTGGGGTAATAAGACTGAAGGAACTATAGTTAGCAATAGTAACTGAAAAAAAAATGAGCGAATTTCTCTGATAAAGGGCTCATTTCTCAAACACATAGAGAATGATGTCAAATTTATAAAAATAAGAGCCATTCCCCAATTGGTAAATGATCAAAAGATATAATTAGTTTTCAGGTGAAGTAATTAAACCTATCTATGGCCATAAAAAATATTCTCACTATTTATTGGAGAAATGCAATTTAAAACAATTCTGAGGTATACCCTTATACCTATTAGATTGGCTAATAGGACAGAAAAAGGTAAATGACATATTAGGGAAAGGATGTGGGAAAAATGAGGCATTAATGTAATGTTGGCAGAGTTGTGAACTAATTCAACCATTCGAAAGAGCAAGTTGGAACTATGCCCAAAGGACTACAAAACCATGGATACCCTTTGACCTAGCAATGACACTACTAGGTCTGTACACCAAAAGTGATAAAAGAAATTAAAAGTGGAAAGGGACCTATATGTGCAAAAATATTTATAGCAGCTCTTTCCTGGGGGTAAAAAACTATAAATTAAAGGGATGCCCATCAGCCCATGGAGAAAGACTGAACAAAAGTGATGGAATGCTATTTTACTTTAAAAATGTGGATGGCAGAGCCAAGATAGCAAAGTAGAGGGATGGACCTGTAGAATCTCTTTCCCCACAGTCCATAAAATACCCATAAAAATTACTCTAAACAAATTCTAGACCAGTAGAAGCCCCAAAAAGACAAAGTGAAAGAGATTTCCAGTCCAAGAGAGCCTGGAAGACTGATGAGAAAGGTGTATCTCACCAGGCTCTGAGTGCAGTGCAGCACAGTCTTGGCTGTGTGGCTTAGCAGGCACAGGACTGGAGCAGGCTGGGGTGTGGAATCCTGGGCATCAGCTGCGCTTCACAGATCCCCGCAAATGCAAAAGAAAACTTCAAAGCTAAATGAGAAGGAGCTCTTTCACCTGGCCCTATTGTAGCCCTGGCCCCAGGCAGCCCCAGGCAGAGCCTTTCATTTTTTTTTTTGAAGCCCTTCCAAGGGCTTTCATTTTTGGAGCCCTTGGCCTAAAAATGTTGGAGGAATCAAGCAGGTGATCCAAATTTCAGACCTGAGGTCCTGGGGTGAGGAGGAACACTGGTATGGTGGAGCCTCTGGAGAGGGACTGCTACTTGTAGATCAGGCAGAAAAGCTTATGGTTGCTCACAGACCAGAGTCCACGCCAGGAGAGAAGTAAACTCCTCTCCCCTGATTGTGCAACCTTGGAGGAACTGAGAAATTACAGGTCGCTACAGTACACCATCCTCTTGACAAAAGACTCAAAAGTCAAGTAATCAACTGGGAAAATGCCCCAAGAAGGGGAAAAATAAGATTATAGGTTACTTTATTGGTGAACAGGTATTTTCTTACATCCTGGTAGAGGAGGAAGAATAATGCACACCACCAGAAGAATACAACAGAATCTGTATCTAAAACCTCAAAAATAAATATGCAATGGTCTCAGACCATAGAAGAGCTCAAAAAGGATTTTGAAAATCAGGTAAGTGAGGTGGAGGAAAAATTGGGAAGAGAAATGAGAGTGATGCAAGAAAAACATGAAAAGTGAGTTAACAACTTGCTGTAGGAGACTGCCCAAAAATGTTGAAGAAAATAACACCTTAAAATAGACTAACTCAAATGGTAAAAGAGGCTCAAAAAGCCAATGAGGAGAAGAATGCTTTAAAAAGCAGAATTAGTCCAATGGAAAAGGAGGTTCAAAAGCTCACTGAAGAAAATAGAATTTTAAAAATTAGAATGGAGCAGATGGAAGCTAATGATTTTACAAGAAACCAAGAAATCACAAAACAAAACTAAAAGAATGAAAAAATTAAAAACAAGGTAAAAAATATCATTGGAAAAACAACTGATCTGCAAAATAGATTGAGGAGAGAGTATTTAAAAATTATGAAAACCTGAAAGCCATGATCAGAGAAAGAACCTAGATATAATCTTTCCTGAAATTACCAAGGAAAACTGTCCTGGTATTCTAGAAGCATAGGGTAATATAAATATTGAAAGAATCCACTGATCACCTCCTGAAATATATCTGAAAAGAAAAACTCTTAGGAATATTGTAGCCAAATTCCAGATGTCCCAGACCAAGGAGAAAATATTACAAGTAGCCAGAAAGAAACAATTCAAGTATTGTGGAAATACAATCAGGATAACATGAGATCCAGCAGTCTCTATATTAAGGGATCTAAGGGCTTGGAGTATGATATTCCAAAAGTAAAAGGAACTAGGATTAAAACCAAGAATCACCTACCCAGCAAAACTTAGCATAATACTTCAGAGGAAAAAAATGGTCATTCAATGAAATAGAGGACTTTCAAGCATTCTTGATGAAAAGACCAGACCTGAATAGAAAATTTGACTTTCAAACACAATAATCAAGAGAAGCATGAAAAAGTAAATAGGAAAGAGAAATCATAAGGCACTTACTAAAGTCGAACTGTTTACATTGCTACATAGAAAGATAATACTATCAACTCTTGAAACTTTTCTCAGTATTTGGGTAGTTGTAGGGATATCACACACACACACATACACATACACATACACATACGCATACACACATATGTATATGTATATAGACAGAGGGCACAGGATGAGTTGAATAGAAAGATATGGTATCTAAAAGATAAAATTAAGGGGAGAGAGAGGAATACATTGGTAGGAGAAAGGGAAAAATGGAATGGGGCAAATTATCTCTCATAAAAGAGGCAAGAAAAAGCTTTTCCAATGTAGGGGAAAAGGGGGGAGGTGAGAGGGAAAAAGTGAAGCTTACTCTCATCACAACTGGCTTAAGGAGGGAACAATATGCACAATCAATTTGATATGAAAATCTATCTTACACTACAGGAAAGTAGTGGAGAAGGGGATAAATGGAGTGCAGGGATGATAAAAGGAGGGCAAATGAGAGGAGGGAGTAATTTGAAGCAAACACTTAAGGGAGGAATAAGGTCAAATGGGAGAACAGAATAAAATGGAGCAGGATAAGATGGAGAAAAATATAGTTGGTACTTCACAACATGACTACTATGGAAGTCTTTCTGCATAACTACACATGTATAGCCTATATGAAATTGCTTGCCTTCTCAGTGGTGGGGTGGGTGTGGGGAGAGGTTAAAAGCGAAATAATTTGAAACTCAGAGTTTTGAAAACAAATGTTATAAATTGTTTTTACGTGTACCTGGAGAAACATGATAAATAAATACAAAAATAAGATGAAAAAAATACAGTGAAATGTAATGCACAAATATATGTGTATATATATATACATATATATGTATGTATGTATGTAAACACTGCTGATAATACATAGCATGCATATATTATATATTCAATATGTACTCATATATGCACTTATATGCATAACCATAAGGCTCTTCCCAAACATTAATTATATTCATATATGATTACTGTACATAAATATCACCCCATATTTTCAGTAATGGTGAATAGATAGTAGGTGGAATATCGACCTGGTCTCAGAGGACCTATACATTCAATGTAGTTCTTTTTTTTTTAAAGTCAGTGCCTTTCTACAAACTACTTTATCATTTTGGCCTCAGTTTTATCCTTTATAAATTGAGGATTTTGGATTTTATAATCTCTAATCTCACTCCGGTTTTAAATCTTATTATCCTTAAGAAGGTATTTTGTGATAATTCTTTCTGACAGGGAGAAAGAAAGAAGGAAAAGAGACTGTAGAGATAACCAGGGCTTGAGCATAAATTTGCTTGTTTCCTAAATAGTAGAGTCTCTGGAGGCTACAGAAAGAGCATTGCCTGGAGGTACAACAGTTAATCCCAGAGAGTCAAGTGGGAATGAATTATATATTTTTTCTAGTATCAAAGGTAAATTAAGAGTATTTTTTACAGTGTCATGCTTTTCAGTTAAAGAACAATATGAAAAAAATCAATAATGAATAGGCTGTTTTGTTTTTTTCATGTTTCTTTGCTTTTTTAATCTCACTATGAGTATTTCTGACAAAGAAATAGATTAAAATCTATCATAATATGTGAAGGTGTGATTTTTTTCCCCAAATAAATTTTATGTGATTATAAGATCACTGATGACCTTTCATTTTTCTTTCATTTTAATTATATTTTATTTCCCCAATTACATGCAAGCATTCATTTTAGTGTTCATTTTTCTTTTAAAAAATGTTTCAAATTTTCTCCTTCCCTTCCCTCTCTCCTCTCTGAAACAGTTAGTAATTTGACACAAGCTACAGATGTGACATGATAAAACAATTATTAGTTATTTTATGAGTGACAAAACAAAGAGGAAAAATTCAACACAAAACACTAAAACACAAAAAACATTAAGGAAATGAAAAATTACATGCTTAGTTGTACTTTCAGACTCTACCACTTATTTCTCTGGAGGGCTATAGCATATTTCATCATGAGTCTTTCGGAATTGTCATATCAATATATTATTGTGAATAATTAGATCATTCAAAATTACTCATCTTACAATACTGCTGCTTTTGCATACAATGATGTTTCTGATCACTTTCCTCATCATCAGTTCGTATTGTCTTTTCAGCTTTTACTGAAATCAGCCTGTTCATTTCTTTTACACGATAGCATTCCATTATAATCATATACCACAACTTGTTCATCCATTCCCCAATAATGAACATCTCCTCAGTTTCCAATTTTCCATCACCACAAAAACAGCAACTAACAATATTTTTGTAAAATAGGTTACTTTACCTTTTTAAAAAAAATCTCTTTGGGATATAGACCTTGTGGTGCTATTTCTGGAGAAAAGGGGATGCACAATTTTAAAATCTTTTGGGCATACTTCCAAATTGTTCTCCAGAATGGTCAGATCAACTCACAACTCTACCAACAATGCATTAGTGTACCACATTCTTTTCAACCATTATTGTTTTCCTTTTCTGTCATATTATTCACTATTATAGGTGTAAGGAGGTATTCAGAATTGTTTTAATTTTCATTTCCCTACTCAATTATGATTTGGATCATTTTTCCTTATGACTATGGAAAGCTTTGATTTCTTTGTCTGAAAATTATCTATTCTTTTCCTTTGACCATTTATCACTTTGAGAGTAAGGGGGAATAATAACAGCATGTACCCTCTTGGAGTTGTTGTGAGAACCAAATGAAATATTGTAGGAAAAGAAATTTGTAAATTTTGAAATATATTACAAATTAAAATATTATACAAGTATCTACAACTTCTCATAGTATAAAATTGTTTTCTTTGTCTTTATATTCACCTCCCAAAGGAGATGTACCTCATGTCCTGGAAAGCTGTCCCTTATTTCTTTTAATCAATATTTAGGTACAAACATTGCACTCTATCCATCTATTATTGATTGTTCCTGTTAAAATGAATTATTATCATCATTATTAATTTTCCAGACATATTATTTAATTAATATAGGTAATTTCAAAATAAGAAATGCCCTCTACTAATGCAGATCAGAAAATGTTCTCCAATTTACAGCATTACTTGAGAAACAAAGGAAGGAAGGGAGGAAGGAAGGAAGGAAGAAAGGAAGGAAGAAAGAATATTTATTAAGTGCTTATATTATTACAAGGGCTGAACTAATCATTTTATAAATATCTCATTTGATCTTCACAACAATTTTGGGAAGTGCTATTGCTATTTTCATTTTACAGTTAAAGACACAGAGGCAGAAACTGGTTAAATGACTATCCAATCATGTCTTGCAACTCTAAAGAAGTTACCATTTTCTCTCTTAAACTGCCTGTGATGAAAATATTCCTCCCCAAAGTGTAAGGTGATCTTCAAGGATTGCAGAGGTCTGTTCTGGATGTGTTTCACATTTATAATTTTCAAAACTTTTAAAAATATATTTGGTTTATCAAATTAAATGACTTTTGATTTTAATAGGGTGGGGAAAGGACAGGAATAGTATAGGAGTGGAGAGTGAAAAATTTGGAGAAATACCATGCTGGATTCTGATGAGTATATCCTCAAAGACCCTAAAGCTATTTAGCCTCCCAAATATAAGGTTTTCTCTTCCCATTATGTGTCAACTTTGGGAACTCCAATATGATATTCACAGTGCCTATGGTTGTCATGAATATGCCAGCACAGCTCTGAATCACAAAATACAACAGACTCCACATGGAAGACAGAACCAAAACATTTTTCAACCACCAGAAAGTTGAATCCCAACACCAGAAAGCCAAATCCATGATAGCAACAAAGAAATCCATCACAGTAATCAAGAAGTTTATACACATTATCAGGCCTTCCCATAAAAACAAGCATCCACAATCCTTGCTAGCTGCCTGCTCCCTCTGTCCTTCCTAGATCTGACTAGTCTGAACAACTTTTTCTCAGCTCTGATCCAACTACACCTCTTAGTGCTCCACCTTCTTGGTTCCACCAGTTCAATGTCCTCTCACCACAGGCTTCATGTGACTCAAACTCATATGACTTAGACTTCCATGTGACTTAAGCAGGTCACATTGGCCTAGTATGAGATGGGAAAGATCTTCCCATTCCATTAAAAACACATTAATTCCATTAAAATTCATTAACAATAGAATTGTTTACATTAATAGTGCCTGTTAGGCTCAAGGGTTGTCTATTGCATAATCAAAGAAGAAATCAAACTTTGGAGGAAACAATAGTTAACCTAAAGTAAGAGTTTAGAATTCAGGGCAAAGCAGATTGTTCCATACCCTTCTACTCTAGTGCTTTCTTTTATCTGATGTAGGAAAGCATAATTTTAAGAAAAAAATAACATGGAAATTGGAAATGTTTATGGATTGAATATGGAATCGTATTCTAGACTCTGGGGTGCTTACCAGAAAAAAAATAAGATCATTAAGCCAACTCAGAATCACTAGAAAATAACTAAGGGAGGTATATGCAGTATTTTGACAGCTCACTTTATTGGAATGCACGGTATGAAGGAAATTCATTTCCAGAACTAAATTAAGTTTCCTCTGATGCTTGTACATCAAATGTCTTGCAGATTTTCTCTCTGACACTTGGGTATTTCTTCATCTTCTATAGGTCTCTACTACCACCCCCTCCAGTAGCTGAAACAATCCTGTTTCCCAATTCTGTTCTTTATTGCATCAGCAGAAAAAACTGCAATTTCCCTTATATTTTTCCTCATTCATCTCTTGCTTTTTAAAATAGAAAATATATTTTCAATGATTTCCTTCTTTACATTCAATCTTCCTTTCTACCCAGAAGTATCCTTCTGACGTCTGTACAATGCATGCATCAGAAGAGACAGTTACAGAGACAGGTCTTGCATAAGATTCCATTTTTATCTTTTATACCGTTATTGACAATTAATAAAAGTTCCCAAAGTAAGTAGCATAGTGTCTGTTAGAGATTCACATTTTAAAAATAGTATTTATCATAAGCACTGTGTATCATAACTTAACATATTGAAAAACCAGTTCAACTACTTTTGAAGATTAGCAAAGTACACCTTTTTATGACAAAGGGAACAAGATATTGGCCATTATGTTGCTTGGAAATGACTGACAATATTATGAATTTCAATTCCTGCAAAAGGAGGAAAAGAAGAATTCAGCTTAAGAAAACTGACTGCTTTTGAAAATACAAGAAATATGATTTAACATCAGTCTCATTTGTCATGCAATGTCATAGGGATACTAGGTGAAAATCTAAAGTAAATTATTTCATGCCAGCACTGTTTACCTGTTTAGGAAGCTTGTATAAGTGGCACAGGCTCAATTATACACACATGTCTGTGCACATAATCACACATATGTAAATGCATGTGGGAATGTATACTTGTGCCTATGACCACACTTGCAAGCCTTCTAGGCAAATCAACCGTTCTAATATTTTTGTACGTATACACACATATATAGTCATTGCATATCTATACAAGTATATATGTGTATATATATATATATAGATAGATACTTCCTATATATGTGCGCATATGCAGATATTCAGAAAGATAGATCTCTACTTATAGAGAGATATATAGGTAAATAGAAGATATGTGTGTATACATGTGTATGTATGTATATATGTGGTGTGTGCATGTGTGTGTCTGTTTTTGTTGTTATTGAGCCATTTTCAGTCATGTGCAACTCTTTGTGACCCCATTTGGGGTTTTTTGGGCAAAGATAGAGTTGTTTCCATCTCCTTCTCTAGATGATAGGGAAGCAAAAGAGAGACTATCCATCAGGTATCCTTATCCTTTTCTCTTTCTATGTAATCAAAACATCTTTCTTTTTTTTCTTTTTGATCATGAAATTTTCAAATTTTCAAATTATTCTAATTCTTTTGTGAAATTTCTTCTTTTTCTTCCTCCTCCTCCCTCTTTGCTTATTCTCCTTTTACTATATATTTCTCAAAGTCTATTCATAACCATTAAGTACCTTTCTATTGAATGGTACTCGTTTTTAATTCTTCAGAAAGTGTTCCAGGAGAAAGAACTTTACAACAAGAATATTGATGTTTAGTATGGCTTCAAAAATAAATTCAATTTCTATTGTCAGTGTTAAAGCATAGCTAATTTTAAAGAATTATATCTCCTGAAGGTATGCTGTTATTTCAGTAATTCATATATTATATTATATTATAGAGCTAATATATCATGAAGGTGGAAACATCATCTGTGTCTTCTCACTGTTAATTTCTTATTATACTTCATTTGATTGCCTCTTCATAGACACTCTAAGAGATTTTTAGTCAGTCAGTGAGCAATTGTTAAGCACTTACTAGACACCAGGTACTCAATTAAGTAGCAAGATTATGAATACAAACAAAAAGAATGTCTCTACTCTTAAGGAATTTACATTCTAATTGGGGAAAATAATACATAAAAGGAAGCTGAATTGATGGGAGGAAGATGGTGGAGGTACTTTGAGTGTGAGTGTGGTAGAGAAAGTACTATGGAGATAGGAATAACAAACTAGTGAGGAAAGGGAAACTGAGTGCCTGGCTGCCCTCCTTAAAGGTAGGTTCACAAAGGAATCATCCATCCAGCTATCTTGCCACTGGGGTGGGGATTACTTCTTCAGTGTGAATTCCAGGGCTGCAGTAAGTTTCTCAGGCATGCTAAAGAAAGTTCAGAGTGCTGCTCAGAAAGGAATATAGAGAGGCAATAGTCAGAGCAGATTTTATTGACACTTTCAAATAGAGGAACAAACTGAGCCTCCGTTTAAATAGTTTCCCCTAAATCACATAGCAAGTTAGTGATGGAGGCAGAATAAGAACTCAAATCTCAAGAATCCAAATTTCTTTACTCTTTCTACAAGAAATTACTAGTTAAGACACTGGTCTCAGATGAAATATGTACTAGTTCATAATTGAAATAATTGCCACATGTAATTCCTAAGTCTCTATTAACTTTAAAGCTATCAGTGATCACCTTTTCCTTAATCTATACCTTTCTTCCCAGGATCAAACATAATAAGATACGGAAAGTCTTCTGTACCTCAAAGATCACTAAATTGTATCTAGTTTTATTAAACATTTTTCATAAGCAATCATGGAATTCAGGCAGGATGTAGGCTACAGTTGACAACAACATGTTTCAAACTCCCCTCCTACTCTCCAAACTCCTCCCCTCAAACGTTTTGGAGTGAGGGTGGAAGCTTTCACTTTGAGTGTAAGTTGTTTAACAACTTTTCATGACCTACCCTGACTCTGAGGAAAAGAAATGAAAATTGCAGAATTCTTAATTGGAAAAGATCTCCAGTATGAAAGGAACTTCAGCTCTTTTGGAGAGGCCTACTCAGGGCAATAATTCAAGTCCAGACCACCTGAAAGACTGCCATCCAATACAGTTGATTTGGGGGTAGGGAAAAGGAGGGAAACAGGGGTAGATCCTGATAGGCCCCTATGTTTGAAGGAGTCAAGTTGATGACAGACAAGGAAGAAGTGCAAATGTTTGAAGTTATCTACTCCTACCCCCATCAGACATGCTGAGGGTATCAGTGTTCATATCTATGTATCTTGGTGTGTTTGTGTGTGTATGTGTGTGTGTGAACTTCCTCTTGGTATTCAAGAGAAGTCCTCTCCAAAACTAGGAGGGGAAGAAATCCTTACGCATTTCAATTCAGCTTCTGAATTATCCTGTCTGTAACCTCTGACCTATTCCCCTAAAACAACAAGGAAGCATTTTGTGTGCTAACGACATTGCTTTAAAAAAGTAAAAAAAAATTCTGAATTTTTATAAACTTAATGAAAAATAATATTTCAAACTATACTTTCACCAGAAGTACCATAGTTATCAAAAATTCACACAACTCACTTGACTTCCCCAGCACCTTCAGCTTTCTGTGCCTAGTCTGGTTTGTTCTCTGAAGGATTGTTCCCATCCTTACCAGAATCACCTTTTCCCCTTTTCTCTTTGGGTAATTTCTCTCCCTTCTTTGCAGGGTTTGGCTTCTACCTTAGGAGGAGCAGGTTTAGCAGATTTCCTCTATGCTGATCTCCTTTGTGATTCATCCTTCATTTTTTATCTTTTTATTTATTTATTTGTTTGTTTATTTTTTTAAATATAAATTTATTTATTTAACTTTTTACATTCATTTTCAAAAATTTGGGGTTCCAAATTTTCTCCCCATTTATCCCTTCCCCCCACCCCAATACACTGAGCATTCTAATTTTCCTTATCACTAATCTGCCCTCTCTTCTATCATCCCTCCCTTCCCTTCTCCCCATCATCTCTTTTGTCCTGTAGGGCCAGATGACTTTCTATTCCCCATTAACTGTATTTCTTATTTCCTAGTAGCAAGAACAATACTAAACAGTTGTTCCTAAAACTTTGAATTCCAAATTCTCCCAATCCCTCCCTCCCCACCTACACCCTTTGGGAAGGCAGGCAATTCAATATAGGCCATATCTGTGTAGTTTTGCAAATGACTTCCATGATAGTCGTGTTCTGTAAGACTATATTTCCCTCCATCCTATCCTGCCCCCATTGTTTCTATTCTTTCTTTTCATCCTATCCCTCCCCGAGTGTTGACTTCAAATTGCTCCCTCCTGCCATTGCCCTCCTTTCCATCATCCCCTCCACCCTGCTTATCTCCTTCTCCCCCACGTTCCTGCATTGTAAGATAGGTTTTCATACCAAAATGAGTGTGCATTTTATTCCTTCCTTTAGTCGAATGTGATGAGGGTAAACTTCATGTTTTTTTCTCAGCTCTCCTTTTTCTCCCTCCACTAAAAAGTCTCCTGCTTGCCACTTGAATGAGATTTAATTTACCCCATTCCATTTCACACTCTCTCCTCCCACTACATTTCTCTCTCACCATTTACGTTAATTTCTTTTAAGATATGGTCCCATCCTATTCAATTCACTATGTGCTCTCTGTCTCTGTATGTACCTGCATGTGTGTATGTGTGTGTGCGTGCATGTGTGTACGTGTGTGTGTGTGTGTGTGTGTGGTCCCATCAACTACCCAGATACTGAAAAGTTTTAAGAGTTACAAATATTGTCTTTCCATGTAGGAATGTAAACAGTTCACCTTTGGTAAGTCCCTTATGACTCTCTTTGCTGTTTACTTTTTCATGCTTCTTCTCATTCTTGTGTTTGAAAGTCATATTTTCTTTTCAGCTCCGATCTTTTCATCAAGAATGCTTGAAAGTCCTCTGTTTCATTGAAAGAGCATATTTTCCCCTGAAGTATTACACTCAGTTTTGCTGGGTAGGTGATTCTTGGTTTGAGTCCTAGTTCCTTTCACTTCTGGAATATTGTATTCCATGCCCTTTGATCCCTTAATGTAGAAGCTGCTAGGTCTTGTGTTTTCCTGATTGTATTTCCACAATACTGAAATTGTTTCTTTCTAGCTGCTTGCAATATTTTCTCCTTGACCTGGGAATTCTGGAAATGGGCCACAATGTTCCTAGGAGTTTCTCTTTTTGGATCTCTTTCAGGTAGTGATCGATGGATTTCTTGAATACTTACTTTGCCCTCTGGTTCTAGAATCTCAGGGGAGTTTTCCTTGATAATTTCATGAAAGATGATGTCTGGGCTCTTTTTTTGATCATGGCTTTCAGGTAGTCCCATACTTTTTAAATTGTCTCTCCTGGATCTATTTTCCAGGTCAGTTGTTTTTCCCATGAGATATTCCACATTATCTTCTATTTTTTCCTTCTTTTGGTTTTGTTTTGTGATTTCTTGGTTTCTCAGAAAGTCATTAGCCTCCATCTGTTCCATTCTAATTTTGAGAGAACTATTTTCTTCAGTGAGCTTTTGAACCTCCTTTTCCATTTGGCTAATTTTGCTTTTGAAAGCATTCTTCTCCTCATTGGCTTTTTGTACCTCTTTTGCCAATTGAGTTAGTCTGTTTTTCAAGGTGTTATTTTCTTCAGCATTTTTTGGGTCTCCTTTACCAAGGTATTGACCCATTTTTCATGCTTTTCTTGTATCTCTCTCATTTCCCTTCCCAGTTTTTCTTCCACCTGTCTACCTTGCTTTTCAAAATCCTTTTTGAGCTCTTCCATAGCCTGAGCCCACCGGACATCCACCTAGGATGTCTGGAATACAGAGGCCCCAACCTCCACGTCTTTCCCTGATGGTAAGAATTGTTCCTCATTATCAGAATTGAAAGGTGGGAACATCTGTACCCCATCAAAGTAGCTTTCTATAGTCTTATTTTTATTCCCTTTTCTGGGCATTTTCCCAGCCAGTTACTTGACCTCTGAGATTCCTCTCCACCCCCACATAGATCTGCCCAGCTAGGGCTTGGGGTCTGAGATTCAAATGCTGCTCCCCAGCCTCATGGCTTTCAGGGGAGTTGCATGGCTGATATTCAATGTAAGCTTAAGTTCTGGTGCTCTGGCGGGGACAGGACCGCCTCCCAGGCTCAGTTGCCTCAGGGGGTTTATGTGGAGACCTGCGGTGATGGCCCTGAGCTCCTCTCTGCTCCTGGAGCCCCTGGCCACTGCTGTCTCTGCTGCCGCCTCTGCCACCACCTCCCGAGGGGGCGCAAGTCAGAGAAAATACCCCGCTCCCCTGTCAGCCAGCCCAGAAGTCTGTCTCACTGACCTGTAGCACCTGTGGGTGGAGGGAACTTCGCCGCCACCAGAGATTCTGTCCCTGAACCTTACTTGGATCTGCTCCTCTGGGGCCCCGCAGCCAGGGCAGTGCAGGGGTGGGCCCCACATCCGGAGCATGATGGACCCCTGGGGACGGCTTTCCTGGGCTCTCTGGAATGGAAATCTCTTCCACTGTGTTTCTGTGCGGCTTGCACTGATCCAGAATTTGTGAGGAGTTATTTTTAGAGAAAATATATGGGCTGTGGGTTTGGAGCTAGCATACGTGAGTCTTTCTACTCCTCTATCTTGGCTCCTCCCCCCGTCTTGGTCTTTTCTACCGTAGCATATACTTCTGCCTTTCTTTTGGGCATGGTAGTAACAGTGGCGGAGTAGGAGTGGTGACAGCAGTGGAGTCTGGGCACACGTTGAAGCAATGGCAGTGGTCTCTCCAGGGGTTTTTTCTTACTCCTCTTCCTCATTTTAATAATAATTATTATCGTTACTATTATTAGATACTCTTGTCAATTTCCCATGACTTCAATCATTACCTCTATTCAAATGATTCCCAAAGTTATGTATCTAATCTGAATTTCTCTTCTCCACAGTAATTCCGAACTCTTTGTCAAATGCAAGATAGACAACTCTATACTGCTGTCTCATGAGCATATAAAGTTGAACATTTTCAAAACATAGTTTGTTACCATCCACCCTTAAACCTGCACTTTCCAATTCCCTTTGATAAAATTCCAAAGGATTTGAAGAGACAGTTTTCAGATGATGAAATTAAAGCTCTCTATATCATATAATGTGCTCTAAATCACCACCGAGTAGAGAAATGCAAATTAAAACATCTCTGTGGTAAAACCTCACACCTATCAGACTGACTAATATGATTAAAAAAAGGAAAATTATAAATGTAGAAGACATGGGAAAATTGGAAAACTAATACATTGTTGTTGGAGCTGTGAATTGATCCAACTATTCTGGAGAGCAGTTTAGAGTTTTTCATAAATCTATAAAATGATCCATACCTTTTAAGTCAGCAATACCACTACTTCATCTGTGTCCCAAATAGATCACAAGGAAGGGGAAAGGACCCATATGTACAAATATATTTATGACATCTTTTTTAAGGTAGCAAAGAATTGGAAATTAAAGGGATGCCCATCAATTGAGAACAGCTGAACAAGTCTTGGTATATGAATGCAATGGAATAATATTGTGCTCTAAGAAATGATGAGCAAGAACATTTCAGAAAAACCTGAACTTACATGAAATGGTGCTGAGTGAAGTGAACAGAACCAGAATATCATATATAGTAACAGGAACATTGTGTGATGATCAGCTTTCTTAAGACTTATCTCTTCTCAGTAATAGGATGATCTAAGACAATTGCAAAAGACTAATGACTGAAAATGCTATCTACATTCAGAGAAAGAACTATGGAGTCTGGATGCAGATTGAAGCATACTTTTTTTCCCTTTTTTCCCCTTCTTGCACTTTTCCCCTTTTGTTCTGATTCTTTTTTCACAACATGACTAATATGGAAATATGTTTAATATAGTTGTATGTGTATAACCCATATCAGATTGCTTGTGGCTTTTGAGGAGTGGGAGGAGAAGGAGGGAGGGAGAAAAAACTTGAAACTCAAAGTCTTATAAAAGTGAATGCTGAAAAATATCTTGAAAAAAAATACTATGAAGTGGGGAAAACCTGCCATTTCTCCCAACTTCCCAATTGTTTTTTGATGTCAATACCATCTTCCAAGTGATTCAGGTTTCCAATTTAGGTTCATCTTTAATACTTTCCTCTTGTCCCTTCAAACAGTATCTCATCATCTCTCAAGTTTTGTTGATTCAACCTCTCACTGGAAGTAGCCTATCAATTTATCTCCTTGTTTTCACTCTCCCTCTTCCAATTCATCTTCCAAATCCTGGCCATCCAAATCCTGCCCCCAGTACCTGACAAAGTTGATCCACTCCACTCATATCTGGAGATCCCATCTTAAGTCTGCACACAATTACTTATTGACTGAGTACCATCCAATTTCCAATTCATTTCACGGAACTCTATCTGATAGGTGATCCTAGACAGAAATCTATGTCCTACCTTCACAGTTTCCATATCCCTACAACTCACCTAACCAGGCAATTTTATCATTTACTTGCTGTCACTTGAGTTAACATGCATTTATGCTGCTTTAAACCTTTTGCTCTGGGTATAGTAAAAGCTCTATTATCATTATATTGGAAAGTGAATATACTATACTTTAAGTCCTTTTGCTAGCCATTACTTGCCTATATCTGCTATATTTCTTTATAAGAAATATGGCTATACTAGGCCATATTTGAACTCAATTGTTCCTGACTGTAAATTCAGCTCTCTACTGCACTATGAGCTACCTTAACTTCTTTATTCACCAACCACTATGACCCAATCTCTTAACCTGGGATATAAAGACAAAAGCAAAACAGTCCCTGCCTTCAGGGACTGAAGTTTTTATTTTTATTTTAATGGCTGATGCCATATGCACACAATTCTATAGTTCAAAAGTTTTCAGAATTTGCCTTGAATATTGTGTTCAGTTTTGTAGCACCAGATTTTTGGAGTAATATTGAAGCTAATATCCACAATATAGAATACATTTTAAAACTGATATGTACAAAAGAAGGGTAAAAAACATAATGAAAGGACTATAGATGATGCCATTTGAGGGCTGGTAGAAGGAATGGAAATGTTTACCATGGAGAAGAATGGACTTAAAAGGGTTACAGTCAGCTTCAAGTATTTAAGGGATACAGTATCAAGCAGGGATAAGCATTCGACTTGAACTCTAAAATAAAACTAGAAAGAATGAATAGAAACTTCATGGAAATGGATGTAGCCTTGCTGAAAAGGGAACTCCCCCTCTGAAAGCAAAATGAGCAGATGTGGTGTTGCATTTCTCTCTACTGATCAAGAAGAAGGTGAAAGACAACTTTTAATGTATATTTTAGATATATTTCCAGTTAAAATTTGTTTTAGAAGGTCTCAGAGGCCCTTTCCAACTCTCAGGTACTATGATTCTGTTATTTCTGCCGATTGGATAAAGTACAGCAAGATTCTTAACTTAATTGATAATTTAGGGAACTACACAGTATTATGAAGAAAAATGTGCATTTTTTTACATAAATGGAAGTCAATCACTCTATAAATAGTACCAGTGCAATGCTCTTCATGAGTCAAAACTGTGTGTGTCTCATAGCATACACCAGAAGTATAATATCCTCTTTTCTGTGTACCCACCATCACTAATTTCATACAGAACTCTTGGAATATAGCAATAAAAAGTTTTGAGAATTCTGTGTACCATTTTACAGCCTAGAACAGTCTAAAATATAGGGCTATAACATTTTACAACCTTTCTTATTGTAATACCATGTTATTTCTCCCATAATGGTGTTTGCAGCAAAACCTGAAGGAGGAAAGGTTTACTGAGCTATTTTCACTGAAATAGATGAGCATTTTTAATAATAAATCTTTGGACTTTATGTTCTTTTTGTTGTTTTCATTAATTGGTGATATTTTTTAATCTTTTAGCATCTATTTCCACTATTATAGAAATTAATTCATCGGTTATTCACAAGATGCTAAAGAATGTGATATCAAACATGCCCTATTCCCTGTTTCTTGACACCGGGATAGAAACATTTTGGGAGAAAAAGATTGAAAATATAGATTGATCAAGGAAAGGCAGAGAAACTGCTAACATATTAAATTGCTTGAATTATAAGTTGTCCACTTGAATTCCTGAACTATGGTTCAAAGTGTCTCTTTCTAGATAATTTCTTGTATTACTTCAATTAAGTCTCATAAATCTAGCTACAACATCTTTTGTAAGTCCCCTCTCTCTAGTTAAGTAATATATAGCATTAGCTCTCTAAAGTTGGTCATTTATTTTGTATTTTATGTCATATTCTGTTATTTGAATGCATTTCTATTGTTCTTTATTCCTCACTAATGCAAAATCCCTGGGGCAAAAGGTGGTGTGGTATTGTGGGTGCAAAGGCAAACTTGAATCCTACAAGACTTCTTACTACCACTGAAACTATATTGCTTGGAAATCTTTTCTGGTTCATATATTTTATTTCAAATATTCTTTGGCAAGAGTTTTAGCCTGGTTCCTCCCCCAGTGTAAGCCTGCTCCCTCCTCCAGTGTAAGAGATAAAGCAAAGAAATTATAGTCACTTGATTCCACCACCTCTCCTATCCATTTTTAGTTTTAATGTACAGGTTAAACCATGAGAGGTATTAAAGGAAATATATCTATGATGTATATAAACAAACATATTACTAAACATATTTTACTAAAGATTTGTGCTATTAAAAATAGAAAGCAACACTGAAAAATATTGACTGTTTGACCCTGGACGTTATTTAAACTCTTAATGATCTAAGCATTTTTGTAAAGCTATAAGTTACAGAGATGGTGCTGACTTAAATTGGTAGAAGGACTGTGACCAGCTAGGAATTCCCTATAGTAGTGAAATGTATAATCACTATCCCTATCCTAAGGACTATAGAAGTATTAGTAATACATCAGGACATTGTTCTATATTTGAGTGACACAAGCAAAAATTACTTTTTTAAAAGCTATATTTTAGTCTTACATCATGTTCTCATTCACATTTAATTTAAAACTGGTACTCAAATAATTATGTCTCCTGATCAGTAAAGACAGGTACCTCATTGGTACCAGGAATACATATCATATATTAGTAGAAGTAGGCTCAGTTCAATTTTATATTTTTCTCCATCTCTTCATTCCTGAGGATTTAAGCACATATTTTAATAAATTTTGGTGGGAAAATTAAGTATGTATATGTATATATGCATATATGTATATGTGTGTATGTAGGTATGCATATGTATATGTATGTGTGTATATGTATATATGTGTGCAAGTTAGATAGATAGATAAATAGAAAGAACCCAACTATTCCTGGTGACTCTCTTGTAATTAATATTGAATCAAGCGTAAGGGAGGGAGACATGCTTATTGTTTGTATTTACCACTTTCATAGATAATAAAATCCAAATGAAAAGAGGGTCCCTGTAGAAGATGAAGTTCTCAAGATCCTCATATTTGTGGATGAACTTCTGTTGATTTTGTCAAGTTACTGAACATTCCAGACTCCAAAATGAGAACCATAACTCAGAAGCATTCAAAGAGGAAAAATCAAATAAATGAACAATGTCTATCAAATGACTATAACACCAAATTATACCAGTGTTTCAAAATGCTGTTAATGATCACATGTCTCAGGAAACGGAACTGAGGGCCATTCGAAGGATGTCTGTTGGAGATGTCTGTTGGAGATAGCCAAGTTGTATCACCTTCAAAGTGATGAATTACATGAACAAATCGATATAAAAGGTATCATCAAGGAGATGTATAATGAGAAAAGGAAATAGACTCAGTGATGAATCCACAGGTAGAGATAAGAAAGTGTGTTGGATTGACATTCACACAATTATCAGGAGGAGTACAAGAAACTCTACATTCAATTGGTTAGGCCCCTTGTAGAAGATTTTTCAAAGGACACGAGGAAGAGTTAAATGGGATGAGAAGGCATAGGTGGATTTCATTTGGTGGGGCAGTGACATAGTGATAAGATCATTCATAGATTCTTTGGAACTTCACTGAAATACCTATACTTTTCTGTGCAATTCAAATCAAGAAAGAAAACAAAGGATAATATATGTCTCTGCTTTCCTCCCATTTGCCACCAGGATAACGTAAGTTTCTTGAAATTAGGGAGTTTGTCATTCCTTATCTGGGTGTATCTAGAGTCCAACCAATATACTGTACATTATTCATATTTAATAAATGTCCATTGAATTACATTGAAAGAAATTGTAAAAAGGAAAATATTTTGATTATATATGTGTACATGTGTGTGTATATGTTTAATTTTTTTCTGCCACAATAAATATATTCTAGGTCCGTTATATGCATTTATTACATTGAATTGCAATAAGTGCATAGATTTTAGTAAATGACAGACCATGTATTAGAAAACAGGAGAGCTGAGATTTGAAAGCAAGTCTTCTTAAACGTTCACTGTATTATAGTTACTCAGAAGTTGGAGCACAAGTTAAGGGGATGAAAGTAGGAAAAAAAACAGGAAATACTTTCACAAGTTTGCTCAGAAACCATGACCCCATATGACTCCAAAATGCTGTGCCATATCCCATTCTTTACTGAAATCTTATAAACCTCAAATCATTAGAAGTCAGTGACAGGGAAGACTTGATGAAGAAAAGAGCAGCTATGCAGGTACCTATAATAACCTGATATTTATGCAGTATATAGTTGTGTCTCTCGCAACTGAATATTTTAATTTTGAGAATGGAATTTGGGGAGATAACTTTCTCTGATAGCAAAGTAGTACATTGTTTTCCCATTAGAATGACAAACATTGAAATATTGTGAAGGTAACAACGTTAGATTACAGGGCCCTGAGTTTCCCATTCTTCAAAATATTTGACCGTGAGGGGGGTGGAATTAGAAGTTGTGGTAGTCATGGTTGACATAAAGAGGATGTGAGAGAAAACATTTTTTAAGGGATAGGGCATTGTTTTTCAGTGCCAGGAAGACATGGATTCAAATTCCACTTCAGATACTTACTAACCATATGATCCTGGGAAGTAACTTCATTTCTTTGTGCCTCAGTTTCTTAATCTGAAAATGAAGGGATTGGATTTGTTAGTCCCTGGTAACACTTCCAGCTTTAAATCTACATTTGTATGAAGACGGATGCATAGACGTTTGCACATTAATATGTACCATGGTATAGAGTAAGGGATTTTCATATGGACAGATGACTAAACCAGGGAACATGTGGATTGGAGGAGAGAACAAACACTGACTCCATGTGGATTCCTTGGAATATATGAAAGTACATTACAGACTAAAAGTATTTGGGAAACATTGTTCTGGAAGACAGTGATCCACTATAATAACAGGATCTGAGATATAGACCTAAAAAGCATTCCGAAAGTCACCTAATCCACCCCATTCCCTTCTTTTGCTGGTAAGGAAATTGAAGCCATGGAACTTAAATAACTGGATTGTGTAGATTCTAACTGTCTGAAGAAAGATTTTGAGGCACATCCTCTGATGCCTGAACTAGTCCTCTTTCTATTGTCTTACTTGGCTCTGCTAAGGGAAATTTATACTTTAAGTGTGACATGGGCCCTATGTGCATGAGACAGAAATCCTCTCTTCAATGGATGTCATATAAGAATGTTGAAGGTTCAGGATGTCCAAAGCAAGAGATAGTGTAGCTCAATGTGCTTCACCTTCCTATCTCAAAATATCTCACAGAAGTAGTTACACAGTGTTGACAGATCTTCATGGTGTAAATTCCTCAAATCTGTAATTAAGCCAAATTGGTTATGAAGTACTTCTATTGGAATCTTTAAGCTATTTACCATGTAGCATACCTCTTTCAAACAAATTACTGCAAATGTATGTTTGTTCTCATTTGTTGCGGAGGGAAAAATGCAATTGAAGGTTTTAGTCAGTGCACGTATAAAGGGAGTTGATGGGAGGGTGTAGTGAAAATAGAAATATAGATTCAAGTCTGAGCTATTCACAGTGACTCAAATAACATTCATAAACCTCACATGGAGATATCAGGTTTGAATTAGTTGCTGAGTATGCCATATTTATAAATGACCTCTTGGCCATATCATTATTAAATCCTAAATAGACTATTTCAGTAAAAAAAGAGAGAGAGGTAATCTATACTCACACGATCTTTAAAAAGAAATTTGTAGCAAAATAACTTAAAAACTATCATTTTTTTTCTTTTTATCAAGAAAAAATGGAAAAAGCACTTATTATTGGTGAGAAAGAAAAAAAAATTGAATGCAGACATACAATTTCTGAGTTCTGTTGATAGGACACAAATAGATTAAAAATTCAGCAATAGTATAGGTTCCTTGTTTCCTTAAAATATACTACCTCAGAGTTTATACTTCCCTTCTTGCTCCATAATAAGCAAACTAAATTACTATACTCTATCAGAAAGAATTCGTAGTGCAAAATAAACAATAAGTATCTTTAATTAACTGGAACATGAGAAAGCACATGGAGAAGATCCATTAGATTGGAGGGTAGGACAAGAAAGAAAGTGCCATTTTGGTCTTTGAGGAAGAATCCTGCAGTCATTGTCTTTAATCTGGATAGGGGCACCAGCTGGGATGTGCAATTAATTGTTTAACAAACAATACTCTGGGGAGAATTGGGGCTTAAGCTTAATTTGCATTATTACCATTTTCGCCATCATTTTCCTAAGTCGACACAGCAAAGCAAGAAATCAAACGATAATTGTAGTATTTGTGATTTCCAAGTTATAAATGTCCACACCGAAAATTTCACAATTTATTCATGCAAACTGGTCCAAGCTGGCTCAGCAAATCCTTGGATATCAGTCTCTCTCTTACTCAGAAACTAGTCTAGGTTTCTGAGCTATTGTTCCTAAACTGTTCCTCCAACTGCCATGGTGATTATCCTGTCAGGAGAGACACCAACAAATCCAGGTGAAACTTTTGCATATCAAAGAACTTAGGACAAGCATAGTAGGATTGCTGAGATAAGTGTTCTTAGATCAGCATCAGAGTCAGAGCCAATAAATATTTATTCAGTTAGTTAATAAATATCATTTAGTACAGTACCAGGCACTGTACATAATGCTGGACATAAAAAAGGTACAACATGGTCTTGACCTCAAGAAGCTCAGAATATAATGGGAGAAGAGAACAAAAAGAAGTGAGGAAGGGAGAGGGAAAAGAGTACCTGGTATGGAGGCATGATAAAATCTTATAGCCCCAGTAAGAAATGATGTA
Source organism: Bettongia penicillata ogilbyi (assembly GCA_023548195.1). Classification (NCBI taxonomy): domain Eukaryota; kingdom Metazoa; phylum Chordata; class Mammalia; order Diprotodontia; family Potoroidae; genus Bettongia; species Bettongia penicillata. The sequence continues at coordinate 132,470 of JAJHZJ010000126.1, read as the reverse complement.
AGGAATATGGTTAGAGAGCTGAACTCATCTTCCAAAATGACAAGTTTGGGGAATCATGAAATCTAGGACACTAGCCTGTAGGAAATAAAGTTTCTGGGTGTATTCATGCCCTTCCTTGGACATTGAGGGCAGGAGAACAAAACAAAAATTATACACAAGATGCAAAGCAGATGTAAAAGAGAAATAAAAGTTTTTCACCTTTGGTTTATTTTCAGATTATATAGTATACATTTTATATTATTTTCATCTTCAAAGAAAAAATATGACAGTCATTTTTGACATTGATAACTATTGTACTTTGTATTGTAACATCACGTTTATGTTACTAAAACATCTCATAAAAATCTCATGGCATTTAGAGATAGTTTAATGTTTAGATGGGGACATTTTCAAAACTGTCTATTTTTAATGATTGCATTTTTCAATCATTCTATCTTGGAATAGATGTAAACAGGAGATGCATATCAACTATGGAATTCTTTATACAACATAGGCCAATTTTATCTTTGGCCCTCCCAAGCAGGAAAAAAAAAATACCATGAGAAAGTAAGCTAGAATTTCTGCTTTCAGAAATAGAAATTTTGACGTTTGAGAGAGATTGCCTTATTTTCTCTAGAAGTTATTTCATAGAACATCAACACAGGCCTTGTCAGGGGTTTCAGGCACTTACTCCTAAGCCCCATACTGTAATCATTTGACTTGGAAAATTATTTGAGTCCTAAACAGATCATAAAGTACAATTTATCTTAATCACTATTCCTTTTGTAAAAAATTTTCTGACTTTACAGCCTGCCAAGAATATTTCTGTAATGTATTTATTGACTGCTTTAGAAGGTTAAATTGAAAAGATAGATGAAGTCTTCTTTTCTCTTGAAAAATAGTGTACTTTGGATCCCTAAGTGTAAAATAAATAACAAATATTTTATACCTTCGTGATTTATTAGATTGTTTTTTTCTCATTTAGAAAGAAATGTCTTCCTTCCTTGCTTCAGTCATTAAGAGCTACAATTGCCTTCTGTTTTTCCCTGCCCACTATCTAATTACTTTTTCTGCATTTGAAGTTTTATGTGACTTGTATAATTTATAGGTGCTAGAAGGAATGGGCCCTCAAGTCTTACCTATTAAGGTTAGACTAAGCTTGATTGCCCTAGTTGTCAAAATATATGAATCAAAAAGCATTTATTAAGTGCTTACTATGTGCCAAGTATTATTCTAAACCCTGAAAGATAAATGAGACAGACAGTAGTCCTTGCTCTAAAAGAGATATTAATAAGTTGGATCCACTTTTCAGAGGAAAGAGAAATGAAGTAATGCAATTTCACATGTCACTTGCCTTCCACTCAATCTCCTTTGGGAGGTGGAGTGGTGTCCTCAGCTCATTGATGATCATTCCCATACCTGGTCATACCTTTCACATTCCAAGGATATTCAACCCCTGTAAGGTATCATCCAAAACCATTCAACATCCCACACCTCCTGATTACTTATTCTTATCTTTCAACACAGTCACCCCAAATTTTCAACCAAACATCATCTAGAACTTCTACTATGTCCTATGGAATGCCTGTTCCATAGGCAACAACTTTCCCTTCATTTTAAACCATTTTGTCTTTCACTCTTCAATCTGTTAGCTATTATTTAAATCTGAATCTTCCTCACAACAGTCTCTCTGCTCACTCTTTCAATTTCTGACTGTGCCTTTACTCATTTGCTTTGGCTCACTAAGCAGGAGACTTAGAATACTTCTTGCTCTCCATTGCCACTTCTAGGTTCTCCCCATAACTCCATCACCCAGTAACCTGCCCTTTAATATTCATGTAATCATATCTACTGCCAATCAAAAGTCTGTTAACTGTATACACATCCAGGTTATTCTGTTTCCCTCATCAGTGAGTTTAGTACATGGCAAAATTATTCTCTCTTTGCTAATTCTTGGCCTCAACTTACATATTGATGCTCCATCAAACACCAGTCAAATCCTCTGTCTACTCATTTCTTATGATCTATGCCTCCACCCCACTTCAGTCACATGCACCATCTCAGCCTTCATTAACTCACAGCCACAAATTTACCACTTCTTCATTTAAGACTTCTGAAATTCTATATTGACTTTTCATCTCTCCCTCTCCCTGCATATACCCTTACAAAATGCATCATGAACTTCAAAATTTTGAACCCTCAAATCTCTCACAGGTCAACTCCCTTGAAATAGTCACTCTCTCTTCTTTTTTTTCTCACCATGATCCCATTTGACTCTATATTATCTGTTGAATCCCTGAGATCCTTTCATTTCACTGATTGCTTCCTAACAAGTCCCAATCTTGTATCATTTCCACCATTCATTATCTTCACTTGTACATAGGTGCTACTGAATTAAAGCAGAGATTAGTCACACAATTATCCTGACGGGGTCCACCAGAAGTTTGTATTGTGCTAATGTGGATCACTGAGCACACCAAACTGAGCACAACTCTCTCCATCTTGTGTTAAGCATTAGTTCACAAGTTCAAAGACCTTCATGTCACACGCCCCACCCCAATGACCCCTTCACAAGAACATCCTATAGGAAGACTTCAAATTTTCCCTGATTTCAGGAATCAGTTTGATCATTCAGGTCAAGGACTCTTATCTAATCAGCCAGCTCTTACAACATCCCCTTCCAATTAACATTTTCCTAAAGACTTCCACCTCTTTTGTTGTTTAAGTATGTATAAGCCCCAAGTAAACTCGCTTTGGGGAATGGAGTACCCTTGCTGGTAAACTCAATAAACCCAAAGATAAGTTTAATTCTCTGGGGTCTCATTATTCATATGTCACCTACACTGCCTCAATTGGGCTCTCACTTCTGCTAAGCCATTTTTCTATACATGCCTTAGCAGATCCCTATCCCATTCTCAACAGCGACTTTGCCAAACTTTTCCATAACTCCTCACACTTCTCATGGATCCCTCTCTTTCCATTCTCTCAGCTGTGAATCTTGTCTAGATTTTAGAGAAAAGAATGGGCCATTCATCATGAATTTCCTTTTCTCCCTCTTCTTCTTATATCACTCATATGCTTTCTGTCACTTTCTCATAGTTCATTCCTGTCTTACATGATGAGGCAACCTCACTCCTTACCGAGGCTAACCCCTCTACTTTCTCAAGGTGTTCCATTCTATCTCATTTCCTCCCAGGTTGCTCTCCCTCTCATTCCTACTCTTTCTTTTATTTTCAATCTCTCCCTATCTAGTGATGCATTCTATACTACCTATAAACAAGTCCATTCCAAAAAAAGGCCTCTCACTTTATCATTTCCTTTGATAGTTAATCATCTTATATTTCCTCTGCTCTTTGAGGAAAGACTTCTTGAAAAGATTTAACTACAGTAGATACATCCACTTTCTCTCCTCTCCCTTTTTAAACTCTTCAATATGGGTTCTGTCTTCAGTTACCAGTGATCACTTAGTTGCTAAATTCAATGACCTTTTCTCCATCTTCATTCACCTCATCCTTTCTGCAAACCTGGATACTGATAGTCTCTTCACTCTAGGTTTCTTGGACACCATTTACTCCTAGTTCTCCTCCTACCTATCTGATAGTTTCTTCACAATCTCTTTTGTTGGATACTCATCCATATCTTGCTATCTAATTACAGGTGTCCCACATTGTGCTATCCTGTGCCTTCTCCTCTTTTCCCTCTATACTACATCACTTGGTGATCTACTCAGCTCATATGGATTTAATTATCATCTCTATGATGAAAATTTTCAAATATATTTGTCTTGTCTTAATCTCTCTGCTGACCTCCAATCTCACATCTCCAAATTTCTTTCAGGCATTTCAAACTAGATTTCCAGCAGATACCCTAAACTCAACTCACCTCAAACAGAAACATATTAGATTGACCCCTAAACTCTAACCTCCCTCAAAAACCTTTCACTTACTGTAGCAGTCAATATCATCCTCCTAGTTGCATTGGCTCGCAACCTAGGATTCATATTCCATTTCATATATGGTTAATTTTTGTATTTGTGTCATATACCACTGAGAAAAAAGTGTATTCCTTTCTATCCCCTTTCACTTTTCTACAGAGATTTATCATATCTTCCTTATCCAAAGTTCTGTTCACCTCATAAACTTCCTTCTCCTTTATTTTTAGGTTTGATTTATCATGTTCAGATAGAGGGAGGTTGAGGTCCCCCACTAGTATAGTTTTGCTTTCTATATTTTCCTGTAACTCCCTTAACTTCTCCTCTAAGAATTTGAATGCTATACCACTTGGAGTATATGTATCTAGTAATGATATTGCTTCATTGTCTGTGGTGCCATTTAGCAGCATATAGTTTGCTTCCTTATCACTTTTGATTAGATCTATTTCTACTTTTGCTTTGTCTGTGATTAGGATTGTTACTGCTGCATTTTTTTACATCAGCTGAATCACAATATATACTCTCATTGCTCATATACAATCTTTTACTAAGGCATATCAATTTAACTTTTGCAACATCTCTAAAATATATCCCTTTCTCTCTTCTGGCATGTCCACCATTCTGGTACAGGCCCTCATCTTCTCATATGTGGACTATTACAATATCCTTTTGGGGGGTTGCTTGCTTCAAATCTCTTTTCACTCAAATCTATCGTTCATTCAGCCACTACATTGTTTTTTCTTAATCATAGGTGCTATCATATCACACATCCCATCCCCTAAGATCAACAGATTTCAGTGACTTCCTACTGCATTCAGGATCAAATAAAACCATCTGTTTGGTGTGCAAAGACCTTTATAACCTAGCCCCTTCCTACCTATCTAGTCCTCCTAAACTTACTCTCTAACACGTAATCTTTGATTCAGTTACACTAAGTCACTTCTGGATCTCCCATAAATAAGACACTATTTCTCAACTCCAGAAATTTTCTCTGGCTGTCTGACATGTTTCAAATCTCTACTTCTAGTTTTGTCTCCTCATCTCTACCTACTAGCTCTTTTGGTTTCTTTTAAGTCTCAACTAAAATTCCATATTTTATTAGAAGCCTTTCCTGACTTCTCTTAACTCTACTGCCTTCCTTATGTTAATTATATCCTATTTATCCTATATATGTATATTATATATATACATATATATAGAATAGGATATGATTATACTATATCCTACTTATAGTATATATATATATATATATATATATATATATATATATATATATATATATATGTGTGTGTGTGTGTGTGGTTTATTTGTTTATTGTATCCCCCATTCGATTATGAGCTACATTGGAATAGAAATTGTCTTTTGCTATATCACCAGCTTTCAGCACCATTCCTGGTACATAGTGGGTGCCTAATAAATGTTGGATTCATTGATTGTTAGTGTCCCAAGGAGAACAAGTAAAATTGTGAAAGGCCTTGGTTTGTAATTTATGAAGTTCAGAGCTGAACAAATTGAGTGTGAAAAAGAGGAAACTCAGGCCACACATGTTATCTATTTTCAACTTTTTGAAAAGAACTCATATGGAGAAAGAATTAGTCTTTATTCATTATAGATGGCAGAACTAGAAGCAGAGGTTGGAAACTGCAAAGACTCAAAGTTAAGACAGCTGTCAGGAAAACTTTCCAGAAGTTTTGAGAGGTCAACTAGTGGAATAATTTGCCTCCACATACTATGTATCCCCCCTTTTTAGAGGTCTTCACATAGAAACTGGACAACTACTTACTGGGATTGCTATAAGGTGGATTTCTTCATTTATGGATTGGAAGTGTTGACTGCCAGAGTAATTTCCAAATTCAAATTCCATGGTTATGTAGGACTCACTTTCAAATTAGGTGAGATAATACAGGAAAGTTCACATGAAAGGTAGATGAAAAAGTGCAGGAGTCAGGTTGCAAAAAGAGGTGATATGCCAATATCCAGGTGTATGCAGACTATATCAGTAGGGTACATAGTAGAAGAGATGTCTGTCATATTGCAGAAGCAATTGTGATTGTTGACTTCCTATTCATCCAAGGAGTATGCACAAACATATCCCCAATCAATGACTGCTACGAAGAGAATAATGGGCTCATTGGTCAGAGTAAAGTAGAAGCTAACATCCATCTAGGAAGGAAAGTTCAGCACCTGATGATTACTGGGAAGTGGCCACCAAGGCAATGAAGAGGAAGCTTCCATAGCTACCCTAAGCACTTGCTCAATCTGGGCTCCTGGGCTAATCCAGATAAGATAGAATTGTTAGAAATATATGAGGTCTGACACCAATAATCAAATAATCGGTAATGGTGACTTTTATTTTCAAGTTTTCTGATTCTAGCCCCCTATCTCCTTCCTGAAACTAAATTATTGGTCTCTAAAGGAAGGTCACTAACCATTAAACAATGCTCCCCTAAAAGCAAACAGCAGCCAAAACTAAAGGAACAATCTCATTTTTGTGGATCAATGGGAAAATTTAGGTTTCTGTTTCTATTGCTAGCAAAACATGATTCTGAATAAATGAATTAGACTATTTGTATGTAAGGTCTTTTCCATAATAGAATAATGATATTGCTATTTGTTCTTTTTCTTGTTCCTCAGGATTTTAATAACGATGAAGGAAATTATGCACACAATAAATACTTAACCTCAGAATATAGATGCTATATGGATTTGAAAATGTTATTATTTCTCTCAATAAGCCAAAAAACTTTTTGAGACACCCAAGTAAAGAATTTATATCTTAATGTGGTGACTAACTACTTTACTTCTTCTGTTTCCAGTATTTTAAAATAATTCTGTGCATAATTCCTGCTACAGGGAAGAGTTAGATGAAGAGAATTTTCAGACTCATACAGGAATTTAGTCGACATTCTGCAGTCTCCTTCAAAAAAATTGCTAAGATTTGTTAACAGTTTTGAGAGGTTGGGACTTAAGTTTTCCATCTCATTGGGATATATTCTGTCCATCAACCAAATGGTTTCAACAATGTGTCCTGGACCTGCTTTGGGTCTGAAACTTAAATGCAAGTTGCTACTGCTTGTATTTCTCTCACCTCATGCTTACCAAAGCCCTTTGTTTCCTGAAGAAAAATCTGTGAGCTAGAAGTTTTTGAGTCCCATAACCTAGAGAAAGTCTGAATGTTACAGGTGGTAGATACAATGTTGAATACCCAAAGTCTTGAAATGAAAATATCCATTTAGTAGTATGAAGAGAAAAGGGGGATGAATGATAAAACATTTAAGGGAACTGATATGTGATAACAATTCTAAATTCCATGTTTCTGGAGCTTTTTAATATTTTTCTCAAATATTTGCAGGATTATGGTGTGCCTAATCAATTTTAAAACTTAAACAAAAACACCTCTTTACAGTTTATCTCTCAATCTGTATAAAGTTCAAAATGTCACTAAGGACCCTTTTAATGAAGGCAATTTGCCTCTTTTTGATTTTATATATTTTCATTTCCTGTTTGGATCTCTAATGATAATTCTGAGGCTACAAAATGTGGTAAAATAAATAAATGAACATATAAGCAAATAAATAGAAAGATGGATGGATGAATCAATGAATGAATGAATGAACAAATAAAAAATATAGACCTATACTTGATGTCAGAATCCATAGCTGCAAGACATGGCCCCTTCACTAATAACCTGAGTGACATTAAAATTTCAATAAGCCTACTTAGAAGAATACAATCCCCCAGTTTACACCATCTATTGAACTAGTAACTAAGTCTACCCCCAATTATTTAATGCTAGTATTATTCTGTTAAAAACTGGGTAGCCCCTAGAAAAGAATACTATGTAGTTTGGGATAAAAGGAGATATTTAAAAGGATCATTGGAACATAGAGTTCATATAGGGTTGTGTTAGCTAAGCAGTAAATTTTGGGGAGTGAGGGGTAGGAGAATCTGGACCTGTGATTTCATTAATTTGTATAATTCCCTCCATTTATTATTACATATTCAGAAACTTAGTCTTACAGAGTAACCTGGGGAACAGAAAGGCTATGTGACTTGTCCAGGATCACACAGTTAAAATGTAGCAGAAACAGGACTTGAGCCCAAATCCCCAGACAGGCACTTCATCTACTAGAACAGCTGTGTCATAAACTTATCAATATATTAAAAACGAATGTCAACAAGCATCTTTTTTAACAATAATCTTAAACTTATAAATACTCAATTATTTCTGTGAAAAACTTAAAACTAATTGCAATCTAAACCTGTCCTAAGCCAAACAGATTCTGCCTGAACACATTTGAACTTGATCTTCTTAAATTCTAGGAAAGAGTGAGAGGTAGGGGGAGTGAGGGAAAGAGGAGGAAAGGAGGGAATGGTCTTTTAATCACTATTGTCTTCACCAAAAGAATAACATTTTATCCGCTTCTGCAGACAAACAAGTTGGTTGTAGGGGAATGTTCCATTCTTCTTTTACTTCATCCTTTGGGAGAGGTGGACCACAGAAGAGAAAGCCATTTCTGAAGACTTTTCATTCATAACTTACCATAAAGGAAAAGATACAAAATTAAAGTCAAAGGTAAATATTCAGAAGGACTTTGTTGAAACTAAATCTATATCTTCTAATCAAATTCTATCAGATTATCTCTTCTGTGTGTGCCAAAGTTTCTACCAAAGCTCCACATCTAAACATAGCACAATCACCAATTGGAGGATCTCCTATTAAAAATAAGTCACTTTGTAATGTGAGAGTTTCATCTGAACAGATTACCTCTCTCTAAACTATGTAACTCCTTTAGAACTATCATTATTGAATCATGGCAATCTTACTTCATCAAAAATGAGAATTCTATCATTTGGTCACAGTGAGAAAACTTCCTGTATTAGCAGAAGCTATTTGGAAAGAAAGAAAGATCCATCTAGAATACACGAGTGTGAGGTTATTTTAAAAAGTGTCAGTAAAGGCCAGCTAGGTGGTGCAACGCACAGGGTACTTGGCCTGGAGTCAGGAAGACTAATTTTCTTGAGTTCATATCTGACCACAAATTCTTATTAGCAGTGGGCAAATATTTTAACCCTGTTTAACTCAGTTTCCTCATGTGTAAAATGAGCTGGAGAAGGAATTGGTAAATCACTCCAGTATCTTTGTCAACAAAACTCTAAATGGGGTCACAGTCAGACATGACTGGAAATGACTAAACAGCAACAACGAAATTGGTAGATAACAGAGACTAATGGGGTTCCCACTTCATGAGGTGAAATATACCATATTTCACCTCTCCTCAGAGTTTTCTGATATCCTTAAAGAAAATGATGTTATTTAGTCTCGGTCATTGTATCAAGCCTCCACTGATTATGTTCTTCTAGTATAAGGTGGTTATCTACCCCAGTTTCATCTTAACAGTAGGATTAGATTTTTTTAAAAGAATATGTTCTTTAAATGTATCACAAAAACAAACATAAAAATATTCCCCTATTCTAACATATGGTAGAGTGGGGCAAAAATTCCTATTATATCACCTCAACGTATTAAGAAAGGGATGACAGTCATGGCTTTGTTTATTTCTTATATATTGCTGGTTCCACTATAGTTTCAAGTCCAAAGCATCTCTGTGGGATTGTATCTCAGCTCCCCAACTTTTCAGGGTTTCCCTGCTGGGAATATACTATCCAATTTGGAATTCTTTCTCCAAGAAAACCGTGGTTCAAGGTCAGAAGTCCAAAGACTAAGTTGTCTGCAGTTAAAATCGAAAAGGGCAAAAGAAACAGACCAAAACTCTAGGCTTGTTTCTTAGGGTCAAAAGGACTAATAGAAAGCAGGGGAGGTAGTCCATTTTCCTCATCCATCTTAGATCATCATGCCCATGCTAGGTGAAGAGGACCTTCAGCTCTATCCATAGCTAGAGAAAAAACAAAGTGTAATAATTTTAAAGAACAACCTATTTCAGTTAGCTAACAAATATAAAAAGGCTGTATCCACTCACCTGGTAGGGAAACACAGAATATCTTCTCCCAGAAGAAAGCCCTTCCATCTCCTTTCTTAGGTGATGTATTGATGCACAAAATACAGTTATGCAAATAGAATGGCAGAGAGAGTACAGCTGGGTTGTCACAACAATAAGATATCAGTAATTAAACATGATACTCCCAAGGAAAGCAGGAAACTGAGGACAGCCTACCACTCACCTAAAATGTGAAGATTGAGAATAGAGAATTTTTAAAAAGTTACATTTTTTTCTCCATTTAATTGTTAGAGAAAATATAGAATGTCCTGAACAATAATACATGCCACAACTGGCATGTATAGAAATCTTCAAGATTTACAAAGCGTATTACCTATGTTAAATTGCTTAGCATAACAGAAATCCAAGAAGTGAAAGTAAATCCTTGATAAAATAAAAAGCATATATTCTCTCATTCTATATCCTTTGATATATCAGCCATAATTTTCCTAAGTATTTTTTCTCATCTGAAAAATGGAGATAGAAACTAATACCACCTTATCTCACAAGATTTTTGTTAAATCAAATGCAGTAGGGAGTATAAAGTTTGTTGTAGCTATTAAATATTATATAAATTTTGTTTTACCAGTAATTTCATTTGATATTTCAAACATATAATGAATCATTTGCTATTCAGGGATCTAAGTACCAAGTGCTTTGGTATTCTTACATTTTTCTTTGTTCACAGGTCAAGGAGAGCCTTAGAACAGTCCCACTTGTAAAACAACTAGAATTCTTCACTTCCTAAATTTCCTCAGGGGTTGAAGACATTAGCAGTAATGCAACTCTGTGTGGTACCACAGCAGGTTGGAATTGTCCGTTTGCTACCAAGCCACGGGAGGGACGCCTGATTTGGGGCCTCAAGCTGGTTCTGTTTAGCTGTCTGCTATTATGGGAGAAGTTAAATGCTAGAGTAAGAAGGCATGTCACAGCATAGATTCCAAAAGTTATATATGGAGTTGAACATTTGCTGATCCATATGTTTTTAATTATGATTTTTATTTTTGCCAACATGAAAATCCTGGTTCATAAAAAGTAATCATGAAAATGCTTTTTGAAACAAAGTAGAAAAAATCATAATAAAATAAATCTAAAATATCAAGGATTTCATTAATGTGTATTACTATTATTATTATCATAAAATAGGATCATTTGCCTATGCAATAGTCAGCTACTGAGTTATTCTCTGTATAGAAGTGAAGTCATTCATAGATAGGAGGAAAGAGAGAGTGTTTTTTTTATATATAAAGATTAGTGTTTACTAATGTAGACTTGGAATACTGTTTTGTTTTTGTTTTTGTTTTTTGTTTGTTTGTTTTTTAATTTGGCTACAGAGTAAAAGAGAAAATTGTACTGACTATGGAGGCAGAACACCTGGGTTCAAATTCCTGTCTTTGGCACTTGCTGCCTATATAATCTTGGGTAAATCACAACATTGCCAGTGAAAGTTTTCTTAGGTTTTATGCAGGAATGATAGTGGGGGACATTAGATAGCCTTCAACATCTCTTCTAGCTCTAGATTTATGAGCACATGATCTTAAAAATTGTAAGCAGGAGAGGCAGAAAAGTACCAGATTTTCAATGGACTTTGGGGATCACTTAGTTTAACTCTAATTTTCAGAGGAACATAGAACACAGGATAATAGTTTTTGACCTAGAAAAGACCTTAGAGGTAAAAAATCTAGTCCCTTCATTTTCCAAATAAGATAACTGAGGCCCTGACAGGTGAAGGATTTGCTGTATTCACACACAGTGACCTGTCTGCTGCGAGTAGATAGTAATTCAAGAATCATTTATGATGAAAGATAAAAATATAATTTGAAAGGAAAGGAAAGGTCAAGCCAACAATCATTTATTAAACACTCACTATTTGTGTTGGGAAGTATTGGGAAGATGAAACAAGCAAAAAGTCCTTGCCCTCAATGACCTTAATGGAGGAAAAGAGGATATGAAAGAGGGCTGAAAAAAGGTGAAGTTACGCATAGGAGAATGGTAAAAACAGTTCAGAGAGTCAGCCTGGTGAAAAGTTAAGACTTGACTAACCTGGGACTCCCCCTTAAAATAGAATTTGTGGGAGGAATCAGCCATTCAGAAGAAGAACTTTTAGGAGTAACGGAATCTTCCAATGAGAGAAGTCCAAAGGTAAAGTAATTTTCCAGGATTCAGAAGATGTTATGACATATAATGAAGGAAATCCTGAGTAGGTAAGAATGGAGTATAGGCAGGAGACAAAAGAATGAGGCATAAAAAGAGAAGAACATATGGAGAAAGAGAAGAAAAGGTTAAAGATCTTTAATAAAGATGGAATTTCTTTGTTCCAAAGAAGAAGGACTGTGCTTCTCAAGGCTTAAGCCTTACCTCAATATTCAACTAGCACCAGAGTAAACCAAGAATCCTGCAAATCTTACTTCATAATAAGACATAATAATCTATTACGTCTGTTATTAACTAGGCACAATATCATAAGCAAATCCTTCAAGCTCTGTTAGCTACTTTTTTCCCCTTTATCAGTATAATGGAGCCAATAAAACTTGCCTGATCTGTTTCACAAGTTTCTTCCAAAAATAAAAGATTATAACAGGAAAGAAAGTATAATAATCATAACCCCAAAGTGTTATGTGAAAACAACATCATTATTACCAAAATAACTCACAGCACTACCCAGAGTGTGAGGTGAAAGAATATAAGCTGCCTTTTGTAGCAAATTAAGATTATTTACATTATCTCCATAAAATTTATAATATTTCCAGGATGTTTCCAGCCATCCTGTCCTGCCTTTTATTTCATTTGCTCTCCTTTCACCCTGTCCATCCTCAAAAGTGTGATTTTTGACTACCTCTTCCCCCAATGTGGCCTCCCTTCTATCACTCCTCCTTCTCTTATTCCCTTCCCCTCATACTTTCCTATAGAATAAGATAGATTTCTACATCCACTTGAGTTGTATATTATTCCCTCAGAGACAATTCAAATAAGGGTCAGGTTCACTCACTTCTCCTTAATTCCCCCATTTTCCCTTCCACTGTACAAAGTTTTTCTTGAATCTTTTATGTGAGATAATTTACTCCATTTTATCTCTCCCTTTCCCTTTCTCCTGGTACAATCCTTTCTCACCCCTTAGTTTACTTTTGAGATATAATCACTTAATATTCAATTCAAACTTGTGCCCTCCCTCTCTATCTTTTCCTGTCTCTCTGTATCTCTCTGTTTCTGTCTGTCTCTGTCTCTGTCTCTCTGTCTTTCTGTCTCTCTCTGTCTCTCTCTCTCTCTCTCTCTCTCTCTCTCTCTCTCTCTCTCTCTCTCTCTCTCTCTCTCTCCTATCTGCCTTAATTATGAGAAAATTCTTAGGACTTACAAGTATCATCTTCCTATGTAGGAAAGTCAACAGCTTAATTTTATTAGGTCCCTTAAAATTTCCCATTTTTGCTTACATTTTTAATGCTTCTCTTGAGACATGTGTTCAAAATTCAAATTTTCAATTCAGCTCTCATCTTTTCATCAAAAATGCTGGAAAGCTCTTTATGTCAAGGAATGTCCATCTTTTCCCATAAAGGATTATATTCAATTTTTCTGGTGGGTGATTCTTGATTGTAATTCTAGCTCTTTTCCCCTATGGAATATCATATTCCAAGCCATCTTATCCTTTAATATAAAACCTGCTAAGTCTTGTGTTATGCTAAAAGTGTGGCTCCATGACATTTATATGACATCTTTTCTGGTTGCTTTCAATATTTTCCCCTTGACCTAGGAACTCTTGAATTTGACTATAATGTATCTGAGAGTTTTAATATTGGGATTTCTTTCAGGAGATGATCAGGGGATTCTTTCAATTTCTATTTTACTCTCTGGTTGTAGAATAACAGGGTAGCTTTCCTTGTTAATTTTTTGAAAGATGATGTCTAGGCTTTTTTTTTATCACGATTTTCAGGTAATTTTTTAAGGTCAGTTTTTTTTTTTTTTTCCAATGAGATATTTCACATTGTTGTCCATTTATTGTACCTTTGGTTTTGTTTTACTGGTTATTGATTTCTAATAAAGTCATTATTTTCCAATTGCTCAATTCTAATTTTTAAGGAATTATTTTCTTCAGTGATGGTTTTTTATTTTATTTTATTATTTTTATTTTTAACACAGTTTATAACAGATAAAGCAATTAGAACTTTTGGTCAGGTGATAGATCTTTTTAAAGCATTTACAATATGGACAAAAAAATTTTTTTTAAACATGAGCCAACTGAGACATAGATAATATTTATGTTGCTAGCTTCACAATCTCTTTATCTAATTGTCTCCTCAGTATTACTAAGAATAAAGAGACCCTAACAATGCTGTTGGTCTAAAGTTCTGTGCGTAATAGCTTAATTTTAGGCAGTCTCGGATGTTCCTCTATCCATAATCTATAATTGAATAGATCTGGTATTGAGCTTACATACCTTTTGCCTATAGGGAATTGCCACCAAGAGTGTGGGACATTGCAGGGAAACAATATCTCCCCAACTTCATGTCTGTTCCAGGCAGGAGTAGATTGCCCACTTGTATTCCATCAGGCTTAAATCAGTGATCTTTTTGACTTCCAATTCCAGTTGACTAATTCTACTTTTTAAGGAGGATTTTTATTTCCAAAATTAATACTTGTGCCTCTTTTGTTCCATTCGGTTAATTATGCTATGTATGATGTTCTTCTCCTCTTTGATTTTTGTACCTTTTTTACCATTTGGCCTACTCTTTTTTTTCTCTTTAAGGTGTTATTTTCCTCAGTATTTTTAGTGTCTCATTTACCAAACTGTTGAGTCATTTTTTTCTAGTTTTTCTTGCATCATGCTCATTTTTCTCCCCAATTTTACCTCTTATTTGATTTTCATAACCCTTTTGGAGCTCCTGAGAAAAATTCAGATATTATTGGAGGTTTGGGATATAGGAGCTTTGACTTTGTTATCTTCTGGATGTTTGTTTTGATATTCCTTGTCACTACATTAACTTTCTATAGTCGACAATTTTTTCTGTTGTTTTCTCATTTTCCCAGTATATTACTTGACAATTACCTCTTTGCTAAAGTAGGGCTCAACTTACAGGGTGGGGGGCATATGCCCCAAGCTTCAGGGGTCATGTGTAGCTATTTCCAAAGACACCTCTAGTAACCTGTAAGTTTTCAGTTCTTTCAAATTTGTATGAACTAAGGAGAGGTGGTTGTTTACTCTTCTGGCCTGTGCTCTGGTCTGTAAATAACCAAAAGAACTCTATTCTACCTTAGAACTGTAATGAAGTGGGGTGGAGCCAAGATAGAGGAGTGAGAGCTCCTACTCACTTAAGCTATAAGACCAACTCCTTCAGATATCCCTAAGAAGAGAATATGAATAAATTTTATAGTAGCAGAATCCAACAGGAGAGGGAGTGTGGTGTATTTCCAACCCAAGATTGACTAGAAGGTCGACAGGAAGGAACTATTGCATGGGGCTGTAGGAGAACACAGCACACAGGCAGTACCATCGTGGTCTCCAGTATAGCAAATCAAAGCAGGAAGAATTGGGCAGCCTGTAGCAGCAGCAGCATGGTGGAATCTCAATGTATCAGCCCAGGACAGAAGTTCAGTGGAAGAGAGAGAGAGAGAGAGAGAGAGAGAGAGAGAGAGAGAGAGAGAGAGAGAGAGAGAGAGAGAGAGAGAGAGAGAGAGAGAGAACTACAGAACCCCAGATAACTACAGCAGCCAGTCTTGAGATTATCAACATGCAGATTAAATGTCTGTAAGTCATGTATTTCAACTCCTTGGAGCCAAGATGGTGGAGTGATCAGTAAATGCTATCTTTCCACCTTGTTATCCAGAAAAATTGAGAATAATATTTCATACAAGGAGGTGGAAATTCAACGAAATAAGGGATTTCCAGAACTTAGTGATGAGAAAGCCAGAGCTCAATAAAAAATTCAACCTTGAAAAACAAGTCTCAAGAGAGGGCTCAAAAGGGAACCAGGGGAAAATTGTTTATGAACATGGAAAAACTGTTTACATCCCAATAAGGGAAGATGATACTTGCTAATCTTGAGAATTGCATACTTATTATGATATTTCAAATGGATACACATAGACAAAGGGAATGGGTATAAATGAAATGTGATGATGACAGTGTGATTTAGGGGTACAAAGGGATTGTAATAGGAGATGTGAAAAGGAGAAGGCAGAAAAATGTAAATAATATCATGGGAAGAGGCACAAAACCATATTAAAGTAGAGGGAAAGAGGGGAGGGAGATGACCATGGTTTGAGATTTACTCTCATCTAATTTTGTTCTAGGAGGGAACAACAAACAAAGTATAGAAATCTCACTAGCTGAACAGGCAGTAGGAAGAGAAAGGGGAAAAAAGGAAGAGCAGACTAAAGGGGAAGAAGTAGTAAAGGAAAAGGAGCGTAAAAGGGAGGGGTGAAAGAAGGGAGGGAAGACTGAAGGAGGCAGTAGTAAAAAAATAATACACTATTGTAGAAGGGAAGGGAGAATGAAGAACTAAAAGCATAAACAGAGGATAAGAAGATGGAGGGAAAGATACAGATAATAATCGTAACTGTGAATGTGAATGAGATGAACTTTCTTATAAAATGGAAGTGGAGAGCAGAAAAAAATAAAAAATATAATCTAACAATATGCTGTTTACAAGAAACACATTTGAAACATGGGGGTACGTACATGGTAAAGGTAAAAGGTTTGAGCAGAATATATTTTGCTTCAGGTGGTGTAAGAAAAGCAGAGGTAGCAATCTGAAGCTCAGACAAAGCAAAAGCAGAAATAGATCAAATCAAAAGAGAAAAGGAAGGACACCACATCCTGCTAAAAGGCACCATAGACAAAGAAGAAATATCATTATTAAACATATATGCTCCAAGTGCCAAAGTATCCATAATCTTTGAGTAGAAGTTAAGAGACATAGAAGAAGAAATAAACAGCAAAACTATAGTAGTAGGGGACCTCAACCTCCCCCTTTTAGAACTTGATAAATCTAACCTCAAAATAAACAAAAAAGTTAAGAAGGTGATTAAAACTCTGGATGAGGTAGATATGACAGATCTCTGAGAAAACTGAATGGGGATAGAAAGGAATATAACTTTTTCTCAGCAGTACATGGCACATATACAAAAACTGACCATGTACTAGGGCATAAAAACCTGACAATCCAGTTCATAAAGGCAGAGGAAATCACGCATCTTTTTCAGATCATAATGCAACAGAAAGGATATGCAAAGATTAATCAAAAATTAATTGAAAAGTATGTAATCTATTACTAAAGAATGAATGGGTTAAACAACAAATTATAAAAAATAAACCAACAACTTCATTCAAGAGAATGACGAAAATAAGACAACCTACCAAAACTTATGGAATCCTGCAAAATCAGTTCTTAGGGGAAGTTTTATATTATTGAATCCCTACCAGAATAAAATAGAGAAGGAGGAGATCAAATGAATTGAGCATGCAACTGAAAAAGCTAGAAGAACAAATTAAAAATCCCCAAGTAAATACAAAACTAGAACTACTGACAATCAAAGGACAGAGTAATTAAATTAAAATTAAGAAAATTATTTGGGGTAACAAAATGCACCTACTTCAGCACTCCCCTCATAGCCCATAAAATACCTGTAAAAAATGATCCCAAACAAATTCTAGAACAGCAGAAGCCACAAAATGACAGAGTGAAAAAGATTTCCAGGTCAAGACAACCAAGAAGGTGGACAGAATCACATTGGGCATGAAGCATAGCCCAGCCTTGGCTGCATAGTGCAAGCAGGCCTCAGGGATGGAATCCCTGGCAACAGCTAATGTTCCCAGATAACTCAACTCTCAAATGCCAAAGACATTTGCAAAGGTCAGTGAGAAAGAGCTTTCACCTGAGTGAGAAGGAAACAGGGTCTAGTACTGGTGACCCCAGGGCAGCAGCTGTAGCTGTGGCACAGCATCTGTTTTGAGATCTGTCCACCTAGATCCCCTGGGGGAATCCTGTGATCTGGATCTTAGCTCTGAGTGGAGGCCCTAGGGTGAGAAAGAGCACGTTGCGCTAGTAGAGCTGGAGGCAGTTGTGGAGAGGGAACCTCACTCACAGATTCTGGTTAGAAAAGCTCTATCAAACTGATCTCAGAGCAGAGTGCAGTACAGCTTTGGCCGTGGAGCACAAGCAGGTCTCAGAGTAGAATCCCTGGCAGCAGTAGCAGCTGTGGTTCCCAGATTGAGCAAGTTATAAACAGCAAAGACAGCCTCAAAGATTCTGGGTAGAAAAGCTGACTGTTTTTCTCAGACCAGAGTGCAGGCCAGGAGAGAAGTAAACACCTCTCCCTTAATTGTACCACCTTGGAGGAACTGAGAAATTACAGATCTCCAGAGTGTAGTCTCCCCTTGACAAAGGACTCAAAAGTCAGGGAATGCAGTGAGAAAACGCAAAAAAAAAAAAAAAAAAAAAAAAAAAAACCAAGGAGTAAAATATAAGGCTATGGAAGGCTACTTTCTTGGCAAACAGGTATTTTCTTCCATCCTTTTGGATGAGGAAGAACTATGCTTGCTAGCAGAGGAAGACCTAAAAGTCAAAGCTTCTGCATCCAAAACCTGCAAAATAAATATGCAATGGTCTCAGGTCATGGAAGAGCTCAAAAAGGATTTTGAAAATCAAGTAAGGGAAGCAGAGGAAAATTTTAGAAGGGAAATGAGCAATGCAAGAAAATCATGAAAAGTGAGTCAGCAGTTTGCTTAAAGAAGACCCAAAAAATGCTGAAGAAAATAACACCTTTAAAAATAGACTAACCCAAATGGCAAAAGAGGTCCAAAAAGCCAATGAGGAGAAGAATGTGTTAAAAAGCAGAATTAGTCAAACGTAAAAGGTGGATCAAAAACTCACTGAGGAAAGTATTTCTTTAAAAATCATAATGGAGCAAATGAAAGAAAATGACTTTGTGAGAAACCAAGAAATTACAAAACAAAATCAAAAGAATGAGAAAATAGAAGAAAATGTGAAATATCTCATTGGAAAAAAACAACTGACCTACAGAATAGATGCAGGAGAGACAATTTAAAAATTCTGGGACTGAAACTCCTAATCAAGAAAAGAGCCTAGACATCATCTTTCATGAATTGTCGAAGAAAACTGCCCAGATATTCTAAAACCAAAGGGTAAATACAAATGGAAAAATTCACTCCTCAAAAGTGAAGCTTACTCTCATCACATTTGGCTTAAGCAGGGAATAACATGTACACTCAATTTGGTATGAAAATCTATCTAACACTACAGGAAAGTAGGGGAGAAGGGGATAAGTGGGGTGGGGAGAATGATAGAAGGGAGAGCAAATGACAGGGGCATAATTAGAAGTAAACACTTTTGGGGAAGGATAACATCAAAAGAGAGAATAGAATAAATGGGAGCAATATAGAATGGAGAGAAATATAGTTAGTCTTACACAACCTGACAATTATGGAAGTCTTTTGCAAAACTACACATACGTAGCCTATATTGAATTGCTTGCCTTCTCAGTGGGGATGGATGGGGAGGGAGGATGGGAGAAAAGTTGAAATTCAAAGTTTTAGGAACAAATGTTGAGAATTGATTTTGGATGCCACTGGGAAATAAGAAATACAGGTAATAGGGTATAGAACTCTATCTTGCCCTACAAGAAAAGAGAGAAGATGAGGATAAGGGAAGGGAGGGGTGTGATTAGAAGGGAGGGCAGATTGGAGGAAAGAGTAATCAGAATTCGCATCGTTTTGGGGTGTGAGAAGGGGAGAAATGGGGAGAAAATTATGTGGAAATGAATGTTAAAAACTAAAAATGAATAAACATTAAAAAGTAACAAAAAGAAAAGTATTGAAGTCATCAAAAAAACTAATATTTAGTTTCATAAAAAAACTCAATAAAATTAATAAACTTTTGGTCAATTTGATTTAAAAAAAAAAGATAGAAGAGAAGAAAATTACCAATTCCAAAAATGAAAAGGGTGATTCACATCCAATGAGGAAAAAATTAAACAATAAATACAAATTAATTTGCCTAACTGTATGACCATAAATTTGACAGTCTAAATGAGATGGATGAATATTTAAAAAATTGCCCAGATTAATAGAAAAGGAACTTGAATGCTTAAATAACCCATCTCAGAAAAAAGAAATTGAACAACCCATCAATGAACTCCCTAGGAAAAAATCTATAGGGCCAGATGGATTTACAAGTAAATTCTATCAAATGTTTAAAGAACAATTGATTCCAATACTATATAGACTATTTGAGAAATTTGGTAAAAGAGGAATCCTACCAAATTCTTTTTATGAAACAAATATGGCTGTGATACCGAAACCAGGAAGAACCAAAACAGAGAAAGAAAATTATAGACCTCTAATGATTATAGATGCAAAATATTTAAATAAAATATTAGCAAAAAATCAGCAACTTCTCATGAGAATACATTATGTTTAGGAAGAATTTATATCAGAAATGCAGGGCTGTTTGAATATCAGGAAAGTTATCAGCATTATTGATTATATCAACAACAAAACTAACAGAAACCACATGATTATCTCAACATATGCAGGAATTTCTTTTGACAAAATGCAACACCCATTTTTACTGAAAACACTGCAGAGGTTAGGAATAAATGGAACTTTCTATGAAATAATGAGTAGTATGTACCTAAAACCATCAGCAATCATTTGATCCATTTCCAATAAGATCAGGGGTGAAAAAAGGATGTCCATTATCAACACTGCTATTCAGTATGGTACTAAAATTAGTTAGATTTTGCAGTAAGAGAAGAAAAAGAAATTGAAGGAATTATAATAGGCACAGAAGAACCCAAGTTATCACTTTTGCAGATGGTATGATGATACACTTAGAGAATCTTAGACAATCAATTAAAAAACTACTTGAATTAATAAGCAACTTTGGTAACGTTGCAGGTTACAAAATAAACCCACATAAATAATCTGCTTTTCTATGTATTACTAACAAAGCCCAACAGCAAGAGATAGAAAAAGAATCCCATTTAAAGCTATAGTAGATTCTATAAAATATCTGGGAGTCTACCTGCCAAAATAAACCCAGGGATTATATGAATTCAATTAAAAACTCTTTTCACACAAGTCAGATCTAAGTAAATGGAAAAAAAACATCAGTTGCTTGTGGGCAGGCCAAGCTAATATAATAAAAATGTCAACTCTGCCTAAATTAATTTACGTATTCAGTGCCATACCAATTAAACTAAGAGAAAAATATATTCTAGAGACAGAAAAAATTAACATTAAAATTTATCTGGAAAAAATCAAAGATCCAGTACATCAAGGAAACTAATGAAAAGAAGTGGTAGAGAAGGTGGCCTACCCTTACCAGATCTCAAATTGTATTATAAAATCATCAAAACCACTTGGCACTGACTAAGAAATAAAGTGGTAAACCACTGGAATAGGTTAGGTACTCAAGACATAGTGGTTAATGAATATAGTCATCAACTGTTTGATAAACCCATGAACCTCAGTTTCTGGGATAAGAACTCACTCTTTGACAAAACCTGCAGGGAAAACTGGATAACAGGGTGTCAGTAAATGGGCATAGACCAATGACTGACAGTGTACATAAGAACAAAGTCAAAATTATTGTCAATTAATTTTGTCAATAAAGTCAAAAAGAACACATTTTCTACGTATAAACACTGATACTATTAACAGATTACGGGAGAAAGATGGAGAATGGAGAAATTTTTCACCAAACAAGGGATAGAGAAAATTATGAAGTGCAAAATGGATAATTTTGATTACATTAAATTGAAAATTTTTGCAAGACAAACTCAATGCAACCAAGATTAGAAGGGAGGCAGAAAACTGGGAAGTAATTTTTACAGCCAGTGACTGTGATAAATGCCTCATTTCTAAAAATATATAGTTTACCCTGTAAAATTTCCAAGAACACAAGTCATTCCCCAATTGGTAACTGAACAAAGGATATGAACAGGCAGTTTTCAGAGGAAGAAATTAAAGCTATCTAGAGTTATATGATAAAATGGTCTAAATCACTATTGATTAGAGAGATGTAAATTAAAACAACTCTGAGGTACCACATCATATCTATCAGACTGGCTAACATGGAGAAGCAGGAAGATGATAAATGTTGGAGAAAATGTGGGAGAGTAGGAACACTAATTTATTTTTTGTGGAGTTGTGAGCTGATACAACCACTGTAGATCAATTTGGAACTATGCCAAAAGGGCTACCAAAATGTGCATATCCTTTGATCCAGCAATAAATATCCTTTCTAGGACTGTATCCCAAATAGATAAAAAAAGTGGGAAAGGGTCCCATGTGTACAAAAATATTTATTGCATTTCTCTTTGTGATGAACAGGGACTGGAAATCAAGGGATGCCCATCAATTGGGGAATGGCTGGATAAGTTATCATATATGAATGTAATGGAATACTATTGTGACATAAGAAATAATGAACAGGAAGACTTCAGAGACTCCTGGAAGGACTAATATGAACTGATGTTGAGTGAAAGGAGTAGAACCAAGACAACTCTCTACATAGCAAAAACTACACTGTGTAAGGAATTTTTCTGGTAGACTCAGTCCTTCACAGCAATACAAGGACCTAAAAAGTTCCCAGTGGACTCAAGAGTAGGTGGAGGGGTAAAATCAATCTAAGATATATGTAGAAAATTGAAAACAAATAAAATAATTTTTTAAAAACTGTGATGAAAGTCTCTGCTCCACCACTGCTGCAAACTCAGGTGTGTTAGTGCTCCTCCTTGCCCTGGGACTGCCACTGAGGACTGCATCCAGGTCCTAGTATGGGAAAAACAAAAGAGTCTTAGCTCCAGTGCTAGCAAAGAGAACCTTATAATCTCCTTTGGACCCTACATATGTGGGTTTAGAATTCTGGAAGCAGTCACTATAACTTCTGATTCTGTGTCTCCCAAGGTCTCCTTCTGATTTGCTGGGGCTGTTCTGGTGCCACCTGCACTGAACCATGCTCCATTCTCATTCTCATTCTGCTATCCTTCTACAATTTCTTTGGCACCTGTGGTCTTAGAGGCTTGAAAAACACCACTACGGCCACTAATTCAGTCACTCCAAGACCTGCTTCTTTTTTGCTAGGGCCCAGTCTGTGCTGGCCTGGCCTTTGTTGGACTATGCTATTTTCTCACCCTGATGTGACAGTACTTTTTTGAGAACTTTCTAAGTTCTCCTGGGATAGAAAAAATTTCAATCCATCTATTTTGCGAGTTATGCCACTGGAATTTGTTCAAAATAATTATTTAAAAATATCTACAGGAGTTTGAGGGAGAGCTCAGGTGAGTCCCTCCCTGTATTCTTTTTATTTTTTTATTTTTTGGAGATAGTTTCTCATTTTTATTTATTTATTTATTTTAAATATTTATTTATTTGTTTGTTTGTTTAACTTTTTACATTCGTTTTCACAAAATTTTGGGTTCCAAATTTTCTCCCCTTTTATCCACTCCCCTCACCCCAATAAACCAAGCAATCTAATTTTCCCTATCTCCAATTTGCCCTCTCTTCTGTCATCCCTCCCTTCTCTTGTCCCCATCTTCTCTTTTCTCCTGTATGGCCAGATGACTTTCTATTCCTCATTAACTGTATGCCTTCTTTCCTAGTAGCAAAAACAATACTAAACAGTTGTTCCTACAACTTAGAGTTCCAAATTCTCCCCATCCCTCCCTCCCCACCCATTCCCTTTGGGAAGGCAGGCAATTCAATATAGGCCATATTTGGGTAGTTTTGCAAATGACTTCCATGATAGTCATGTTGTGTAAGACTAACTGAATTACCCTCCATCCTATCCTGCCCCTCATTGTTTTTCTCCTGTCTTTTGATCCTGTCGCTCCCCAAGCGTTGACTTCAAATTGCTCCCTCCTCCTTTTGCCCTCCCTTCCATCATCCTCCCCTTACTTATCTCCTTCTCCCCCACTTTTCTATACTGTAAGATAGATTTTCATACCAAAATGAGTGTGCATTTTATTCCTTCCTTTAGTCAAATGTGATGAGAGTAAACATCATCTTTTTCTCTCAGCTCCCCTCTTTTTCCCTCCACTAAAAGTCTCCTACTTGCCCCTTAAATGACATATAATTACCTCATTCAATTTCACCCTTTTTCCTCCCCCTACCTTTCTCTCTCACCATTTACCTTACTTTCTTTTAAGATATGGTTGATCCTATTCAATTCACTCTGTGTTCTCTGTCTCTGTGTGTGCATGTATGTATGTGTGCGTGCGTGCATGTGTGTGCATGTGTGTGTGTGATCCCACCAACTACCCAGATACTGAAAAGTTTTAAGAGTTACAAATATTGTCTTTCCATGTAGGAATGTAAACAGTTAACTTATGGTAAGTCCCTTAAGACTTCTCTATGCTGTTTACATTTTCATGCTTCTTCTCATTCTTGTGTATGAAAGTCAAATTTTCTTTTCAGCTCTGGTCTTTTCATCAAGAATGTTTGAAAGTCCTCTGTTTCATTGAAAGACCATATTTTCCCCTGAAGTATTATATTCAGTTTTACTGGGTAGGTGATTCTTGGTTTGAGTCCTAGTTCCTTTGACTTCTGAGATATCCTATTCCATGCCATTTGATCCCTTAATGTAGAAGCTGCTAGATCTTGAGTTATCCTGATTTTATTTCCACAATACTGGAATTGTTTCTTTCCAGCTGCTTGCAAGATTTTCTCCTTGACCTGGGAGTTCTGGAATTTGGCCCAGTGTTCCTAGGAGTTTCTCTTTTTGGATCTCTTTCAGGTGGTGGTCAATGGATTCTTTCAATAGTTATTTTGCCCTCTGGTTGTAGAATGTCAGGGCAGTTTTCCTCGATAATTTCATGGAAGATGATATCTAGGCTCTTTTTTTGATCATAACTTTCAAGTAGCCCCACAATTTTTAAATTGTCTTTCCTGGATCTATTTTCCAGGTCAGTTGTTTTTCCCATGAGATATTTCACATTCTCTTCCATGTTTCCATTCTTTTGGTTTTGTTTGGTGATTTTTTTGGTTTCTCATAAAGTAATTAGACTTCATCTGTTCCATTCTAATTTTGAGAGAACTATTCTCTTCAGTGAGCTTTTGAACCTCTTTATCCATTTGGCTAATTCTGCTTTTGAAAGCATTCTTCTCCTCATTGGCTTTTTGAACCTCTTTTGCCAATTGAGTGAGCCTATTTTTCAAGGGGTTATTTTCTTCAGCATTTTTTGGGATCTCCTTTACCAAGGTATTGACCCGTTTTTCATACTTTTCTTGCATCTCTCTCATTTCTCTTCCCAGTTTTTCCTCCACCTGTCTAACTTGCTTTTCAAAATCCTTTTTGAGCTATTCCAAGGCCTGAACCCACCAGACATCCCCCTGGGATGTCTGGGGTACCGAGGCCCCGCCCTCCACGTCTTTCCCTGATGACAAGAATATGTCCTCGTCGTTGTCAGATCCGAAAGTCGGGATCATTTCCGTCTGTTCAAAAAAACTCTCTATAGTCTTATTTTTCTTCCCTTTTCTAGGCATTTTCCCAGCCAGTTACTTGACTTCTGAGCTTC
Source organism: Bettongia penicillata ogilbyi (assembly GCA_023548195.1). Lineage (NCBI taxonomy): Eukaryota > Metazoa > Chordata > Mammalia > Diprotodontia > Potoroidae > Bettongia > Bettongia penicillata. The sequence continues at coordinate 107,030 of JAJHZJ010000126.1, read as the reverse complement.
CTGCCCACCCCTGCCTAGATCCGCCCAGCTAGTGCTTGGGGTCTGAGATTCAAATGGTCTTTCCATGGCAGGCGGCGGGTGTTAATCAATGTGAGCTTTAGTTGTGGTGCTGGGGTGGGGGTAGGGCCGCCTCCCAGGCTTAGTTCCCTCAGGTGGTTTATGCAGAGACTTTCAGTAATGAAGATCCTGCCTGCTGTTGGGGGAGTCCTGGGCCGCCGCCCCCGCCTCTGCTTCCACCACTTCCTCCCGAGAGGGCCCAAGCCACGGAGACATCCCGCTCCCCTCTCGGCTGGCCAGCCGTCTCTCTCACTGACCTGTAGCTTCTGTGGGCAGAGGGACCTTCCCGGCCATCGGAGCTTCCGTCCCTGAAGCCTGCTCGGATCATCTTCTCTGGGGCCATGGCCACGGCAGCGCTGGGGTAGGGTCCACTTTCTGGGGCGCAATGGACCCTGGGCACAGCTCTCCAGGGCTCTCTGGGTGGGAAATCTCTTCCACTATGTTTCTGCACCCCCTGCAGTGATCCAGAACTTCTGGGGAGCTCTTCTTACATTAAATCTATGGGCTATGGATTCAGAGCTCGTATACGTCCATCTTTCTACTCCACCATCTTGAATCTGCCCCCCCTCCCTGTATTCTGCCATCATTGCTCTGCCTCTCAATTTTCCTGAAATATCAAAAGGCTTAGGAAATGCTGAAAGCCTCTTTGGAGGATTTGTAGGAAGACATATAGAAGACTCACATCAGTGGGGAAAATGTGTATGGGCTATGAGCTATAATGTTTGAATTATCTACACTAATCAGATCACAAATCCACTGAGATTTGTTGGATATGCTATTTATGAAATCATAGATTTGGAATGGGAAGGATCCCTATAGAGTATTTTCTTCAAATTCTTCCTTGTACATATTTGAAAACCAGGGACTGAGAAATTAAATGATTTACCCAAAATTATACACACAACTACTAAGTATCAGAAATGTAATTAAAAATCAATATCTATGACTCCTGATTAATCACTCCATGTTTAAAATGTTATCCACTTTACCATGTTCCCATGTCTTCAGAAGACTTAATATGTGAATGTATGGATAGCTAACATAACGTTCCCCTCCTGAAGGTCATTCTTCAATAACATTGTCATTTTTCTAAAGACCATCTCTATCCAACTTTACTTCAGTTTCACTCCAAACTTTCCCACCCAAACAACAAAACATCCCCCCTCTGTCCAAAACAAACAAACAAACAAACAAACAAAAAATCATGGAGCTGCCTATAAGCTGAGATACAGCTTTTATCACACATGTTTTCCAAGACCAGTTGGGTAATTTATGCTTTGCCAAACACTCCCTGAACAAATTCACCAAATCGTATGGTTGATCAAGGTACCTCTAACTTACTCTGCTCTGCTTTGCATTGCTGAGGAGACACAATGTTTCTGTTTAATCTGGCTCTCAAGCTATATAGAGCTAATAGTCCCTGGTAATATTTTTCACCAAATATGTTCTCATTGAAATTTTTTACAACTTTAGGTTAAAAACACTCATAGATGTGCAAGTAAAATGAGAACAATTTTAGTTGGTTCATTTATAAACAGCACAATCAACCACTGGAATAGAAAATGAACTCCTTATTCCAAGATATGATAAAAAATTAATCAAACTTATATTAAACATTTATTAAGTGTTTTAACTGTTAATTCAGTTATCAAATTATTATATTTAAATATTTTAAAAATTATATATAAATTTATTAAACATAATTTTATTAAATAAATAAAAATTATTGATTTTTATTATATATTGAGTAATATATGATTAAATTAAATATTCAATAAAATTTAATTAAATTGTTAAATTGTCAAAGAGAATTTATTTGTTTACATGTCAGGTGCTGTGCTAAATGCTGGGAATACAAATACAAGCAAAAGATTCCCTGTCCTCAATGAGTTTACATTCTAATGGAGAAAACAACACATAAAAGGCAACTTAAATAGGAGTAGGAGAGGAGGTGAAGGAAACTTGTATTCAGAAAAAGAAGCCACGGAAGATAAGTGCTGTTTTATTAATCAGATCATAGGCATTTATTAAGCATTTGCTATGTAGCAGGCATTGTGTGAAGGATTAGAAATTAAAAAAAAAAAGTAAAGCAATCCCTGCTGCGATGAGTGGATTAATGAATAATTTAGGGAGGTATGAAAGGATCACCTTGCAATAATGATGGACCAGAATAGATTATGTAACATAAATTGGTATTTTGTCTAATCAGCAGTTTCCTGACAAGTTATTTAACTTCTTAGTGTCCCCAAAAATTACTTAGCAATTTCAAATTACCAGAAAGTGGTTGAATATCTTTTGGCATAAGGAGTTTTCTCACTAGGACTTTCGTACATCAAAGAAATCACAGGTCCCCCACCATATCCCCCAAAAAGTAAACAAACAACAAGCCCATATAGTGGGGTAAATATTCATTGATATATCAATCCTTCTCAGGTTCCACTCCTGTTTATCTACCATGCCACAAAAACAACCATATTCTGGACTTTTTACTCAACCCCTGGATATTTCTCAATGGAAGAATACTCTGGTTCTCTGAACCTTTCCATTTATCTCGTTGTTCTAAGAATCTCCATTTTAATGAAAATATCCAAGGCAGTCATTCTTGATTCCTCCTGTAACTCTACTCCTCATTCGCTGAACTTTACTTATCTTCTCTTCTTCCTGTCTCTCATTTCCATCTCCTTTCTATGTTATCTTATCTCATTTGAATCTAAGCATCTTGAGCACAGGCTCTATATTTCTTTCTGCCGGTACTTATATTTCCAGCACAGTTCAGGGCTGGCAAATACTATTTGCTTAAAAAATGCTTATTGAGTTAATAACTTAATTTATCCCCAATCATAAAGAAAGATTTAGGAGAGTGAAGTGACTTGTCTATGATTACACATGTAGCAAGTGTCAAAGATGAGTGGGGATTGAGTCCAATCTGTCTTTCAAATCCATCATTTTATTCTCTATGCTACATTGCCTATTAAATTTTTTTTCATGTATTTTGGTGAGAGTTAAATGAAATGAAATATGCAGTTTGCTTTGTAAATGGCAGATACCTATCAGTTAGTACTTCATAATCACAGGCCTTGCTTATTGGAACTATCTAGCTATGGGAATTAAATAGCCATATTTCATCATTTTAGGCAAGTTGCAAATAAATGTTTACCGATCTTAGTCTCAATTGCTGACACGTGTCTCCAATTGTACAGATATAAAGGACACTTTGCACCTGTGCCTACAATATTAAATCTTCTCATCATGTCTGGACTAGTTCATGCTATTATAATTGGAGAACAGAGTCATGTTTATGAACTCATGATATAATGTTACATTTGCAGAAATTGAAAATATGCAAAAATATAGACTTTATTGACTAGAGTATATCATAGGCTTTCCTTAATTTCTTCCCCTGAAAGTAAACCTGACCACTCAGGATCCACTATAGAGTGGCTATGTAGGAAATGGAAAAAAAAGCAGGTTCTTATTTTCCTTAATTCCCATTCTACTTTACTTCCATTTCTTGCCATACACAGGTCTCATCATACCAGATCCAATCCAGCAGAACAGACAGGAAGATTTAGCAACTGGAACTATTTTCCCCCCATCTTTCTGAAAATATATTCTTTTCCTTTCTACTTCATGCATGGACATTTAATCTTCATTCCCCACTCCTTCCAAAAGAAATTCAGAATAATCATACCACTCATTTATTTGGAACCACAACCTGCTTCCCAAGGTGGTGGGCCAGTCTTATGCTCCCCGCCCCCCAAAGAGCAATAAGACTGCTCACAACTTGGGAGGTAATTGATTGCCACAAGTTTATCAAGTATGTTTCATTGTTCATTCTAGAAAAAAAAAAAACACTCTTAATAAGGACTCTATAATTTATATTAGATGCATAGATGATTTTAAAAATAGTTGTTTCCACTTATAAGTATATATAAAGGGATTACTAAACGTCAATGTAATTAGTTTACTTTGTAATCCTTTGTATTTGATTTTGTGCATTTAGAAGAATTATTCTATGAGGGAGGTTTGCAAAAACTGCCAAAGATGGCCACCATGCAAAAAGTGTTAAGAATTCCTGGTGCTGAGGTAGGAAATTTTCTAATTAAATAGAAAATTAATCATAGTATCTTAGAATAGCAATATCATAAAGATGGCAGAGTGAAAGGAGGGACTTACCTGAGCTCTCCAACAGCTCTTTAAAATACCTCTAAACAGTAAGTCAAAACACTTTCTAGAGCAGCAGAATCCACAAAGAGACAGACTGTGGTAGATTTCCAGCCTAATACAACCTGAGGGGTGAACAGGAAGGGTCTGTTGCATGAGACAACAAGAGGAGCCCAGTCTAACAAACAGGCTGCACCAGCACAGACTCAACCATAGCAAAGCCAGAACAAACCATGGAGAATTGAATCAGTGCCAGCAGTGGCAATTCCCAGACCTCTCAGGGAGAGGGATGGAGGGAGAAGGGGATCTGTCAGAACTGTGTAAGAGAGAAGTTCAGTCTTCTACAAGGCCTGTGGCAGCAGCAACAGTTATTCCTGGAGCTGCTAGCCCACAGACTGAAAGTTACCTATTTAAACTTCTAGGAGTCATGATGGCAGAATAAGCAGTAAGTCACTCTGACCCTCTCTTGTTGATCTTGAAAAACTCAGAGAATATTGCTCTAGGAATAATCCTGGAAGAGTGGAGCCCACAGAAAGAGAAGGTATAATAGTCTTTTAGCTCAGGAGAGAAAGGGGATTAACAGGAAAGGTACCTCTTACTGTGGTTGAAAGGGACCAGTAGAGGAAGGGAGGCATCCCAGCAAGCTAGTGGCAAGCCTCAACTCAGTGGACCTGTGGGAGACCCTGAGCCCCACGGTGGAAAAGCAGGCAAGTGTTAACACCAGGCATACACCACTTGTAGCTTAGCCCCAGGTAAATCACCAGATGACTATAACATCCAACTGCAAGAACCTGAGGCCCCAGCACAGAAAACCAGTAACCAGGCTCTTAGGTCCCAGCATAAAAAGTCTAGAATATTGCCCCCTGGGTCATAGAAGAATAGAATAAATTTAGAAGGGAGAAAAAAAGGCAAATAACATGAGCAAGAAGAATAAAAAATCAATGAAAATAGAGAAATATATTGGTGACAGGTAAGAACAAAACACAAATTCAGGAGATGAAAACATGGTCAGTAAAGTCACATGCAGAATCTCAAAGGGGCCTATGAACTGGTCTCAAGTCCAAAATACTTTCTTGAGAGAACTCAAGAAGGGTTTTAGGGTGGCAGAGTCAAGATAACAGAGTAGAAGTAGGGACCTACAAGAGTTTGCCCCCAAAAACTTCTCAAAAAAGCTTGTAAACAATAACTCTAAATAATTTCTAGAACAGCAGGTCACAAATTGACAGACTGAAGCAAATTTCCTTCCCAAGATAATCTAGAATATTGACAGGAAGGGCCTATCACACTGGAGTGGAGTTTGGCATGGGTTGCACCAGGGGAGAGAGAGGTGGTGCAGGCATTAGGGAACAGAATGGCTGGAGGATGCTGTAGTTTCCAAGATTCTTAAGCCACAAACACTAAAGAAAACTTGCAGTGTCAGTGAGAAGGCTGACTGACAAGAGAGCATAGTTCACCCCCCAGCCCCAGTCCCAACCCCAGTCCCAGCCCCAGCATGCTGGCAATCATTGCTGAAGTAGAAGCTACTTCTAAAGTCCTCTACATAAAAAAGAGCTCAAAAGACGAATAATTGACTGGGAAAATTAACAAATCTGTGAGGGGAAGTAAAAGGTTATAGATCCTCACTTTCTAGGTGAAAAGGCTTTTTTTTATGTCATTGGTGACAAGGAAGATCAAAACACACAACCAGAAGACAACAAAGTCAAAACTTCTACACCAAAACCTGCAAAATAAATATGTAATAGTCTCAGACTATGGAAGAACTCAAAAAGGATTTTGAAAATCAAGTAAGAGAGGTGGAGGAAAAATTGGGAAGTAAAATGAGAGTTATGCAAGAAAATCATGAAAAATGAGTCAACAAATTGCTAAAGAAAACTCTCAAAATGCTGAAGAAAACAGTAGTTTTAAAATTAGAGTAACCTAAGTGGCAAAAGAGGTCCAAAAAGCCAATGAAAAGAAAGGTTTCTTCAGAAGCAGAATGGGCAAAATAGGAAAAAGAGGTCCAAAACCTCACAGAAGAGAATAATTCCTTAATAATTAAGATGGAGAAAATGGTAGCTAATAACTTTATGAAAAAGCAAGGAATAATAAAGAAAAAGAAACAGAATGAAAAAAATAGAAAATAATGGGAATTATTATCTCACTGGAAAATCAACTGACATGGAAAACGGATCCAGGAGAGGTAATTTAAAAGTTATTGGACTTCCTAAAAGTCATAATCAGAAAAAGAACGTAGACATCATTCTCCAAGAAATTATCAAGGAAAACTGTCCTGATATTCTAGATACAGAGGGTAAAAATAGAAATGGGAAGTATTCTTGAATCCTGAAAGAGAATCTGAAAAGAAATTCATAGGAATACTGTAGCCAAATAAAAGAATTCCCAGGTCAAGGAGAAAATATTACAAGCAGCAAGAATTAAACAATTCAAGTATTGTGCAAAATATTTAACAACTATACTAAGGGATCAGAGTCCTTGAAACATGATATCTCAGAGGTCAAAGGAGATATAATTAAAACGAAGAATTGGGGGAGGAGCCAAGATGGCGGAGTAGAAAGACAAATGTATGCTACCTCCGACCCCACAGCTCATAAATTTTCTTTAAAAGAACTCCCCACAAATTCTGGAGCAGTGCAAGCCATGCAGAAACATAGTGGAGGAGATTTCCATTCCAGAGAGCCCTGAAAAACAGGCCCCCAAAGGTCTGTCAAGCAGACAGCAGAGCCCACTCCTGTGCTGCCCTGGACACACGGTCCCAAAGGAGTAGATCTGAGCAGGCTTCAGGGATGGAATCTTCGGCAGCTGCAAAGGTCCCTCCACCCACAGGTGCTCCAGGTCAGGGAGAGAGACTTCTGGGCTGGCTGAGAGGGGAGGAGGGTGTCTCTGTGACTCGGGCCCCCTAGGGAGGCAGTGGCAGAGGGAATGGCAGCCTGGAACTCCCAGAGTAGGCAGAAGCTCCGCTCCATTACTGAAGATCTCTGCATAAACACCCTGAGGGAACTGAGCCTGGGAGGCGGCCCTGCCCCCATCTGAGCACCAGAACTTAAGCTCACATTGAATAGCAGCCGGGTCCACCACGGAAAGCCCTGAGGCAGGAAGCAGCATTTGAATCTCAGACCCCAAGCAGTAGCTGGGATCTAGGCAGGGGTGGAGAGGAATGTCAGAAGTCAAGCAACTGGTTGGGAAAATGCCCAGAAAAGAGAAGAAAAATAAGACCATAGAAGGCTACGTTCTTGGGTAACAGATGATGTTTCCTCCTTTCATCTCTGATGAGAAAGAACCATGTTTACTATCAGGGAAAGACATAGAATCCAAGGCCTCTGTACCCCAAACATCCAAAATAGATATCCAATGGGCTCAGGCCATGAAAGAGCTCAAAAAGAATTTTGAAAATCAAGTTAGACAGGTGGAGGAAAAACTGGGAAGAAGAATGTGAGAGATGCAAGAAAAGCATGAAAAATGGGTCAATACCTTGCTAAAGAAGACCCAAAAAAATACTGAAGAAAATAACACCTTGATAAATAGGCTCACTCAATTGGCAAAAGAGGTTCAAAAAGCCAATGAGGATAAGAATGCTTTCAAAAGCAGAAATAGCCAAATGGAAAAAGAGGTTCAAAAGCTCACTGAAGAAAATAGTTCTCTCAAAATTAGAATGGAAGAGATGGAGACTAATGACTTTCTAAGAAACCAAGAAATAACAAAACAAAACCAAAAGAATGAAAACATGGAAGAGAATGTGAAATATCTCGTTGGAAAAACAACTGATCTGGAACATAGATCCAGGAGAGACAATTTAAAAATTATGGGACTACCTGAAAGCCATGATCAATAAAAGAGCCTAGATATCATCTTTCATGAAATTATTAAGGAAAACTCTCCTGATATTCTAGAACCAAAGGGCAAAATAAGTATTCAAGGAATCCACTGATCACCGCCTGAAAGAGATCCCAAAAGAGAAACTCCTAGGAACATTGTGGCCAAATTCCAGAAATTCCAGGTCAAGGAGAAAATATTGCAAGCAGCTAGAAAGAATTCCAGTATTGTGGAAATAAAATCAGGATAACACAAGATCTAGCAGCTTCTACATTAAGGGATCGAAGGGCATGGAATAGGATATCTCAGAAGTCAAAGGAACTAGGACTAAAACCAAGAATCAACTACCCAGCAAAACTGAGTATAATACTTCAGGGGAAAATATGGTCTTTCAATGAAACAGAGGACTTTCAAACATTCTTGATGAAAAGACCACAGCTGAAAAGAAAATTTGACTTTCAAACACAAAAATGAGAAGAAGCATGAAAAAGTAAACAGCAAAGAGAAGTCATAAGGGACTTACCAAAGGTGAACTGTTTACATTCCTACATGGAAAGACAATATTTGTAACTCTTAAAACTTTTCAGTATCTGGGTAGTTGCTGGCAATACACACACACACACACACACACACACACACATACACATACACACATGCATGCACACACAGAGACAGAGAGCACAAAATGAATTGAATAGGATGGGATTATAGCTTTAAAAAATTAAGGTAAATGTATAAGAAAATTTTATTGGGAGGAGAGAGGGTGAAATGGAATGGGGCAAATTATTTCCCATAGAAGAGGGAAGCAGGAGACTTTTTAGTGGAGGGAAAAAGAGGAGAGCTGAGGAAAAAAACATGTAGTTCACTCTCATCACATTCGAGTAAAGGAAGGAATAAAATGCACACTCTTTTTGGTATGAAAACCTATCTTGCAATACTGGAAAGTGGGGGAGAAGGAGATAAGCAGGATGAGGGTGATGATGGAAGGGAGGGCAATGGGAGGAGGGAGCAATTTAAAGTCAACACTAGGGGAGGGACAGGATCAAAACAGAGAATAGAAACAATGGGGAGCAGGATAGGATGGAGGGAAATATAGTTAGTCTTACACAACACGAGTATCATGGAAGTCATTTGCAAAACTATACAGATATGGCCTATGTTGAATTGCCTGCCTTCCCAAAGGGAATGGGTAGGAAGGGAGGGATGGGGAAAAGTTGGAAGTCAAAGTTTTAGGAACAACTGTTGAGTATTGTTCTTGCTACCAGGAAATAAGAAATACTGGTGATGGGGAATAGAAATTTATCTGGCCCTACAGGACAAAAGGGATGATGGGAGCAAGGTAAGGGAGGGATGATAGAAGAGAGGGCAGATTGGTGATAGGGGAAATTAGAATCCTTGGTGTATTGGGGTGGGGGAGGGGACAAATGGGGAGAAAATTTGGAACCCAAAATTTTCTGAAAATGAATGCAAAAAGTTAAATAATAAATTTATATTTAACAACAAAAAAAAGAATCTTGACTTCTTATTGTTCCCTCCTCCCATTGCCCTCTCTTCCCTCATCCCCCCTCACTGCTCGTCCCCTTCCCCCCGACTTTCCTGTCTTGTAAGATAGTTTTTCATACCAAAATGAATATACATTTTGTTCCTTCCTGGAGGCAAATGTGATGAGAGTAAGCTTCCCATTTTACCTCTAACCTCCCCCGTTTTTCCCTCCATTGAAAAGTCTTTTCCTTGCCTCTTTTATGGGAGATGATTTTCTCCATTCCATTTCTCCTCCCAGTATATTCCTCTCTCACCTCTTAATTTTATTTTTAGATGTGATCCCTTCCTATTCAACTCACCCTATATTCTCTGTCTCAGTCTTTGTGTGTGTGTGTGTGTGTGTGTGTGTGTGTGTGTCTGTGTGTGTAATCCCATCAACTACCCAGATACTGAAAGAAAGGTTCAGGAGTTTCAAATATTATCTTTCCATGTAGGAATGCAAACTTCAACTTTAGTAAGTCTCTTATCGTTTCTCTTTCCTGTTTACCTTTTCATACTTCTCTTGATTTTTGTGTTTGAAAGTCAAATTTTCTATTCAACTCTGGTCTGTTCATCAAGAATGCTTGAAAGTTCTCTATTTCACTGAAAGACCATATTTTATCTGAAGTATTATACTCAGTTTTGTTGAGTAAATGGTTCTTGGTTTATTTCTAGTTCCTTTGACTTCTGGAATATCCTATTCCACTCCCTTTGATCCCTAAATGTAGAAGGTGCTAGATCTTGTGTTATCCTGATTGTTTTTCCACAGTACTTGAATTGTTTCTTTCTAGCTGCTTGCAATATTTTCTCCTTGACCTGGGATTTCTGGAATTTGTCCACAATGTTCCTAGGAGTTTCTTTTTTTGTAATCAGAATCACAAGCATTTGAAAAAGAAAAATCTTAGATATTATCTAGTCTGACACCTATGAGGAAACTGAAGCCAGGATAGAAGGAATTATAATCATTATTGTCTGGCCACACCTGAAAGTGTTATCTACTGTGAGGTACCTCTGACAAGCACCAGAAGAATGATTTTGAGTCACTAGAAAATTTCCAGATGAATTTACTTTCAATTTGGTATTTGAATCAAAAAATCCCAAAATATTAGAGTGGGAAAGGAACCTATAAATCATCTAGTTCAGCCTCTTAATTAGTTCACAGTTCACCTTTTCAAAATCCTCAGTAGGAGTTTATCTTACCTCTATGCTTTCAGAGTGAAGGATGTCTGTATTTTGCATGTCGGTTTTTTCTGTTGTGAAGTAGCTATAATTGTTAGAAAGTTCTTCATATTGAACTGAATCCTGACGCCTATTTTCTCTTACCCTATTGTATTAGTTTTGTCCTCTAGATCAATATGGAAGAAGGGAAGGGAATAAGTGTTTATATAGCACTGTTGTGGATGTTCAGTAGTTTTAGTCATATCTAACTCTTTGTGACCCCATTTGAAGTTTTCTTCCAAAGATACTAGAGTAGTTTAACATTTCCTTCTTCAGCTCATTTAACAGATGAGAACACTGAAGCAGGGTTAAGTGATTTGCCTGGCATCACAAAGCTTGTAAGTTTTCTGAGGCCAGATTTGAACTCAGGACTTCTGTTTCCAGGACTAGTACGCTCTCTTGTGTCATCTAGCTTCCCCAAATATAGCATTTATTCTATGCCAAACACTGTGCTAAGCATTTACAAGCATTATCTTATTTGATCCTTACAACAACCTTAAGAGTCAAGTGCTATTATTATCTTCATTTTACAGTTGAGTTAACTGAGGCAAACAGGAATTAAAGTGACTTTCTAAGGGTCATACAAATAATAAAATCAAATAATAAATGTAAAATGCTTAGCATGGTGCCTGGTACATAGGAAGTGGTCTATTAATGTTAGAAATATTGTTATTGTTATCAGGAATTAAGTATCTAAAGACTTATTTGAACATACAATAATCCTTATCTTCCACATGGCCATCCTTGGGGTATTTGAAGGCAGCTTTCATTTTATTTCTCTTTTTTTTTTAAATTATGCGTTCTTTCCTGTTTTCATTATTACTCACATAGTATGACTGCTTTTTCTGAGCCTCCGTTTCTGAGACCTGTCCTTTTATACTTGGATTATCAATTGTGTTGTTGTTGTTATTGATGATGATGATGATGTTGCTGTGATATCATCGATCTCAAGGATAACTGATAGAGGTAAAAATAATCCACCTATGAAAAGCAGCAACTGGTTTAAAATGTAAAATTGGAGAGTTGTCTTTGTGAACTAAAAAGTAAATTTATCTTCACAAGGTCTCAATATATGTCAGAATGGATATCTGAAATCCACTACTCAAATCCTCTCATTTTTAGAAGAGGAAACTGACGCTTGGAGACGTCATGACCTGCCCAAGTGACAATAATTTTCAGAGTTTGGGATGCAATTTGAATCCAGGTATTTTGATTCCTAGTTCAACATTAGAAGATACTCCATCCTATGTCTGAAGGATACCATTTTCTACATCTCTGATTCATCCTGTTCACTACATGTAAGGTAGCCCATTCTCCTTTTGGACAACTCTCATTGCTAGAAATCTTTCTTTTCCATAACACACATCATAATTACTTTTTACATTATGCCTCTATGTAGCTTTGAGCCTCTCTTGCTGATTTGCTGCTACATGACAAGTTACAGTAATTAAGAGCATAAAAAATAATAACCCAATACCAACCATGATCACTGCCAGTTTAAATGGCATGCCATAAACTTGAATACAATACATTTTCACATAATATATTTTGAAAGAAATAGGGACATTAATTTTATGCATTTAGATATTTTAGGGTTTGCGTTTAATATAAATGACTATACATTTCTTGGCAAAGTTTTCATGCTTAATAAAAGCAAAGTATTATCATAAAAAATCAAGGTGCACTGATGTGTAGCTCTTGGAGGCCCTACAAATCAGTCTAAAATCAAAAGTACCAGACAAGATGGTAGAATTCAGACAGTAACCAAACTAAACTCTCCCAGCTTTTACCCTTAAAAACACTTTAAAATAATTCATTGGATCAAATATTGGAGTAGCAGAACAAAGAAAAATTCAGAATCATACATCTTTCCAGCCTAAGGGAACTTGGAAAGTCAGGAGGAGAGATCTGTAACACTGGGGTGCACAGCCTGAATTATAGCACACGTAGTATTAACATCAGTGGAAGGCAATGGCAGTAGCCATAACAACCACAGCAGTTTCAGAAGCTCTCAATCCAAAAATAGTAAGAAGAGAGGGAGATGGATGTCCTGACAATTGGTCAAAAAGACATTACATCTCCTTTTCTGGCAGTAGGTACACCTTGTGCTGACTGGAAACTCTGTTGTCCATAAGCAATTCTGGGCCATGGTTCAAATTCAGAAAGGAGTACTTTTGTTAAGTCAAAAGACAAAAGGGACCCTGGTCAGAGTTCCGAGGCCAAGAGGAACACTAATACTTCTTGCTGTGGGAGAACATGGATTGTGGTCACAGTTCCAGGTCCAAGAGAATAGCTAATGTTTGAGGCAGTAGGGAAGCAAGAGCCCATTCTTGATAGACCAAAAGGCAGACCAGGATAGCAGTAATTACATCTATCCCAGTACTACAATGCTCTAAAAGCACCAAAAACTTGTAGATCCCCAGAAAAAACTTTGAAAACAGAAGTGTAAAAATATAAATCTTGGAACAGTGCATCCTTTCCCCTAGGTGAACAGAGTACAACCTTAACATAAAATTCAAAGTCAAGAAGTAGGCTAGGAAAATGAGCAAACAACAACAACAAAGAACTTGACCATAAAAAACTGTTGTTGGCAGGGAAGAACAAGGCATAAACTCAAAAGAAGACAACAATGTGGAAAATAGATACAAGCAAAGCATCAAAGAATAATGCTAATTGAAGACAAGTCTAACAAGATTTCCTAGAAAAGTTAAAGAAAGCTAAAAGTGATAGAGATAAAATGGGGAAAATAAATGGAGAATGATTCAAGAAAAGTATGAAAAGAGAACTAACTGCTTGGTAAAATGTCACAAAAATAGTGAAGAAAATAACATCTTGGAAAATCAGAATTAGCCTAATGATAAAGGGGGAACAAAAATTCACTGAAAAATACCTCCTTAAAATCAGAACTGACCAAATGGGGAAAAAATAGGTTACAAAAGCTCATTGAAGACAATAATTCCTAAAATATTAGAATTGAGCAAGTAGACACTAGTGATACCAGTGACATCAAGAAAAATAAACCAAAGAATAAAGAATGAAGAAAAATAGAAGGAAATGTGGAAAATCTATTTGGAAAACAACAAATTAGGAACGAATGAAAAGAAATAGTTTGAAAATTATCAGACTACCTGGAAGACATGATTTAAAAAAAGCCTAGGCATCATATATCAAGAAAATATCAATATCTTAAATGTATAGGTAAAATAGACATTGAAAAAAATCTACCAATCACTTCATGAAATGGAAACTCCTAGGTCCCTTATAGGCAAATTCCAGTGCAACCAGGTCAATGAGAAAATATTAGAAACATCTATAAAATGAAAACACTTAGAATACAAGAAATTTTATTCAGAAGAGACATAGACAAAGAAACATACAGGGGGGTGGATCCAAGATGGCAGAGTAGAAAGATTCACATATGCTAGCTCCAAACCCACATCCCATATATTTCCTGCAAGAAGAACTCCCCACAAATTCTGGATCACTGCAAGGCTTGCAGAAACACAGTGGAAAAGATTTCCATTCCAGACAGCCCTGGAGAGTGGTCCCCAGGGATCTGTTGCACCACCGAAAGCGAAGCCCACCACAGAGCTGCCCTGGCTGCAGCCTCAGAGGAGCAGATCCAAGCAGGCTTCAGGGACAGAACCTCCGGCGGCCGGGAAGTTCCCTCTGCACACAGGTGCTACAGGTCAGTGAGAGAAACGTCTGCGCTGGTCGAGAGGGGAGGAGGGTGTCTCCGTGGTTCAGGCACCCTTGGGAGGCAGCGGCGGAGGGAGCTGCAGTGTCAGCGGCGATGGCCCGGGACTCCCAGAGCAGCAGGCAGAAGTTCAGGTCGCTGCATAAAGCCCCTGAGGAAACTGAGCCTGGGAGGCAGCCCTGCCCCCACCTGAGCACCAGAACTTAAGCTCACATTGAAGAGCAGCCCCGCCAGCTGTGGAAAGCCCATTTGAATCTCAGAACCCAAGCACTAGCTGGGCGGATCTGGGTGGGGGTGGACAGGAATCTCAGAATTCAAGTAACTGGCTGGGAAAATGCCCAGAAAAGGGAAGAAAAATAAGACTACAGACTGCTATTTCTTGGGGGACAGATGTTCCTGTCTTTCAATTCTGATGACGAGGAACTATTCTTACCATCAGGGAAAGACGTGGAGGTCGGAGTCTCTCTATCACAGACATCCCAGGGGGATGCCCGGTGGGCTCAGGCCATGGAAGAGCTGAAAAAGTATTTTGAAAATCAAGTTAGACAGGTGGAGGAAAAACTGGAAAGATAAATGAGAGAGATGCAAGAAAAGCATGAAAAACAGGTCAATACCTTGCTAAAGGTCACCCCAAAAAATGTTGAAGAAAATAACACCTTGAAAAATAGGCTCACTCAATTGACAAAAGAGGTTCAAAAGCCAATGAGGAGAAGAAGGCTTTCAAAAGCAGAACTAGCCAAATGGAAAAAAAAAAAAGGTTCAAAAGCTCACTGAATATAACAGTTCTCTCAAGATTAGAATGGAACAAATGGAGTCTAATGACTTTCTGAGAAACCAAGAAATCACAAAACAAAACCAAAAGAATGAAAAAATGGGAGAATGTGAAATATCTCACTGGAAAAACAACTGACCTGGAAAATAGATCCAGGAGAGACAATTTAAAAATTATGGGACTACCAGAAAGTCATGATCAAAAAAAGAGCCTAGACATCATCTTCCATGAAATTATCAAGGAAAACTGCCCTGAGATTCTACAACCAGAGGGCAAAATAAGTATTGAAATAATCCATCGATCACCGCCTGAAAGAGATCCAAAAAGAGAAACTCTTAGTAACATTGTGGCCAAATTCCAGAATTCCCAGCTCAAGGAGAAAATCTTGCAAGCAGCTAGAAAGAAACAATTCCAGTATTGTGGAAATACAATCAGAATAACTCAAGATCTAGCAGCTTCTACATTAAGGGATCGAAGGGCAGGGAATAGGGTATTCCAAAAGTCAAAGGAACTAGGACTCAAACCAAGAATCACCTACCCAGCATAACTGAGTATAATACTTCAGGGGAAAATATGGTCTTTCAATGAAGCAGGGGACTTTCAATCATTCTTGATGAAAAGACCAGAGCTGAAAAAGAAAATTTGACTTTCCAGCAGAAGAATGAGAAGAAGCATGAAAAAGTAAACAGCAAAGAGAAGTCATAAGGGACTTACCAAAAGTGAACCGCTTACATTCCTACATGGAAAGACAATATTTGTAACTCTTAAAACTTTTCAGTATCTGGGTAGTTGGTGGGACCACACACACACATACACATGTACGCATGCACGCACACACATACACACATGCACGCATATACAGAAACAGAGATCACAGAATGAATTGAATAGGATGGGACCATATCTTAAAAGATATTAAGGTAAATGGTGAGAGAGAAATATAGTGGGAGGAAAGAGGGTGAAATGGAATGGGGTAAATTATATCTCATTCAAAAGGCAAGCAGGAGACTTTTTTAGTGGAGGGAAAATGAGGAGAGCTGAGAAAAAAACAAGAAGTTTACCCTCATCACATTCGAATAAAGGAAGGAATAAAATGCACACTCATTTTGGTATGAAAACCTATCTTCCAATACAGGAAAGTGGGGGAGAAGGAGATAAGCAAGGGTGGGGGGATGATGGAAGGGAGGGCAATGGGAGAAGGGAGCAATTTGAAGTCAACACTCGGGGAGGGACAGGATCAAAAGACAGAATCTAAACAATGGGGAGCAGAATAAGATGGAGGGAAATACAGTTAGTCTTACACAACACAACTCTAGTCGAAGTCATTTGCAAAACTACACAGATATGGCCTACATTGAATTCCCTGCCTTCCCAAAGGGAATGGGTGGGGAGGGAGGGATGGGAGAATTTGGAACTCAAAGTTTTAGGAACAACTGTCGAGTATTATTGTTGTTGCTACTAGGAAACAAGAAATACAATCAATGGGGAATAGAAAGTCATCTGGCCCTACAGGACAAAAGAGAAGAGGAGGACAAGAGAAGGGAGGGATGATAGAAGAGAGGGCAGGTTAGTTATAAGGAAAATTAGATTGCTCCGTGTATTGGAGTGGGGTGAGGGGAGAAAAGGGGAGAAAATATGGAACCCAAAATTTTGTGAAAATGAATGTAAAAAATTAAATAAATAAATTTTTATTACAAAAAAAAAGAAACATACAAAAAGCATTAAAGGGAAGGACTGAAGCAAACTCTATTATACTTTAGCTGAAATGAAAATCATGAGATAACAGTCATTGTCTCAATGAAAGCCAAAACACAGAGAGTAAATTAACAGAAATAATCAGGGAAACTACGTTTTTCTAAAAGGTACCATAGACCATAAAGAAATATCAAAAAATTTTACAGTAAGCTTCTCTGAAAAAAGCCCTCATTTATTAAATATATAGGGAACTAAAACAAATTTATTAAAGCAATCAACCGTTTTTCAATAGGTAGTCAAAGGTATAAGCAGGTATAAACTTTCTTCAAAAGAAGAAATTAAAGATTTCTGTAGTTATATGAAAACATGCTCTAAATCACTATTGATTAGCGAAATGTAAATTAAAACTTCTCTGAGGTACTACTTCACGCCTATAATAAATGACAAATTCTGGACATGATGAAAGAAAATAGGTACACTAATAAGTTGTTGATGTAGTTGTGAACTTCTTCACACATTCTGGAAAACAATTGGGAATTATGTCAAAAGAGCTGTAATGCTACATATTCTTTATGCATATCCTGCAATGCCATTATTAGATGTTATCCCCAAAGAGACAAAAGATAAAGGAAAAGGACCTATATGAACATGTATATTTATTACACCTTTTTGATGGTAGCAAAAAATCGGAAATTGGTGGGATTCTCATTAATTGGGGAATGGTTGAGCAAGTGTGGCATAGAGATATGATGGAGTACTGAAGAAACGATGAGGGGATTGGTTCCAAAATATAAAAACAACAATAACAACAACAAAAACAACAACACATGGAACGATCTATGTGAATGGATGCAAAGTGAAGTGAGAACAACCAGGAGATCTGTGTACATTGTAACAGAAATGTTTTATTGTACTCTGAAATATGTAGCTACTCCAGTCAATAAAGTGAATTAAGAATTCCAAAGAATTTATGATGTAAGAAAAACTGTAATTCACCTCATTTGAAAGAGCTGATGGTTCCAGGGTAGAGCCAAGATGGCAGAGTGAGAACAACAACTCACCTAAACTCTTAGACAAACTCCTTCAGATACCTCTAAAAAGAGGATCTGACCAAATTTTGGAGGTGCAGAATCCAATAGGAGACAGATTGTGGCACATTCACAGCCTACAACAGATTGGAAGGTCCAGGGAAAGGATCTGTTCCTCTGGGGTGAGCTCACAGTGCACAGCACACTGCGTCCAACACAGAGGTGGAAGGGCCCTGGGGAACCTGAGACAGCAGCAGGCAGAACTGGGGGAGTGGCAGCCCAGGGTAAGAGACCAACAGAGCGGAACAAATGACAGGCACTGAGCTCCAGATATCAGTCACAGTACCTCCTGAGACTTTCAACCCACAGATTAAACATCTGTAAATCACCTACTTGAATTTCCTGGAGCCAGGATAGTGGAGTGATCAGTAAATGCTCTCTCCTCCTCCTAAGATGATCTCAAAAGAACCATAAAATATTTCCCCAGAAAAGTCCTGGATCAGTGGGGACAGCAGAAGGGGCAAATAGTCTCACAACTCCTGAGGCTAGGAAAATAACTAAGGGGGAACTCTTCATACTGTGGTAGAGGTGGACCTGAAAGAGAGTGACTCCAGGGTAGTAGAAACTTGCACTAGGTCCCAGGCAAGCCTCGGCAATAGGAGAGGGGCCCCAGGAGGGGTGGAAACTCACACGAGGATCTAGGCATGCTTCAGCACTCCAAGGGAAACAGGAAGACAATAGGGTAGCTGGGATCACCATCCCTTGCACTTGACTTTACCTCAGTTCAGCTGAGGAGATCTTCTGTAAGCAGACTACTCTTCCCTCACACTTAGCAAGCTAACATCAGGGGTGATGGTGGAACACAAAACAGACAGATAAAAAGACACTTGCTCTTAGCTTTTTCACACAAAGCAGCTCAACACCAAGTTCTGCAGCTTCTAACTGAAAGAAACAGAAGCCACAATACACAATCACCACGATGAACAAGAAAAAGCAAAACAAGAGTGAAAAAACATAGAAACTTTCTATGGGGACAAAGACCAAAACACAAATACCAAAGAGGTCAATAGTGAGGCTACACTTCCATCTGATATTTCAGAAGGGACTTTGAATTGCTTGCATGCACAAAGGGCTCTCACACAACAGGTGAAGAAAGAAATAGAAAAACTGGCCAATGATTTCAAAGATATAAAAAAAATCACTGATGAGAACAACTCTTTAAAAAGGAAAAAAATGAATAAATGGAAAAGGAAACACAAAGCTTACTGGGAAAATTGGAAAAATGGAAAAGGAAATACAAAAATTAACTGCAGAAAATAACTCCTTAAAAGGAACAATTGGGAGATGCAAAAGTTTACTGAAGAAAACAATTTGATAAAAATTAGAATTGGGCAAGTAGAAACTAATGACTTTGAGACAGGAAGAATCAGTCAAACAAAATCTAAAAAATGTAAAAATAGAAGAAAATGTAAAGTATCTAATTGGAAAAACAATTGACCTGTAAAATAGATCCAGGAATGAAAATTTAAGACTTATTGCCCTGCCAGAAAGCCAGAAAAAAAGACTCTGGACAATATCTTCCAAGAAATCATCAAGGAAAACAGTCCAGAAGTGCTACATCCAGAGGGCAAAATAGTTATCGAACAGTCACCTCCCAAAAGGGATCCCAAACTCAAAACCTCAAGAAATATCATTGCCAAATTCCAGAACTGTCAAGTGAAGAAGAAAATACTACAGGCAGACAGAAAGAAGCAATCAAAATGTCAGGAGCTACAGTCAGTATCACACAGGACCCTGTAGCTTCTATGTTAAAAGATCAAAGGAATTGGAATTTGATATTCCATAAGGCAAAGGAGCTGGGACAACAACCAAGGATCAACTACCCAGCAAAGGTCAGCACAACATTTCAGGCAAGGAGATGGTCGTTCAATGAACTAAGGGATTTCCAGACCTTCCTGACAAAATTGCCAGAACTTAATAGACAATTTGATCTTCAAATACAGGTCTCAAGAGAATCATAAAAAGGTAAACAGGGGAGGAAAAAACAACAAAAACTTGTTAATCAGTTAGCCTTACACAACACGACTGTTATTGAAGTCATTTGCAAAACTTCACAGATATGGCCTATATTGAATTTCCTGCCTTCCCAAAGGGAATGGGTGGGGAGGGAGGGATGGGGAGAATTTGGAACTCAAAGTTTTAGAAACAACTGTTTAGTATTGTTCTTGCTACTAGGAAATAAGAAATACAGTTAATGGGGAATAGAAAGTCATCTGTCCTTATAGGACAAAAGAGAAGATGGGCAAAAGAGAAGGGAGGGATGATAGAAGAGAAGGCAGATTGGTGATAGGGAAAAATTAGAATGCTTGGTGTATTGGGATGGGGGGAAGAGGGGATAAGAGGGGAGAAAATTTGTGAAAATGAATGTAAAAATTTAAATAAATAAATAAATTTATATTATATTTTTAAAAAAAGAGAGAATTGTACATCTATTGTGTTATATAAAGGGATATGTATAGAGGGAATGGGTTTAAAGTAAATGATGTCATGTTAATAATATGATTTAAGCATGAGAGGAGGTTGTAACAGGAGATGTGAAAAGGAAGAAGCAGAAAATGGTAAATTACCTCACAGGAAAAAGTACAAAATTATAATAGTGGGAAAGAGGGGAGGGAGATGAGCATTGTTTGAGAGATACTCTCATCTGATTTGATTCTAGGAGGGAAGAATAAGCTAACTAACTCTATAGGCAGTAGGAGGGGAAAGGAGAAGAAAGAGAAGGGGAAGCTAAAAGGGAGGGAAGAAGCAGCAGGGACAAATGGGAGTAAAAGGGAGGGGGTTAAAAGAAGGAAAGGAAGGCTGCAGGAGGCGGTGGTGAAAAGCAAAAAATATTGGGGAGGGGAAGTGAGACTGATGAACTGGAAGCACAAACAGTGGGAAAGAGGATGGAGGGAAATACACAGATTTTAATCCAAGCTGCGAATATGAATGGAACGAATTCTCCCATCAAGCGGAGACGATAGAAGAATGGATTAAAAGCCATAATCCAACAATATGCTGATTAAAAGAAGTACATTTGAAATGGGGGGATACACATAGGGTAAAGGTCAAAGGTTGGAGCAGAATATATTGTGATTCAGCTGATGTAAGAAATGCAGGAGTAGCAATCCTAATCTCAGACAATGCAAAAACAGAAATAGATCTAATCAAAAGAGATAAGGAAGAAAATTATATCCTGCTAAAAGGCACCATAGACAACGGAGCAATATCACTACTAAATGTGTATGCTCCAAGTGGGATAGCATCCAGACTCTTAGAGAAGAGGTTGGGGGAGTTAAAGGAAGGAATTGGCAGCAAAACTATCACAGTGGGGGACCTCAACCTCCCCCTCTCTGAACTGGACAAGTCTAAACTCAAAATAAAGAATAAAGAGGTAAAGGAGGTAAATTAAGTAGATATGATAGATCTCTGGAGAAAATTGAATGGGAATAGAAAGGAATATACCTTTTTCTCAGCAGTATGTGGAACATATACAAAAATTGACCATGTACCAGGACATAAAAACCTCACAATCCAGTGAAGAAAGGCAGAGATAATCAATGAATCCTTCTCAGATTATATGTAATAAAAGGTCATGGAAAGATAAACCAAAAATCATTTGGAAACTAAATAATCTAATCCTAAAGAAGGAGTGGGTTAAACAAGTCATAGAAACAATCAACAACTTCATTCAAGAGAACGGCAATAATGAGACAACCTACCAAATCTTATGGAACACTGCTAAAGCAGTTCTTAGGTGAAGTTTTATATCTTTGAATGCCTACATAAATAAAATAAAGAATGAGGAGATCAATGAAAATCTGGAAAAAGGACAAATTGAAAGTCCCCAAATAAATACCAAATTAGAAAAACAGAAAACCAAAGAAGAGATTAATAAAATTAAAATTAAGAAAACTATTGAATTAATAAATAAAACTAATACTTGGTTTTATCAAAAAACTAATAAAATTCATTAACCTTTGGTCAATTTGTTTTCACAAAAGATGAAAGAAAATCACATTACTAATATCAATAATGAACAAACTGAACTCACCTCCAGTGAGGAGTAAATTAAAACAATAATTAGAAATTTATTTTACCCAAGTTTATGCTCACAAATTCGACAATCTAAATGAGATGGATGAGTATTTTAAAAAGTACAAATTGTCAGGATTAACAGAATAAGAAGTTGAATACTTAAACAGCCCCATCTCAGAAAAAGAAATTGAATAAGCCATCAATGAACTCTCTAGGAAAATATCTCCAGGGCCAGATGGATTTACAAGTGAATTCTATCAAACATTTAGAGAACAGTCAATTCCAATACTATATAGACTATTTTTGAAAATTGGGGAAGAAAGAGTCCTCCCAAATTCTTCTATGAGACAAATATGGTTGTGATACCTAAACCAGGAAGAGACAAATCAGAGAAAGAAAATTATAGACCAATTACTCTAATGAATCTAGATGCAAAAATTTTAAATAAGATTTTAGCAAAACGAATACAGCATCTTATCACGAGAATAATACGTTATGATCAGATAGGATTCAGACTAGGAATGCAAGGCTTGTTCAATGTCAGGAAAACCATTAGCATTGTCGATCATATCAACAACAAAAGTAACAGAAACCATATGATAATCTGAATAGATGCCAAAAAAGCTTTCGACAAAATGCAACACCCATTCATGTTAAAAACACTGGAGAAGATAAGAAGAAAGGGAACTTACCATAAAATAATAAGCAATATCCACCTAAAACCATCAGCAAGCATTATATGTAATGGAGATAAGCTAGATAAATTTCCAGTAAGATCAGGGGTGCAACAACTATGTCCATTATCACCACTATTATTCAATATGGTACTAGAAATGTAAGCTGTAGCAATTAGACAAGGTAAAAAAATTAAAGGAATAAAAATAGGCAAAGAAGAAACTAAGTTATCACTCGTTGTCGATGATATACTTAGAGAATCGCAGAGATTCAAGGAATAAACTCTTGAAATAACAAACAAATTTGGCAAAATTTCAAAATAAACCTGCATAAATTTTCTGCATTCCTATATATTAATAACAAAGTCCAACAGCAAGACATAGAAAGAGAAATTCCATTTAATGCTAGGGTAGATACTCTAAACTATTTGGGAATTTACCTGCCAAAACAAAACCAGGGAGTATATGAGCACAGTTAGAAGACACTTTTTGCACAGATTAAGTCAGATCTAATTAAATGGATAAACATCAGTTGCTCATGGGTAGGCTGAGCCAATATAATAAAAATGACAATTCTACCTAAATTAATTTACTGTTTAATTCCATATCAATTAAATGATCAGATTATTGTTTTCTAGAGATGGATAAAATAATATCAAAATTCATCTGGAAGAACAAAAAGTCCAAAATATCAAAATGGATGAATGAAAAGTAATGCTAGGGAAGATTTCATAGTGCTACCAGAGCTCTAATTGTATTATAAAGCAGTAATTACGAAAACCTCTTTGTACTGGTTAAGAAACAGATAGGTAGACTAGTGGAATATGTGCTATGTACTCAAGACACAGTAGGCATTGAATATAGCAATCTCATAATTGATAAACCCAACAACCTCAGCTTCTGGGACAAGAACTCACTGTCTGACAAAAATTTCTGGGAAAACCCGGATAACAGTGTGGCAGAAACTGGGCATAGACCCATGCCTGACACCTTACACAAGAATAAAGTCCAAATGTTTACACGATTTAGGTATAAAGATTGATATCACGGACAAACCAGAGGAGGAAGGGATAATGTATTTATCACATTTATGGATAAGGGAAGGATTTTTGACTAAAGAAGAGATAGAAAGTATTATGAAGTGCACAGTGAATAATTTTGATTACATTAAACTGAAAAGTTTTTGCACAGCCAAACCCAATGCAACCAAAATTCGGAGCGATGTAGTATATTGGGGAAAAATATAGCTTATCTAGGGGATAAAGGCCTCATTTCTAGAATATGTAGAGAATTCAGTCAAAAGTACGATTCAAGTCATTTTACAATTGACAAATGGTCAAAGGATATGAATAGGCAATTTTCAGAGGAAGAAATTAAAGATATCCATAATCATATGAAAAAATGCTCTAAATCATATTTGATTAGAGAGATGCAAATCAAAACAACTCTGAGGTACAACATCACGCCGATTAGATTGGCAAACATGACAGAACAAGAAAATGATAAATGTTGGAGAGGATAATGGGAGGTAGGTAGGGGGAAAATAAATCTAAGTTTTATGGTAGTGATTGTAGAACATTAAAAATAAAAATATAAACAAAGAAAGAGCTGATGAAATCTCAGTGCAAATTGAGGCATAACTATGTTTTGCTTTATTTTTGCTACTTTTTTAATATGGCTAATCTTGGATTGAGTTTTGCAGATTTTCACATGTATAACTGAAATATTTTGATTACCTTCTCAGTAAGTAGGGGAGGAGTGGAAGGGAGTAAGAAAATTTGGAAATCAAAGTTTATAAAGAAAAAAGGTAAACATTAATACATAATATATTTTTTAAAAAAATCAAACATAATAGTGCTTTGATTCTCCACACCATCTTCTCCCAGCTTGCCAGATATAATATAGGAATTTCTATAAAACCAGACCATTTAGCAAAATCATTTCTTTACAAAAAATGATTGCATAGTATGCCAATTATTAAATCTAGAATGCATCCACAGGTATCCCATTTAATAAATTGGTAAATTAGACACTTTTGCTTTAAAATCCATGTTTAATTAAAACATAAGGTTACAAACACACACATATGTGGGATGGGACTAAGGAGAGTTGTAAAATTCTTTATTGTGGCAAAATTGTTGCGTTTTTTTTAGCTTATCTCAATTAATGTCAATTCAAATGATAGCTTAAAAAATTATCATCTGCTCATTATGTAACACATTTAGAGAATGAGTGTCCCTCTCCAGATTATATTAAAATCGTACAACAGTTCTTTGCTGTGCATGAAACCATGGAGCAAAATGACTGATAAAACCCAGTAGGTTTCCTAAATTCTCTCCAGTTTTCCTTGGAAACAACACTAACTGAAAACAATTCCTTAAAAACAAATCCTAAAAATAAATATAGCTGGGAAAATGGAAAATAAATCCACTAAAGAAAGCAAAGCCTTAAAAGAGTAGAATTGGCCAAATGGAAAAAGAGGCACAAAAGCTAACTGGAGAACATAATTTCTTTTTTTTCTTTAATATAAATTTATTTATTTGACTTTTTGCATTCCTTTTCACAAAATGTTGGGTTCCAAATTTCCTCCCCATTTATCCCATCCCCCCACTCCAATACACTGAGCATTCTAATTTTCCCTATCACCAATCTGCCCTCTCTTCTATCATCCCTCCCTTCTCTTGTCCCCATTTTCTCTTATGTCCTGTAGGGCCAGATGACTTTCCATTCCCCATTAACTGTATTTCTTATTTCCTAGTAGCAAGAACAATACTCAACAGTTGTTCCTAAAACTTTGAGTTCCAAATTCTCCTCATCCCTCCCTCCCCACCCATTCCCTTTGGGAAAGCAGGCAATTCAATATAGGCCATATCTGTGTTGTTTTGCAAATGACTTCAATAACAGTCTTGTTGTGTAAGACTAACTGTATTTCCCTCGATCCTATCCTGCGCCCCATTGTTTCTGTTCTCTCTTTTGATCCTGTCCCTCCCCAAGAGTGTTGACATCAAATTGCTCCCTTCTCCCATTGCCCTGCCTTCCATCATCCCCCCACCCTTGCTTATCTCCTTCTCCCCCACTTTCCTGTATTGTAAGATAAGTTTTCATACCAAAATGAGTGTGCATTTTATTCCTTCCTTTAGTCAAATGTGATGAGGATAAACATGTTTTTTTCTCAGCTCTCCTCATTTTCCCTCCACTAGAAATTCTCCTGCTTGCCTTTTGCATGAGATATAATTTACCCCATTCCATTTCACCCTCTCTCCTCCCAATACATTTCTCTCTCACCGTTTACCTTAATTTCTTTTAAGATATGGTCCCATCCTATTCAATTCACTCTGTGCTCTCTGTCTCTGTATGTGCGTGCATGTGTGCATGTGTGTGTGCACGCGTGCATGTGTGTGTGGCCCCACCAACTACCCAGATACTGAAAAGTTTTAAGAGTTACAAATATTATCTTTCCATGTAGGAATGTAAACAGTTCATCTTTGGTAAGCCCCTTATCACTTCTCTTTGCTGTTTACTTTTTCATGCTTCTCCTTCTTGTGTTTGAAAGTCAAATTTTCTTTTCAGCTCTGGTCTTTTCATCAAGAATGCTTGAAAGTCCTCTGTTTCATTGAAAGACCATATTTTCCCCTGAAGCGTTAGACTCAGTTTTGCTGGGTAGGTGATTCTTGGTTTGAGTCCTAGTTCCTTTGACTTCTGGAATACCCTATTCCATGCCATTCAATCCCTTAATTTAGAAGCTGCTAGATCTTGAGTTATTCTGATTGTGTTTCCACAGTACTGGAATTGTTTCTTTCTAGCTGCTTGCAATGTTTTCTCCTTGACCTGGGAATTCTGGAATTTGGCCATAATGTTCCTAGGAGTTTCTCTTTTTGGATCTCTTTCAGGCAGTGATCGATGGATTCCTTCAATACTCATTTTGCCCTCTGGTTCTAGAATATCAGGGCAGTTTTCCTTGATAATTTCATGAAAAATGATGTCTAGGCTCTTTTTTTTTATCATGGCTTTCAGGTAGTCCCATACTTTTTAAATTGTCTCTCCTGGATCTCTTTTCCAGGTCAGTTGTTTTTCCAATGAGACTTTTCACATTCTCTTCCATGGTTTCCTTCTTTTGGTTTTGTTTTGTGACTTCTTGGTTTCTCATGAAGCCATTAGCCTCCATCTGTTCCATTCTAATTTTGAGAGAACTCTTTTCTTCAGTGAGCTTTTGAACCTCTTTTTCCATTTGGCTCATTGTGCTTTTGAAAGCCTTCTTCTCCTCATTGGCTTTTTGAACCTCTTTTGCCAATTGAGTTTGCCTATTTTTCAAGGTGTTATTTTCTTCAGCATTTTTTGGATCTCCTTTAGCAAGGTATTGACCCGTTTTTTATGCTTTTTTGCATCTCTCTCATGTCTCTTCCCAGTTTTTCTTCCACCTGTCTACCTTGATTCTCAAAATCCTTTTTGAGCTCTTCCATGGCCTGAGCCCACCGGACATCCACCTGGGATGTCTGGAATAGAAAGGCCCCGACCTACACATCTTTCCCTGATGGCAAGCATTTTACTTCCTCATCAGAAATGAAGGGAGGAAGGAACATCTCTTCCCCAAGAAAATAGCTTTCTATGGTCTTCTTTTTTTTCTTCCTTTTTCTGGGCACAGCTGCTATTCAATATGAGCTTAAGTTCTGCTGCTCAGGTGGGGGCAGGGCCACCCCCCAGGCTCAGTTCCCTCAGGAGGTTTATACAGAGACCTACAGTAACGGAGCAGGGCCTGCTCCCGGAGCCCCTGGCTGCCGCTACCTCTGCCACTCCCTCTACCGCTGCCTCCCGACGGGGCCCGAGTCATGGAGACACCCTGCTCCCCTCTCGGCCAGGCCAGAAGTCTCTCTCACTGACCTGGAGTGCCTGTGGGTGGAGGGACCTTTGCGGGCGCTGGAGATTCCGACACTGAAGCCTGCTCAGGTCTGCTCCTCTCAGGCTGTGCAACTAGGGTAGCACAGAGGTGGGCTCTGCTGTCCGGAGCATGAGGAACCCCTGGGGATGGCTTTCCAGGGCTCACTGGAATGGAAATGTCTTCCACTGTGTTTCTGTGTGGCTTGCTCTGCTCCAGAATTTGTGGGAAGTTCTTTTTACAGGAAATTTCTGGGCTATGGATTCGGAGCTAGCATACGAGTCTTTCTACCCCACCATCTTGGCTCCTCCCCCCAGAAAATAATTTCTTAAAAATTAAAATTAGGCAAGTAAAAGATAATGACTCTTCTGATAATGGCCTTATTTCTCAAATATGAGGAGAACTGAATGAAATGTGTACGAATATAAGTCATTCACCAGTTGATAAATGAATCGATAATCTTCACATGAAGAAATCAAAGATATCTATAGTCATATGAAAAAATGCTTTAAATTATTATTGATTAGATAAATACAAATAAAACAACACTGATCTCCCACCTATCATGCTGGCAAATATGACAGAAAAGAAGAACATTAAATCTTGGAAAGGATGTGGGAGAATAAGGAAATTAATGCACTGTTGATTGAGATGTGAACTAATCCAATCATTTTGGAGAGGTTTGGAAATATGCCCAAAGGGTTATAAAATTGTGCCTGTTCTTTGATCCAACAATATCACTACTGGGTCTGAACAGCAAAGAGACCATAAAAAATTTAAAAGAACCCATATGTGAAAAAATATTTACAGCAGTTCTTTTTTGTGGTGACAAATTATTAGCAATTGTGGGGTTGTCAATCAACTGGAGAATACTTGAATAAGTTGTGGCATATGAATGCAATGAATACTATTGTGTTTTGAGAAATGATAAGTAGGTGGATATCAGAAAGGAAAAAAAAAACCCAAGAGAGACATGAATTGATACTGAGTGAAGTGATCAGAAACTGGAGAACACCATACATAACAACAGCAGCACTGTGCGATAATCAGCTATCACAGACTTAGCTCTTCTCAGCAATGCAATGATCCAAGACAGTTTCAGAAGACTGCTGATGGAAAATGTCATCCACATCCATAGAAATAATTATGGAGTTCGAATGCATTTTAAAGACTTTTATTTTCACTTTTTTTTCTTTCTTGTGCTTTTTCCCTTTTGTTTTTATTCTTCTTTTACATGACCAATATGAAAATATGTTTAACGTGATTGTATGTTTATAATCTGTATCAATTTGTTTATTCTCTTTGGGAGGAGAAAGGGAAGGGAAAAAGGGAGAAATATTTGGAAACCAAAATTTTATTAAAATGAATATTGAAAACTTTCTTTACATGTGACTAAAAAATAAAAAAAAGATACTCTTAAGTAAAAAAAAAAAAAAGGAGTCCATTGTTATTTAATGTCAAGACACCCCTACACCAGATTTCTAATATGGCAACCATTTCCTATTTTATGGTGTTTAGTGGTAAATATGGAGAAGAGTTCCAATAATTGCTTTATAGGGATATGATGATCAACAAGATCTCCTGGGGAAAATGGCCTTATCTTATTTTTATATCAGCTTCACTTCAGAATAAACTAAGAGGCACACACACTGAATTGCACGTGGTTAAAGATAACTTATGTTTTCAGGAAAGCAAAGCAGAAGAAATAAAAAAGCTTATTGTCCATGAAACCTACAGATCTGCAGCTACCCAAGCTCTCTAGTAGTGACCAATTCTCAGTTTGCAGTACACATGCCCTTCTTCAATGTAATAATTACTGAGACATAGAAGAATAAGTACAACTAAGACTGATAAATCTCTGTGTTACTATCTAACTCTGAGTTTCTGTGATTCTTTGCTATCTTCTCATTTTGTTCAAAAGACCTCAGAAAAACCCTGCATCTAAATAAGTTAAATTCAGATTTGATTTATTTTAAGGTGTTTCAGGGACAGATCAGGACCAGAAAAAAGGCCACTGACCATAATGCCTCTTAATTCCAATAGTTAGTGCTATTGTTGGACAAGAGAATTTCTTAATTAGGAGTGAACACTGTCTCTTAGGAGTGTACACTCCATCATAAAAACAGATATTCTCTTACATGCAATATGAGAATATTACCTCAAGACTTCTTAACCCAAACCAGAGTGAAGTACTCCACCCTGCTAATTAATTTTAATTGTTTTGTCAGCTGACCTTCACTTTGAAATTCATCATGAAGGGGATTAAGGGTAAGCATGTTGGATAATTTAAAAGAATACATACATATTTATGCATATTTGAGTATGTTCTTATTCCCGGTATAGTGAAACATATTATTATTGAGTCTTTAGTACTGCTTGGTAATTATAAGTGCATGGTATGTAGAATTTTTTTTTTTACTAATATAATGCCAGAAACACTATGACATTAAATGACTGAATAACCAGGCATTTCCAACCAACAAGATATGGTTTTAATAAATTGTTGAGTCATCGTTAACCATCCTTATGTTGATTGATAGTTCAGTCAATCATAGACTTAGGATACAGAAATGGTGCAATCTGTTACTTCTTTGCCTTTTCTTCCATTGAGTCAAGACAAGGAAATTCCAGGTGCCATGCAAAATCACAAAGCATTCTCTATTGCTTTGCAAAGACCAGAGTACACAACACAGCTTTCTCAATATCTTCCTTACTAAATCATACACATTTTGGGAGGAGTTGAGGAGAGGGAAGAGTACCTCCAAGTAGAATTTCAGTGGTTCCAAAAGTGGCAATTCAAACAAGAGAGTCCTATTCCACTGTGACATTATTTATCATCCTTGTAGCTTTCCAAACCAACCCCTGCCATTCTCTGCCTATTAGAATATGAGGTCCTTGGGGATAAGAACAAGCTTTCCTTTTCTATTCTCATGCTCAACCGTTAGAACATTCTTGACTCATTAGAGATTCTTCATTTTTTTTTTTATTCACTTATTAGAGGTAGGATATCTCCAGCCAATTTCCAGCTGTAATGTAAACTAACTATATGACTCTGGCTGAATTTTCTAAACTCATTTCAGTTTAATAATCTATAATGTAGAGGTAGTAATGTTTTCACTAAGGAAAAAGTCTTGTTTTGTTAAACCCTGCTGCTCTTTATATATGAGGAGTTGTTATACAGTATGGATCCACCTTTACCTTTATGATCCTAGTTCTCTCCATCAAAACTCTACCCTGGAACTAAGGCAACCGATGAATAAAGTTTGCTTCATTATTTTGTTCCTTTTCATCTATTCTTATGGGAACAATTGTTACTGTGCAGTTCCATATTTCTGAATTATTCTGAAACTTCAGTCCCAAAGTCAATTATTATGGGACTATCTGCTCTTTGGTTAGATGAATGTTGTTTCCAGTGAGAGGGATAAAGAGAATTGTTGAAAGAGAGAGAGAAAGAAAGAGATCTTTTCACTTTCCTCAGTTTTTCTCAAGTTATCTTTGAATCTTCTTTAAATTCTCTTCAAGCTTCTAGCTTCTTAGAGTTCTGTTTGGGTAATTCTCACTTTGAAAGGGAAGCGAGACAGGTCAACTTGACAGACTCTAGGATGGAGACTGTAATTTTCTCACAAAATCTTTTGGGATCATCCATCTCTCTTCTTGAATTTGAAAAAAAAAAGTGACTAGAGGGCCCTAAGCAAGTAGAAACTTGAAGAGAACTCAAAGAAGATTAGAAGACAATTTGAGAAAAAAAAAACCTGAAGAATTTGAGGAGATGTCTTGTCTTCTGCTCTTTCCAAATTTGACTGCCTATCATACAGGGCAAAGTATTCATTTTTGCCAATGAGGAAAGATGTTCATTCCAATGGTTTTTGGGATGGGGGTTACAATTCATTAGAGTTGAAATATAATGACATATCTGAAAGGTCTATGTCTATTCAAAATAGGGTAATTTTCCTACTTGCACTAATAACAGCTCCAAAAATTATATTTATTATTTTACTTCATCTGAAGTGTTATTACACATGCCGTCAGGTATGTTTGAGGTTTTCCTTATTTTTGTGGAACTGGATTTTTGGTTTATTTTTTAACCTTTCTAACAAGGAAAGTCTCATCAGATTGTATATTTGAGGGGAATGAGAGAAGAGTAAATTCATAAGATACAAAAATCCATTTGACAAATAAGGAAACATCATCAACAAAAACTTTTCAACTCTCAAGCAGAAAATAATTCCTCTTATAAGGGCAATTTAATTCAGCAAATAGTATGTTAGTACTAACTATGGAAAAGTGCTCTGTGGAGGAGCTAGGAAAACAAAGGTAGACATGTCTCATGAAGCTATAGTATTTAGGGAGGAGGAGAGGAGATATGGACACAAGTGATGAGCGTACATAATAAATTTAGGCCAAGTGCCATAAGAAATCTGAAAAGGGAAAGATCAATTTAATCAAATTAATTAATTTAATCAATTAATTAATGAAGCCTAGGAATGCTTTACTCCTTTATGGTTCTTAGTTCCCCCAAATGCTACTACCTTTCATCTTAAGATTTCCTTCCATCTACTTTGTATGCATGTGGTACTTCCTCCATAAGAATGCTGACTTCTTGGGATCAAAGACTGTTTTTTTTTTCTTTTCCATTTTCCCCCTGTGCTTAAGACAGTGCCTAACCTTTTAGCAAGTGCTTGAAAAAATCTTTATTAATTAAAACAAAACAAAACAAAACCAATAGCTTAGGAAAGGGCAGTGGTATAATCATGAAAAAAATATTTAAAATTATAATTGTGAGGACACAGCAACTTATTTGTGAAATAAAAGACAGGGAAGAATTTTACAAGAACACTAAAGTTCAAGTTGGATGAGTAGGAAAATAGTTTGACTATCAGCAGAATTGAGAAATTTTGGTGGAAGGCAATTTTAAAAGGATATGAGGAGGGTGTCTCCTTTGTTTTTCATGTCTTGAATTGGTGCTGCTCAGATATCCAACTAAATATATTCAGTAGGCAGATGGAAATATAGGACTTAAGTTTCAGAGACATATTAGTGTTCTGGTTATGAATTTTGGAGTCACCTTTCTAAAGATGGTTATTGAATTATTCATAAGGGTATGTGATAACATAAAAACAAAAAGGGTGGCGAACAAATAGAAGAGACTTGAAGACCGGATGTTGGGTAATACATATATTTAAGACCTAAGAAGAGTTCAGGAACATAGAAGAGGCCAAAAATAAATTATTAGTGAGATTGGACCAGAAACATGAACATAGGGCAAGAGGAGAGTGAAAGGTGAAGAACAAGTAAAGGCAATGATTAACAATTCAATTTCAATAAATTGAATGTATTTTTTAAAGATTATATTTCATGTGAATTGTTTCATATACTGTCAGGAGTGCCTGAAGTGTTCCTTGGTTTTGTGGAAGTAAGTTTTTGTTTTGTTTTTTGGCTTTCTTAAGTTTTACTGCAAGGAAAGGCTCACCAGATTATATACCTTGGAGGAATAAGAGAGGAGTATATTCATAAGACTCAAAAATGAATTTGACAAAGAACAAAAATCATCAACAAAACTTATCAACTCTCAAGTACGAATTATATTATATGACTGGCTTTTTTCAGTATCTGAGAATATAACATTTTTTCTCCAAGCGGTCTAAGTTAATTAAAAATTATCACAGTATCACATTATTTGGCCAAGCTTACTTCTTTCCTGAGTTTCAAAAAACTTTATGGTAACTGGCTTCCAAATTATGTCTGCTGTCATAATGAGAAGCAAACATCATTGAATTTTTTTTATCTTTTTTAACTTCTCCATGAAATCCATTACTTAAAGGAGTTAGTAAGTACTATTTTAATCTAAGGATAACCCACAAGTCTTATGGGGGATAATTTCAATTGGTATATCTACTAGATCAGTAACAGAAAAGGGAGATGATTTTGCTTCTCAACCACAGGCATAGACAAATTTACTATTTCCATTTGACAGAAGATGGAAAGTATGCAACACTCTTAGTCTCACATTTTAAATTTCTTCAAAAATCTGAAGATATTTTAGATTATGCTAATAAAATACAAAATAATGTAGATGTCTAGTGATACCTTTTTGTGACATCAGGCGTAAGCATGTTGCATGTTATTATATTCAGAGAGCCATTATTCTGTCCCAATTTAAGTGTGTATATTGCTGTGTGTATGTGAGTGTGTGTGTGTGTGTGTGTGTGTGTATGTGTTGAAATAATGATTAATTTCCTTTCTGAGCTTGGCTTCTAATAGCTTTGATCAAATGCAATACTCTTCTGACCTTCAGATTCTGGATTAAATACAAAGGGATCAAAGTTACCATTCTATGTCAAAAGTTTAATTGGCTTGCTTGTACTTTCATCCAGAATGAGGATCATCCCACTGCAGTCTATGGCAGAATGAAGAGAGACAATGAATTTTTTCTTACAAAATTTTAGGACTTTCTCAAAGATTTTTACTATTGGTTAGTAGAGACTTCAATACCCTTTGTTATATAACATGGAAAATACCTTGTTTTCTGATAAATGTTCAGGACAAATGTTACCAACTAATTCACAGAAAAACCTCAGTATGCCCCATGGAGAATATCTAATTTTAAGAAAAGTTATACCTTGCTGAGCCCACCAAGAGAAATTAGCTGAAAAATGTTTCAGTGGATTTCTAAGTCAAATTTTTTTTTGTTGTTTTCGTTATTGCTGGTTATTTGCTATTGTTATTCAAGTTTATCCATTTATTTCTAGTTATTCACACAAAAAATTGAGGGACAGTTGAAAGGTAATTTAGGGGTTAGTGAATAGAGAGACGCTCTTAAACTCTGGATTAAATGAGTTACAATTTTTTCTCTAACTGTTAGAATGTAACATACACTGATTTTGTGCTGTTTAGACAGCCAGTTAACCTCTCAGTGGCCCCAGGCAGTTCTTGAAAACTAAAATTCACAGTAGAGTTGCTGATCTCCAGAGTTTTATCACTGCAAACACCTACAGCCAAGGAAAGCACAGAGCCAGTTTTTTTTTTTTTTTTAAGTTTATAATGGTGCCAAGGTCATTTGTATTCAAATATATTTATACCCCACTGCTAACAAACTTGCCTCCATTATTTAATATAATGGGAGACATACACAATGCAGAGAATATTTGTGCCAAATATTGGCACTAGTTTTTTTAAACATTCTAGAACAATCATCCACTTGGCACTCTTTTTATTAGTATTTCATATTTCATGAAACCATTTTTGCATATTCTGAACTTTTGACATTTTCATATGGATTCTTGAAAATATTAGTAGGAAAGGATATGAATAAAGGTTGCATTTTTTGGCTGCAAACATTGCTGTTATTTTTTTGCATCAAAGACTTAGGATAGCTTCATTACGATAAAGGAATTACAAGGCCGTATATTTAAACACCAAGATGCATTAATTTACGGTGAAAATTAGAGTTTTATATCCCATTACTTAGATGAGTATTTAAGGGCTAATGGCCAGTAGTCAAAAACAGGTACACTATTCATAGATATGGAAATTAACTCTGAACCTTGGATTCAGAGGCAGAAATTAAATGAAGGTTAAACAACACATGGCCAAGAACAGGATTATTGAAGGAGATAGCCAGAATACTACTAAAGGTAGATCAAAGTCTATGAGTGGGAAATCAGGGGACAACCTAGAGGATACAAATGAAGTAAGCACATCAAAGTACAAATAGAGGAACGAATCACACTTAAGAGTTCAAGTTAGAGAGGAGAAATGCTATAATTGTACCTGACATGTGGTCTAATATGACTTGGTTTTAATGGCAGACTGATGCTTGGTACTGATATTTTCTCCTGGTAAGATAGATGGTACAATAGATAGAATGCAGAGACTGGAGTCAAAAAGACCTGAGTTCAAATCTGACCTCAGATATTCACTACCTGTGTGATTCTGGACAATTCATTTAAATTCAATTTAATCATTTATAAAATGGAAATCATAACAACACCTATCTCCCAGCATCATTGTGGGGATTAAATGAAAGAATATTTGTAAAGTGCTTAGCACAGTGTCTGGTACCTAGTAGGTACTATGCAAATGCCAGCTATCACTATTATTATTGATATTTAAATGGATCACCCCATTGGCAGTCACAATCTGGACACTGTGTTTCCCTTATATACTTGTTCTACAAACTCTACTTCCTTTATTACCAGATATCTTTCTGTTTTAACTATATGTTTTATCAGAATAGGAACAGTTAACGCTTAGTGTGAGGGGAAAAAAAAACAAGGGGAAAAATCATTTTCACTATTATCTAGAAATGCATTTCTAGAGAATAATTAATACAGATCTTTGTCCCTATCAATTTCTATACTGGACAAACTTGATGTTTTATATTTGGGGGATTGTTTTTCTGGCTGCCAACTCATGAATACTGGTTGTCTTCAGTGATAACAGTATGTGTCTTCTGATCTATACCCATTGCTGTACCTCTGAAACAACTGGAATTTACTGTGTTCCAGTGTTGGGGGAGAATATTTCAATTGCTTATAGTGTGGCAGAGTGGAAAGTCAAGTGGACATGGAGTCAGTTGATGAGGACACAACTTTACCATAGAAATTAGCCTTTCTTAACCATGGTTTTCTTGTTTGTAGAAATAAGATGATAATATGTACACTACTCAGATGGGGTTGTGGTGAAGAAAGTACTTTAAAAGCCATAAGGAAAACAAAGGCATACAAACATGAGCTATTACTGTTATCATTTTAGAGTGATTGTAATTTTTAGGTCATTGAGTAGTTTTCAATGAGTTCTCTTCATACTATTTTCTTTAAAATAATTTTTAAAAGTTATTAGATTTTACTATTATTTACTTTTGTGTGTATATGTGTATTCCTGTTTTCTGGCAGTCTTTATCAAAGAAGATGGCTGATACTCCAGATCTGAGCAACAAAATACACTCAAATTTTCTTTCATATCTTGAATCTGAAGTTTCTCTCAAAAGATATTTATCATTAAGTGTTAAAAGATTCTTTAATCTCAGGAAGCTAATCAAAGAAATGAAAACCCCCTTTTCCAGTGTCAGTCTTCTTAACAAAATCCCCATTTTAGTCATCAGACTGAATGATAAGAGGCAGGGCTGTGGGCCAAAATACTTTAGAAATTCCTGAGGTAACTAGGTGGTGCAATGAATAGAGAGCCCTGGCCCTGGAGTCAGGAGGACCTGAGTTCAAATTTTTCCTCAGACACTTGACACTTATTGACTGTGTGACCTTGGGCAAGTTACTTAACCCATTACCCTGCATCCTCACTCAAAAAAGTAAAAATTCCTCACTTTTGATATAATCTATGAAGTCTACCACCTGAGGAAAGACCGACAGGGGTCTATTCTGAGTCAATAAATACAGTCCCCTAGTTCAATATATGTAAACTTCTTTAGATTTATTGCAGAGACTGAAATTAAGAAAAAAAAAAAACAACTAATGATGAAAAGTTTTAATCAGATATTTTTCATCTGGGCTTCAAGAAATTCTCCAAGAAGAAAGAGTACAAGAGAAAAATTTCTAAAAATGTAAGGTACTACAAAATACAACTGGCTGTCTTCAAAATCGGTGTGAGATCCCTCTCACAGGACAATTTATACCTGACTGTAGATGACTATTTGGGGGGAAATGTTGTCTAAAAGATCCATAGTCAGTTTGGATTATACTATAATCCAGCTTGATTATATTACCTCTGAAGTCTTCTCCAAATCTGAGAATTATGATATGATTAGTTATTAAACATTGAAAATAATAAAAACAACTCTTTATTTCAATTTTTAAAGTTTGAAAATTGCTTTACATTAACTAACATATTATCTAGCCTAATCCAGTTATTTATTTGGGAATGTATTCTTTTCACTTTGCCTCTAAATCCCCAATGCCTTACACAATGCTTTGATTATTTTTGTTGAATTTCTAAAACAGTCTTTTGAATCCAAATTTCCTAGAGATGAAGCTGCGGCAGAGTAATTATAATTGATGACAATTATGTTTCCCAGAGTTATCATGTAAACCAACAGATATATTATATAGAAAATTGCCGTAGGGTAGTAATTTTAGAAGTGGAAGGTATTTTAGTTACCATATACTTCCAAACTTTTTTATTTTTTCCCAAATGAGAAAACTATAGCTCAAAGTAATTAAATTGCCAGTCTAAAGTCACACAGATATACAGAGCTGGGATTTGAACCCGAGATTTGTTGCTTCAAACTAGCATTATTTTAACTATATTACATCAGAAGACTATTCAGTTGGCTACAGAAAATGAAGGAATTGCTTACATCAGAAGACTATTCAGTTGGCTACAGAAAATGAAGGAATTGCAGTGCAAATTAAGGTGGAGTAAAGAGGTATTGACCAGAGTTCTTTTCCAATTAGTCATTGGGCTTCAGATGTGTCGCTGAATTCTGAATACGATGGCAACTGAAAACAAGTTCTGACAGGGTTTTATGAACTAAAAATGTCTTTAAGTATGGACCTGGTGAGCTATATTTCTGCTGCAAAGTTCATGGAGGCTTACTATCGGGTTATCCTCAGACTCACAAGTTTGAATTTTTTTGCCAACCCTCCAAGAACATTTGCTAAGGAATGTTAGATAGATTGGATGTTTCCAATCTATCTTAGTGAAAGTTGTGCTGCCTAGGCAGGCAAAATCACCTGCCTGGAATTATCATAGTAAGTATATAGGTATTAAATCCTTTGAAGCTTATCTTATTAGGGAACTAGGAAAATGGCAAAATTGATTCTTATTGGCTATTATTGATCAAAGAACTTAAGACTACTTCTCCGCTGCTGGCTGAAGTAAACATTTCTAACCCTCCAATGCCTTCACCAAAGTTACTTTGACAAATGATTTATTTTTTTTAAGTGTCTGAAACCTTGGACAAGAAATAATTCTTTTTCTATGAGCCAAGCCTTTTGAGCATAAGATGATGACCAAGCCAGTCAAAATGATTAGCAGACTAGTAACTTACCAATTACTTCTCCAAAGCAATGGGAGAAATTAGATGAAACAGGATTATTAATGGTTTGGATGGCAAGAGTGTTTCTGGGTCAAGTTTCACAGATAGAATAAAATGATCAATTCGATGTGAGTATAAGATGATATTAAACTAAGAGATAGGTTAATAAAGGACTAGAGTGGGGATTGAAGGAGTGAGAATATTGTTAAGTGAGGTTTCTTTTGAGAATGATCAGTGGCAAGATTTCAATTCATTTTAATTAAAAAAGCATTTATTAAGAGCCTAAAAGATGCCAGAAAGTTTGCTTGTATATGAATCAAATTGTTTTGCACTATATTAATTTATCTCAAGAGAATTCATTGTAGGAAAAATTCTATCTACAAGGTTTTGAAAGGTTTTCCAAAG
Organism: Bettongia penicillata ogilbyi; assembly: GCA_023548195.1. Lineage (NCBI taxonomy): Eukaryota > Metazoa > Chordata > Mammalia > Diprotodontia > Potoroidae > Bettongia > Bettongia penicillata. The sequence goes on along the minus strand of JAJHZJ010000126.1, from coordinate 68,049 downwards.
ATAATTTTCATTTGGGTTCTGCTACTCAGAAAAAAAGAAATAAAACACTTTAATTGAAAGCTAAATCTTAAAGATTACCAGATTTAATTAAATTAGTTGAAAGTTTCTGACTCTTTCAGGACCATTGGGGAATGCCAGTTAGGTCCCACAGTAGCTCTCTTGTCCAATAGTTGGATATAAGCATGTTGTCCAGTACTGAGACCTTTCTAGTAGTCTATAAAATCAAAAGAATTTTCTTAATAATGCTAAAATGTGATCTCCCAAGTACATTTTTATGTAAATCTGGTTCGTTATTTATTTCAACCAAAACAGTATAACAGAATAACCAAAGAAACAGTATGAGAATCCAGTTGTCTCCTATTAAGCCAGACATTTGGGACTTGGATTCTAATCGAGTCTTCTGCCATTACCAGCAACATGACCATGGACAAATAATTCAACCTCTGTTTTCCTCAGTTTACTCAAATATAAAATAAGTATAATAATAGTTTCAGGGAGGATCACATGTGATTATACTTGTAAAATGTGCTTAGCAAAGTACCTAGCACATAATAGGAGTGACATAAATTATCTCTACTAATGCAGATCAGTACCTGTTCTTCAGTTTGGAGTGGGAAGAGTTACTTGGGGGAACTGAGAAGTTAAATGACTTTCCCAAAGTCACATGGCCAGAATATAACAGGGAATACTTGAACTTTGGTCTTCCTGACTTCATGGTCAATTCTCTATCCATTTCATTGTGCAGCTTCTGCAAAGAATAGGGTGATAGAGAAACTAAGAATGGGGGAAAAGTGCAGAGATCAGCATGCCTACTTCATTCTAACTATGTTTCATTACCTGTATACATTTGGGGATGAGAGGATGTTAATTAAGAGTATGTCATACTGAATTATCTTGCTAAACAACCCATTCACAATATGTACTATTATGAGGATCAAACAATAATGAACCTGTAATATCATATATGGCTTTATTCTACCTATCCTAATAGTATCAGTTATATATATTTCCATATCTCATCAGTAGAGCAGGATGATATCTAATAGTGGTTAGCACAAGAAGACCCAATTCTAACTAAACAATGGCACAAATATGACCCAAACCCAACAGACACACTTGAGAAATTATAAGAAAAAATTAGACGATAATAAAATCATGGATGTTTTAGGCATGAATTAAAATAAGCCCCTTGTTAAAGATCCTCTTGAAATTTCATTAGTCAAGCAATATTTTCCCACAGGATTTAAATATTAAGAACTTATTTAGTTTAAATGACAGACACAATCATACATCTTAGTATACAGTTCTTCTGATGGAATATTATTACCTAAAGTGAGTAGATGGCAGATATGGTGCTTAGGATCATAGCTCTAGAGCTGCAAGTGACATTTTGTGCAAGGTGTTCATATTACACCTGAAGAAACTGAGAATCTGGGAATTTAGAGGACTTGCCTCAGAAGTAGGATTTGAACTCAGGTCATTTAACTTTAAAGCCAATGCTATCGACATTATACCACATAGATATTTGAAGGCAGGATGTCATCATTTTGGCTATTGTCAGCAGAGCTACCCATGTAAGAAACACAGTCTTTTTCTTTGGCCACAATACCTATAAAAAATGGCCTGGAGGGTCCTTTTTCTCTCTGACACTTGGGACCTATGACAGCTCAATCGATCAGCCAAGGCAAACTCTGGTGAAAGCAGTCATCCAGGGGGACCATGATATCAACTTCAGGGGCTCTGTTAGACAGTTTGTATTCCACTTTGTAAAGTATCAAGGGCCAAAGTGTGATTGATTTTTATTCTTATTTCTTTTGCAGATGATACAATTGCCAAGCAAGAGCTGATAGAATTTTCATTCCCTCTGCTGTCCCCAGCTGAATTATTAATCTTTCTGTCAAGTCTAATTCCTGACCCTCAATTTAATTCCATTTCAGCAGCTGATCCCTCTATTAGCCTCACTGCACTCGAATTCTGTTGCTCCCTCGGCTGCAGCCTGCTGAGAGATTGCTTTTTGAGTACTTAGTAGGAAAGCTCTGAGCTGTATTGACTCAGATTTTAATTTCAAATAGTGTTCCTAATGATCAACTACTTTAAAACAAGTGCATTGGAGAGATTTCCCTGATGGACCAGGAGATGCAAGTCAAATTCCACATATGTCCAGGGGAAGTCAAATATAAGAAAATGCATTTTTTTCTTCACATACCATTGAAAAGTTCATGGAGAAATATCTTGGTTTTGAATAGGAAAGATTTTTGAGTGAAGCAGAAAGAGTGAATAGGCTGATACGAGAAAGGGGTGAGGGAAATCATACATGTTGGATCCATTTCTAATTACATCAAAGAATTATATTGCATCCAATGTGCTAAATGTAAGAACATCAAGTTTTGAATTCAATAATGAGGTGAGAATACTAGATGGAGAAATAATTAGGAAACTACTGAATCTGTAGCTAAGGATTGATATAACTGAATGGAATGGCATGAATCTTTTTATATCTGGATCTTCCTCAGGTTACAACACACACAATTGATAACAGTCCAATGAATTGAATTGCATCAATCAACTAAATGGCTCTAACTCTTATTACTTTGTTGTTACCAGCTGAAACAGAAAGGTAAGAGGTATTGAGCAGCAGACAAAGGGGATGGAGGAGTTTTCCTTCAGTGCTGCTGAATCTATGAAGCAACATTAAACATTGTTTTATCCATGAGAAGTTATACTACAATTCATAAAATTATGGAATGAGAATATGAAAGGAATAATCTAGAGATCATTTACCCTAACCCTTAATTCAGTATAGGACTCATTTCTGCAGTCATTATAAGAAGTCACTAAGCCTCTGCTGCAATACCTACACTGATAGGAAACTCATTATCTGTAAAGGTATCACATTTCATTTTTAGGCAATTCCACTTATTAAAAAATTTTACTTTATAATGGGCTCAAATAGGCCTCTATATTCTTTTCAACTACTAGTGTTACTTCTGCTTTCTGGAATAATACTTATATCTTCCTATTGAGCAGGTACTTTTAACACAGTGGGAAAAAACCACAACTGTCCATCATTCCCTTTACTTTGCCCAGGGTACTTTCTCTTTCTGGTTTTCCTTTCTCATTTTCCCCATTCATATAGTACTCTGTTCCCAAGATCACTTCCATAGCCATCTCTGGTTGGATCAGCTACCTCAGTATCACCTTTTCCTCTCCTTCTACTCAAGAACAGTATTCCTCTCCTATTTTACTCTTAAGGAAGAAGGCTAGTTAACTTGGATCCACAAGGTTGATTACCTTATTTTTCCCTTCTGTTTTCTCTCTCTCTCTCTCTCTCTCTCTCTCTCTCTCTCTCTCTCTCTCTCTCTCTCAAGGTCAAACATTCACAATCTTTTTATTATTCCTCACATGGTAGTGTTTCCCACATCTGCTACCTATCCTATACTACCTCTCTGGCTTTAATTTTCTCTGAAATCATTCCTGGGTATTCAATTCAATGAATACTGTTTACTATGTTTATATACTTTACTAGATACTGGAGAAAAAAATAACTGTGACACTGAATCCAGGAACAAAAAAAATCACAAATGATAAAATGAAATACTATGTTATAAGAAGTGATGAAGGGAAGGACTTGTATTGACTGGTGCTGAGTGAAATGAGCAGTACCAGGAGAACATTATACACAGTAACAGTCACAGTGCATGAGGACTGCTTCTGATAGACTTACCCCTTCATAACAATGCAAGGATCTAAAGCATTCCCAAAGGACTTTTAAGGCAAAATACCATCCACATCCAGAGAAAGAACTATGGAACTGGAATGAGAATGAAGCAGACTATTTTCTCTTGTGCAATGTTTTATTTTCTTTTGTTTTTTCTCATGGTTTCTCCCATTCATTTTAATTCATCTATGCAACATGACTAATGTGAAAATGTGTTTAATAAGAATGTATGTGTAATACTCGTATAAGATTGTATACCATTCCCAGGAGGGTGTGGGGAGAAAGGGGGAGAAAATTTAAGACTTATGGAAGTGATTGTTGAAAACTGAAAACAAATAAATTAATTTAAAAAAATGATCACAAAATGGAATGGCTAGAAGGAACTCCAGCGGTCAGTGAGTTCAACCAATACATACAAAAGGCCTCTCTACTGTGGCATGTAGGGCAGTTGTCATCCAGCTTCCTCTTGAAATTTCCAAGGAAGGGCAAGTTACCACTTCTCAGGCTTACCAATTACCTTAATATGAACTCATCCTCACAATCTAAACTGTCCTCTTTGCAACTGCGTGGCTCTACTATCTGGGACCCATACAGAAGAAATCTAATTTCTCCTCTACAGTCTTCCAAATACATGAAAAAAGAGAATATATTCCTATGGAGCCTTCTGCAGGCTAAACATGTTAAGTTCCTTCAACTAAGCCTCTTATGATATGAAATCAAATTCTTTTAATATTTTTGTTGTCCTCTTCTAAATTTTCATTATGACTTTCTTAAAAGGAAGGACCCATACCTGAATGGAATTCAAGGAAGGCTTGACAAATAAGAGTACCCTGGGATTTTCATGTTCCAGTTTCTAGAAATGAGGCTTATCATGCATACTACAAGACTACATCTGCTTTTTTAACTGGCATATCATTCCGCTTATGGTTATTGGCCATCTAACTCTTTGGAAGTTCACTAAAAGTCCCAAATCTTTTTTCAAGACAACTTCTATATAACAAAGCCTCTACATATTATATGTATGAGGTTGGACAGTTGCACCCAAATATAAGATTTTACACTTAGTCTTGTGCATGTGTGTGGGGGTGGGTGGATAGAGAGGGGTGTAGTTAGTTCAAAGATTTGATTGGACTTACTTTCAAATCCTTATTCTGTCATTCGCTGTGTTAACTGTGCCCCTCCTCAATTTTGCATCCACTCAAAATTTGATCAACATATAATTTTGTTGTTGTTACATTATTCAAAGTTATTGAGAAAGAGCACAAGATCTTTGAGATATTCTGTAAAGAGACTCACTGATACATTGATACTGAGACATTCATCATTTTTTTTGAGTTCAACAATCTGAGTCTTATTTTCATATTTATTTTTTCTCAATTATGTATAAGTAGATATTATATATTTGCAAATTATATGTAAAAACAATTACAACATTCATTTAAAACTTATTTTGAGCTTCAAATTATCTCCCTCCCTTACTTCCTATGTCTTTTATTGAGAAGGCAAGTTAATTTTATATAGGTTATATATGTGTAGTCACGAAAAAACATTTCCATATTATTCATATTGTGGGGGAAAGTGCAAATTAAAAAAAATATGAAAAAGTGAAGCAAAAAAAAATTGTATGCTGCTAATTGCATTCAGACTCCCTCAGTTTTTTCTGTAGAGGTAAAAACTATTTTTCATCATAAATCCTTCAGATTTGTCTCGGGTCTTTGCATTGTTAAAAGCAACTAAGTCATTCATCATACAATATTGCTGCTACTGTGGATAATGTTTTGCTGGTTTTGCTAATGTCCCATTGGATCAATCCATGTAAGTCTTTCCAGGTTTTAATAATAATAATAATAATAATAATAATAATAAATGTGTGTGTTTTGTGTATACATATATATGAAAAATTTTCCCTAACAAATGTAAAAAATAACATTTTTTTCAAATTATGAGTTGCAGTTTTGAGTTTTCTACCCTCCCCCTTCCATTGGAAAGGCAAACAATTTGACGCAGGTTGTACATGTGTAGTCATATAAAATGTATTTCCATGTAAGTCATTCTGTGAAAGAAAACACAAACAAAAAAACACAGGAAAAACAAAGAAAAAAATCATGCTTCAATCTGTATTCAGATTCTACCAGTTTTTTCTCTGCAGATGGCAGCCCCTTTTATCCCAAATCCTTCACAACCTCTTGGATCATTGCATTGATGAGAATAGCTAAGTTATTCAAAGTTGATCTTCATACAATATTGCTGTTATTGTGTACAGTGTTCTTCTGGTTCTGTTCATTTTGCTCTCCTTCGGTAAAATCAAGTATTTCTAAGTTATTCTGAGAGCACCCTACTCATCATTTCTGACATCACTTATAGTATATATATATATATATATATATATATATATATATATATATATATATGTTTTGTGCATGTGTGTGTATCCCATAATTTATTACAATCACATACAATAATTTTTTCATGCATTCCTCAATTGATGAACATCCCCTCAATTTCCAATTCTTTGCCACCACTAAAAGAGTAGCTATGAACATTTTTGAACTGACAGGTCCTTTGCTTTTTTTTTTCTTTTTTGAGATACAGACTTAGTAGTAGTATTGTTTGACCAAAGGGTATGCATGTATAGTATTTTAGCCTTTTGGGCATATTTCGAATTGTTGTCCTGTATCTTTAAATCAGTATACAACTTCACCAACAGAACACCAGTATTTAATTAACTCATATCTCCTAGAACATTTGTCATTTTCCTATTCTGTCATATTAGCTGATCTAGTAGGTGTGGGATGGTAAATTGGTATTATAATTACATTTCTTTAGTCAATACATTTAGAGCATTTTTATTTAGCATATTTATTTATTTAGAACATTAACTACATATCACTTTGATCACTGTTGGAAAACATTCCTGTTCACATCCTTTGACCTTATATCAATTGAGGAATGGCTACTGTTTCAATAAATTTTACTCAGTTTTCTATATATTTGAGAAATTAGATATTTCTTAGAGAAACAATGTAATGTTTTTCATATAATTCTTGATTTCCCTCCATCCTAATTTTCCATTATTTCTCCTGCTCTCTCTTCTTTGAACTTGTTCATTCTCAAAAGTGTTTTACTTTTGAATTTTATCTCTACCAATCTGCCTTCCCTTCTATAAGTCACCATCTCTTATCTCCTTCCCCTCAACACACATACATACATATGTTAAGATAGATTTCTACATCCAACTGAGTGTGTATGTTATTTCCTCTTTGAACCAATTCTGTTGAGAGTAAGACTCATACACTCCCTCCTTCTACTTCCTCTATCTCCATCTCTGTAAAATTTATTTCATGCTTCTTTCATGTCAAATAATTGACCCCATTCTATCTCTACCTTTCTCCTCTTTCCAGTGCATTCTTCTTTCTCACCACTTATATTTTTTTTTCAAATAATAGCATCATATTCAACTCACAATCCTGCACTCTGTCTGTGTATGTAACTTCTGACTGCCCTAATAATAAAGAGAAAGTTCTTAGGAGATGCCAGTTTCATTTCCTATGTAGGAATGTAAACAGTTTAACCTTCTTGAATTATTTATGATTTCTTTTTCCTGATTACCTTTTAATGCTTCTTTTGAATCTTACATTTGAAAATGAAATTCTGTTCAGCTCTGGTCTTCTCGTCAGGAATGTTTGAAAGTTCCAATATCATTGAATATCCATTTTTCAGTTTTGCTGGGTATATTTGCCCTTTGGAAGATCATATTCCAGGCTCTCTAATTATGTATTGTAAAAACTGATAAATCTTGTGTTATCCTAACTGAGGCTCCAGAATATTTGAATTGTTTAGTTTTGGCTGCTTAGTATATTATCTCCTTGACCTTTGAGTTCTAGAATTTGGCTATTATATTTCTGGGAGTTTTAATTTTGTGATCTCTTTCAGGAGGTGGTCAGTGGATTAATTCAATTTTTATTTTACCCTCAGGTTCTAGAAAGTCAGGGAAGTTTACCTTGAAAATTTCTTGAAACATAATATCAGGTCTCTTTTTTTATTTATCATGGCTTTCACATAGTCCAATAATTTTTTTAATTATCTCTCTTTAACATATTTTTCCAGGTTAGTTGTTTTTCCACTGAGATATGTCATATTTTCTTCTGTTTTTTAAATTTTTTTTTACGGTTTTCTTTTGTCTCATAACATCATGAGCTTCCACTTAATGAATTCTAATTTTTAAGGAATAGTTTTCTTCAATGAGCTTTTGCACCTCCTTTCCCATTTGGACAATGTCAATTTTTAAGGAGTTCTTTTCATTGGTGGATTTTTGTACCTCCTTTCTCAATTGGCACATTTTGTTTCCTGAGATATTGCTTTCTTCAATATTTTTATGTGTTTTGTGAGATTGTCCATGGCCAGAGGCCACTTCACTTTTTTTAGACTTTGTAAGACTTTTCTCTTTGTTGTCTTCTCTGTTTCTGTTTTGATCTTCCATGTCAGAATAGCAATGTCCTCTCTTCAATTTTTTTTCTGCTGTTTGCTCATTTTCCTAGACTATTTTTTGACTTTCAACTCTATGCTAAAGTTGGGCTCCACTTCTGGAGTAAAGGGGGCATCATCCCAAGCTTCAGGATTTTTGTGTGACTGTTTTCAAAGGCAATTCTGGGAACCTGTAAACTTTCAGTTCTTTTAAAGGGGTAACATCTAGTGAGATGTGTCTTTACTGTTCTCCCATCCTGTGCTTTGGTTTTTGAGCCACCATAAGAAGTGTTTTCTGCCCTGAAACTGTGGCCAAACTCCCTGCTCCCCTGCAGATGCAAGTTCTGGTGTGCTAGAGTTCCTTCTCACAAATACAAAACAATAGAGTCCTGCCCTTGGCGCAGGCAAGGGGGCCCAAGCAATTTCATGATCAATTGCCTGACCTCCTAACCTCTATGTTTAGAGATCTGAAACTACCACTGTCCTCAATGAATCAGCCATTCCCACAACATTTGCTAAGGGGTAGTCTACACTGCTACAGTCTGGAACTCTGTTCTCATCTTGGTGCAACAGATCTTTTCTGACATTTCAAGTTTTCTCAAACTGTAAAATCATTTTTCTCCATCCTTTTATATCTTCTGCTACTCTAGAAATTGTTTTGGTGAATTATTTAAAGGTGTTTTGAGTGGTTTTGTGGAGAGCATAGATGACTCTCTGCCTTTTCTCCACTATCTTTGTTCTCCTTCTGTCCAGGTTTTTCAGAAAGAAATCTACTCTTTTTTTTCTTCTTATAAGAAATTAACATTCCATAACAATCATGTACTACAACTTGTTTAGATATTTCTGAATTGATGGACCTACTTGCAATTTCCAATTCTTTGTGTTCATAAATGCTACAAATATTTTTACTCATATGTCATTTCTTACTTTTTCTTTTTCTCTTTTTGTGATACTGATGAAGTAGTGATGTTACTGAAATCGATGATATGCAGTTATATAGCACTTTACGGAAGTTTCAAAATGATGTCAAAAGTGGTTGAATGAATTCACAACTCCACCAAAACTATATGAGTGTCCTGATTTTCTCACATGTTTTTCTACATTTGACATTTTTCTTTTCTGTTACATCAGCCTATCTGATAAGTGTGAGATGGGATCTCAAAGTTGTTTTAATTGGGTTATTTCAAATCTATTGTGATTTAGAGCATTTTTTCAAAGACAAAAAATGCCTTTTCATAATCTCTGATCATTTAGTAATTGGGGAAATGATTTGTATTCTTACAAATTTCACTCACTTCTCTATCTATTTGAAAACCAAGGTGTTTATCAGAAAAAAAGTGTTCTAAATATTTAGCCCAATTGTTTGCTCACCTTCTAAACTGAAATGCTTTGTTTTGTCTGTGCAAAACTTTCTAATTAAATTTAATCAAAATTATCCATTTTGCATTGTATTACTCTTTTATTATTCAGTTATCAGGAATACTTGTAAGTCATCAATTTCATTGAATGTCCACTTTTCCTCTGAAGGATTCTACTCAGTTCTACTCAATAGGTGACTTTTGATTGCAAGTCCAGCTCCTTGACCTTCTGGAATGTTATATTACAATCTCTCCAGTCCTTAAATGTAGAACCTGCTAACCCATGTCTTATTCTGTCTGTGCTTTAAGGATATTTGAATTGTTTCTTTTTAGCTGATTGTAGTATTTTCCCCTTAATGTGAGAACTCTGGAATTTGGCAGTAGCATTCCTGGGAATTTTCATGTCAGGATCTCTTTCAGGAGGTGATAGGGGGAATTCTTTTAATTTCTATTTCTATTTTACACACTAGATCTCAAATATCCATGCAATTTTCATTCATAGATTCTTGAAATATTATTTCTAGGTAATTTTTTGATCATAGCTTTCAGATAATTCAATCTTTCTGAAATTATCTCTCCTCAGTTTATTTTCCAGGTTGATTGGTTTTACAAAGAGATATTTCATATTTTGTGTAATTTCTTTTCATTTTGTTGTTCTTATTTTGTTTCTTCATATCTCATGAAGACATTAAGCTTCCATTTACTTATTTCTAAATTTTATAGAATTTTATTAGTGGGCTTTCATACCTACTTTTTGATTTTGCCAATTCTACTTTTTAATGATTTTCTCTGTGAATTTTTGTACATTTTTTACATTTTTGTTAAAATTTATTTGTCTTTAGTTTTCTACAATCACTTCCATGAGTTTTAGATTTTCTCCCATTCCTTCCCAGAGATGGCATGAAATCTTATATGGATTCTACACATACATGCTTATTAAAAACATTTTCCCATTAGTCTTGCTGCCTAAAAGAATAGAAATGAATGGGAGAAACCATAAAAAAACTCAAACAAAATAAAACATAACAGAAAATAAAATATTCTGCTTCAATCTGCTTTCCAATTCCATACTTCCTTCTCTGGATGTGGATAGTATTTTGCCTCAAGAGTCCTTGGGGAATGTTTTAGGTTCTTGCATTGCTGTGAAGGACTAAGTCTACCAGAAAAATTCCTTGCACACTGTGGTTGCTACTGTGTACAATACTCTCCTGTTTCTGCTCCTTTCACTGAGCATCAGTTCATACAAGTCCTTCTAAGTCTCTCTGAAGTCTTCTTGTTCATCATTTCTTAGAGCACAATAGTATTCCATTGTACTCATATACAACAATTTGTTCAGCCAATCCCTAATTGATGGACATCCCCTCGATTTCCAGTTCTTGGCCACCACAAAGAGAACTGCTATAAATATTTTGGTACACGTGAGACGTATTCTCATTTTTATGATCTCTTTTGGATGCAGTCCTTGAAGTGATATTACTGAGTCAAATGGTAAGCACATTTTATAGCCATTTGGGCATAGTTCCAAATGGCTCTCCAGAATGGTTGAATCAGCACATAGCTCCAGCAACAATGAGTTAATTTTCCAACTCTCCCACATCTTCTCCAACATTTATCATGTTTTGCTTTGTCATGTTAGCCAATCTAATAGCTGTGATGTGGTACCACAAAGTTGTTTGCATTTACATCTCCCTAATCAATAGTGATTCATAGCGTTTTTTTCATGACTATAGACAGTTTTAATTTCTTTCTTTGAAGACTACCTGTTCATGTCCTTTAACCATTTAGCAACTGGGGAATGATTTGTATTCTTGTACATTTGACTCAGTTCTCCATATATTTTAGAAATCGGGCCTTTGTCATAGACACTAGTTTCAAAAATTCTTTCCCAGTTTTCTGCTTCCCTAATAATCATGGTTGTATTGAGTTGTTTGAAAATTTTTTTTCAATTTAATGTAATGAAAATTATCCATTTTATACTTTATAATGTTCTCTATCTGTTTTTTGGCCACAAATTTCTCCATTCCCATAAATTTGAGAAATGCCCTATTACTTGTTCCCCTGATTTTTTATAGTATCAGCCTTTATACTTAGGTCATGTACCATTTGGAATTTGTTGTTCTGTATTGTGTCAGGTATTGGTCTATTCCTAGTTTCTGTCACACTGTTGTCCAGTTTTCCCAGCAGCTTTTGTCAAACAGTGAGTTCTTATCCCAGAAGCTGGGGTCCTTGAGTTTATCAAAGAGTAGATTGCTATATTCGTTAACTACTGTGTCTAACATATTCCTATAGTCCACATTTCTCTTTCTTAGCCAGTACCAAGTGGTTTTGAAAATTGTTGCTTTATAATATGATTTCAGATCTGGTAGGGCTAGGCCACCTTCCCTAGCAATTCTTTTCATTATTTCCCTTGATATTCTGGACTTTTTGTTCTTCAAGAAGAATTCTGATACTATTTTTTCTAGTTCTAGAAAACAATTATCTGATAATTCAATTGGTATGACACTGAAAAAGCAAACTGATTTGGGTAGAATTGTCATTTTTATTATATTAACTAGTTCTATCCATAAGTAACTAATGTTTTTCCACTTACTTAGATATGACTATATTTGTGTGAAAAGTGTTCTGAAATTCTGTCATATAATCCCTGGATTTGTTTTGGCAGGTAGACTCACAGATATTTTGTAGTTATCTACTATAGCTTTAAATGGTATTTCTCATTCTATCTCTTGCTGTTGGACTTTGCTGGTAACATATAGAAGAGAAGATGAATTTTATGGATTTATTTTGTAACCTGCAACTTTGCCACAGTAGTTGCTTATTATATCAAGTACTTTTTTACTTGATTCTCTAGGATTCTCTAAGTATATCATCCAATAATCTGTAAAGAGTGATAACTTGGTATCTTCTTTGCCCATTCTAATTCCTCCAATTTCTTTTTCTTCTCTGATTGTTAAGCTAAGATTTCTTTTGCCATATTGAATGACAGTGTTGATAACAGACAACCTTGTTTCACCTCTGATCTTATTGGAAATGTATCTAACTTATCCTCATTGAATATAATGCTTGCTGATGATTTTAGGTAGCTACTGCTTATTATTTTATGGAAAGTTCTTTATTCCTATGCTCTGTAATATTTTCAATGGGAATGAGTGTTGTATTTTGTCAAAAGATTTTTCTGCATCTATTGAGAAAACCATGTTTTCTATTAGTTTTGTTGTTGATATGATCAATCATGCTGATATTTTCTCTAATATTCCACCAGTCCTGCATTGCTGATATAAATTGCACATGATTATAATGCATTATTCTCATAAAAATTTGTTATATTCTTTTCTTGCTAATATCTTATTCAAAATTTGTGCATCCATATCATTAGAGAAATTGGTCTATATTTTCTTTCTCTGTTTTAGTTCTTCCTGTTTTAGGTATCAGAACTATATTTGTACCAAGAAAATATTTTGGTATGACACCACCAATTATCCAAAATACTTTAGGTATTAGCGGTATTAACTGTTGTTCAAATGTTTGACAGAATTCACTTTTAAATCCATTGGGCCCTGGAGAGTTTTTATTAGGGAGTTCATTGATGGCTTGTTCAAATTTTTTTTCCAATACGGGGTTAAGTATTCAACTTCCTCTTCTCCTAATCTTATTAATTTGTGTGTGTGTGTGTGTGTGTGTGTGTGTGTGTGTGTGTGTGTAAACATTCATCTATCTCACTTACATTGTCAAATTTATGGGCATACAGTTGGGCAAAGTAATTTCTAGTTACTGTTTTAATTTCCTCCTCATTGGAGGTGATTCGACTCTTTCCATTTTTGATATTGGTAATTTGGTATCCTTCTTTCTTTTTTAAATCAAATTGATCAAATCTCTATCAATTTTATAGTTTTTTTCATAAAACCAAAACTTAGTTTTATTTCCTCATTGAATAGTTTTTTGAATTTCAATTTTATTAATCTCTCCTTTGGTTTTCAGTACTTATAATTTGGCATTTACTTTGGGATTTTCAGTTTGTTTGTTTTCTAGCTTTTTGAGCTGCATGCCCAATTAATTGAACTACTCTTCCCATATTTTATCCATGTATGCATTCAATGACATAAAACTTCCCTTAGAACTGCTCTTGCAGTATCCCATAAGTTTTGGTGGATGTCTCATTATTTTCATTCTCTTGAGTGAAGTTATTGAATTGTTTGACCCAGTCATTCTTTAGAATTAGATTATTTTTTCCCAATTAATTTTTGATCTGTCTTTCCATGTCCTTTTATTATATATAACTTTTATTGCATTATGATCTGAGAAGGATGCATTAACTTTCTCTGCCTTTTGGTACTGAATTGTAAGGTTTGAAGGCCCTAATACATGGTCAATTTTTGGATATATACCTTCTATCACTGAGAAAAATGTATATTCCTTTCTATCCCCATTCATTTTACTACAGAGATTTATCATATCTACCATATCCACAGTCATATTCACCTCCTTAACTTCTTTCTTGCTTTTTTCTGAGGTGAGGCTTATCAAGTTCAGAGAGGAGGTTGAAGTTCCTCACTAGAATATTTTTCCTGTGTATTTCTTCTTATAACTCCCTTAACATCTCCTCTAAGAATCTAGATGCTATATACCACTTGGTGCGTTTATGTTTATAATGATATTGCTTCATTGTCTTTGGAGTCTTTTAGCAGGAAATAATTTCCTTCCTTATCTCTTTTGATTAGATCTATATCTGCTTTTGCTTTGTGAGACATTAGAATTACAACCTTTCTTTATGTCAAGTGTAGCATAATGTATTCTGCTTTAGTCTTTTACTGTTGCCCTGGCTGTATCCCCCTGTTTCAAAAGTTTTTCTTGTAAATAACATATTGTTGGATTATGTTTTTTAATCCATTCTGCCATCCACCTCAATTTTATGGGAGACTTCATCCCATTCACATTCACAGTTATGATTACTATCTGTGTCTTTCCCTTCATGCTATTTTTCTTTCTTTATGATTTTAGTTATGCCTTCTCCCTTCCCTTCCAAAATAGTTTAAATTTTTGACTACCACCTCCTTCAGTCTTTCCTCCCTTCCATAAGTCCCCTCTTCCTTTATTTCCCATTTTCCCTTACTACTTCTTCTCTCCCTTTTATCCTCTCTTTTCTTTCCCCTTCCCCCTTCTATTTTCTATAGTGTTAGTTAGGTTTCTATACTTAACTGATTTGTTGTTCCCTCCTTGAACCAAATCAGATGAAAATAATTCTCAAACACTGTTCATCTCCCTTCTCTCTTTCCCTCTACTGTAATTTGCTTTTGTGCCTCTTCCTGTGGTATAATTTGCCTTTTTCTCCCACCTCAATTTCACTGTTACAATCCCTTCACACCCTTAAATCACATTTTCATCATCACATCATTCAATTTATACCCACTCACTCTATCTATGTATATCCCATTTAAATATCATAAAAAATGTGCAATTCTCAAGATTAACAAGTGTCATCTTGCCTTACAGGGATGTAAACAGTTTGCCCACGTTGAATAACAATTTGTTTTTCTTTTTCACTGTTATCTTTTTATACCTCTGTTGAGGCTTCTATTGGAAGATCAAATTTTCTATTGAGTTCTGGCATTTTTATCAGAAAGATCTGGAAATTCCTTACTTCACTGAATGTCCATCCTCTTGCCTGAAATATTATCCTCAATTTTGCTAGGTAACTGATCCTTGATTGTAGTATCAACTCCTTTGCCTTACAGAATATCACATTTCATCCCTCTGATATTTTTTTACCTGTTATTTGTTGTTTATTCAGTATTTAGAGTTAGCATGACACTTGGGGAATTGGTTATGCTGTACATAAACAGATCTTTTTATACAATATGGAAATTTACAACTATTGACATATATATGTGTGTGTGTGTGTGTGTGTGTCTGTGTGTGTGTCTGTATATGTATATATGTTCTATACCCCATTTCTAACTTTAGCAAGAAACTAGGATGTGTTCAGAGGTTTCACATTTCTGGTGTTTAGTCACTAATCAGAGGAAGGATTTGACCTATTTAAAAAGTAGATCATACATAACTCCCAACCCCTGTCATGTTCTCTCAATGGCAGCACATTCAAAGGTTTTATAATTGCAGCTCCTTCTGGATTCCTCAAAGAGTATCTGTGCTCTTCTTTAAACGGTTCTCCTCCTCCAGATTCAGGTTGACCTTCACCACATCTGAAATGCCATTCTGCCCCAAAGCACGTGGGACGCTAAGGAAGACATATTGGCCCTTGGTGGAAATTGGATGTACTCTCCTAAGATTCTTCATAATGCTTTCTGCCAAATCTGCCAGAGACAAACCAATGGCCCAGGAATTGCAGCCCTTCAATTTGATTACCTCATAAGCACTTTCAACTACTTGTTTATGAACTTCTTTCCAATTCTCTGCATCAGCATCAGTTCCCAAAGAACGATGAAGTTTCTTTAGAGGCACATCTGCAAGATTCACACCGCTGCACACAGGAATACTGGAATCTCCATGTTTCTGAAGGACCCATCCATGACAACCTGAAGAATGAACACCAAATCTCTCCCCATTAGGTAATGGAAATGGACAGAATCTAGATTGCAACCACTTCCAATAACATGCTTTATAGGAAAGACACAACTTCCAGGCCACATATCAGAATATCCACTGGATTGGAAACAATAAGCAGCTTGCAATTTAACAATATTGGGAATGATGAATTTAAAGATATCCATATTATACAGGAGCAAATTAAGACGATGTTCTCCTTCCTGTTGATGTGCCCCAGCTTTAAAAATGACCAGTTGTGAGTTTACAGTCACACCATACCCTTTGCTCAAAACAATCTTTGGCGTTTTGAGGAAAAGGCTGCCTTGTTGGATATCCATCATCTCTCCCTTTAGTTTGTCTTCTATTACATCAACTAGGGCAAGCTCTTTTGTTAAGATACTGCTGGCATATGTCATGCCAACTGCACCAACCATAACAACAGTGATCTTATTCTGGGGAACCTGGTCTTTCTTTAGGACATTCAGGATAAGCTGATCCCTGATAGTTGATGCCATTTTGGAGTGTATCTGGGGGAATAGCTGGTCAGACTGTGAAAGTTATGAGTTAGATATGAGGTTGCTGCTCCCAGACTCACACCCCTCTGATCTTTTAATATAGAACCTACAAGGTCCTGTGTGATCCTGACTGTAGTTCCTCCACAACTGAATTGTTTCTTTCTGGCTGCTTGCAGTATTTTCTCCTTAACTTTATAGTTCTGGAATTTGGCAGCAATATTCCTTAATGTTTTCAGTTTGGGATCTCTTTCAGGAGGTGATTGGTTGAATCTTTCCTTGATTATTTTGCCCTCTGGATCTAAGACTTCAGGGCAATTTTCTTGGATGATTTCTTGGAAGATGTTTTCCAGGACGATATTTTCATCATAACTTTCCAGTAGACCAATAATTCTTAGATTTTTGTCCTGGATTTATTTTCCAGGGCAGTCATTTTTCCAATGAGATATTTTATATTTTCTTCTACTTTTTTTCATTCTTTAGATTGTTTGACTGATTTTTGATGTCTCATAGATTCATTAGCTTCCACTTTCCAAACTGTAATTTTTAATATATTGTTTTCTTCAGATAATTTTTACATCTCCTTTTGCATTTGTCCAGTTGTTCCACTTAGGTTTTGTATCTCTTTATACCTTTGTCCAATTTTCTTTATAAACTCTTCTGTGAATTCTTTTTTCATATTTTGGTAGGACAAAATGGTTTTACACAATGGTTTTATAACATTATAAACTCAAGACAACTCATTGACAAAAAGGTGACCTCCAAAACCTACCACCTGTCTCTGCAAAAAGTTTATATGGAATGTCAATTCAGTCAAAACCACTGTGCTTTTTCTCTTGAAATGTCATCCAAATTTGCCCAAGATACCTGAAGCCTGCCTGTATGTCTTGGAATGTTCTCAAAAAGCTCTGTAAGTGATTGTATGACAAGAGAAAAACCCCAGAGTCCATGCAAAAAGATAAGGGGAACAGTATTCAAACTTTGTTTCTTTTCCTTGTGGCTTGTGGTAGCTTCTCCTCCTTGGCCTCCCCAGAAACCACCCCAGCTTCCCTCTAAAGTTTTCTTGTCCTCTGCCTCTGAAGTCTCCTCAGCCTCCTCTGCCACTGTCTTGGCTCTGAAGCCGCCCTGGCCACCACCATCACCTCCAAGGCCACCCCTTCAGTCTCCAAAACCACTAGGCTTGGCCCAGTCCAGGGTTACTTTGTTTCCATCAATTTCTCCATCCTTCACTGCCTCTTTGGAAATTTTGACATCTTACTCTGAGTTGAAGTCCACAAAACAGAACCCTTTGGAAGACCCTGTCTCCCTGTCTGAGACTATCCTGACACCCACATAACCTTGAAATGAGTCTTTCAATGATTCTTCTGTTTTGTCTTCAGACAAACCTTTGATGAGGTTTTGTTCTTGTTCTTATTTTTGTTCTTCTTTCTCTGATTTTTATTTTTTTTAACAAATAGTTGACTCTATCCATTCTTCTCTGGCATCTATCATTTCTTTTCCATTTTTTCTTCTATTTATATAATTTGATTTTTAAAATTGTATTGGGTATTTTCAGGATTTTTTTTTTTTTTGGCAGACGGGCTACCACCAGTTCCTTTCTGACATTTTTGTTTTCTTCTAGGTTTGTATTTTGATCTTCCCCATCAACACAGTAACTATCTATGTTAACATCCCTTTTGGTGCTATTTTTAAAATCATTTTCTCACCTGTTTCTGTGTGTGTCAATTATTGGATCAATTAGTTTACTTTTAGTTTATAATATTCACTTCCACAAGATCTTAAGTTCCAAGTTTTCTTGCCATCTCTTCCCTCCCTCCACTCCAAGATGGTGTGCATTTCGATTACTCCTTCCCCCAATCTGCCTTTCCTTCTATCACTTATCCCTTCACCTCTATTTCATTATAGGGCATAATAGACTTTTGTACCTCTTTACCTGTATGTCTTATTTCCCAGTTTCATATACAAACAATTTTAACATTCATTTTTAAAACTTTGAGATTCAAATTCTCTCCCTTCCTCCCTCCTCATCTACCCCCATTGAGGAGGCAAGCAATTTGGTATAGGTTATACATGCGTAGTCAGTCATACATGGAGTCACTTCCATAACAATAATGTTGTGAAAGACTAACTATGTATCCCTCTATCCCATCCTGTCTATTTATTTTATTCTCTCCTTTGATTCTTTCCCTCTTCAAAAGTGTTTACTTCTAATTACTCCTTCCCATTCACCCTCCATTCTATCATCTCTACCTCCTGCTTATCCCCTTCCCCTCTAGATTCCTGTCTTGTAAAGTAGATTTTCATACCAAATTGAGTGTGAATATTATTCTCTCTTTAAGCCAAATGAGATGAGGGTAAAAGGAAGTGCAAAAACTAACTGAAGAAAACAATTAATTAAAAAATACAATTGGGCAAATAGAAGTTA
The DNA here is from genome assembly GCA_023548195.1 of Bettongia penicillata ogilbyi. Classification (NCBI taxonomy): domain Eukaryota; kingdom Metazoa; phylum Chordata; class Mammalia; order Diprotodontia; family Potoroidae; genus Bettongia; species Bettongia penicillata. Next base: position 49,029 of record JAJHZJ010000126.1, on the reverse strand, counting down.
ATGACTTTATGGGGCATCAAGAATACAGAAAACAAAGTGTAAAGAATGAAAAAAAGAAGAAAACATAATATCTCTTTGGAAAAACCATTGACCAGCAAAATAGATCCAGAAGAGAAAATCTGAAAACCATGATGAAAAAAAGAGTGTGGACAGTCTCTTCCAAGAAATCATCAGGGAAGACTGCCCTGAGGTTCTAGAACAGAAGACAAAATAGTCCCAAATTGAAAGGGACAATGAATATTGCAGTCAAATTCCAGAATTGTAAGGTCAAGGAGAAAATACTTCAAGTAGCCAAAAAAAAAACAGTTCAAATATTGTGGAACTACAGTCAGTATCACACAGGACCTTGTAGTTTCTATAATAAAATCTCAGAAGGATTGGAATATGATATTCCTTAAGGCAGAGAAGCTTGGACTACAACCAAGAATCAACTATCCAGCAAAATTAAACATTCACTTTCAGGCAAGGAGATGGATATTCAATCAAATGAGGGATTTCCAGAACATCCTGATGAAAAACTCAGAGATCAGATGAAAATTTGATCTTGAAATTCAAGACTGAAAAGAGGGATAAAAATGTAAACAAAGGAAAAATTACTATTCAATAAGTGTAAATTGTTTGCATTACTATATGTGAAAATGATACTTGCTAATTTTGAGACTGGTGTATTTATTGTGACATTTCAAAGGGATTTACATAAATAGAAGTTGTGGGTAACTGATTAACTGATGTGATGACAAAAAACCTAATTAAGGGGAGTAAAGGGCTTGTAATGGGAAAAGAAAAAAATGAGGAAGCAGAAAAGGTTAAATTATTTCAAATGAAGGGACAGAATACTATACTACAGTAGAGAGAAAAAAAGGAGGGAGATGGGCATTTTTTGAGATTTACCCTCTCCTGATCTGGGTACAGGAGGGAATAAGCTAAGTTAATTAAGCACAAGTTAATTCCCCAGAGGGAATAAGTTAAGTATAGAAATCTAATTTGCACTACAGACAGTGGGAGTGGAAGGGGGAAAGAAGAAGGAAAGGGTGGTTAGAAGTGAGGAAAGAAGTAGGAAGAAAAAAGAGAAAGAAAAGAGAAGGGACTGATAAAAGGAATAGAAGTTTGAGGGAGGCAGTGGTCAAAAGGAAAAGTATTTTGAGGAGGAGAAAGGAGAAATAGAAGCACAAATTGGAAGGGGAAAATAAGTTGGGGAGAAAGACACAGATAGTAATCATAGATGTAATTGAGAATGGGATGAACTCTCCCATTAAATGGAAGCAGGGAGCAGAATGGATTAAAAGCCATAATCCTACAGTACATTGTTTACAAGAAACACATTTGAAAAGGTAGGATACACACAGGGTAAAAGTAAAAGACTGTAGTATAATATACTTAAATAACCCCATCTCAGATAAAAAAAGTGAACAAGCCATCAATGGGCTCCCTAGAAAATATCTCGAGGGTCAGATTGATTTACACACGAATTCTATGAAACATTTAAAAAAAAAGTTAATTCCAATAGTCTATAGACTATTTGTGAAAATTGGTGAAGGAGTCCTACCTATGAAACTGCTTTTACAATACAAATACAGGGATGATACTGAAACCAAGAAGAGTCGAATCAGAGAAAGAAAACTATAAACCAACTTGCATAATGAATATAGATAGAAAAATTTTGAATAAGATATTAGCAAAAGGATAACAGCAACTTATCATGAGAATAATGCACACTTTGGTCAGGTAGGATTTATACCAGGAATGCAGGGTTGGTTCAATATTTTAAAAAAAACTGTCAGAATAATTGATTATATCAACTATAAATTTAACTGAAACCATATGATTATCTCAAAAGATGCAGAAAAAGATTTTGAAAAAAACATAACACTCATTTCTATTGAAAAGACCAGAGAGCATAGGAAGAAATGGAGCCTTCCTTAAAATAAGTAGTATCTACATAAAACCATTGGAAGACATTATATGTAGTGGAGACAAGCTAGATGCAATTCCAGTGAGATTGGAGGTAAAACAAGGATGTCCATTATCACCACTGTTATTCAATATAATACTATGCATAAGCAATAAGAGAAGAAAAATAAAATGAAGGAATTAGATTAGGCAAAGAAGAAACTAAGTTATTGCTCTTTGCAGACAAGTAACTGGCTGGGAAAAAGTTCAAAAAAGGAAATAAAATAAGACTATATAAGGCTACATTCTTGGTGAACAGGTATTTTCTTCCATCCTTTTGGATGAGGATGAAAAATGAATACCATCAGAGGAAGATCTAAAAGCCAAGGTTTCTGCATGCAAACCCTCCAAAATAAATGTACAATGTTCTCAGGTCACAGAAGAGGTAAAAAAGGTTTTGAAAATCAAGTAAGAGAGGAGGAAGAAAAATTGGGAAAAGAAATGAGAGAGATGCAAGAAAATTATGAAAAGCGTTTAAACAACTTGCTAAAGGAGACCCAAAAAAATGTTGAAGAAAATAACACCTTGTAAAATAGGCTAACTCAATTGGCAAGAGGTCCAAAAAGCAAAAGAGGAGAGGAATGCTTCAAAAAGTAGAATTAGCAGAATAGAAAAGGAGATTCAAAAAACAGTTCTTTAAAATTTTGAATGGAACACATAGAAGCTAGTGACTTTATGAGAAACCAAGAAATTACCAAATAAAACCAAAAGAATGAAAAAATAGAAGATAATGTGAAATATCTCATTGGAAAAACAACTGACCTGGAAAATGGATCCAGGACAGACAATTTAAAAATTATGGGGCTACCTGAAAACTGTGATCAAAAAAAGAGCCTACACATCATCTTTCATGAAATTATCAAAGAAAACTTCCCTGAGATTCTAGAAGCAGAGGGCAAAGTAAATATTGAAAGAATCCATCAGTTACATCCTGAAAGAGATCTAAAAATAGAAACTCCTAGGAATGTTGAAGGCAAATTTCAAAGTTCCCAGTTCAAGGAGAAATTACTGCAAACAGTTAGAAAGAAAAAATCCCAATACTGTGGAAATACAATCAGGATAACACAAGATCTAGTAGCTTCTACATTAAAGGATCGAAGGGCTTGGTATATGATATTCCAGAAGTCAAAGGAACTAGGATTAGAACTAAGAATCACCTAGCCAGCAAAACTGAGTGTAATACTTAAGGGGAAAATTGATCATTCAATGAAAAAGAGACTTTCAAGCATTCTTGATGAAAAGACCTGAACTGAATAGAAAAATCTGACTTTCAAACACAGGAATCAAGAGAAGCATGAAAAGTAAGCAGCAAAGAGAAATAATAAGGGATTTACTAAAGTTGAACGGTTCACATTCCTACATGAAAAGATAATATTTGTAACTCCTGAAACTTTTCTCATTATTTAGGTAGTTGCAGGGGTCACACACACACACACACACACACACACACACACACACACACATCCGTATATAGACAGAGAGCACAGGAAAAGTTGAATAAGAGGAGATGATATCTAAAAAATAAAATTAAGGAATGAGAGGAATATATTGGGAAGAGAAAGGGAGAAATGGAATAAGGCAAATTATTTCTCATAAAAGAGGCAAGAAAAAAATTTTCAAGAGAGGGGAAAAGGGAGGTGAGAGGGAAGAAGTGAAGCTTACTCTCATCTCATTTGGCTTAAGGAGTGAATAACATCCATATTCAATTTGGTATGGAAATCTATCTTACACTACAGGAAAGTGGAGGGGAAGGGGTTAAGTGGGGTATGGGGAATAATAGAAGAGAGGGCAAATGGAAGGAGTAATTAGAAGTAAATACTTTTGGGGAAGGGCTAGGTCAAAAAAGAGAATAGAAGAAATGGAGGGGCAAGATAGAATGGAGTGAAATATAGCTTACACCACATGACTATTATGGAAGTATTTTGCAAAACTACACATACATAGCCTGTATTGAATTGCTTGCCTTCTCCGTGGGAATGGGTGGGGAGGGAGGAAGGGAGAGAAGTTGAAACTCAAAGTTTTAGGAACAAATGTTGAGAATTGTTTTTGCATACATCTGGCAAATAAGAAATACAGATAATGGGGTACAGAAATCTATCTTGCCCTACAGGACAAAAGAGAAGATGGGGGTAAAGGAAAGGAGGGATATGATGGAAAAAAGGAAAGATTGGGAGAGAGGGTAATCAGAATGCACAGTGTTTTGGGGAGGTGGAGAGGAGAGATGGAGAGAAAATTTGGAACTCAAAATTTTGTGGAAATGAATGTTGAAAACTAAAATAAATAAATAAACATTTAATAAAAGAATATCTTTTGTAATTCACTCAACAAGTTGCCACCCAGATTGTCTGATGACTTCCTCCAGAATTCCACCCTACATTTTATAACTCAAAAGAGCAGAATGTGTACATACATGCACATATACAGATGTAAACATATATGCACTTATGTGTATATCTTTGTAGATGCAAGTATTTGTGTGTATAATTTTGTTGTTATTTTAGGTGGTGAAGTCCTTTAGACCATGGCCTGCCTGCTTTGGTTTTAGGGGGGACTTAATATGGAGTACTGTTCAGAGATGCTTATGGAAAAAAGCAAAATACCTATATGTTCTAAAATGTTTATAGCAGCTGTCTTTGTGGTAGCAAAAACTGGAAACTGCAGGGTTACCCATCAATTTGGAAATGGCTGAACACATTGGGGTATATGATTGCAATGGAATAATATTGTGCTGATTTCAGTGATTATAGAAAAATCATGGAAAGACTTGCATGAAATAATGAAGAGCAAAATGAGCAGAGAACATTATATAAAGTAAAAGCAATATTTTTTTTAAGACCAACTTTGAATGAATAATTGATTTTGTCCATTATAAATACTCAAATAAACCATAAAGTGAATATGAAGAAAGATACTATCTACATCCACAGAAATAACTGATAAATATAAGTATTTATGAAATAATTTTATATATCTATATAATTACCTATAATATAATATTGTGATAAAATAATATATTGCTTATAATAACTATTTGTGTCTAATGGTAGCCATCTCTACAGATAGAGAAGGAAGAAAAAAAGACATTTGTATGATAACTTTATTTTATATTTGGAAGGAATAAAAAGTTGCACATAGAGTAGACTTGTAAAATCATCTTTTTTAAAGTTGTGCTATGTTATAGAAATGCTTTTTTTATTCCATAAATTAAAAATAAATTATCCCTAATATTGAGTACAGCATACCGAGTATGTGCTTAATAGATAGTAGGTGCTTAATGCACAGTACATGATAAGTCTTTGATAAATGCTTATTGAATTGATTGGATTTGATCAAGTCAGTAGATGGATGATCGATATAGAAGATATAGATATACATATGTATATATACATATATAAATATATGTGTGTATAATATATGCATGCATATCATGTATAATTGTATAACATGGATATATGATATAGATAGACATGGATATCAATATATTTCTAACTTTGGACTATTGTTCCTAATAGTGAATGCTGGGCCCAAGCACACCAAACTTGTTGCCTGCTTTAGCTGATAGTCTTTCAAATACTTGAAGAGAACTATCCTTTTCCCTCCCTCTTATCATGTTTTATTTTCTCCATGTTAAAGATCACTAGTTCCTTGAAACAGCCTCATATAAGATGAACCCAAGTTCCTCAATGATTTTTGTGGAGTGTCTAAGGTAGAATTTGAACTCAAGTCTTCCTAACTCCCAGCCCATCACTCTATTCGTTGTACTACCTACCTGCCAATTTGAAGGAAACTATTTTAATAGATATCTGACTAGTCTTCATTTCTGAATAAACAAAGTTTATGCAATTATATCTCTCATCTATATTTTCACAAAAATTATAAACATTGTCAAATTCTTTAGCAAAATATCAATAGCATATCTATCTAAAAGCCTTGTCATAGTTTTTAAAAATAACATTTTATTGATGCTTTCATATTGATGCTTTTCCCATCATTAAAGATGGGAAACAGAATCAATAGTCAAAACAACAATAAGAATTAATAGTTTATATTTATATAGTGCTTTAAAGTCTTCAGAACATTTTTACATTTTATCTTTACAGTAATGATGGAAGAAAAACAATTAAACAAAACAAATTTACATGATCATGTCTGACAACATATAGAATATTCTATCTGTGATCTACCACCTTCCTCCCAAGAGGAAGGACGTATGTTACATCAAAAGTCCATTGGAATTAAGAATTTATTACATTCATTTTGTATTTTGATGTCCTTCAGTATTCTTTTCACATGTTGGTCATTCTCTTGCATTTTTCTTTTTACTTCATTAGTTCATACTAGTTTTCCCAGTCTTCTCATATTCATTATCTCTTATGGCACAATACTATTCATTTATATTCAGATCTCCTCACTACTCCCTCCTTATCTTTTCACCATTTCCTTTACTCCTTGGATTATGTCCTAGAGAATTTCACCCTTCTGTATCCAGATCTTCTGATCCAGGTAATTTATTATGCTAATTGGCGAATGTTTTACATGCTTCATATTTCAGACAGTCTTAAGTCATTCTTCATTTTATTTTGTATTCCCTGATCATCAATATTTTTTTTGTGGTGATGACACTTTAAATATACAGATATAAACTATGGGTACCTTCCACTAACCTAACCCTTCCTGTGACTACTAGTTCACTGAAGTGTTTCAATACATGCCCCAATAAGAATATTTCCATTATTATAAGGTTTCTCAGCACAATCCTCCTTCTTGGCCACCAGTCACCTATGTGTACTGCTTATCACTATTAGAATATGAAATACCTTGAGTGAAGAGAATGTCTTTGCTTTTATAATTTTGTTTCAAACATTAAACTATTGTGTAAGATCACACAATAAGTTACCTATCATCTATCAATTATCTATCTGTTTACATGCCTATTCATTTATATATTCAAATTTATTTAGCTATTTCAAAGCAATTAGGTACCTAAAGAGTTGCAATTTTTACTAACGAAAAATTTCCTCTTAATACTTTGATAAGTATGTGACATTTCCCTTTAAAAATAAAAAAAAAAATTCTGGGAAGGAGCCAAGATGGCAGAGTAGAAAGTCACATACACACTAGTTCTTTCCCCACAATCCATAAAGTATATGTAAAGAAAAACTCTCAACAAATTCTAGAGCAGGAGAAGCCACAGAACAGGAGAGTGAAGGAGATTTCCAGCCCAGGGTAACCTGAAAGGCCAACAGGAAAGGTCTGTCACACTGGATACAGAGCAAGCCCATCCCAGCCTTGGCTGTGAGGCATTGTACCAGGAAGAGGACCAAGCAGGACTCAGGGGGTGAAATCACCAGTGGCAGTAGTGATGGTTTGAAGATCCCTCAACCCACAAGCACCGAAGATCAGTGAGAGGGCCTTTTCAGCTGGCCAAGAAAGGAACAGGGTTTTCCTATAGCCTCAGCCTTAGGCAGTGCTGGCAGAGACTATATCAGGGAGCAGCAACTCCCACAGCACCCTGCATGCATTGTTGAATCATAAAGCCCGTGGGTGAGCTGAGCAGCTGATGCATACCTCACCCATGTGTGGAAGCACTGCCCCTGCTAAAGCCCCTGGGGGAATTGAGAAGCTTATCTGAATCTCAGCCCCCAGCACTGGCTTGGTGGAAATGGAGGACAGGTGGTTGTAGAAAGGAAACTACTATTCACAGAATGTGGGCACACAAGTTTCTTCTTTTTTTTTTTTAATAAAAATTTTAAATTCATTTTCACAAAATATTGGGTTCCAAATTTTCTCCTCTTTTATCCCCTCCTCCCATCCCAATACACCGAGCATTCTAATTTTTTCTATCACCAATCTGCCCTCTCTTCTATCATCCCTCCCTTCTCTTATCCAAATCTTCTCTTTTTTCCTGTAGGGCCAGATGACTTTCTATTCCCCATTAACTGTATTTCTTATTTCCTAGTAGCAACAACAATACTAAACAGTTGTTCCTAAAACTTTGAGTTGCAAATTCTCCCCATCCCTCCCTCCCAACCCATTCCCTTTGGGGAGGCAGGCAATTCAATATAGAACATATCTGTGTAGTTTTTCAAATGACTTCGATAATAGGCGTGTTGTGTAAGATTAACTGCATTTCCCTCCATCCTATCCTGCCCCTCATTGTTTCTCTTCTGTCTTTTGATCCTGTCCCTCCCCAAGAGTGTTGACTTCAAATTGCTCCCTCCTCCCATTGACCTCCCTTCCAGCATCCCCCCCCTTGTTTATCTCCTTCTCCCCCACTTTCTTGTATTGGAAGATAGGTTTTCATACCAAAATGAGTGTGCATTTTATTCCTTCCTTTAGTCAAAGGTGATGAGGGAAAACTTCTTGTTTTTTTTCTCAGCTCTCCTCTTTTTCCCTCCACTAAAAAGTCTCCTGCTTCCCTCTTGAATGAGATATAATTTACCCCATTCCATTTCACCTTCTCTCCTCCCACTACATTTCTCTCTCACCATTTACCTTAATTTCTTTTAAGATATGGTCCCATCCTATTCAATTCACTCTGTGCTCTCTGTCTCTGTATGTGCATGCATGTGTGTATGTGTGTGCGCATAGTCCCATAATTTTTAAATTGTCTCTCCTGGATCTCTTTTCCAGGTCAGTTGTTTTTCCAATGAGATATTTCACATTTTCTTCCATTTTTTCATTTTCACTCTCTTTAAAAATTATGGGACTACCTGAAAGTCATGATCAAAAAAAGAGCCTAGACATCATCTTCCATGAAATTATCGAGGAAAACTGCCCTAATATTCTACAACAAGAGGGCAAAATAAGCATTGAAAGAATCCATCAAACACCACCTGAAAGAGATCCAAAAAGAGAAACTCCTAGGAACATTGTGGCCAAATTCCAGAATTCCCAGAGCAAGGAGAAAATATTGCAAGCGGCTAGAAAGAAAGAATTCCAGTATTGTGGAAATACAATCAGGATAACTCAGGAGAGACAATTTAAAAATTATGGGACTACCTGAAAGTCATGATCAAAAAAAGAGCCTAGACATCATCTTCCATGAAATTATCAAGGAAAATTGCCCTGATATTCTAGAAGCTGGGCCAAAATCAATTTTGAAAGAATCCATCAATCACCTCCTGAAAGAGACCCTAAAAAAGAAACTTCTAGGAATATTGTGGCCAAATTCCAGAGCTCCTGGGTGAAGGAGAAAATATTGCAAGCAGCTAGAAAGAAACAATTCCAGTATTGTGGAAATACAATCAGGACAACACAAGATGTAGCAGCTTCTACATTAAGGGATCAAAGGGTGTGGAATATGATATCCCAGAAGTCAAAGGAATTAAGACTAAAACCAAGAATCACCTACTCAGCAAAACTGAGTATAGTACTTCAGGGGAAAGAATGGTCTTTCAATAAAATAGAGGACTTCCAAGCATTCTTGATGAAAAGACCAGAGCTGAAAAGAAAATTTGACTTTCAAACACAAGAATGAGAAGAAGCATGAAAAAGTAAATAGCAAAGAGAAGTCATAAGGGATTTACTAAAGTTGAACAGTTTACATTCCTACATGGAAAGACAATATTTGTAACTCTTAAAACTTTTCAGTGTCTGGGTAGTTGGTGGGATTACACACACACATACACACACACACACACGTGAGCACACACACACATACACACATGCATGCACACACCCACACAGAGCACAGAGTGAATTTAATATGATGGGATCATATCTTAAAAAAATGAAGGAAAATTGTGAGAGAGAAATGCATTGGGACGAGAGAGGGTGAAATGGAATGGGGCAAATTATCTCTCATAGAAGAGCCAGGCAGGATACTTTTTAGTGGAGGAAAAAAGAGGGGAGCTGAGAGAAAAAATGATGTTTACTCTCATCACATTTGACTAAAGGAAGGAATAAAATGCACACTCATTTTGGTATGAAAACCTATCTTACAATACAGGAAAGTGGGGGAGAAAGAGATAAGCAGGGTCGGGGGGTTGATGGAAGGGAGGGCAATGGGAAGAGGGAGCAATTTGAAGTCAACACTCAGGGAGGAACAGGATCAAAAGAGAGAATAGAAGCAATGCGGGGTAGGATAGGATGGAGGGAAATACAGTTAGTCTTATACAACACGACTATCATGGAAGTCATTTGCAAAACTACACAGATATGGCCTATATTGAATTTCCTCCCTTCCCAAAGAAAATGGGTGGGGAGGGATGGATGGGGAGAAGTTGGAACTCAAAGTTTTAGGAGCAACTGCTGAGTATTGTTCTTCCTACTAGGAAATAAAAAATACAGGTAATGGGGAATAGAAAGTTATCTGGCACAACTACAGGACAAAAGAAAAGATGGGGACAAGGGAAGGGAGGGATGATAGAAGAGAGGGAAGATTGCTGATAGGGGAAATTAGAATTCTTGGTGTATTGGGGTGGAGAAGGGGACAAATGGGAAGAAAATTTGGAACCCAAAATTTTGTGAAAATGAATGTAAAAAGTTAAATTAATAAATTTAATAAAAATAAATAAATAAAAGGTTTTTACATTCTCTCATAAAAAAAATTAGAATGAAACTTATGGAGGCTAATGACATGATGAGAAAGCAAGAAATCACAAAACAAAACCAAAAGACTGAAAAAAATGCAAGAATATGCGAAATACCTCACTGGAAAAACAACTTACCTGGAAAAAAGATCTAGGAGAGACAATTTAAAAATTATGGGACTACATGAATGCCATGACCAAAAAAAGAGACTGTCTTTCATGACATTACCAAGGAAAACTGCCCTGATATTCTAGAACCAGAAGGCAAAATGAATATTGATAGATTCCGCCAATCACCTCCTGAAAGAAATCCAAAAAAAGAAACTCCTAGAAACATTGTAGCCAAATTCCAGAATTGCAAGCACCTAGAAAGAAACAATGTGAGTATTATGGAAATACAATCAGAATAACACAAGAACTAGAAACTTCTGCTTTAAGGGATTGAAAAGCTTGGTATATGATATTCCAAAAGTCAAAGGAACTAGGAAGAAAACCAAGAATCACCTACTTTTTTCAGTATCTGGTTAGTTGGTGGGGTTACACACACACACACACACACACACACACACACATATATGTATATATACATATTATGTACATATATATATATATAGAGAGAGAGAGAGAGAGACAGAGACAGAGAGTACAAGGTGAGTTGAATGGGAAGGGATCATAACTAAAAAAATAAAATTAAGGGGTGAGAGAGAAACATATTGGGAGGAGAAATGGAATGGGGCAAATTATCTCTCATAAAAGAGGCATTTCCAATGGAGAGAAAAAGAGTGGGGAGATGAGAGAGAAAACGTGAAGCTTTCTCTCATCATATTTGATTCAAGGAAGCAATAAAATGCCCACTCCTTTTGCTACGAAAACTTATCTTACATTACAGAAAAGTGGAGGAGAAGGGGATGAGCAGGGTAGGGAGATGATGGAAGGGAGGGTAAAGGGAGGAGGGAACAATGAAAAGTCAACACTCTTGGGGAGGCACAAGGTCAAAGAGAGAATAGAAGAAATGAGGGGTAGGATAGGCTGGAGGGCAATATCGTTAGTCTTACACAACATGACAACTATGGAAGTCATTTGCAAAACTGTACATATATAGCCTATATTGAATTACTTGCCTTCTCAATGGGGATGGGTGGGAAGGGAGGAAGGAAGAGAAGTTGGAACTCAAAGTTTTAGGAAAAATTGTTGAGTGTTGTTCTCGCATACAACTAGGAAATAAAAAAAAATACAGGTAATGGGATACAGAAATTTGTCTTGCCCTATAGGACAAAAGAGAAAATGGGGATGGGGGAAGGGAGAAATGTTATAAGGGAGGGCAGATTGGTGGCAGGGGTAGTTAGAATGCTTGGCATTTTGGGGTGGGGGAGAGGAGAGATGGGAAGAAAATTTGGAGCTCAAAATTTTGTGAAAATGAATGTTGAAAACTTAAATAAATAAATGAATACAAAGTTGCCTGGATAATGTCAGTAAGTATATGAGAAATTTAGTCACCTTTCTTGAACAATCTTTACTTATTTTCCAGAGTAGCATGCCTACCAACAGTATATCAGTCCATAGGATCTATTATTCATAAAACTGAACTGTAATGGTGATCATTTTCTTTTATAGATTCTCATTATCATATGTGGAGACATCAACAATCGAAGTCAAGCTCATTGGTCGATAGTCTGAAGGCTCCATTATCTTTTTTTCTTTGAAAACTGGAACTTTTATCTTTCTCCAGTCTTGAGACAACTCATTGAGGAAAATAATATTTTACTATAATAATAACTAATTATTAATTTGTGATCCATCCTTTTCCTCTTATTTTAGATAAGATTTAACTCCTAAAAATATCAATCAGTCTCTGAAGGGTATAGGTGAGTGATGAGATTACTCCTAATTCTCTAGGCACATTAAATAGGTTGGGGGGGTCCCCTCCCCCAACAGGGGAGCCTAATTTCTTTATAAGGTACAAACTAAATTCAGTCTTGGCAAGCCTTCTTTGGGGAAAGGAACCCCCATCCTTGATTTCCTTCATTAGAGCTTAGGTTAGGGCAGCCCAACTCAGGAAGGAGAAAGCTCACCACAGAGGTCTAGATGGGAATGGCTTCTACTTAGGCAGATTCCTTGAGGCTACTGAGTCTCATGATCAAACCCCATCCTCAGCAGAAGGAACTGGAGACTTTTAGCCTACCTCCTCATTATCATACCTCCACTAATCAAGGCTATGTTTCACTTGTTGAGGAAATTCTCCGTCCGAAGGTACATGCTGATTTAAGATAATTCAGAACCTCCTTTTTCATCTTTGGTTACCAAGAGAAACCACTGACCATCAATTTATTGATTCTCAGTACCATAATTAATTATTAATTACCTATAAATTCTGTCTCATGACATCTTTCTTTCATTTTCTGTGACTCTAAAAATACAACACTGAACGTCGTTGAATAGTTGCATTACTGCCAAGTCTAATTTAAGTAAGTCATTAAAAAAATAGCACTATGTATTTCATTCTTTACCCTAAGATTTAAGAAAAACAATGTCTTTTTCCCCAGGTAATAGGACAGTACAAGCATAAAGGATAGTACTGATAAGTGTTAATCCCCCTCTAATTTCAAAAAACATAATTATAGTAGAGAGAGTTGCAATTCACAATATATGTGTCCTTCATTCTTTGGGGAATTAAGAAAAGTCAAAGCAATAGTCCCCAGATAAAAAGAAAAATACTTCTGAAAATTCTATTTATGCAAATAATAATTTGATTCTTTTAACAAGTCCTTTCATCTCAGAGTGTAAAACATTATTATCAATATCATCAAAATGAAGGTGACAGATATAAAACAAATAAATAGATACTAATAAACTATAAAGTGATACGTGACATCTTCATAAAACTTCACAGTGTGGAGAGATTTACATTACTTATTTCATTGTAAAGTAAATATTAAATGTAAAAGTATCATTAGTTTTCAGATAAGGAAACTGAAACTAAGAGAGTTTCAGTAAACTCTTCATGATCTCGGTGGTAATAAGTGCCAGAGATAAGATTTAAATCTAGATTCTTGCAATATTCAGTGCTGTTATGGTTATGCTATACTGACTCTCAGAGTTACAGAGATATCCAATAATGTCCAATTAAGGGAATGGATAAAATCTTGGCACTTCAGATCTATCTCTCTCTAATAAGTGATTTTAATAGGCTCCTAATGAACTCCTCTCCCATTTGTCTATTCTTCTATAGAAACCATCCATATACTAGCACCATATTGATGATCCTGATACATAACTATGATCATGTAATTTCACTGATTAAAGATTTAATGATTTTCCATTGGTTAATGAATGAAAACCAAAATCCTTAGAGTCTTATATTTCAAGGTCTTCTACTGTGTAATTCTAGGCCTTATCCCTATGAAAAGTAATATTTTGTCCAACTGAAAGAGGCATCCGAGTGTGTATAGCATAAACATACCTGAGGTCACACTACTTGTGAACTCTGAGTTAGAATTTGAATGTATTCCCACTAATTTCACATCAGGCATTTCTTTTCATTGAGCAATGTCTGCCACTGTATCTTATAAATCTATGATCTAACCAAGTGAGATTACTCACTGTTCCCAAAACAAAACTCCACATTGCAAACATTCTATCTAGTATATATTTATTTAGGCTTTCTCAATGCCTACCTGAAATGCTATCATCTCATCATCAAAAAAATCTTATTGTTATTCACCAAACTCGACTTTTTCCCCTTGTCTCAATATCATATCATTCAGAAATCTTTTGCTACTACCACCTCCTTCACTGAGTGACTTTTCTTTTTGCCCAGCCCAACTTTTCTCAAGTACTTCTGATCCAATTCTCTCTCCCCACCTCCTCTAGAAGGCTTCCCCCATTATAAATCACACTCTTTCAATCTCTCCTAAACATCTGGTTCCTTTACTGTTGCCTAAAAAGAAACCCTATGTCTTTAAATCACTTCATTTAATCCAAAAAATTTTAATAGCTATTGTCTTATATTTCTCTACACTTTCTGGTTAACATTCTTGATGAAGAAATGTACATTTAGGTGCTGGCATTTTCTTTAATCTTACTCAGTTCTATACTTTAATTTAGCTTCCAACATTATAAAATTGCTTTCTCCAAAGTTACCTACAATGTCTTCCAAAGTTACCTACAATGTCTTCCTCTCTCTCTCTCTCTCTCTCTCTCTCTCTCTCTCTCTCTCTCTCTCTCTCTCTCAACTAAATCTCTTGACCTTTAATTAAGCTTTATCCTCCTTGAAATATCTGAAGTATTTGACAATGTTGACCATCTATATCACCTATATTTGGCCATCTGCTGTCTATGTTTGCATGACACTATTTTGTTATTTCTCTACTACCTGCTTGACCATAACTTCTCAGTGTCTTTTGCTGAGATTTCTTCAATGGCACATCTACTAGCCATGGGTGTTTCACATGCCAAGAGCCTTCTGCTTTAAGATTACCTTATATCATATATATATATATATATATATATATATATATATATATATATATATATATATATATATATATATATATATATACTCTGTACATTTGTATTTATTTCTGTGTTATTTCCCCTATTACTATATAAATCCCATAAAGGATGGAACCTTTATTTTCTCCTTCCTTCACACTCCTTACACTTAGTAAATGATTGGAACATAGTAAATATTTAATTAATGCTTCTTGACCAACATCTCAACTTCCTTGTTTTCTCAGCACTTTTATGTGTTGCCTGTGTTCTTCTATTCCAATATTTACAATTTTTATCTGTGTGCATGTTTTATCTCTATTTACTAAATTTAGTAAACACAGGAAATACAGGTTTAGATCTGCTCCAGAACACTCAGAAAGGATCAGTAAACATTTCTTCAACAGAAAACAGAAATAATAAACATTTGTGAAGCATATGCTGCATACAGAGCACTGTTCTAGACACTAGGGCAGATACAAATTAGAAAAGATACAACCTTTGCCTATAATGGAGAGGTTGTAATGTAGCAAGGGAGTAGGACATCAAATTATTGCCAACTGAAAGCATCAGGAAGACTTGAAGCAAGTGGCATTTTGAGGTGAGATTTAAAGGACAAGTTGGAATACAATAGTTGAAGGCAGAGAGAGGAAGACATTCATGCATTTAATAAAAAGATACAGAGGCACAAGAACACAAGTAATATTTTGTGGAAGTGTTTAAACAAACAAAATGGATGAAGGGGATCAGATAAAATAAGGCTAGTTAGCAGCAAACTTTGAATGCCAAGAATACATAATTTATATATTACATGAAGCATTAAAATAAACTCTGAAAATTTTTCAGAGAAGGTATGATATGAGAAGATCTATGAATAAGAAAGACAATTCTGGAAGAAATATAAGAGAGAGATAGGAGGCTGAAGAGAAAAAAAGGACAAAAGATCAGTTGGGAACCCAGTACAGTAGTCCAGGTAGATGACAGAAAGTGACAGACCTACTATAATGATAGTAGAGCGTTATAGTAGTACATGCAATTGAGAGATTAGAGATAAATGAAGGAGAAGAATCAAAGATAATAAAATGTCTAACCTGAAAGATAAGATGAAGGGGTTATTAACTAATTAAAAAAAACCTCATAGTCTTTGGTATAAAACAAAATAGGTGAAATTAAAGGTCTAAACAACACATAATCATTCAAATTAATGTTATTTACTGAAGATTTTCCATAAGCCCTCACTCAGGTATCTACCATGAAGAAACTATGGTTTCTAATATTGCACCCTAATACTCTATTTTTAAGTCCATCATAGCTGATGTATTTATTCAGACTGTTCTGCATCTAGTCCAAGTGTTTGCTGATGCACATCTCATTGCTGTCAATATAACACATACATACCCACATAATCTATAATACTGTAGTTATAATATCACAATATATTAACAATATGATTTCATCTTATTGTGATTTTCATGGTTTTTTTTTTGCTTTGTGAAACATTTAAGTGTTATAATTATTTTTTGTATTTCTTGAAGGTTTTTGCTGAGAAGAATGTAGACATGAAGTCAGAAGATCCATGTTCAAATCATACCTCAGACACTTTTTTTACTGATGTGACAATAGATAAATTACAACTTATCAGAGCATCAGTTCCTCAGCTACAAAACAGGAAACATCATAACCACAATACTAGACTTTAAGAGGGAAAAACTGTACGCTTTTTAAAAAACACTTTTTATACATTAGATGTTTTGTATTCTTACCACCCAATCTTAGTAATTAGTGTTTTTGAGAAGGCTAATTAAAACTGAACACTTACTGATAATTATCCCTTTCTAAAAACTAATCAAGATGACATTGATATTAACTCATCATCATTTTGATATTTGGGGAGGATTTATATGCTATAGAATTAAGAAATAATCCTCACTTATCAGGGTTGCCTTTATAGTTCTAAGTAGGCATACTGACTGGCTCTAACAATAGGACTTCTTGGTAAAGGTATAGTTGAGATACTTACCTCAGATGATAAGTCATTCATGTACATATACATTGGCAGATAATCCTATATAGATGTGTTCTCAACTAGGTATACAGTTTGACTGGGATGAGCAATGCATAAAAAAAAGAGTAATGGGAGATAAGTCTTCAAAGTCAAATTGGAGGCAAATTTTTAAAATCCTTAAAGCAGAATGAGGACTTTTGATTTTACTTTGAAAGTAATAACGAAATACTGAATACTGAAAGATTTTGTTCTTGTTGCTTGTTTGTTTTCTGTCTTTCTTTTCTTTTTAAAGATAAAAGGGACATGTTTAGCTATGTGATTTAAGAATAGTAATTTGGAAGCTTTCTGAATGAGAAATTGGAGAAGACTGTAAACATGAAGACCAGTTTGTAGTCTCTTGACATGGTAAGGAGTAAGGAGTTGGTGTTGAAGGCTCGCATTACAATTGTTCTCCTCCTGTAAATGAGGGAGAAGAACAATGATGTGACATGGACTGTGGAAGTGGAATCTAAAAAAATTGCCATCTGATTGCTTACAGGGATAGAGAGAGCAAAGAGTTATCAATACTCTGAGGTTATACATTTGAGTGACTGAAATCATAGATTTAGAGCTAAAAGGGATGACAGATGTAATATAATACAATTTCTCAAATTTTACAAATCAGAAAAAGGAGGTACAGATAAATTAATTCAGTGGCTGTGAGTCAGACTGGAAGTACATAATAAAAATAGGATTGTAAATAAAGGTCCTCTGACTCCAAATTCGTGCTGTTTCCCTTGTATCATTCAGAAATGGAAAGTATTATAGCACTCTTAACAGAAAGAAGACAGTTTTGGATGAGGGAAATGTTTAGGAGGAAAAGCAATGAGTTCCATTTTGGCCATGGTTACTGTAAAATATCATTGGGGCAGATAGGTATAAATGTATCAAATATTTGGAATCCAAGAGCACACAGGACTAGACATAATGATCTGGACATTTGCATAGAATTAATATGTTCATCAAGGGAAAATGGAAACATGTTCATCAAAGACAAATGTAAATAGAGAAGGAAGAGAAAATCATCCAGGCCAAAGTTGTGAGGGAAAATTATAAGTAGGAAGTAAGTGATATTTAATGAACCAGTGAAAGAGACTGAGGGAGCATAATAAGTAAGTAAGAGGGGGACCAAGAGAGAGCAATGCATGACTAAAGAACAGATTTATAAGGATTTTTCTTGGACAAACAGGTGGCAGATAGGGTACTGAAATGATATTCAGGAAACCCGACCCTGGTTGCAATTGGCATAACAAATTATTGGCATAATTTGCTAACTCAAAACCTTAATTGAAGAGGAAACTGTGTGCATATGCTCCTTTTTAGGTTCCCATTACTCAGTTCCAGCTACCCCAACAGTGAAATACAGTCAGTATCCACTGACTAAGCAGTTCACATCTGCCTAAGGAGTTGAATCCAACTTGCTGGATTTGAATCAATGCACCTGGCTATGACTTACTCTAATTCAGGTCCTCTGGGAAACTGTCCATCAGAGTAGCCTTAGAAGAGAAATAGACATTTTTCTTAGTATCCAGCAGGCATACAAAATGCTCTAGTATAGTGCTCTGTTATCTGGAGCAGAGATCTCCCTAAAAAAAAAAGCAACACACTTTTATCAGTAAAAAAAGAACATCCCATGTATATATGTAAATAACAAATTTACATATAAATACTACATAATACATAATTCCTACATATAAATACTACATAATACATAATTCCTACATATAAATACTACATAATACATAATTCCTACATATAAATACTACATAATACATAATTCCTATGTAATGTCTTATACAGTATGTGTACATTACATAAAATCAGATATAATATAATATTAATATATTATAGTACTGTGCTATAGTATACATCACATTATAATTGATATATAATAATTAACTTACAACTATTTATAAAATTGTAACAGATAATTTACATATATTTATATACAGAACTAAGAGACAGAACAGAATGACATAGTAAGCATGGAGCTAGCCTCATGGTCAGGAAGAGCTGCTTTCTAGTCTTGCCTCTAATACATAATGACTGGTCCTTTGGATTTCAAAGCCTACATAGGGCTGGATATAAGGACCTTAAAATCATTTGAGCAGAGATAATGCCTTCATCACTATTAAAGAAAGAGTAGAAACCAATTCAGGACAAAGCCTTGAAGGCATTCTAGACTTACGGGATAGAAAACGAGTAGTGAACCAGCAAATACAAAGTGAAAAGAAAGGTCCAAGCCAATAGTATCAAATGTAGGAGTATTCAGGGAAACAGATTAAATGTAATTGGAAAATAAATATTTAACAAAACAAATGAAAATGTAATAATAGTAAGCATGTGGCTTTCCAAGGCACTATAGACTCCACAGAGATCCCATAGGGATTCTTTTGTATGATTTAGTGTTCTTCTCTTTTAATTTGAGTTTAGCACTACTGGTCTAAGCAAATAAATAAAACCATACCTTGAATAGCAAGGGTCAATCTGCACTGATATCTAGATATAGCTTCCTCAGTGAAGGTTCATTATACCAATTAAATCAAAAGTTCATTCTCTACTCCTATACATATACTACCAAACTAATTTATATTTACGTTCATAATAAAACAAAAATAGAAATTATAAAAGTAGGAGATAAAAATATAATAAACATTACTGAAATTTCATTTAAGTAATTATGTTTGCTCTCTTTATAATGTTATTAATAATGTTATATAAGAATAAGGTGATGCAATATGCTTCATTACTTTTCAATTTTGCTTTATCACTTTTCCATACAGTAATTCAAAGTTTTGGCTCTAAGTTCAGTTTATCAGGATATTTGGTTTTAATGGCTCTAACAGCAGAAAAACAGCCCTTTAAAACATATGTAGTTTCAAGTGGAAGTGGTGCTTCACTGACAGCATTCACTAAATCATGATACTCATGTTTCAAATTTATCTACCAATTATGCAAAGTTTTGATTTTGTTTAAAAAAATCAACTACTAAATTTCCATCTTTCATGATTTCAATCAGTTTTTTTCTTTTAAAGTAATTGAAAGGTATTACATTTTCTGAATTATCAACAAATGAGCTGAAAACTCTCCTGAAACTCGGCAAATGGAAGATTTTTAAATATACTAGACTGAAATATTATGTCTTTTTAAAAGGGTATACATATGAAAATCTCATAGGCAACTTAGAGACCTGGGTTCAGATCCTATTTCTTTCATTTGTGAAATGTGTAACCTTGGGAAAATCACTGATCTATTTAAAATATTTTAAAATATAAAATAATTTAAAAACTTCAATTTCTCTTATGTAGAAAGAAATAGCATTATTTCCTTTCTCCATTTTCCTTTCAAGGGCTAAAGAAAAGTGACTGTACATAATTGTTATAGGTTGCATGAAAGATCCATGGCTATTGGGAAGTGACTGAAGCTGTGAGAGTAAATGTTGTCAAAAGAAGAAAACAGCAGTACATGGAACCAAGATGGCAGAGTACAGGCTGGGATCCAAGTAAGCATTCTCAATATTCCCCTTCAAGCAACTTTAAAATAATATGGCTAACCAAATTTTAGAGCAAACATACAGAAGGAGGCACTTTTCAATCACAAGACAACATGGGAGTTGTACAGGTAGAGGTTTGTACCACCAGGATGAGTGCAGATCCAGATCATGGCAGGAGAACCAGTGGTGAACTTTGGAGGTGGACATAGCAGTAGCAGCATTTTGGGGGGGGGTGGCTCTCAACTCTCAGATTCAAGAGATTTGCTGGCATTAAATGCCTCTGGTGCTAACTGCCTATTAGAAGTTCTGGGTCACAGATGCACAGCCTAGACTAATGCTAACATCTGTGACAAGAGGAGACCAGGGGATCTGGTTATAGTTTCAGGGTCAAGAGCAGTACTAGTGTTTGTGGTTGCAGCTTAGTGAGGGCCATTTCTGGGTGGAGATCAGAGCACATACTGAAAGAACAATGGCCAAACCTTTCCTAGGATAAATTTACCTTGATAAGACTCAAAGCTTGGGGAGGAGAGCCACTATGGTAGACTAAAAGCACAGTCCCATGGAAACTCCCCATGACACCCCATTAAATACCTGTAAAAAATTACTCTAAACAAATTCTAGAGTAGCAGAAGCCACAAAGCAATAGAGTGAAAGAAATTTCTAGCCCAAAGCAGCTTGGAAGGCCAAAAGGAAAGGTCTATCGCACCAAGTGGGGAGCAGAGTACAGCCCAGCACAGGCCACTGGTGCAGCATGGACAAGACAGAGCAGGCTGGGGCACAGAATCCAAGATATCAGCTGCAATTCCCAGATTCCTCAACCCACAAACACCAAAGACAATTTCAGAGGTCAGTGGGAAAGCTCTTTCACTTAGGGGAGAAGGGAACCTGGTCTGGCTCGGCCAGGACCAGCAACTGCAGCAGCATCCATTTTTAGAGCTCTCAAATTAAAGACACCAGGGGAATTGAACAAATGACCTAGGACTCAGCCCTGGGTGTCAGCCCGGGGGTGAGGAATGCTGGCTATGTGGTGGAACTGGTAGAGGCTCTGAAAAGGGAATTCTAATCACAGACTCTGGGCAGAAAAGTTTGTGGTAGCTCACAGGCAAGAACGTAGGCCACAAAAAGAACAAACTCCTTTCCCTTGATTGTGCCACCTTGGAGGAACTGAAAAGTTACAGGTCCCTAGAGTAAATGCTCCTATTGACAAAGGACTCAAAAGTCAAGTAACTGGTTGGAAAAATGTCCAAAAAAGGGGAAAAATATAAGACTATAGAAGGTTACTCTCTTGGTGAACAGGTATTTTCTACCATCAGAGGAAGACCTAAAAGTCAGGGCTTCTGCATCCTAAACATCCAAAATAAATATGCAATGATCTCAGACCATGGAAGAGCTCAAAATGGATTTTGAAAATCAAGTAAGAGAGATAAAGGAAGAATTGGGAAGAGAAATGAGAGTGATGCAAGAAAATCATGAAAAGCTAGTAAACAGCTTTTGAAAGGAGACCAGAAAAATCCTGAAGAATGTAACATCTTAAAAAACAGACTAAGTCAATTGGAAAAAGAGGTCCAAAAAGCCAATGAGGAGAAGAATGCTTTAAAAAGCAGAATTAGCTACATGGAAAAGGAGGTTCAAAAGCTCACTGAAGAAAATAGTTGTTTAAAAATTAGAATGAAACAGATGGAAGCTAACAACTTTATGAAAAACCAAGACATTACCAAACAAAACCAAAAGAATGAAAAAGTAGAAGATAATGTGAGACATCTCATTGGAAAAAAAACTGACCTGGAAAATAGATCCAAGAGAGACAATTTAAAAATTATGGGACTAGTTGAAAGCCATGATCAAAAAAAATAGTCTGGACATCATCTTTCATGAAATTATCAAGGAAAACTGCCCTGATACTTTTATAGTGCAGGAAAAAATGGAGGGGATTATGGGCAGTGCTTCATCCTCACTTAAATTGGAATCAGTTCAAAGGTGGATGTACTCAACTGGCAATATGTATCTATCTTATCCAACAGGGAAATAGGAGGGGAAAGACATAAGATATATTGGAGAGTGCAGCATCAGTGCAATATTCACATGATCCCTGGCAGCCATGAACATCATGGCACAATTCAGAATCATGAAATATCACACACTCTCCACATGGAAGGCAGAAACAAAACATTTATTCAGACCCCAACCCATCACAGCAACAAAAATTTATACACAATGCAATGCAGAGGACAACACCATCCCAAAGCCTTCGCCTGTACTAGGTTTCCCACAAGACAGGTCCACTACACTTACAACAAGCAGGCTCTCTTAAACAAAATCACAAATAATCACAAAATCACTTAGACTACCCAGGAACCTGCATCCTTCCTAACTCTGACTGCTCTCAAGTCTAACTTCCTCTTAACTCTGCTCTACCTCTGCCTCTTCCTGCTCCACCCATTCAACAAGTGTCTCCCACCACAGGTTGCATGTGACTTAATGGGCCTATTAATGAATAGGAAAAATTTTGCTATTCAAATTACTATTGCAGGGAGGAAGATGATAAAGGGTAGGTAGATTGAGGGAGGTAGTCAGAATCAAAACAGACTTTTGAGGAGGGACAGGATAAAAAGAGAGAAAAAAAATAGAAGAAAATACAATGGAGGGAAATGCTTCAGCTAAAAAACAAAAAAAAGCAGGTTTAGCAAACAAGATACCAAACAAAGAAAAATCAAAATAGTTCAAATGATAAGAAATAATGAAAACTGCATTTTGTAAAAAAGTACCACAGATAATGAATTAGCATTTTAAAATTACATCAAATTTCTCTGATAAAGGAATGATTTCTCAAAGATATAAGTAACTCCTAAAAATAAAAACCATTTCCCAATTGATAAATGGTCAAAGAATACAGTGAAAGAAAATAGGTCATAAATGATCTGGTTCTGGAGTATTGAACTGGTCCAACCATTCTGGAGATCAAACTGGAACTATTCCCAAAGAGCTATAAAACTTCATACTCTTTGATCCATCAATACCACTACTAGGTCTGTATTCCCACAGAGGTCAAAGAAAAGGAAATGGATCTATCTATCTATTTATCTGTCTGTCTATCTATTTATCTATCTATCTAAATGTATATCTACATCTATATCTATATCTGTCTATCTATAGTCAATATGGTGGCAAAGTGTTGGAAATTGAAGGGATGCTTATCAAATGAGGAATGGCTGAACATGGGGTGGCATATGATTATGATGAAGTACTATTGTGCTATAAGAAATGATAAGGGAAGATGGTTTCAGGGTAAAAAAATGGCAAAACCTACATGAAATGATATAGGTGAAGTGAGAGGAACCAGGAAATCATTTTGCACAGTAAGAGCACTCTCTCAACTTTTGTTGTCTCTGTCTTTCCAAAATTTATTTGAGGTATTGTTTTAAAGTGGTTTAAAAGGGAATGCTGGAAGAGTTAAGCTGGGTCCTGACTTGTACTCTGCCATCTTGGTTCTGCCCCTCCATCAGGTCCTCTTGACTCCAAATAAAATCCCAATTTATAGTTCATTCAATTACTAGATAACCATTTAGGAATTTATTGTACACAAAACAGTATAGTGGAAACAGTGAGAGATATCAAAATATTTCAAGTGTCATTCTGTTTTTAAATCAAATTTCTAAAGAAATAGACATCTTTCAAACAGTGCAAAGGAAAAAAAATCCCATAATTTGTCACACAAACACTGGATAAATTTCAAACATGAGAAGTATGGAGTTTATAGAAATCATAGAATCTAAGAGGAAGAAGGTTATATGAGAGGTAATAATAATGATAATAATACCTAATATCTAGTATTCATGAAACTCTCTAAAGTCTACAGAGCATTAACTTTCAAAATATCATCTCACTTGATCCATACAACAACCCTGAGGTAAGTGTTATTATCCTCATTTTATGGTTGTGGAAGCTGTGGCAGACAGAGGTTAAGTGCTTTACAGGCTTACACAGGCTAGGAGTATCTGTAGTCAGATATAAACTCATGTTTTCCCAACTCTATCTCCACTATTTCTCCTGTTCTCTGCATAGCTCTCTCTCTTAGTTCAAATTTGATGCCATGTAAGAATCCCTTTTCTAATGTCTTTGACAAGTGGTCCTCTAGTTTACGTCCAGGAAAAATGAGCTAACACCAAAGAAATTCTATTCTGTCTTAGAACAGTTAACTGCTGAAAAAAAATCATCTTTTTATATAACTGTAATCATATCTTTTGGTGCTAGTTTTATGCTTTGGAATAAAACATTATCATGTTTAATCTCTTTTCAAAGGATGAAAAATTCAGTGAAAAAATCATTTGTTTAGTTTTGATTGGTGGTAGGGAGGAATCCAAACATTTCTAAAGTTTCTAGTATGTGCCAGGTACTTTGCTAAACACTTTATAAATATCTCATTTGATCCCTGAAAAAATTGTGAAGTTGGTACTATTATTTCCCCCATTTTACAGCTGAGGAAATTGAGGTAGACAGCAGAAGTCACTTCCATAGGGTCAATAGAGCTAGGAAATATCTGAAGGTGAATTTAAACTGAAATCTTCCTGACTTCAGGCCCAGAGCTCCATCACCAGCCACTAAGAATTAGACTGTGGAGATTCATTCAAGGCCAAAACTCAAAGTCTTTCCACTCTCTTACAAGGCATTTAAATTTATTTCTGAAGACTATCATATAAAATATCCCTCTCCCACCCAAAGTAAGCAGTCCTACTTTCTGTAACTATTTATAATTTAGTGAATAGTTTATTTTAATCAACATACTATATATATATATATATATATATATATATATATATATATATATATATATATATATATATATATATATATATATATATATACGAGTATATATGGCTTTCCTATGATTCTTTCTTCATTTCCATAAAGTTAATGATTCTCAAGACTGTCCCCAGAACAGTTTCTGTTCCCTTACAAGAGCACTTAAAGTAGGAGTTCAATTTTAAGATGTCTTGGGCAAGTGTAAGGTAATTGATTATGTGACAGAGAATTATGGAACAATATGAGACACACTCAGGACAACCTTTGCACTTCTTGGTCTTTGAGTTCTCTAAATTCTGTACTGTAGCTACTGATGTGTAAGTACTACTACTGAAATGAAGGTGAACAGAGGCATAAAGTCCTGAGTATGTTTAATTGATTGACATGACTAGAAATTACCAATAAAAGAGTTTCTCATCTCCTCAGCCAGCCCAAAGACCACAAGGTAGGTCTTACTACTCTCTTCAAATAGTTTTGGGAAGTACAAGAAAACAAAGAACTGGAAACATCATAGATGAAAAACAGTATAATTTGTTACAAAGTTAGAAGCATCACAGGTATAGAGGACAATATGATGACTTAAAAATTTGGAATATGGGCTGGCACTAACCTCTCCTAACATTTAAGAAATTCTTTATGATTTAATCTACTTTTAAGCATAACTAATAGTATATACATAATAGATTTATTCTAATTGTAAAAGGGCAGCTAGTGGTACAGACACACACACACAGACACACACACACACACACACACACACACACACACACACACACACACACACATGAATGGAACCCCTATGATACTCTTGATTCAGCCTATAAGAAAAGGTAATCCCTGTAAGCATACAAGAGACATGAGACCAGCCTTTTCAGCTACCTTTTAAGTTTCAACTCACATCCCATCTTTTCCACAAAGCCTTTCATAACCCTCTTAATTGTTACCACCCTTCTGTCAATTATTTCCTACTGATCTTATATATAGCTTGCTTTGTATATTTTTGTTTGCATGTTTTCTCTCCTACCAGATTGTAATCTCCTTGATGGCAGGGAGTCTTTTAACCTCTTTTTGTATCTCAGCAGGTTTAGCACAAGTGCTTGACATACAGTAGGGGATTAATAACTGTTCAATGATAATAGTTGTTACCATTTATATGGCACTAAATATGTTTCAGATATCCCAGACATAAAGTGCTATGCACTTTAAAATAATTATGTTATCTGATCCTCACAATAACTCTGGGAGGTAGGTAGTATTATTATCCTCATTTTTACAAATGATGGAACTGAGGCAGATAGATGTTAAGTGACATCCACAGAACCACACAGTCAATAATTATCTGAAGCCAGATTTGCATTCAGGTCTTTCTGAGTCCAGCCTGGCCCTTGATCCATTATACCATCTAGCTGATATTTGATTAGTTATTAATGACTCAGTGCTTTGAAGGGTCATTGTTTCGCATTGAATATTTTTTTCTGAACTCTAGCCAGGGCTGATAGATAGAGTAAAATATACTTTTTTAACCCTGTCAGAAACAATTGGCTTTCAAAGAACTCCACATAGCTGTCAGTGAATTTAGGAAAAAGAATTTTATTTTACCTCATTTCAGACAGGTGACCCCTAGGAAAAGTTACACCCTTTCAGACAACTACATAGCCTTTTAGCCCTTATCCTGAATCACATTTCCCTCCCCTGAACTCCATTGTCTGGGTATTTCAGGGTTCACAGTCAATGCAAAAGACACCTAAAACCCCACCCCTACATGGGTCTCTGTCCCTTCTTATATTTCACATTTTAGCCCCTGCCTTCCTCATTTTCTTCATATTTTATTTACTAAAATAATTACAAGTCGTAAATACTTTTTAGTCTACATCACTCAGATTTTATGACTCCCATAGCAAAAGAAAAGAATTTTCTCAAGGGCTAAGAGATTTGACAAAGTGTGAGTAGAAGATTCAAGCCTGGATATCCATAAGAAAAGTGCCATTATCTAAGATAGCATCTGTGTTAATGAGTCTCATTCTTAGTAAGCTTTACCTGGCCTATGTTGAGTTCCCCAAAGATCTATGCCTGCATAAGATCTTTCTTCCAGGAATGAAAGAATGAGGCGGGAGCAGGGATAGTATGCACTCTGTTTGTTCTCAGTTAGCTCAGAGTATATATAAGCATTCTACTTCCATGTGTGCAAGAAGCTTGTATACACTGTGTGCTGAGCTTACGTACTTGACTGTTGTTGCTCTTGCTCAAGATAATTGTGAAGGTCGGTTATTGCATAAAGGTGGTAAATCATCACGTAAGTCATGCAAGGACATGACATCCCAAGAGAATTCTCCTGAGGACATCATGACCCTGATAACCTGAGGGTTCCATTAGTTTTTTGACACAGGAAAAAGGCCTTCTCAGAGAACAAAGAGAATGGATTCTGAGCTACTTACTTCATCACAATTTTTATTTCCTGAAGTAACAAATAAGGAGGAGATGTTCTAACAAATGTCATTCCTTAGGTTTTGCAAATTATGTATCATATGATTTCTGTGGAAACAAAATTCAATCATCCCTTACAACCCCATTTCAAATATAATTCCTAGAAGATATTTCCTTTTCTCTCTGTTTCTCAGGTAACCCTTATACCTCTATTTCCTCCTAATTGCCCACAACTTTCCTAAGAGTATGCCCAGACTGCACCATCACTCCAGCTTGAAATAATTGAGAATTAACTGTGAAATGCAACCCTAAGGTTACACACAAAGGGTACATTTAAAAGGTTAAACAGACAACTTTTTTTTGTTGTTATATAAGATTCAGGAGTGCTATATTATATACAAACCATTAGAAAAAATGAATTTAGATAGCTCACTCAGAGTACTTCACACATTGCTGATAAAGCCATTAGAATCATTACTGGATCTTTAACACCAGTTTCCAAAATCTTCTAAGCTAAAGAAAAAAAGTAGCCTGTTTTTTTAGTTAAAAAGAAAAGGAAAATGTGGTTCAGGAATAAGGAGCTGGATACAAAAAAGGATTGCATGTTACCCAAAAGTTGTGGACAACTAAGCATCATGCCTAATTTCTTTGGGATAAATATTCTTCATTCTGGGACATGGTAAGTATTAAATAGAATCACAAAATATGAAATTTACTTTGTCCTTATAAGAAAAAACATGATGCATTAATGTTGTGGGATTCATTCTTGAATTGGTTGTCTGAGTAAAGTGACTAGTGATTTCTTTTTTTTTTTTGATATATTCATTTTATTTATTTTTAATACTCTACAATCACTACGATAAAACTTAGATTTTCCCCCCTACTTACCCCCCATCACTCCCCTCCCTCCCCAAGAAAGCATTCAGTTCTATATAGGATCTACACATACATTCCTATTGAATACATTTTCATTATAGTCATGCTGTGTAGAAGAACTAAAATGGGAGAAATCATATAACAAACCAAAACATAAGACACACACACACACGTGTGCATGCACGCATACAAACACACACACACTGAACTGTTACATTCTGCAATTGAATTTCATAGCTCTTTCTCTGAATATGGAAGATATTTTGCCTTAGAAAACTATTGGGATTTTTTTTTTTTTTGTAATGTCCTTGCATTGCTATGAAGATCCAAGTCTACCAGAAAAAAATAAAAAAAAAAAAAAAAACTCATACGCACTGGTCGTTGCTGTGCACAGAGTTCTCCTGGTTCTGCTCCTTTCACTCAGCATCAGATCATATTAGACTTTCCAGACCTCTCTGAAGTCTTCTTGTTCATCATTTCTTATGGTGCAATAGTATACGATTATATTCATATACCATAATTTATTCAGCTATTCCCCAATTGTTGGGCATCCCCTTGATTTCCAGTTTTTGACCACTACAAAGAGTGCTGCTATAAATATTTTTGTACATGTGGGACCCTTTCCTATTTTTTTGATCTCTTGGGGATACAGTCCTAGAAGAGATATTGGTGGGTCAAAGAGTATACCCATTTTTGTAGTCCTTTGGGCATAGTTCCAAATTGCTCTCCAGAATGGTTGGATGAGCTCACAGCTCCAACAACAATGAATTAGTGTTCCAAGTCTCCCATATCCTCTCCAACATTTATCATTTTCCTGTTCTGTCATGTTTGCCAATCTAATAGGTGTGATGTGGTACCTCAGAGTTGTTTTGATTTGCATCTCTCTAATCAAAAGTGATTTAGAGCATTTTTCATATGATTATAGATATCTTTAATTTCTTCCTATGAAAATTGCCTGTTCATTTATTTTGCCCATTTTTCAATTGAGGAATGACTTGTATTGTACATTTGAGTCAGTTCTCTATATATTCTAGAAACAAAGCCTTTATCTCTGAGATTAGCTATAATTTTTTTTCCCCCAATATACAACGTCCCTCCAAATTTTGGTTGCATTGGGTTTGGTTGTGAAAATAAAATTTTCAGCTTAATGTAATCAAAATTATGCTTCATAATGCTTTCTATCTCTTCTTTAGTCAAAAAATTCTTCCCTTCTTCATAAATCTGATAAATACATTATCCCTTGCTCCTCTAGTTTGTCCATGATATCAATCTTTGTACCTAGATCGTGTAACTATTTGGGCATTATTTTTTTTTTTGGATTAAAATTTATTTATTTAAGTTTTCAACATTCATTTCCACAAAATTTTGGGTTTCAAATTTTCTACCAATTTCTCCCCTCCCCCACCCCAAAATGCCAAGCACTCTAATTACCCCTATCACCTATGTCCTCCCTTCTAACATTCCTCCCTTCCCTTATTCCCATCTTCTCTTTTGTCCTGAAGGGCAAGATAAATTTCTGTACCCCATTACCTGTATTTATTTCCTAGTTGCAAGAACAACAATCAAGAGTTGTTCCTAAAACTTTGAGTTCCAGCATCTCTTTATCCCTCCCTCCCCACCTATTCCTTTTGGGAAGGCAAGCAATTCAATAAAGGCAATATCTGTGTGGTTTTGCAAATGACTTCCATAATAGTCGTGTTGTGTAAGATTAACTATATTTCCTTCCATCCTATCCTGCCCCTCGTTTCTTTTATTCTCTCTTTTGATCCTATCCCTCCCCAAGAGTGCTCCCTCTTCCCACTGCCCTCCCTTCCATTTCCCCCCACACACTAAGCTTATCCCCTTCACCACCATTATCCTGTATTGTAAGGTAGGTTTTCATGTGTTCCTTCCTTTAGTCAAATATGATGAGAGTAAGCTTTATCTTTTTTTCTCTGATGTCCCCCCTTTTTCCCTCCACTGAAAAATCCTTTACTTGACTCTTTTATGAGAGACAATTTGCCCCATTTGATTCCTCCCTTTCTCCTCCAAATATATTTCTCTCCTACTGCTTAATTTCATTATTTTAAGATATGATCTCATCCTATTCAATTCACCCTGTGCTGTTTGTCTCTCTCTCTCTCTCTCTCTCTCTCTCTCTCTCTCTCTCTCTCTCTCTCTCTCTCTCTCTCTCCCTTTCTCTCTCTCTTTCTCTGTGTGTGTGTGTGTATGTATGTGTGTAATTCCACCAGCTACCCAGATACTGAAAAAAGCTTCAAGAGTTACAAATATTGTCTTTCCATGTAAGAATGTGAACTGTTCAACTTTAGTAAGACCCTTTATGACCTCTCTTTGCTGTTTACCTTTTCTTGGGTCTCTTTATTCCTGTGTTTGAAAGTCAAATTTCCTTTTCAGCACTGGTCTTTTCATCAAGAATGCTTGAACTTCCTCTATTTCACTGAAAGACTGCTATTTCCCCTGAAGTATTATACTCATTTTTGCTGGGTAGATGACTCTTGGTTTTAGTCCTAGTTCCTTTGACTTCTGGAATATCATATCCCATGCCCTTTGATCCCTTAATGTAGAAGCTGCTAGATCTTGTGTTTTCCTGATTGTATTTTCACAATACTTGAATTGTTTCCTTCTAGCTGCTTGCAATATTTTCTCCTTCACCTGGAAGTTGTGGAATTTGGCCATAATGTTCCTAGGAGTTTCTCTTTTAGGATCTCTTTCAGGAGGTGATTGGTGGATTCTTTCAATATTTATTTTGCCCTCTGGTTCTAGAAGATCAGGGCAGTTTTTCTTGATAATTTCATGATGGATAATGTCTAGGCTCTTTTTTCCATCAAGACTTTCAGGTAGTCACATAATTTTTTTTTTAATATTTATTTATTTATTTATTTAACTTTTTACATTCTTTTTCACAAAATTTTGGGTTCCAAATTTTCTCCTCTTTTATCCCCTCCCCCACCCCAATACACCAAGCAATCTAATTTTCCCTATCTCCAATCTGCCCTCTCTTCTGTCATCCCTTCTCTTGTCCCCATCTTCTCTTTTCTCCTGTAGAACCAGATGACATTCTATTCCTCATTAACTGTATGTCTTCTTTCCTAGTAGCAACAACAATACTAAACAGTTGTTCCTACAACTTTGAGTTCCAAATTCTCCCCATCCCTCCCTCCCCACCCATTCCCTTTGGGAAGGCAGGCAATTCAATATAGGCCATATCTGAGTAGTTTTGCAAAAGACTTACATGATAGTCGTGTTGTGTAAGACTAACTGAATTACCCTCCATCCTATCCTGCCCCTCATTGTTTCTCTTCTGTCTTTTGATCCTGTCCCTCCCCGAGTGTTGACTTCAAATTGCTCCCTACTCCCTTTTCCCTCCCTTCCATCATCTCCCCCCTTGCTTATCTCCTTCTCCCCTACTTTCCTATACTGTAAGATAGATTTTCACACCAAAATGAGTGTGCATTTTATTCCTTCCTTTAGTCAAATGTGATGAGGGTAAACTTCTTGTTTGGTTTTTTTTTTTTCTCAGCTCTCCTCTTTTTCCCTCCACTAAAAAGTCTCCTACTTGCCTCTTAAATGACATATAATTACCCCACTCCATTTCACCCTCTTTCCTCCCACTCCATTTCTCTCTCACCATTTACCTTAATTTCTTTTAATATATGGTCCCATCCTATTCAATTCACTCTGTGCTCTCTGTCTCTGTATGTGTGTGCATGTGTGTATGTGTGTGTGCGTGCATGCGTGTACATGTGTGTGTGTGTGTGTGGTCCCAACAACTACCCAGATACTGAAAAGTTTTAAGAGTTACAAATAATGTCTTTACATGTAGGAATGTAAACAGTTCACTTATGGTAAGTCCCTTAAGACTTCTCTTTGCTGTTTACTTTTTCATGCTTCTTCTCATTCTTGGGTTTGAAAGTCAAATTTTCTTTTCAGCTCTGGTCTTTTCATCAAGAATGTTTGAAAGTCTTCTGTTTCATTGAAAGACCATATTTTCCCCTGAAATATTATACTCAGTTTGCTGGGTAGGTGATTCTTGATTTGAGTCCTAGTTCTTTTGACTTCTGGAATATCCTATTCCACACCCTTCGATCCCTTAATGTAGAAGCTGCTAGATCTTGAGTTATCCTGATTGTATTTCCACAGTACTGGAATTGTTTCTTTCTAGCTGCTTGTAAGATTTTCTCCTTGGGAGTTCTGGAATTTGGCCACAGTGTTCCTAGGAGTTTCTCTTTTTGGATCTCTTTCAGGTGGTGATTGATGGATTCTTTCAATACTTATTTTGCCCTCTGGTTGTGGAATGTCAGGGCAGTTTTCCTCGATAATTTCATGGAAGATGATATCTAGGCTCTTTTTTTGATCATGACTTTCAGGTGGTCCCATAATTTTTAAATTGTCTCTCCTGGATCTATTTTCCAGGTCAGTTGTTTTTCCCATTTTTTCATTCTTTTGGTTTTGTTTGGTGATTTCTTGGTTTCTCGTAAAGTCATTAGACTCCATCTGTTCCATTCTAATTTTGAGAGAACTATTATCTTCAGTGAGCTTTTGAACCTCTTTTTCCATTTGGCTAATTCTGCTTTTGAAAGCATTCTTCTCCTCATTGGCTTTTTGAGCTTCTTTTGCCAATTGAGTGAGCTTATTTTTCAAGGTGTTATTTCCTTCAGCATTTTTTTGGTTCTCCTTTACCAAGGTATTAACCCGTTTTTCACACTTTTCTTGCATCTCTCTCATTTCTCTTCCCAGTTTTTCCTCCACCTAACTTGCTTTTCAAAATCCTTTTTGAGCTCTTCCAAGGCCTGAACCCACCCGACATCCCCGTGGGATCTCTGGGGTACCGAGGCCCTGCCCTCCACATCTTTCCCTGATGGCAAGAATATGTCCCCTTCATCAGATCCGAAAGTCAGAATCATTTGCATCTGTTTAAAAAAACTCTCTATTGTCTTATTTTTCTTCCCTTTTCTAGGCATTTTCCCAGCCAGTTACTTGACTTCTGAGATTCCTGTCCACCCTTGCCTAGATCCGCCCAGCTAGTTCTTGGGGTCTGTCAAATGGGCTTTCTGCGGGAGGCATGGCTGCTATTCAATGTGAGCTTTAGTTCTGGTGCTGGGGTGAGGGCAGGGCCGCCTCCCAGGCTCAGTTCCCTCAGGGGCTTTATGCAGAGACCTTTAGTAATAGAGCAGGTAGGGGCAGGGCCATCTCCCAGGCTCAGCTCCTTCAGGTGGTTTATGCAGAGACTTTCAGTAATGAAGATCCTGCCTGCTGCTGGGGGAGTTCCGGGTGGCCACGGAGGCGACACCGCTGCCTCCGCCACCACCCCCGCCTCTGCCTCTGCCACTTCCTGCCCCTGCCTCTGCCTCTGCCACTTCTTCCCAAGGTGGCCCAAGCCACGGAGACACCTCACTCCCTTCTCGGTCAGCCCAGGCATGTCTCTCACTGACCTGTAGAGTCTGTGGGCAGAGGGACCTTCCAGGCCGCCGGAGCTTCTTTCCCTGAAGCCTGCTTGAACCAGCTTCTTTGGGGCCACGGCCAG
The DNA here is from genome assembly GCA_023548195.1 of Bettongia penicillata ogilbyi. Lineage (NCBI taxonomy): Eukaryota > Metazoa > Chordata > Mammalia > Diprotodontia > Potoroidae > Bettongia > Bettongia penicillata. The sequence continues at coordinate 14,896 of JAJHZJ010000126.1, read as the reverse complement.
GGCAGCACTGGGGTGGGGTCCGCTTTCTGGGGTGCGACGTACCCTGGGGACGGCTCTCCAGGGCTCTCTGGAATGGAAATCTCTTCTACTATGTTTCTGCACCCCCTGCAGTGATTCAGAACTTCTGGGGAGCTCTTCTTACATTAAATCTATGGACTATGGGTTCGGAGCTCTCATACGTGTGTCTTTCTTCTCCGTCATGTTGACTCCACCCCCCTAGTCCCATAATTTTTAAATTGTCTCTCCTGTATCTATTTTCCAGGTCAGTTCTTTTTCCAATGAGATATTTCACATTATCTTTCATTTTTTCATTCTTTTGGTTTTGTTTTGAGATTTCTTGGTTTTTCATAAAGTCATTAGCCTCCATCTGTTCCATTCTAATTTTTAAAGAACTGTTTTCTACAGTGAGCTTTTGAACCTCCTTTTCCATTTGGGTAATTCTACTTTAAAAAGCATTTTTTTTTCCTCACTGGCTTTTTGAACCTCTTTTGCCAATTGCAAAGTGTTATTTTCTTCAGCATTTTTTGGGTCTCCTTTAGCAAGGTGTTGACCTGCTTTTCATGCTTTCATTGCATCTCTCTCATTTCTCTTCCCAGTTTTTCCTCCACCTCTCTAACTTGATTTTCAAAATCCTTTTTGAGCTCTTCCAAGGCCTGAGCCCATTGCATATTTATTTTGGATGTTTGTGATATAGAAACCTTGATTTTTATGTGTATCTCTGATGGTAAACATTGTTCTTCCTCATGTGAAAGGATGGGAGAAGATATCTGTTCACCAAGAAAGTAACCTTCTATAGTCTTATTTTTTTCCCCTTTTTTGGGCATTTTCCCCAACCAGTTCCTTGACTTTTAGGTCCTTTGTCAAGAGTAGGGTATACTCTGGGAATCTGTGACATCCCAGTTCTTCCAAGGTGGCACAATCAAGCACTCACTTGTGTGGACACAGAGAGGGATTTTTGTGTCCAGAATCTTAGTAGTTACCTCTCCCCAGCCATCTGGCCTCCAGTTCCCAAGTCAGCACTGGGGACCAATTGTCAGTTAAGCTGGATGGGCAGGGCCTCTTTTCAGTGTGAGACAAAGACCAGCTCCCCCAGGACCTCCACACAGGATGGAGGCAAGAATCAGCTCTTCATTGACCCCAGGGACTTTTACACTCCAAAAATGTATGTGGCTGCTGCACCTGCAAAGGAGCCTCTGAGGCCCTTGCCTGCTGCTGGAGCTATGGGAAGGCCCTTCTCCTTTCCTGGCTAGCTGGAAAAACCCTGTCACTAACCTTTGGCACCTGTGGGTTGAGGAATCTTGGAACCTGCTGCTGCTGGGACTGGAGATTTCACACCTGGAGATCTCACCCCCAAGGGCTGTTTGCAAGTCATGCGCCCTGTAGCCAAGGCTGGGCTGGGCTCCACACTCTGCTCCATGTCCGGTGCAACCATTTTCTGTGGGCCTTTCAGGTCACCCTGGGCTGGAAATCTCTTCTACTCTGTTGTTCCCCACTTCTGCTGCTCGAAAATTTGTTGAGAGTCCCTCCCTACAGAATTTTTATGGACTGTGGGGGGAGACCCTGCATATGTGTGTCTTTCTACTCTGTCATCTTGACTCTTCCTCTGGACTTTATACTTGGATAGGGTAGCAGGCATGGGTCTATGCCTAGTTTCTGCCACACTGTTATCCAGTTTTCCCAGCAATATTTGTTGAAGAGTTATATCATATCCCAGAAGCTGAGGTCCTTGGGTTTATCAAACAGGAGATTGTTATATTCCTTGCCTACTGTGTCATGTGTACCTAACATATTCCACTTGTCTACCCTTCTGTTTCTTAGCCAGTACCAAGTGGTTTTGATAATTGCTACTTTATAATACAATTTGAGATCTGGTAGCATTATTCCACTTTCCCTAGCATTTCTTTTCATCAGTCCCTTTGATATTTGGACCTTTTGTTCTTCCAGATGAATTTTCACATTATTTTATCCATCTCTGGAAAATAATTATCTGATAGTTTGAATGGTATGGCACTAAATAAGTAAATTAATTTAGGTAGAATTGTTATTTTTATTATATTGGCTTGACCTACCCATGAGCAACTGATATTTTTCCACTGATGTTTTTTGCACTTACTTAGATCTGACTTTATTTGTGCAAAAATTGTCTCATAATTGTGTTCATATAGTCCTTGGGATTGTTTTGGCAGGTAAATTCCCAAATATTTTATGGTCTCTACCCTAGCATTAAATGGAATTTCTCTTTCTATCTCTTGCTGTTGGACTTTGCTATTAATATATAGGAATGCAGAAGATTTGTGCGGATTTATTTTGCAACCTGCATCTTTGCCAAAATTGTTCATTATTTCAAGTAGTTTTTTACTTGAATCTCTGGGATTCTCTAATCATGTCATCGTATCATCTGCAAAGAGTGATAACTTAGGTTCTTCTTTGCTTATTCTTATTCCTTCCTATCTTATTCCTATTATTTCTTTATCTTGTCTAATTGCTGCAGCTAACATTTTTAATACCATATTGAATAATAGTGGTGACAATAGACATCCTTGTTTTACCCCAGGTCTTATTGGAAATGCATCTAGCTTGTCTTCATTGCATATAATGCTTGCTGATGGTTTTAGGTAGATACCGCTTATTATTTTATGTAACGTTCCCTTTGTTCCTATATTCTCCAGTGTTTTTAATAGGAGTGGATGTTGTATTTTGTTGAAAGCTTTTTCTGCATCTATTGAGATAATCATGTGGTTTTTGTCAGTTTTGTTGTTGATATGATCGATAATGCTAATAGTTTTCCTAATATTGAACCAGCCCTGCATTCCTTGTGTGAATCCTACCTGGTCATAATGCATTACTCTTGTGATAAGATGCTGTATTCGTTTTGCTAAAATCTTAATTAAAATTTTTTATATCTATATTCATTAGAGAAATTGGTCTGTAATTTTCATTCTCTGTTTTGTCTTTTCCTGGTTTAGGTATCAAAACTATATTTGTATCATGAAAAGAATTTGGGAGGACTCTTTCACTTTTGTTGATCTCACTCCACCATCTTGGCTCTGTCCCGATGACTAGTGATTTCTTAGAGAAAATATTGAATTCAATACAAAACTAGAAGGATAAATAAAATTTAAAGAAAAAAAAACTTGTTTCAAAGTAAAAGAAATCAAATCTGTGATATGTGCTAGGAATACAAATCCAGGCAAAAGAAAGACAGTCTATGAGATTACATTTTAATGGAGGAGGGCCATGCATAAAAAGAATCTAAAAGCCACTGTATGTTGATTGTGGAGAAGCTTGAGTCAGGAATAAAGTTGTAAAAACAGTATCACTCACATAGCTATTCCATGGAATTGTATGTTCCTGGAGCACTTTGCTAATCAGAGGAAGGAGCCACAGGAGCCACAGGAGTGGAAGGGTCTTTAGTATAAGGATACTGAGGCAAATAATAGTCCTGAGAGTCAGAAAATGAGTTTAAATTTGAACAATTTAAACAAGTTATTGATGCTGAAAAATTAGAAATGGATGAAAGAAAGGATATTAATTACAATTATATTAGTTTCATAAAGCAACTTAACATATAAACCATTTGTCATAAAAAGGAAGCAAAACGAATCTAAAAAGCATTGTCAGCATATAATTGAAATTTTAACAGTGATGATGTCAGAATAATAAAAATAATTCAATGGTAATACTGATGGAGTGCTTGGGTTTAGTGCTTCAGCCCCAATTCTAAAATCACATTTCTCTTTAAAAGTCGCATTTCTCTCTAACCTTGAAACACTATCCCAGGTAGTTTTTCCCCAATCAAGGGCACAGCCCACCCCAGGAACAAATGTTATCTCCCTTCCTGCTACAGCAGCCAGCTGTACCTATAGAACTTATTAGTCTGAACCAGTTGTATACTGACTGAACTGACTGTGCACTGGGTCATAATGACATTTACTATTCACTTGACCAAACATATGTATCCTAGACTTAGACATATGTATATAGTCCCTTAAGTTTATCTTCTATAACAAGACATTGATGAGAGCAACCTGGTATTTCTGAGCCATCCCTGAATGTTAGTTGACTTAGTGAAGTTTCAGGCCTAAAAACACACCTCCATGTAATCCCTTCCCCTGCCTTGGGTTATTCCCTGATGAACTCTGGATAAAACACATGCACAGTAGATTCCAAAAGTGCATGTTCCTTTAAGAATTAATCACTTTTTAACCACTCTCTAATCCCATCACAAAACACCTAGCTAGCATTTTTGGCACATATTTCACTATAGAATATCTTATATAAACTTTACCTGTACCCCTCTAAGTTTGCAGGTTCCCTATGAACTCTTGCCCACTGAAAAGCATAATAAATCTTTCCCTGGACCTCAACAACATTTGAGTCCAAGAGTTCCTTCCAGGTGACTTGCTCCCAGTACCCCTGTCTTTGTTTTGGGGGTCTTACCCTCCTCAAAGCCCTCATCAATACTATTTGAGAAAATAAACTCATTGTAAAGTTTTACTATATAAGGTTGTGGGAAATTATGAAGGGTCTCTTCTCAGTGTATACAGTATATTTCCTGGAGTCAGGAACACCTCAGTTCAAATCTGACCTCATATGCTTTGTAGGTATGTGATCCATGGCTCAGTCACTTCACCTCTGTCTATCTCAGTTTCTTTGTTTATAAAATGTGAGTAATAATAACACCTGCCCCTTAGGCTTCTCCTTAGGCTAAAATGAGAAAATATTAGTAAATAACTTTGCTGACTTAAAAGCACCACATAAATACTATGAACATGGTAGAAAATAGTATGAAGACACTTTATTGGGTGATTAAAGTAAGCCAAGTTCTACTGAGAATATATAAGGATGAAATTTCAAGTAGGACAATAAACCAATGAAAGCTGGGAAGATTTGTTTAATAAATTATTTCCTCCATCAAGAACAGTACTGTCAAAGTACTGGGACTCTAAAACCATGGTTCCATATATCTTTACAGGAGAAGTGGAAATATAACTGATGAAAATGAATACGAGAAAAGCTTCTAGAGTAGAAAAAAATACACCAAATAAAGATCTGTGCTTCAGGCATTGCAATTTTGAAGGTATTAAGGGATTTTCCTGCAAGATTTTTGAGGAGGGGAAATATACTAAAGGAATAAAGACAAAATAATGACCTTTTCATGATCAAAATAAATGAACTAAAGATCATTATGTACCAACACATAGACCATGGATATGCCATGGATATAATGCTTTATAATATAATAATGCCATGTTTTGCCATGGATATAATATTTTATGAGATGATCTGCAAATCAGTGAAGGCTAGATCATCTAGTGGATATACTTTTTTAAATGAATTTTAAGTATTATCTACTCTATTTGACCATGGATATATTCTTAGGTTCTTGCTGTTTACCATTTTTTTAATCAATGGCTTAAAAGGAATAAATAGATGTTATATTGAACAAATTTTCTAATTTCACACAAATAGGACAGAGAATTAACACAGTGAATGACTCAATCAAGATACTGAAAGATCTCAAAAAACTTGAATGCTCTGATGAATTTAATAAGATGGCATTTCATATGACTAATTTTAAAGTATTATTCTTTGCTCCTCCCTCAAAAAAAATCAACTTTATAAGTATAAAATTGGCAAGTTGTGGCTAATCAGCAATTCATCTAAGAATAGAAGTAGAGATTTTAAGGGGCTAAAATGAAACTCAGTATTATTCAACAGTTTCTTATGGAAGACAAGAAAATGATTGAAACCTTAGACTGTTCTGAGTAGTATTTTTGAAGAGAGAGATGGGAGAGCTGGTTCAAAATGTGAATGAATTCACTTAGACCTTTTCTGTAGCCATTGGGAGCTTTATTGATGCAAAAGCAGAGGGCCTGGGATTTGGCAAAGAGCTAAACAAAGGCAGTGATATAGAAAATTAGTCAAACTGATATAAGATGATTTTAGGGTTTCCTTGTGGGGGTTGGAGATCCAGGGTAAGTTTTGTAAGATAAAGAAGTCTAGTAAGATAAAGACACAGGGTGAGGAATATGAATGACACAAGGTAAGGAAATCCCATTTCCCAGGATGAAAGGGAATTTTATGGTCCAAGATAAGGGGAAGTTTTGTGGTAAGGGGAGAATTTAGAAAATAAACCAAGGACTTCACAAAGTCAATCCTTAATATTATATTTAACTCTTAGGGCACTGTTCCTATCCACATCAGTATAGTGTCACATAGGATGGAGGTACTAATCCTCCTATATACTGCACTGGACAACCAGAACTAAAAACTGATGTTCAGGTTTGGAGCTCAATCTCTCTCTCTCTCTCTCTCTCTCTCTCTCTCTCTCTCCTCTCTCTCTCTCTCTCTCTGTCTCTCTCTCTCTCTCTCTCTCCTCTCCTCTGTCTCTCTCTCTCTCTGTCTCTCTCTCTCTCTCTCTCTCGTTCTGTCTCTCTCTCTCTGTCTCTCTCTCCTTTTCTCCCTCTCCTCATCTGAGAGTTCTCTCCATTTCTGTTTTGTTTTCCTTTTTCTATATGTAAACAGGTAAATAGATAAAAAAGATACTTAAAACACTAATTCAGTAATTACTATATGTCAGGAACTGTGCTAAACACCAAGAAGACAAATACAAGTGAGCAAAGCCTTCAAACAACTTATGTGCTAAGGGGGAAAGACAAACACATATAAAGGGAACTAGAAAAGGTCAAGGAGCTCTACAGGGGGTGTCATCATTTAGAGATAGTGCTAGGGATTGATTTAGAGGCTTGGATAGAGGTTAAGTAAGTAAAAACTAACCCATCAAACCCCAGCATTTCAAGGGTAGAATCTAATGTTGTATCTTGAGAAATGTTGTCCTATTTACCCCAGGGCTGTTCAGTAGGGTTGACTGCATAGGTGAAGTCCTGGACCATGAAAAATTCTCCCAATGTTAATTTTCCTTATGGAAGTTTCTAAAACCTCTGGATATTCTACCAAGCTCAAATCAATTCTGGTTCTCCTTTACCTATTCCAATAGCAATATGAGGACTTCAGGATAATTGATTTTCTGGAGTCAATAAAAAAAAATTTAAACAGGGGGACTTTTTGCTTCACTCAGGACTTAAACTCTTGATTCTTTGTATGCAGATAATTAGAAACAATTATCACTTTACTTTTTATGGAGAGCTACTTCAGGAACAATAGCTTACTGAGGTATAAACACTTCATGCTTTGTTAAAAAGCAATTCAAACCAGTACACATTCATTACTATTGATTTTAAAACATGCATTATAAAATTTCTCAATTCAGGAAAAGAGTAATGATGCCAATTAGTAGACCCACTTTGGAAGTTCTCACAGGGATATTGTATCTATAACAAGTTTAGAGTGACAAGAAGCCCAGGGAAATAGACAGTTTTTATTTATGACTTAGTGTCTTGAATTTTCAGATATCATGGAGGTTTAAAACTATAATGTAAGTTAAATAAGATGTGCATATAAGCAGCATGGAAACAATGACCTAGTTTTTATTTTGGGGTTGGGGTTGGGGGGAGTTGAAAGTCTAAAGCTCTGTTCTGGGATATATAATGATTGTTGTCCTTTGTCTTCCAAGAGGACCAAAATGACATCATCAGGACAAAGTGAAATTTCAGTGTGTCTGACTGTGGTTGATCAGACTAACATGAGCTCAGAATGTTTTACCACAGGTTTGGTACAGATAGCTCAAGTGAATATTTCAGGTGGATACCTCAAATTTGTGCATCCTACGTTTACTTTATGCTGTCTCAATTTTGCTTTGCTCAAAGAGCACAGCACCCTTTCTGATGTGGTCACAATATGCTAAGTGGTCCTGTGCCAGTGTCTCCCATGTTGCATAGACAAATCCAAAGTTCTTGAGAGAGACCTTGAGAGTGTCCTTGCATCACTTCTTCTGACCACGTGATAGCTTGCCCCGTGCCAATTCTCTATAAAATAGCCTTTTTGGCAAGCATACATTTGGCATTTGGACAATGTGGCCAGCCCATTGGAGTCGTGCTGTCTGAAGCATAGTTTGAATGCTTGGCAGTTCAGCTTGAGCAAGGACTTCAGTGTCTGGTACCTTATCATGCCAGGTGATCCTCAGAATCTTTCTAAGACAGTTCAAATGAAAATGATTCAGTTTTCTTGCATGAAGATGGTACACTGTCCATGTTTCACAAGCATATAACAATGAGACCTTCAGTTTGGTAGTAAGTCTAATACTTCTCTCCAAAAGTTTTCTTTAGAGCCTCCCAAACACTGAGCTAGCTCTGACAATGCTTGCACCAACCTCATGGTCAATGTGTACACCCCTGAAAAGTACACTACCAAGGTAAGTGAACTTATCCACAGCATTCAAAACTTCTATATTTGTTGTAACTGATGGTTCCACATATAGATGGAGTGGTGGCTAGTGGCTAATGAAGCACCTGTGTTTTCTTGGTGTTAATCATTGGGCCAAAATTAACACAGGCAGCAGAGAATTGATCCATATTTTGCTGCATCTTAGTTTTCAGAGGCTCCACTATGCACAATCATCTGCAATCAGAAAATCATTCACCAATACTCCCTCCACTTTGGTCTTGGCTTATAGCCTTTTCAAATTGAAGACCTTACCATCGGTACAGTAATTGACCTTGATGCCGTGTTCATCCTCATTGAAAGTATTTAACAACATGGCTGAAAATATCATGCTAAACAGCAATGTTCTCTCTACCTTGTACATCTCAACTGGAATAGAATCAGTACTAGGTGCTTTGCCACATAAAAGAAGTCTAAAGGCACTTAAAACCTCTTTTTCAGTTGGAGGTTCAGCTAAGGAGGGATTTACTTCAACCTGAGGTAAATAGTCAATGTCTTCAGCATTGATTGATGGTTGTCTGTTGAGAATATCATGAAAGTGTTCAGCCCATCTCTCTAGGATTATGTCCTTATCATTAATCAATGTGGCTCTATCAGCACTGAGTAATTGTGATACACCATAGATTTTTGGTTCATAAATAGCTTTCAGGGAATCATAAAAGCATTTGGATTGTTACTATGATCATAAAACTGAATTTCATCTGCCTTCTTACTGAAACCCTGTTGTGGAATATACAATATGCAGTCACTTACCTGTCTTCTTTCTTCATACCTAAAATAGCTGATATTACACATTGTTGAAATCACAACCCTGGAGCAATGCCATAGACAAGTCCTACACTATCCCATACTGTGAGTAAGCCTACATGAGCATGGAGGATTACAAAAGACTAGAAAATCTTTCAAACTATAATTCCTACTGCCTTCCAGTCTCACTAGAAAGTTTTTTGTTTTTTTTAAAGACTAGGCTCTGAGTGAATAGTGCAAGAAAACTCTTATTGGAGTTTAGCTTCTTAGGAAAAATAATTTTCAATTTGCATGGTGGGTAGACAATGTGGTAGACATGGGATAGACAATGTCTATCTCCTATGATTATTTTCTGCTGCACAAGTTTAAGTTCCATGACCTGCATAAATTTTCTTTATGGTAGTGCTTTGATTTCAGTCTCTGTATATAGGTTGAGATATGGATGCGAGAGAAGTTATCAGAATCATTTCTAAAGATGAGTCAGAATCTGAAGGAAATGGGATATGTAATAACTTTGGTTTTCTAGGAAATTTCTGTGTTTCATAGCCCCGACCATAAAAGGGAACCATTTTGAATTATGTTTCCTGATAAAAGAAAACATAAAAGTTCATAAGGAGAGAAGAACTTTCTCCTGGAACTGAATTCTAGGAAGAATTACTGTGAGTTCCACATATAAGGTGATCTGAGTAATATAAATGACAATATCTTCAAATACAATTTTGTAGAAAGTACAGAAGCATTTCTTTCAAATGAATTTGTTTTATATCAAGCCTCCATAAAAATGGAGGACACAACATTAAATTTTAAAATCAAAGAATTTTCAGCTGAAAGGAACCATAGAGATTAGCTAGTTCATCCTCCTCAATGAAGACATTCATTCAGAGAGCTAAAATAATATGAATATTTTGAAAAATGTATGAAGTGATTGACATTTTATAGATTATTGTTGTAATAAAACTACTTCTGTATTATGGAGCATTTATTCAAATGCTCAAATGGATAGGCAATTTTTATCAATTTTCATATTCCTTACAAAAAATTTAACCATAATTTCTGAAAACTTTAAATTGCAGGACAGCTCCACCCTCAACAAAGTTTCTTAAACAAAATTTATATGACTACTTGTCAAATATTTTGAAGCGGGGACTCATGCCTGTGAAAAAAGTGTACATTTCCTAAAATAAAGTGCCAAATGATTTCCATCATTGCCCCCCATAACTCCATATCCTAACATGTCAGAGAGAACTTCCTCTGACTTCTTTTAAGAGTGTAGGTTCTCCTGGAGTGAATTAAAGTGGTAACTTCTTGACAGATGTGAAAGTCTTTCTCAGATATTTTATTAAGGGATCTATCACTTACAAAGAAATCACTAGACAGAAAGAAATGGACTACCATGACATTTTTGAATGGCATAATATTTAAAATAATGTATTTTGATGTGGGTGGTAGATCAGCTATAATTTCATGAATGTGAATGTCTCCCTGTATAAAACTCCCTCTAAAAATCCATAACTGAAAATTTTCTGTAAATTAATCTTAGTGAGTTACCCCGGGCACTGAGAGGTTAAGTGACTTGTTCTTGATCCCTCAGCTTGTATGTGTCAGAATGGGTGTTTGAAGTCAGAATTTCTTGACTACATTATTACTTTCTTAAAAGAATTTTAAAAATGCATATACCTTTGATCCTGTTTGGAAATACATAACTAGGAAACTTCACAAAGCAGTAGAATTAAAAACTTTGATACAAAGATAAAAGGTTATGCTCATATCTTAAATAGCAAACAAGAAAAACAGAACCAGAAAGGTAATTGAGATTTGAATATTTTACATTGGAAAATTAAAATATGTTGAAATGAAAAATACTATATACCTGCATGTTCTCCATGGCACTGAATGAAGTACTGTCTAGCTAGCTAAATGTTTTCTTCTTAGAACAGGGTTTATGGTTCTGTCTATTACTTATTTGATAATACACTTTTGCTTATAACAGATGAGATGGGAAAATATTTCCTAATTATCTGTAACAAAGGTTTTCAGCCCTTTGGAACACTAATTGCAAGACAAAATCATCTTACCTTTGATATTATCTAGTTTTCTATCAGCTGAGAAGAAATTTGCATCAATCAAAATAACCCATATAAATGCTTTCAAATCATTGCTTGGATAAATGGTCCCCTAAATCATTAGCCAGCTCATTAAATGGAAGATATCATGTAAATGACAAAAAAATTATCATTTAGCCTGCCAAATCTTATTATTAAGGTTGATATTCAATTATTTGCTACAGGAAAAATTCTTTGTAAGGACCTGTGGAGAGGTGACTCTGAAGTTACTTTTCAGTAATCTTGTCCTTATTATAGAGAGAATAGTGAGCTTTTTTTTATTAATTCACTGCAGAAACCTTGGGTTTTTCTTTTAAAATATCACTTCCTGACTGGAAAAGATAGGGAGAACTAGTTTTCTTTAAAATGCTTATTTGAAGATTTTTTAAAAAATCTCTTATTTTAGTTGCTTAAAAATAAATCTATCTTATTTTTATTCTATAATTAAATGACCATAGTACCATGACATACCATTATTCCTGTAATGGAATATACCAGTAATATTATATTTTTTTGTGTATGTCTGGAATTTTCTAACTTTTTTTGCTTCTTTTGGAAAGAGATAGTATACCCATTTTCTTTCTCTTGAAGCCTTGGCTCAAAAATATAAAATCTGACCTATGGCCATGAAGAATAATCAAGTGTCTGGTCAACCCTTGAATGGGATCCATGATGCTGGCCTCACTTAGCAAGCCATCCTAAACAACTGAACCAAAGGAAACTTCTTATTATAAATCTGGGAGTGATTATTATTCTGCTTACACCTAATATAGGACAATTGTCTCTCCTCTGCTTACAGGAAGCTCATCAAAATTTTATTTAATATGAAATGATCACTTAGTCAATAAACATGTATTAAGTGTCTATTTGCAAAGAAAAGTAAAAAACAGTACCTAATCTTGAGGAATTCACAATTTAATGTGGAAGACAACATGCAAATAACTATGTACAAAGAAGTTGTATACAGGATAAATTGGAAATGTTAGAGGAAATAAACATGTCTCAGTCGATAGGATAGGGTTTGAAGTTGTAATTTCTTTTGTAGAGAGATCTTTCAGATGAGGATAGTACCTCTGTCTTTGTAGATAACTATGTTACTCTGTCCATTATAGTCTTGGAGAATTGCCTTTGTTATTGAAAGGTTGAATGATCAATGGATTGTCAATTACTATATGTAACAGGCAGGACTTGGGGGCGGAGCCAAGATGGAGGAGTAGAAGGACGCAGGTTTACGAGCTCCGAAACCAAAGCCCATAGAATTAATGTAAAAAGAGTCCCCCATAACTTCTGGGTGAATACAACGTGTGCAGAAGCAGAGTGGAAGAGATTTCCGTTCCAGGGAGCCCTGGAGACCCGTCCCCAGGATCCGGCGTGCCCCGGAAAGTGGACCCAACCCCCAGTGCTGCCCTGGCCGGGACCCAGATAAGCTGATCTGAGCAGGCTTCAGAGATGGAAGCTCCAGCAGCCGGGAAAGTCCCTCCGCCCACAGAAGCGACAGGTCAGTGAGAAAGAAGGCCGGGCTGAAGGAGAGGGGAAGCGGGGCGTCTCCGTGACTCGGGCCCCCTTGGGAGGAAGCAGCGGCAGCCGGGATGGGGGCAGGAAACGGCATAGGCAGAGGTGTGGGCGGTGGCTGAGGCGGCAGTGGCCCAAGACTCAGGAATCCCCCAACAGCAGGCAGGATCTTCATTACAGAAGATTCCTGCATAAAACCGGATGGAACTGAGCCTGGGAGACGGCCCTGCCCCCACCCCGCTCTGTTACTGAAGGCTTCTGCTTAAAGCCCCCAAGGGAGCGGGATTTGGGAGGCGGGCCCCCCACCCCACCCCCACACGTTCCATTCCTGAAAGTCTCTGCATAAAGCCCCCGAGGGATCAGAGTCTCGGAGGCAGCCCTGGCCCCACCCCAGCACCTGAACTAAAGCTCACTGATTGACAGCCAGCAGGAGGAAAGCCCATTTTAATCTCAGAGGCCAAGCACTAGCTGGGCGGATCCAGGCGGGCGTGGAAAGGAATCTCAGAAGTCAAGTAACTGGCTGGGAAAATGCCTAGAAAAGGGAAGAAAAATAAGACTTTAGAGAGTTTTTTTCCAACAAATGCAAATGATCCCGACCTTCGATCTGACGAAGATGAGGACGTATTCTAGCCATCAGGGAAAGACATGGAGGGTGGGGCCTCAGTACCCCAGACACCCCAGGGGGGTGGTGGGTGGGCTCAGGCCATGGAAGAGCTCAAAAAGGATTTTGAAAAGCAAGTTACACAGGTGGAGGAAAAACTGGGAAGAGAAATGTCAGAGATGCAACAAAAGTATGAAAAACAGGTCAATACCTTGGTAAAGGAGACCCAAAAAAAATGCTGAGGAAATTAACACCTTGAAAAATAGGCTCACCCAATTGGCAAAGGAGGTTCAAAAAGCCAATGAGGAGAAGAATGCATTCAAAAGCAGAATGAGCCAAATGGAAAAAGAGGCTCAAAAGCTCACTGAATTTCATAGTTCTCTCAAAATTAGAATGGAACAGATGGAGTCTAATGACTTTACGAGAAACCAAGAAATCACCAAACAAAACCAAAAGAACGAAAAAATGGAAGAGAATGTGAAATATCTCATGGGAAAAACAACTGACCTGGAAAAGAGATCCAGGAGAGATAATTTAAAAATTATGGGACTACCTGAAACTCATGATCAAAAAAAGAGCCTAGACATCATCTTCCATGAAATTATCAAGAAAAACTGCCCTGACATTCTAGAACCAGAGGGCAAAATAAGTATAGAAAGAATCCATCGATCACCACCTGAAAGAGATCCAAAAAGAGAAACTCCTAGGAACATTGTGGCCAAATTCCAGAACTCCCAGGTCAAGGAGAAAATCTTACAAGCAGCTAGAAAGAAACAATTCCAGTACTGTGGAAATACAATCAGGATAACCCAAGATCTAGCAGCTTCTACATTAAGGGATCGAAGGGCGTGGAATAGGATATTCCAGAAGGCAAAGGAACTAGGACTCAAACCAAGAATCACCTACCCAGCTAAACTGAGTATAATACTTCAAGGGAAAATATGGTCTTTCAATGAAACAGAGGACTTTCAATCATTCTTGATGAAAAAACCAGAGCTGAAAAGGAAATTTGACTTTCAAACACAAGAATGAGAGGAAGCATGAAAAAGTAAACAGCAAAGAGAAGTCTTAAGGGACTTACCAGAAGTTAACTGTTTACATTCCTACATGGAAAGACAATATTTGTAACTCTTAAAACTTTTCAGTATCTGGATAGTTGGTGGGACCACACATACACATGTACACGCATGCACACACATACACACATGCACACACATACAGAGATAGAGAGCACAGATTGAACTGAATAGGATGGGACCATACCTTAAAAGAAACTAGGGTAAATGGTGAGAGAGAAATGTAGGGGGAGGGAAAGGGAAGGGGGTAACTATATGTCATTTAAGAGGCAGGTAGGAGTTTTTCTTAGTGGAGGGAAAAAGAGGAGAGCTGAGGAAAAAAAAAAAAAAAACCAAGAAGTTTACCCTCATCACATCTGACTAAACGAAGGAGTGAAATGCACACTCATTTTGGTATGAAAACCGATCTTACAGTAGAAGAAAGTGGGGGAGAAAGAGATATTGCAATGGGGGGATGATGGAAGGGAGGACAAAGGGAGGAGGGAGCAATTTGAAGTCAACACTTGGGGAGGACA